>CM053792.1:522107051-523307051 GCA_028749045.1 Cupressus sempervirens
TATATATATACATACATATACATATGTATACATATACACACACAGATATATATATATATACATATATACACATATACATATCTATGTATATATATGTATATGTGTGTATGTATATCTATACATACATATACATATGTATACATGTATGTATGTATGTATGTATGTACATGCATACATACATACATATATATATACATACATACAGATACATACATACATATATATGTATATATATATGTGTGTATGTATGTATATGTACATATATATATACATATGTATACATATACATATATATATGTATACATATATATATATATATACATACATATATGTATACATACATATATATATGTATATATATGTATATGTATATATATATATATATACATATACATATATATACATATATCTATGTATGTATACATATATGTATGTATATATATATATATGTATACATATATATATGTATATGTATACATATGTATATATATATATACATATATATATATATATATATATATGTATGTATACATATGTATACATATACATATATATATATATATGTATGTATATATATATGTATGTATGTATACATATATAGATATATATGTATATACATACATATCTATATATGTATACATACATATGTATATATATGTATTTATATACATATATAGATTGTGTGTGTGTGTGTGTAATCTTGCGACACATGGAAAATTGAATAAATTGGGGTGTTCTTAAGTTATTCTAGCCAACATGTAGCACATCACTTAACTTTCAGAGCACAACTTTCTATTGGGTGTACCACTTAAACTCCCGAGCTTTCAACTTTTTGCAGAGCGATTTCTTTTTGTAGCTAAGTGTTAATTTTTCTAAATAAGGACAATAATTGCTTTGAATCATCTTGTCAAACCATTCACATGCCCCTTTTTGGTCACTAAATGTTTATTGTGAGTTTGGGAAATCTCTTTGTGAGTAGACGTGAGCGCTTGAGCATATCCTTATCCTTTTTGAGCTTGTATTCTTTATCTAATATAGATTCTTGGGTGAATTAGATGCCTTTATCTACTGACCCGACATCACAAAAAGGTGACCCTTAAATAATAACCACTAAGCATGGGAATAATTCCCAATCTCTTCCTAAATTTGGAGGGCTATCATTAAACTTTTGGACCTCATTGATACCACATCATCATACTCAGTCTTTCACATATAGAAGCACCCACAAGCACCTTTGATAGAGATTATGAATGGTTTTCCCTATGGTGTTCTTGAACAAGGGCATTTGATCAAGTGCTTCAATCGGAGATTCAATCTCCCAAATGATAATTTCATGAGGCTCACAATTTGTGATTCGAGCTTGCCTTATTTCCTCCATGGTAAAATGCAATAGTTGGTGTATGCATTTCTCAAGTTTCGCCCTGTATGTTGGATTGTGCATATGCCCTTTTTCCATATATTAACAAATACTAATGGTCTGTCTCTCTCTATACATTCATGGTCTTCCTCGACCTGATGTCCTTCACATGGGAAACCTGTTGAGGCATATATGTTTTTCTTTGGTAGTCTTCTTTTATCACCATGAGTGTGTGTGTTTATCAGGTTTGATGCACAATTAACATTAGAAATAATATAGGAATATGTGGTTGCTATTCAGACATGACTATGATATCTCACCTAGTGGAGGATATTTGATTTGGGGATATGGACAATACAATGCAACATCATGTGATGTTCATATCATTGAATTAGTTTCTTTGCCTAAACTCACTTTCTCTCTCTTTGATTTAGCCACCTTTGCTAATGAATGACTTTGCAGATATATTAGGAATCGAGAAGGTGTAGATACTTTGATTGAAATCTTTATATCCTAATGCCTCTTTCATCAACTATTTGCCATAATTCGTCATCATTTATTATTCTTTAATGAGCTTGAGTCATCATCTTTTTCATCAATGTTTGAATCACCCCTTGTTACATGTATTCGATGTTGAGTATATGTAGGGAATTATAGAGACTTGTCCTATTTAAAGACATATGTTTGTATTGTGTTGAGCATTTTTCAATCTCTTTGAATTCATTTCTTGATCCCTTGAGGTTGAACCTACAAATTGCTGAACTCTAAGAACCTTGAACATTCTTGATTGAGCATGCGGCTTCAAATTACAATCTCAGTAATATTGTGGTATTGAAGCTGAATTGGTGCCTCTAAATTATGAATTTTTAGCCCTTTGAACTCATGAATTACCCTTGAACAAATTGAAAACCCACTAAACTTGATCTTTAAACTCAAATTCTGGAACTCTAAACTACTAAATTCTCACACCTTTAAATCAATCTGACTTGAGCCACAAAAAGTGTGAAAAGTTATGAACCTTTCTTCTGCACCTGATTGCATTAATGATGTTAGGGAGAACCTCTGCACTTGGCCTTAAACATGAACTTTGCATCATTGAGCCTTCAAATTTGTGAAGTAACAAACTATATTTTTGAATTGGAAATGAATTACTGAACCCAAGTCAATGGGTTATACATATGAACTTCTGAAAATAAACCATTGAACTTGAACAAGAAAATTGAACCACTTCAAACTACTTTGAACCTTAGTTCAAAGGAGTTCAAGACCACAAATTAAAAATTTAAATTACTGGGCCTATATGGGTACCAACAGGGGCTCTAATTGTGGGACTATTTTTAACTCAAAAATAGAGAACTCCAACAATTTTTGGCAAAAGAAAAGTACCTTATCCATTGGGTGATAGAGTCACTAAGAGAATGAAAACTGGGAGTTGCTTGCAAGAGGGTGAAGGGGAGTAAGGCAAAAACCAACCAGGGAAACACCTAAACTACTAGCAAGCAGGAAGCTTGTACATTATTCAAACTAACACTACGCACACCAAAAGCATATTTACAATATATACACAAAGGTTGGAAGAGAAGCCTACCATGAGAACATGAAGGAAGAAAAACTCATGTGAATCCATTTACTGGCTAGGAGAAGTAAGAGCCTTCCCATAGCAACATGTTGGATTTTAATGGAGTAGCTTTAGACCCTTGTCTAATGGCGATCTCTTCAATGCTGAAGCTCAAGTTCATAGTGTACAAAAATTTGGAAACCCAACATTCTATCCTTGTTAGTAAACAGATTTGTTCTTTTATTTTCTATGAAAATATGACTCTCAATGCCTGGATTATGAACAATATCTATTCACAACAGTTGGAAACCCATTTTATAGTTACTGGCTTTTCATGAATTGGTAGGTACAACTCCCTTTATGAATGATACTCAATGAATTATGTTTGCTCCTACTTATCTAATTGAGATGTGCTCTTAACCTGAGAGCAGAAGAGGCAAACCAAATTAAGGCTAACTAGAACTTAATTCAGGCAAGAATACTTCACAATACTGAAACGGATTCACGTATCAACGTTTCTTATGAATTCATAAATCCACTCGCACAAAACTAAAATAAGTTGAAAATCAAATCTAAACTACAATTGATGAATTGGAAAAAAAAAGAAAAAGAAACTAACAACATCCTTTCATCGAATGAATTGTAACAACATTTATTACATTCGTTCATGTTTTGTAAAACATAGGAAATGAAACTCTGTTCTTTCTCAGTTCTCTGTAACACAAAAAGGAAATACTAACTAATCACAATACCTACTGGAACATAAATTGATTGAAATGAAGTGCCATTCAATTGTCTTTGCAACAAATAGTACTTCACACCAAAATTTTGATGACCTTTGATTAATCATTGAATTTCATACATATAGGATTTGAGAGATGACCATTACAATGGGAATGTTAATCGGTTCATCTTCTCTTGATGACAAATGGCAAGATGCCAATTTATCATATCAAAATATTAACAAAGATTTCAAAATTTACAACAGAAAATGAAAAAGGGGGGAATCTGAATCACTTGGACTTCTTCCCCTTTTCAGTTTTCATCATATATGTTTTAGTAGCCACCATGATGGGAATCAACTCTTCATGATTGGGTACTTGCACGTTGGTGAATCTCAAAAGCCACCTTGAACGCTCTAGAGCTAATTCTTTTATTTCACTCAGCTGACTTGCCACTTCTTCAACAGCCACGTGCATGCATCCACTAAGTGTTTGTAGTTTTCTTACCCTGTTTTGACTGCTTGAAGCTATCCCAGACAGGTTACTTAAATATATAGAAAAATTATTCTTCATCACTTCTATATTAATAAAGGATTTCCCTTGTCCACTGCTTTGTGACTCAGTGTGCAATCCTTGCATAAGCTCAAATGCTCTATCTTGGGCCTTCTTCACTTTGTCCCCTATTTCTCTGAGTCCTTTCTCAGCCTCTTGAATCATTTCCATCTTGAATTGCATACTTTGGAGCCATTCATTTAGAGGTTCATTTCCCTTCTTGAGAATCTTTGCTACAATTACATCCTTTGCTTTCATCTGAATAACCATCATCAGGAGAGAAATACATTCTATGCATCTCACTCTTTCTCCAACCAAGGTATTACTATTAGATGTAATATTATCCTTTTTAGTTTCTAGCCAGAGGATAATATTCCCAATTTGATCGATTAGGGAAACTCCATCTACATTGAGTTTCTTGATCCATTCCTTTCCAATCTGACCAAAATGCGTATCTTTCTAGAGCTGTGATATGAAGACTTGTACCTCTTCTGCTGAAGGATTTTCAGTGGCAGGCACACCAGTAGTAGTTGCCAATGGAACAACTAATTTCCTGATGAACCTTCTTAACTCTTCTATTTCAGCTTTCATTCTAATCTTTGATGACTTGAGGTTCTCCAGTTGCTCTTCTATCACCTCATTACTCGACTTCCATAGGCCTACTTTTGTATCATGTCTAGCCTCTCCAAGATCAATTGAATGCAGAGTGAAGTCCTCTGGCATCATATATTCGATTCTCCCCGCCTTGTTTGGTTTTGCTACTTCCATAGTTAAGTGCCCTGTTTTTGGATCTTGTCCCAATATTGACAAGGTCTTCTGCTTTTTAGCTTTTACTATGGTAGATCCTGAGCAAACCGCTTGAGGTACAACATCCTTTGAAAGAAAACTTTCATCTTTTATTTTCCTCTTCTTCTCCAAAGTATCCTCGAGCCAAGACTCTGTAAATCACCTAAAAATGGTCATCTAGACTATTAGTCCCCTTTTCAACATTTTGGCTAAATTAATTCAATCATTTACCTAGACCAAATTGCTAATAATCAATTTATTTGATTATAACCTATAGTTTGACTATGCTATCCTAAGTTCATTATTTGATTAAAAGAACATGTCCCCGTTTAATTAAATAAAAGACCCCATTCTTCTAACCCACTTAAAGTGCACACATAAAGTATTTTTTCTATTTTGCAATTAAAAGAAAAGGCTTTGTGACTTTTGTCTTATATGACAAGTTAACTTATATTCTATTGGTTGACTTGTGTGTGCACATGGATCACTCCTCTTTTCAAATTCCACCGTTGATCATCCACCATCTTCATCTTGATCTCTACCGTCCGTACAACTTTAAAAGGGAGAGAGCTTTCCCCCTCATCCATCCATCTTTTGAATATTGTCATGCTGCAGGTTTTCTAACAGGTTTCTTTGGAGCTTTGTGGAGAACTTCTCATTTCTTGTCTCATTCTCTCATTCCATCATATTAGCATAAGATCATATGGCATTCTTAGCATAGTTGCATTTTAGTTTAGCTTTGATTTCTTGCAATAATCTCACATAGTTTAAATATTTGGTTTTGTAATACTCTCATTCATGCTTAGCATAGCTGCATTTTGCATTATCATCTTAGTTTAGTTTCCATACTTGCATTGCATTCTTGAGGGATTCCTTGAAGATATTGGCACTCTTGCTCTTGTCTCAAAGAACCTCCCATTGCATGGTTTACTAGCAAGAAGTACATTTCTAAGGCTTGGCTGAGAGCTTTCATGCTTGAATACTAACTTCTTGCACTCCGTGGATAGGGAGCTCTAAGCCGGCATCCAAGCATTTCGAACTCATGGAATTATTTGAATAGAATGGTTTAGAGTGTGACACAAATCAAGTGTACATTTTTGGCGCCCCACGGTGGGTGCCAAAAATGTACACTCGAATGTGTCACACTCTAAACCCTTCTATCCAAATGATTCCATGAGTTTGAAATGCTTGGATGCTGGCTTAGAGCTCCCTATCAACAGAGTACAAGAGAGTATATTTCAAGAATAAGAAGGCTCTCAGATGAGCTTTAGAGATACTCTTCTTGCTAGTAAACCATGCAATGGGAGGTTCCAAAGACAAGATGCAAGAATGCAAATGTCCCAAGGAGTTCCTCAAGAATGCAATGCAACTAAAGATTAAACTAGAATGAATATGCAAATTGCAGCTATTCTAAGCATGGATGAGAGTGTTACAATCCAAATATTAAGCTATGTGAGATAGATTATTGCAAAATAGAAGCTAAACTAACATGCAACATGAATCTAAGCTAAAATGCTATGGTATGAGAGAATGTAGACAAGAAATAGAAGTTCTCCACAAAGCTCCAAAGAAACCTGTTAGAAAACCTACAGCATAACAATATTCAAAATGAGGATGGATTGAGGGGGAAAGCTCTCTCCCTTTTAAAGATGTATGGGCGGTAGAGATCAAGATGAAGATGGTGGATGATCAATGGTGGAATTCAAAAAGAGGAGTGATCCATGTGCACACACAAGTCAACTAATAGAATATAAGTTGACTTGTCATAGAAGACAAAAGTCACAAAGCCTTTTCTTTTAATTGCAAAATAGAAAAAGGACTTTATGTGTGCACTTTAAGTGGGTTAGAAGAATGGGGTGTTTTATTTAATTAAAAGGGGACATGTTCTTTTAATCAAATAATGAACTTAGGATAGCATAGTCAAACTATAGGTTATAATCAAATAAATTGATTATTAGCAATTTGGCTTAGGTAAGTGATTAAATTAATCTAGCCAAAATGTTGAAAAGGGGACTAATAGTCTAGATGACCATTTTTAGGTGATTACATTTGCCCCTCTTTGACTAATGCGTGATCAATCTGGGAACACATTATGTCAAAGAAAATAGAAAGCCAAGTAGGCAGTGGTAGATATAGATGTCTAATTCTGAAGAGTGAAATGCAGAAATAGATAGCAAGTCCTGAATGCACAGCCTGATAGCAGTAGTATTGAACACTAGGAAGATGATGTTAGGATCTGAAAAGAATTCTAACACCTAGCAAAGCGAATAGATCGAGAGCAAGTGATAAGGTCAAACAAATGCTCCTAAGAAATAGATAGCTGTAACAATCAGCAATAGAGTATTTTTGCCCCCTCGAGATCGAAATCAAAATGAGGTAAGGGGACATAGAAACAAGCTAGATATGAGAAAATCGAGAATATAGAAATGTCCAAGATGACAGATAGATGATTAGAGCCCAAGAATGACTATAAAAAATTTGATAAAATGCCCCAATTTGACTAGAGTTGACCTTGAAGGATATATCATAAAAATTAGGTCGAAATGAGTAAAAAGGTGATTTTAGACATGAAACAGTGAATTGAAGTAGATATGAAGTATGGAAATGATGAAGACATGAAGAAATGAAGATGCCCTAGTGATGATTCAGAGATTAGACTTCAAAAGGTCAGCTAACTACTTAGAAGAAAGTAGAATTTTTAAAAGACAATTTTGACCATCAAGATGAACTCGAATTTGGATTTCGATCTCGAAAATGAATCCAAGATGTCAAAATTATTTAAGAGGTCAAAACTTTATATAATGTGATGATAAGATAGAAAAGAGATGAAGTGAAAGATTAAGAAGGTGAAAAGACATGAACAAGAAGAAAGTAAAGAAATATATGAAAGGAGTTAGTCGATATGTCCACAAAAAGATGAAGAGAGAGCTCTCCCCATATGCAAGAATGCAAGACTAAGCTAAAAAATGAACCTAAAATGCAAGCTAATATGAAAAGTGGTTTACTAGCAAGAAGTGCATAACATTTAGACTCTTAATTTCATCATTGAGCATTTATTAGGGACATCATGAGATCATACAACCATCACTAGTATAACTATGAGGATATGAATATGATCGATATCAGATAGGTATGTGGAAATCCAATCTAAGCATCAGAGACATGTAAGTCAAGAAAACTACGCAATTAGATTCTCTAAGTTTGATTTAGCAAGATTACACCTATATCAAGGCATAAGTGCTAGGATAAACCCTGAGTGCAGTCTTGCAAAACAATCAAGGATGATACATTTGTAAGTCAAAATGTTGAATAGATCAAGCATAAATGCTAACAACACTATAGACAAACAAAGTATACCTACAAGCAGAAATCAAGAAAACATGCCCCATGCCCCCAGTCTTCTAGTCAATGACATCCTTGAAAGACTATTAGGGATGGAACATATAGTAAAGAAATCGTCATAGACATCACACAAAGTAGATAAAGATCAACATAGCTCAATCGTTTAAGTGTTTAAAGTGTGTGTGTGTAAGTCACTTGGCCATTTCTTCAAGACTTGATTCTGATAGTGAGAAATATTGTGACATTGGAGACTGTAGGTAAACTATCTGAAAAGTGTTGAGAAACACTTGATGTCAAAGTGGGTGGGGGTAGTGTTGAGAAACACTATTTTGTGAGTTGTCAAAGAAACCCTAATGCACAAGAATACCTCAATAGGCTAAGTAGTTGTGCCCCCAAGATGAGGACAAGAAAAAATTCCAAGGTAGGAAATGTGTAGCAAAATAGGTGATTGAGACTGATAGACAGAGGTGCAAGGGTCTCAAGTAGCACCTGTTTCCAGATTTTCACCACTTGACAAATTTTTTTAGGACTTTTTTCAATTTTTTTGTATATATTTTTATTTTTTATTTTTTTGGTGATACATCAAAGCACCTATTGCTAGGTTTTCACTAAGATCATTTTTTCAGGACATTTTCTGATTTTTAGGATTTTTTTCAGCATCATATATGATTTTTTGGATTTTTTAGAATAATTTAGAGATCACTAGTTCTCAAGCAAGATCACATCATTTTCTCCCAATGTCTAGCAAGGTATAGGACACGATGGAGAAACAAGTCGGTGGATAAGCAAAGATGGATGAAAAAGGAGCATGAAGCAAGTAAAAGTGATCCTCAAGGACTGACTCCTCAAGAGTACCCAAGCTAGGGAAAGAGGTGAAATAGTCATATGAAGCATATTTTGGATAAGCAATGGAAGTAATGAGAAAGATAGCGTGTAGGATAAGCAGTGAAGCCAACAAGTGCGATAGCATATAAGATAAGTGATGGAAGCTAATGAGTAAGATAGCATGAAAGCGTGTAGTCCAAAAGAGTAGCCATGTCAAGAGACCTATGAGAACCATGTTTCATTTATTATGATCAAGACCAAGGGGTCAACTAGATAGGATAGCGATGGGATAGAGCAATAAAAATAAAGCTCAAGATGGAGGCTATGAGGGAATGAGAAAGCACAAATAGAGAATCTCATGGATAAGATAGCCAATATGCAAAGATAGCTCAACATTGTCAAGATCAAAGAGAGAAGAGGGGATAGATGGATGATGGAAGAATTACTCATGATGCCTATTTGCCAGGTTTTCATCATGGTACTTATCCAAGGTGCCACAAGAAGTAGTTTTCACCATAGGATGCATTTATTTCTCTTTACTTTTGCTACCAAGGTGCTACAAGAAGTAGTTTTCACCAAGGCACATTTTTTTTTTTTTTTTTTCATTTTTTCAATTTATTTATTTATTTTTTTTGAATTTTTAGAAAGAGCTGAAGCTGTTTGAATGTAGATAGTGCTCCTATAGAAAAGATAAGTCATGATAAACCAAGACCATAGAAAGGTATGCTCAAAGATGTTGATAGGGTGATGAAAGAGAAATGGTAGTAGGAAGAGTATATGGAGGATAATAGTTCATGTATAGAAAGTTAGTGTAAGCTTTAGAGGATTTCATGAGGGTAGTTGAAATATTGGACAAGATCAACATTGACACACACCTTGAAGGGTATTGGAACAATGGAGGAATCATGGATGAAATAGCTTGTGGTTTAGATCTATGACGTGGTAGAAGAGATTTGGAAAAAAGTGGAGTGGAAGGCTTTGGAATATTTTTAGAAAGATTTTTGGAAGAAGATGGAATGGAAGCCTTTGGAAGCTTGAATGTCAACTTTGAAGTATTTTCAATCTTGAAGTCTTTTAAAAGAGACTTGGGAATCCACATAGCTTTAGATTTTCCTCGTTCTTTAGGTGCTTGAGAGTGCATTTGTATAATGATGGATTTAGGAACCCATATTTTCTTTGGTTTAGCTCTTTGAGTAGTGGACCTTTGTGGTCTCTTTTGTGCATTCTCCTTCTTAGCACTCACATGTCGATTAGATGGGACATAGTGATCTTTCTTTTTCAATGGATTCTTATGTTTATTCTCACTTCCAAAGGACTTGGGATTTGTGGATGAATAAGGATGATATGAATGGTTTAGAAGTATAAATGGGTGAAAAGTCATCAAGGATGAGTGTCTTTGTTGATCTTGAGGTATGATGGGAGAGCTAGCAATGGAAAGTGTAGGAGATGAAGGAACATAAGGCCCCAAAATGGATGGAAGGTTTGAATTCTTTAGCTTAGATGGATAAGGACCAAGGATAGATTTAGAAGATGCAAAGGGATAGTGGGAAGGGATATCAACATCTTTAGAATGAGAAACATGGTCAAAGCCATCAATAGACTCATAAGTACCTTTGATAGGAACAACATTTTTAATAGAAGCACTTGAAGCTTGAGCACAATTTTGAAGTGGATGTGGAGAAGTAGAACATGAGGCGATGCTTTGATCTTGACAAGTAGCTTTGGATAGCATATGAAGAGAACTTTTCTCATAATTTTCAGTAAGCTCAAGGGAGATAATGGAAGTGGTATCTTCATCATACTTGGGGGGTGGACAAGATATAGGATATGGAGGGGAAAAATATTGAAAGAGATGAAAGGGTGCTTGATCTTGATCTTTCTTGAAATTTATAGCTTTTTCTTTTTGAGAGTCCTCTTGACATGGAGCCACTTCCAAGGACAAGGGAGAATGAAAAGTGAATGGAGTAGTGTTTGGGTTAGGCATAGTAGTGCATGAAGGTTGAGGATGTTTAGGATTAGTAGCATGGAAAAGGTTTGTAGCCAAGTGAAGGTTAGCTTGAGTTTCTTTTAGAGGTAGCCTTTGAGGATACACGCAGTCAATGTGGAAAGCATTAGGTTCTTTATTTGATGGAGGCATGTTGGAAAGATTTGAAGTGTTGGGAGATGCATGAGTGTTGGAAGAAGTGGAGGTATCAAGGAAACCATCACTAGACATAGGTTCATTAATACGATCTTTCTCAAGAAAAGTATCCTCAACACATGAGTCACTAGAGGTTCCAAGATCAAAAATCTCATCATCAATGAGATCTTGGATTTTATGTTTAAGCTCTATACAATCAGAAGTAGCATGGTCATTATGTTGATGATAAGCACAATAGATATCCAAGAATGGGTTTCCATATGAGCTAGACTTAGGTAACATGATGATCTTATTGCCAAGAAGTTTTCGCAAAGTGTCATCATAAGAATCTTCCAAGGGAGAAAAAGTTCTATTAGAATTATGTCTAGAGTCCTTTTTTTGTTTCTCAAGTGAATGGTATGTATCCATGTATTCATCATTATCTTGGTCAAAGATAGGTCCATCATGGAATTTTAGCATAGGCTCAAAGGAGGTATCACTTGCTTGTCCTCTAAAGAGGTCTTTAGATCTAGAAGATGAAAACATTTGATGTCTTGAAGTAGAGCATGTAGACCTAGAAGAAGAGGATGACCTCAAAGAAGGTGACTCACATGCATGTAAAGACCTTAAGGAAGATTCAGTTACCCCTTGCTTTTGAAACCAAATGGCAAGTCAAGATTTTTGATTCACCACAAGGGTGAAGAGCATACTCTCCTATTACCAAAAGACTCCAATCACAAGTTTTATGTGCCTATGAAAAATGAGCAATTAGTCAATGCCGCACATGAAAACAAAAAAGCAAGAAAGTTTGAGTTTTTATGCTTTGGGCAGCCCTGCAAACAATGTTAGTAGCCCTTACGCATTTGAAGCTTTGACATGTGTTCTTTTTATGCAATGTTTCAATTTTTTTCACAAGGATGGCAACCTGAAATCACAACTTGTTAGCACCAAAATTTAGTGTGAAATAACATAAAAATTTGTAATAAAAAGTGGTTAGTTGCCTCAAAAAGATAATTTATCTTCCAACCAAGTGCATGAAAAGAAATTGCAAGTTAATCACAAATACTCTCATTTTTACTCTTTGATTTTGATCTAGTCAACAAGATTGGACTTGTTTGCTATGATTTCAGATCCAAAAAGAGAAATTCAAAGAATAGACCCCTACTAAAAACCAAAGAGGTTTCCAAAAATGTAAGAAATTCAAAAAAATCTCCTCATTTGCTACCTAGAGATCAATTTTGTCAAAATAGGTCAGATTTATCAAATCGAGTTTTTGATCCCTAATACGACCTCAAAAGACAAAACACAAAGAGAGTACCCCTCTTAGAATTCAAAAATATTTTTGAAAATGTAAGTTTTTCTAAAAAATATGCTGATTTGCGATCAGAAACGGCTTTTTATGAAAAAAAAAGAAAAAATCACAACTCCTACAAATCATGTCAAAATGCTTTGAAAATTGGACTGAGACATTTTGAACACATACCCAATTTGAAAAAAAAAATTTAGAACCAAAATCCAAGCGGTTTAAAAGATATGATCAAATCTTTAAACCAACTAAGTTTTTGACGTTCAAACCAATCTACTTATGGGTTGGCCTTAAAACCAAAGTGATAATTCTATATGATCCTGAAAAAAATCCTATAAATCAGAAAATGTCTTGAAAAAAAGATCTTCTTAGTGAAAACCTAGCAATAGGCACTTTGATGTATCACCAAAAAAATAAAAAATTCAAAAATACAAAAAAAAATTGAAAAAAGTCCTGAAAAAATCTGTCAAGTGGTGAAAATCTGGAAATAGGTGCTACTTGAGACCCTTGCACCTCTGTCTATCAGTCTCAATCACCTATTTTTGCTACACATTTCCTAGCTTGGAATTGTTTCTTGTCCTCATCTCGGGGGCATAGCTACTTAGCCTATTGAGGTATTCTTGTGCATTAGGGTTTCTTTGACAACTCACAAAATAGTATTTCTCAACACTTCCCCCACCTTGACATCTAGTGTTTTTCAACATTTTTCAGATAGTTTACCTACGGTCTCCGATGTCACAATATTTCTCACTATCAGAATCAAGTCTTGAAGAAATGGCCAAGTGACTTACACACATGCACTTTAACACTTAAATGACTGAGCTATGCTGATCTTTATCTACTTTGTGTGCTGTTTATCATGATTTCTTTGCCATGTGTTCCCTCCCTAATAGTCTTTCGAGGATGTCATTGACTAGAAGACTGGGGGCATGGGACATATTTTCTTGATTTCTGCTTGTGGGTATCCTTTGTTTGTCTATAGTGTTGTAAGCATTTATGCTTGTCCTATCCAATATTTTGACTTACAAATGTATCATCCTTGACTGTTTCGCAAGATTGCACTAAGGGGTTATCTTGGCGCTTATGCCTTGGTACAAGTATGATCTTGCTAAATTAAACTTAGGGAATCTAATCGCGTAGTTATCTTGACTTACATGTCTTTGATGCTTAGATTGGATTTCCACATACCTATCTGATATCGATCATATTCATATCCTCATAGTTATACTAGTGATGGTTGTATGATCTCATGATGTCCCTAATAAATGCTCAATGATGAAATTAAGAGTCTAAATGTTATGCACTTCTTGCTGGTAAACCACTTTTCATATTAGCTTGCATTTTAGGTTCATTTTCTAGCTTAGTCTTGCATTCTTTCATATGCGGAGAGCTCTCTCTTCATCTTTTCATAGACATATTGGCTAACTCCTTTCATATATTTCTTTACTTTCTTCTTGTTCATGTCCTTTACCTTCTTAATCTTTCACTTCATCTCTTTTCTATCTTATCATCACATTATATAAAGTTTTGACCTCTTAAATAATTTCAACGTCCTAGATTCATTTTCGGGATCGAAATCCAAATTCGAGTTTATCTTGATGGTCAAAATTGTTTTTTAAAATTCTACTTTCTTCTAAGCAGTTAGCTGACCTTTTAAGGTCTAATCTCTGAATCATCATTGGGGCATCTTCATTTCTTCATGTCTTCATTAGTTCCATACTTCATATCTACTTCAATTCACTGTTTCATGTCTAAAATCACCTTTCGACTCGTTTCAACCTAATTTTTATGCTAAATCCTTCAAGGTCAACTCTAGTCAAACTAGGGCATTTTATCAATTTTTTTTTAATAGTCATTCTTGGGTTCTAATCATCTATTTGTCATCTTGGACATTGCTATATTCTAATTTTCTCATGTCTAGCCAGTTTTTGCTTCCTCTTACCTCATTTCGATTTCGATCCTGAGGGGGCAGAAATACTCTATTGCTGATTGTTATAGCTATCTATTTCTTAGGAGCATTTGTTTGACCTTATCACTTGCTCTCGATCTATTCGCTTTGCTAGATGTTAGAATTCTTTTCGGATCCTAACATCATCTTCCTAATGTTCAGTACTACTGCTATCAGGCTGTGCATTTAGGACTTGCTATCTATTTCTGCATTTCATTCTCTGGAATCAAATATCTATATCTATCATCACTTACTTGGCTTCGATTTTCTTTGACATAATGTGTTCCCAAATCGATCACACATTAGTCAAAGAGGGGCAAATGTAATCACCTAAAAATGGTCATCTAGACTATTAGTCCCCTTTTCAACATTTTGGCTAAATTAATTCAATCATTTACCTAGACCAAATTGCTAATAATCAATTTATTTGATTATAACCTATAGTTTGACTATGCTATCCTAAGTTCATTATTTGATTAAAAGAACATGTCCCCTTTTAATTAAATAAAAGACCCCATTCTTCTAACCCACTTAAAGTGCACACATAAAGTCCTTTTTCTATTTTGCAATTAAAAGAAAAGGCTTTGTGACTTTTGTCTTATATGACAAGTCAACTTATATTCTATTGATTGACTTGTGTGTGCACATGGATCACTCCTCTTTTCAAATTCCACCGTTGATCATCCACCATCTTCATCTTGATCTCTATCGTCCATACAACTTTAAAGGGAGAGAGCTTTCCCCCTCATCCATCCATCTTTTGAATATTGTCATGCTGTAGGTTTTCTAACAGGTTTCTTTGGAGCTTTGTGGAGAACTTATCATTTCTTGTCTTATTCTCTCATTCCATCATATTAGCATAAGATCATATGGCATTCTTAGCATAGTTGCATTTTAGTTTAGCTTTGATTTATTGCAATAATCTCACATAGTTTAAATATTTGGTTTTGTAATACTCTCATTCATGCTTAGCATAGCTGCATTTTGCATTATCATCTTAGCTTAGTTTCCATACTTGCATTGCATTCTTGAGGGATTCCTTGAAGATATTGGCACTCTTGCTCTTGTCTCAAAGAACCTCCCATTGCATGGTTTACTAGCAAGAAGTACATTTCTAAGGCTTGGCTGAGAGCCTTCATGCTTGAATACTAACTTCTTGCACTCCGTGGATAGGGAGCTCTAAGCCGACATCCAAGCATTCCGAACTCATGGAATCGTTTGAATAGAATAGTTTAGAGTGTGACACAAATCAAGTGTACACTAATCACTTTGGAGGCTATTCCAAGTGATTCAATGCTGAACATTTTTTTCTTCACTAGAGTCATTGTCACTATAGTTGCAGAAAAGGAGGTCTTTGGATCTCGAGAAAGAAGCCTAGATGAACCTAGAGCTTTCTCCTCTTCTTGAGTTTTCTTTGCAACTTCATCAAACTTAGTGAATTCACTACTACTACTTTTATCATCTCCGATCTCTACTATTTGAATAGGAGAACCAGTGGGCTTTAGAAAAGGAGCACTTACAGATGTTGTAGGGCTATGATGAGGGGATAAGATAGGGGCAACATGAGGAGATGGAGTTGGAGAAGCTTGAGGAGATGGGGGTAGAGTGGCATGTGGAGGTGAGACTGGAGTAGGAGATCCATCTTTCTGTTCTTCCATTTCTTTTTCAGCTTGAGCTTGAGCTCCTATGACTGGTAGTGATCTACCTTGACAAGTTGGGGCTATTGGAACATTCTTCTTTGAGGGTTGATTACCTCTGCCTGTAGATTGAGCTGGGCCTTGAGCAGGTGTAGTAGTAGCACTGGGTGTGGCACTCTGAGATGAAGCAGGAGTATCTGCAGCTGG
Source organism: Cupressus sempervirens (assembly GCA_028749045.1). NCBI lineage: Eukaryota > Viridiplantae > Streptophyta > Pinopsida > Cupressales > Cupressaceae > Cupressus > Cupressus sempervirens. Next base: position 522,123,411 of record CM053792.1, read on the forward strand.
AGAAGCTTGAGTAGTTTTACTCTTGCTCTGGCCTTTCTTAGCTGTCCACTCAACCCACTTCCCAGTCCTTTTGATAATTCTTGCCATCATGACATCGAAGTTTTCTTCTATGTCAACATATGGTTCAGAACTAATGGGAGTATTCCTCAACTTAGTCAAATATGTATTACTGTACATATTTTGACTATCATCTTCCAATCCCTTCACATCTAAATTTATACCATATGTCTTTACCTGATCAATTGTAAATTTGACAAAGGCACGATCTTGACTCTCTAGTTCATTTTTACAATCTGCCCAATAATCCTCCATGGTTGTCACATGTTTGATTACGTTTCCAATTTGGAGCACATCTTTGGCATATCCATTAGGATCAAACAAGGGCCTTACTACTTCATACTCTTCCAATTTGTATTTACTCTCAAATGCTTTGAGTATATTCTTTGCATCTGATCTAGTTTCACAACTGTATGCTCCAACTTTTATAGGAAATTCATACCCTTTCTTCCTCAAGCTGGCGCTCAACACGTTCACTTGGATTGCTTGCCTCACTATCTCCATGAGCATGATCATATCATCTGGATACCTGGGCAGCTTCAGTGGAAATCCATCAAACGTTGCAAGACGCAAATAAGAAAATGATGAGAACTAAATGAAATAATTGCCAAATTGATCGATGGTCGCCATTGCTTCCGAACTGAATCTCCACTCTGGACACCCTTGGAGCTCCCTACAAATCCTCATGGTGAATGCATCATTTACCTGGATGTATTCTGCATAACTATTTTGTAATTTTGAGCACAGATAAAACTCATAACTTTTTACATTATTAGGAAAATTCTCAATTCTAGGGAGTCCTGGCCACAATTGAAGAGAAGCCAACATGTATATCAAGAAAGAGGACATATAAAATGAATTATAAAACTTGGCTGCACTGAGAGCCCTAGAAAGATGCTCACTAACCTCATAGGCCCAATCAATATACTGTGTCTAAGAAAATAACTTGCACCAAAAAGAAGTATTGCTTTACAAAATTAAAAGCTTCTTCCTCACCTTTGAGTCGATGCAACATAACCAAAATGTCAACAATTTTTGGTTTGAGGTCTGTACCGAAAAGAGTTTTAGGGACTTTACTCTTAGCTCCCCTTGGCTTTTGAAACCAAGACTGCATGATCTCCCTCCTCCAAACCATCTTCTTCAAAGAGTACTCAGACATGGCTCCACTCATCATTAAATTAGAGAACTCCTCCCATTTTGGAATTCACAATCAATTCACTACTGCTTGACGATCAATTGAAATCAACACTGTTTGGTCAGGCAATAGAATGTGCTTTGTATCCAGGTTGTAATGATTGATGCATTCCAAAATTAACTTTGGGGCTTGTACTGCTACAGGAAGCCCAACTGCTTCTACTAATCTGCTTCCTTGAAGTTTTTTTGTTATGGGATGAATTGGCTCTACTCTTAATCTCCTTTGAAAATCTTGCATATCATAAAAATGGAGTGAAGTATCTGTGATAGTCGACCACGCTGACTTAATTCCACCCAATCCATCAAAACCTGCAAATCTTGTTGCCATTTTATTTGATGTATGATATCAAAAATTCAAACGATTGCAGATGATACAAGAAGCAAACTTTGTAACTTTGAAAATTACTTGAAAGCACTATCTAGTACAACAGTATAATAGTAAAACGGTAGTTTGAAAATATGTTACTTCCCTCTTTATAGAATAACCTTAGATTTGCCTGTTGAATTTCATAAATCACGCCACACGAGCGAAATTAAGGGTAAATCTGTTGGATTGGTGGATGTAAAGGTTCTAACAGATTTATCTTTGTCTTTTCACTATTTATGTTGGCTCAACGGTAACTCTTATTAATTACTGGTTTACTTTCCATTTCATTCATCTTTCGAAAAAACAAGAATGGAGAACTTCCTAGGGCAAAATCTGCTTAACTCAATTCTGCTTGCAAAAGCCTTATCAATTAACTAATTGGCTTGTATTTACTTGCCCAAAATAATCTACAATCAATTCACATACTTACCATCCTTGTAGGAATGATTTTTCTTCAAATGCGAAAAATGACCTTCGAGGGTAGAAAACCCACGGCAGAGAAGCTAATTTTCGATTTTCCTCTTAAGCTTTCATTTTTACCTTTTCTACCCTAAGCACTTTACTACAAGCCCTCGAAAAACATAAAAGAGGCTTTTCGAGCGAAAAATGGGGCCCGCTAGACAGTTTGCCTTTCTATTTAGACCTTTGCAAAAAATTTACCTCTTGGTTCGAAGTCCGTCTGAGGAGAAGCTACTTCTGAGTTTTTTGATGATGCTTATCTTGATCATCTTAATGAGTTCTGAGTAATTTTCGCTATGAAAACACGATGATATTTGAATGATTTAATCATAATGTGGCTTACCTATCCTTATTTCAGCCTACAATTATCAGCTATGGAAGCCTGTGGAGTTTCACCTTCTGGGTGCGAAAACCTGCTATGGAGAAGAAGAAATTTGATTTTCTGCCAATGCCCATCTTTTTACTTCCTCTGACCTATCCACTTTAATGTAAGCCTTCGAAAAAAACAAAAGCAGCTTCGCAAGTGAGAGGTGGGGCCCACTAGCACTCCTTATTCCTTTACATACATCTTTTTGGAAAACTGATTTCTAACTTCGGAGTCTTCCACGGAGAAGCTCTTTCCTGATTTTCCACCAATCATTATTTCGATCATTTTTTGAACTTCAAAATGATTCTCATTGTGAAAACATGACATCATTTGAATGATCTTTTCATAACATGATTCACCTTACTTCAATAAAGCTCGCCAATAGCATTCACTAGTCTTTGCGAAATTTCACCTTTGGGGTGCGAAAACCCTACTAAGGAGAAGCCATAACCTATTTTTTCTACCAATTCAATTTCTCTATTTCTAGATCAAACGAGCTGCAAGAAAATCAATTGATGTAGCATAATTCAAGAATCCCCATTGAGTATGGTTGTAAACTACCCTTTAAGGCTCATGACAATCAAGAAATACCCACTCGGGCTATATGTGACATGAGAGAAGGGGAAATATGAAAACTTGATGGAGAAACTCAGCATCTAAAGAGGAAAGACCTATTGACCCGACTGGACAAAACATGACATTAGTTCATTTTCCACTTTGCAAAATTTGTATATGGTGAAAAGTGGGACAACAGCTGGCTCTGACTGGGGACTTGGGTAGAATATGCCCAAGAAAAGGGACTTAGAATCTTTAGTTTCGCAGAAGAAGATAAAAGGCGGCAACACAACAAAAACAAAGCAAAATAGGAAAACAAGAAAAAGACACCGGAAAGGGAGGGCTAACTAAGACAAACACAACACTAAGTCTAACTATGGTACATTACAGGGGTTACCTATTTTCAATTTGTAACTTGGTAGAGCTTGAGATCCTGACTAAGTCAGGGGTAGTACTTCAGTATCTTCATACACCAATTTGAAAGAATTATTTTCAAATGCCTGTTGAATTCTGAAAGGGCCTTTCCATAGAGTATCAAACTTCTTATGCATTCCTTTTGGAGCCTTTCTTTTGTCCCAGAGTAGCACCATATCTCCCACCATAAATGTCTGAGGTCTTTTTTTCTTGTCAAAAAGTTCTTTTACTCGCATTTAGTGCTGTGTGATATGATCAACAATTTCCATCCTTTCTTCTTCTAGTTTACTCAGATACAGGATTCTCTTTTCTAGACCATCCTTATAGACATCATCTTCAATTAATGTTTTGAATTTTCTTGTGGCCAATTCCAATGGTAAAGGTAGATTAGCTTCAGTTCCATATGTACACTCGAAAGTGTCACACTCTAAACCCTTCTATCCAAACGATTCCATGAGTTTGGAATGCTTAGATGCCGGCTTAGAGCTCCCTATCCACGGAGTGCAAGAGAGTGTATTTCAAGAATAAAAAAGCTCTTAGATGAGCCTTAGAGATACTCTTTTTGCTAGTAAACCATGCAATGGGAGATTCCAAAGACAAGATGCAAGAATGCAAATGTCTCAAGGAGTTCCTCAAGAATGCAATGCAAGTATAGAAACTAAGCTAAGATGAGAATGCAAAATGCAGCTATGCTAAAACATGTATGAGTGTTACAATCCAAATATTAAGCTATGTAAGAGATTATTGCAAAATAGAAGTTAAACTAACATGCAACATGAATCTAAGCTAGAATGCCATAGATGAGAGAATGTAGACAAGAAAGAGAAGTTCTCCACAAAGCTCCAAAGAAACCTGTTAGAAAACCTACAGCATAACAATATTCAAATGAGGGTGGATCCTTTGAGGGGGAAAGCTCTCTCCCTTTTAAAGTCTTATGGATGGTAGAGATCGAGATGAAGATGGTGGATGATAAACGATGGAATTCAAAAATAGGTGTGATCCATGTGCACACACAAGTCAACCAATAGAATATAAGTTGACTTGTCATATAAGACAAAAGTCTCACAAGCCTTTTCTTTTAATTGTAAAATAGAAAAAGGACTTTATGTGTGCACTTTAAGTGGGTTAGAAGAATGGAGTGTTTTATTTAATTAAAAGGGGACATGTTCTTTTAATCAAATAATGAACTTAGGATAGCATAGTCAAACTATAGGTTATAATCAAATAAATTGATTATTAGCAATTTGGTCTAGGTAAATGATTAAATTAATTTAGCCAAAATGTTGAGAAGGGGGCTAATAGTCTAGATGACCATTTTTAGGTGATTACACCATAAACCAGCTCAAAAGGAGATATTTTGATTGCCCTCTTAGGTGTTACTCTATCTGCCTAGAGCGCCTCATGGATCTACTTGTGCCAGGTTTTCTGATTATCTGAGACTAACTTCTTAACAATATTAATCAATTTTTTGTTGCTAGACTCTGCTTGGCCATTCCCTTGAGGAAAATAATCAGATGAATGACTAACAGTAATCCCATACTCAAAACAAAAATAAGTGATTTCAATTGATGAAAAATAAGATGCATTATCCATCACTAATTTGATAGGAACACCAAACCTGACTAGAATGTTCTCCTTTATAAATTTACACACCACTTCTGTAGTAGTCTTCTTCGTGGGTTTAGCTTCTACCCACTTAGTGAAGTAGTCCATTGCAATTATGATGTATTGATGACCGGCAGCAGATGCAGGTGTAATTGGACCAATGAAATCAAGGCTCCATTGTTGAAAAGGTCCCTTCAATGATAACAGGTCTTAGTGGTAGTGTAGCTAATTGAGGGCAACCAGAGAACATTTTACACTTTTCACATTTCACTACCCATGCATATGCATCTTTGAATATCCTAGGCCAGTAATAGCATTGCCTTAGTATTTTAAAAGCTATAACTGGAGAAGAAAAGTGTCCTCCATAGGCCTCATCATGAAATGCTTTCAACACCTTTTCCTACTATGGTTTATCTACGCACCTTAGGAATGTACCATCAATAGCCTTTTTGAAAAGCTTCCCATCCCAAATCACATACTTGGCCACTTTCAATTTAAGGTCTCTTCTTTGTTTTGCATTCAAACCTTCCAGACATACACCATATGTTAAAAAGTAAGAAATGTTTTCAAACCATGAATCATAGAGACCTACTGCTAGCACCAATTGCTTCTCATCTGATTCTTCTAATCCTCTAGTGATTTTGTTTTCTGCAATTGCCTTGCATAGAGCATTTCCTCTTATCATCTTGGTAGGTTTAATCTCTATATCATATTCTTGTATCTTTGCCACCCACGCTCCTCTAGCGTTACAACCGATATCTTGCTGCATCAGTACACTTTTTACTGCTGTGTCTAGGACAAAGACAATAGAGTGTGAATGTAAGATATAGAAATGGAAATTCTTAAGTGCTCTGACTACTGCATAAGCATTCTTTTCGATTTGTGAATATTTCAGTTCAAGATTTTTCAAAGGTATGCTCATAAAAGCAATGGGAGCTTGTATTCCTTTATCATTCTCCTGCACAAGAATAGCTGATAATGTATGTTTCCAAAAGCATAACAATAAATAATAAAGTCTTGCTTGTAATTTGGATGACATAGCATAGGGGTGTTAGCAATAGCAGTTTTTATATCTTGAAAAGCTTACTTTCCTTCCTCACTCCATTTGAAACTTGAATTTCCCTTCATCATATCTACTATATGCTTAGTAGTTTCTATGAAATCGGGAACAAACCTTCTAAGGAAATTCACCTGGCCAAAGAAAGATTTAATTCCTATTTTGTTTATAGGCAGGCTTAGTCTCTGGATGGCCTCTACTCTATCAGGATCAATTTTAATGCCTTCCCGTGACACTATATGTCCAAGTAGCCTTCCTTCAGTTACACAGAAAACTGACTTCTTTGGATTGAGAGAAATCCCATGCTCTCTGCATCTTTGTAACACTCTTCTCAGATCTTTCATACGGTCTTTTCTTTTCTTTGAGAACACAGTGAGATCATCTAGGTATATGACTATTATTTGATCTTTCATCTCGGCGAAGGTCTCACTCATGCACCTTTGGAATGTAACCCCAGCGTTGATCAGTCTGAAAGGCATCCTGTGATATGCGAACGTACCCCAAGGAGTTGTAAATGCTATTTCATGTTGATCTTTCTTTTCTACTTCAACCTGGTTATATCCTAAAAAGCCATTGAGCATAGACATCATCATAGATCCTGCAACTGTTTGTAACAAATGGTCAATGTTCGGGAGAGAAAAATTATCTTTGAGAGATGCCTGATTCAAATTATTGAAATTTATACAAATCCTTATCTCTTCGTTCTTATTTCTGATAGGTACTATGTTGGCTATCTAGGTAGAGTGATGGATAGGATAAATGATCCTTACTTTTAACATTTTATCAACTTCTTAGAAAATGACATCTGCGACCTTCGGATTATAGTTTCTTTGCTTTTTTCGAAAAGGTACTACATCTGGTTTGAGAGGAATCTAATGTTTCACGTCTCCTCCTTTGTAGCTCTTCAGGTCTTCATAGCTCCAAGCAAAGACATCTCTATATTCTTCGAATAATTTCTTTGCAGTTTCCCTCTCTTCAGGAGTACAACATTTTCTAATATTAATCATTTTGGGACCATGGACATCCCCAATGTTCAATCCTTCATATTCACCTGTGGTAGGTCCCTTTTCTGTTCTTTTCTGCTTAACATAAGCATCATGTCTATTAAATAACTTTTCCAGAGCTACACAATATGGGGGAATAATATTGCTTTTCAGTTGGACCTCACCACTTTTGTTATGCTCATCATCCTCGTGAGAATCAGGTTCAAAGCTGGCTTTATCATTTTCAAGAAATAGTTGTAAACTCTTATCATCATTAAAGACTTTCCAGGATTCTACATTATCTGGGACAACAGATCGATATATAATTTCAATTTGATATTTCTTATCCTTAAAATCTGGATGTGGGAGTAACAAGCAAGAAGAGACTGCAAGTGAGTCAGCCTTTGTATTCATTTCTCTTGGCACAACTCTAATGGAGAAGGCATCTAAACTTTCTATCTCATCCCACACCCTACTCCTATAATTCTTCAGTATATGATTCTTCACCGAGTACTGTCCTTTGATTTGCCTCACAATAAGCTTTGCATCACCTTGTGCCTTCAAGATCTTTATCCCCCTTTCTTTTGCAGCAACTATCCCCAATATTAAAGCTTCATATTCTGTTGTATTGTTTGTGTTACCAAATTCTAATTTGAAAGCTAAGGGCTTAGCTTCTCCTTCTGGGGATATCAAAACTACGCCAGCTCTAGACCCTGAGGAAGCCCAACTTCCATCAAATTCAAGTGTCCATATGCCTGGTATATCTTTTTTTTCATTGGGGGTTTTATCACCTTGATTTTCATCTATTTGTTCATTCATATCTTCCTCAGTAAACAACATGTAGTTGCCGAATTCCAGTTCTTGATACAAAATTTGAGCTTTGGGATCATCCGATTTCAAGATTGTGAATTTTTCTTTTTCTTCAAGCTCTGATTTGACCTTCTTATTACCAATAGGTATCATAGCTTGGGACCAGTCTAGCTTAATTTCTCCTCCTAAGTCTCGGCATAAACTTCTACTTAAAAGGAGTCCATAACTTGCAGGAATATCAGCTACTAGAATGGCTAGCGGGAGTTTCTTTTCTGGATATGAGGCTAGAGCTACTTGTGCATCTTTAATTTGTCCAAGTAAAGGAACTTGTTTGGCATCCATAGAATAACATCTCCCATGCACTTTAGTGAGATTCAATCCCAAGGCTTTAGCTACAGAATATGGCATAACATTATCTGATGCACTTGAATCTATTATGCAATTACTAAGTTTAAATCCATTAATATACAATGAAATATAAAAAGGTTCAGGCTTCTGTCTAGGGAAGGTTGCTAAAACAGTAGAATCTTCTTGATTAAACAAGCCAGATGTTAAAGTTTCATCTTTGAATTTAGTAGTCACATTATGATTCAAGTTTGAAATACCTCCTTTACATTTATCTACTAGTCTCTTTAGCTTAGAAGGATGTGACTTTAAATAATCAATAGTGGAAATTTGAACCTTTGACTCTTCACAAAATTGAATAAAATCAAAAGATGTATGGTCCTTACCCATTTGTGAAGTGGATGTTTCTTGATCAGTATGTACCTTACTCGTAGAAGGACTGGAGTTATCTTTGTGAGTATGACCTGAGGCTTGATTCTTCATCCTTTGTCCACGGGTAAGTACTGTGTATGACATTCCATCAATGGTTGCGTAACACTCACATTTTGATTCAAAATTTGATTCATATTCTAAAAATAAATTTCCAGAGTCACCATTTGAACAAGAATCAGGTTCTGCACACGGAGCTGCAATATTTAATTCATTAGTAGATAGCAATTGCATCATACGAATAGTCTCCAGACAATTTTCACTATCATGATCTGTGGTTAAATGAAAGATGCACATATTTCCCTTTTTTGGTGCTGCTTCGATTTGCAACCTAGGTTGTGAACCTGTAAGCTGCAGAAATCTACTTTCATTGCTTCTTCCTGGTGAGTTTTTGTAATTCTGTTGATAAGAGTTATTGAATCCGAGTAATTGCTTTTTCATTGCAACTAATTCATTAGACAACTTCTGAATCATCTCTTCTGATGATGTGGTATTACTAGCACTCCCCTTAGTTTGAAGTTCTTGTTTCCATTTTGTCACGAAAATTAAGTCATCCTCACATTCAATAGCTTTCTTCTATGCGTTAGCTAGATCAGTAGGGCATGCTCTTCTCAGATCATAATTGATATCTAGAGGCATAGCACTAATAAAGAAAGTTTTTAAATTGCCGGGTGTGGGTCTATCAGTAGTAGGAATTTTGCTATTAATCTTATTGAAATTGGCAACGAAATCCCTCATGCTCATAGTTGGTTGCTTCTTAATTGAAGTCAACTGTGTTAGCAAGGCATGTTCATCTTCCACAATTTTGAATCTAGTTTCAAATTCAGTTCTCATCGTGTCCTAATCCATTATTGAACCATCAACTAAATGATAAAACCAGTCTGCTGCATTATCTGTAAGGGTCTCTACAAACAATCTTACAACGATATCTTCATGTCCCACCCCCAATATATGGGTAGCCACAAAGAATGCTTTAATGTGTTCATTTGTAGTGACTTTCCCATCACCTGAGAATTTAGGGAAGTTCTTCCTTGAACCAGCTAGAAGTGGATGATAAGCATTTAGGGCTAATGGCCCTATTGCTGCGGCCCATGGAGCAGCCATGATTGTTCTAGCAGTATATGGCGAAAAATTAACAACTGGAGGTACAATAACTCCATGAAGTGCTAACACCTGACAAGTGGAATGGGAAGTGTTGACGTCTTGACTTCTAAAAGGGGAAGGGGGTCTACTTCGACTTTTACCTTCACCTTTAGGTTTTGGAACTTCTAAGATAGGAAAATCGAGCTTTGTTAATTTATCAAAGGTGGAATCTTTCCCACCCTGTTTCTTGGTACTTCTGAGGAACCTAAATTGTTCCAAGATGCGAGGTTTGATTTAAATCTTAAGCTTACTATCTTAATTATCTTTCTGATCTTCGAATTTCTCTCCTTTGAACATCTCTTTCAATAGCTTTAGCTCTTCTTTCTTCTTCCTCTAATATCTGACTAGCAATCCGATAATGTTCAATGTTCCTTCTGTGCCTCCAAAAAAATGTATTAAGTGATGAAATTATATCCTCTTGGTCATCTTGAAAACCAAGGTTAGGTTGGAGCACTGGGATCATGTTTTCATGAGGTAGTACCATTTTTCCTTATGACATAGGCTTTTTGATCAAGTGACTATTCGTCTCCCCAGTAGAGTCGCCAAAAATTTGTTGGTTGGTAAATAGATTTGTTCTTTTATTTTCTATGAAAATATGACTCTCAATGCCTGGATTATGAACAATATCTATTCACAACAGTTGAAAAACCATTTTATAGTTCCTAGCTTTTCTCTGAATTGGTAGGTATAGCTCCCTTTATGAATGATACTCAATGAATTATGTTTTCTCCTACTTATCTAATTGGCATGTGCTCTTAACCTGAGAGCAGAAAAGGCAAACCAAATTAAGCCTAACTAGAACTTAATTCAGGCAAGAATACTTCACAATGCTGAAACGGATTCACGTATCCATATTTCTTATGAATTCATAAATCCACTCGCACAAAACTAAAATAAGTTGAAAATCAAATCTAAACTACAACTGATGAATTGGAAAAAAAAAGAGAAACTAACAACATCCTTTCATTGAATGAATTGTAACAATACTCATTACAATCATTCGTGTTCTGTAAAACAGAGGAAATGAAACTCTATTCTTCCTCAGTTCTCTGTAACACAGAAAAGAAATACTAACTAATCACAATACCTACAGGAACGAAAAATGATTGAAATGAAGTGCTATTCAATTGTCTCTGCAACAAATAGTACTTCACACCAAAATTTTGCTGACCTTTGATTAATCATTGAATTTCATACATATAGGATTTGAGAGATGACTGTTACAATGGAAATGTTAATCGGTTCATCTTCTCTTGATGACAAATGGCAAGATGCCAATTTATCATATCAAAATATTAACGAAGATTTCAAAATTTACAACAAAAAATGAAAAAGGGGGGAATCTGAATCACTTGGACTGCTTCCCCTTTTTAGTTTTTGTCATATATGTTTTAGCAGCCACCATGATGGGAATCAACTCTTCATGATTGGGTACTTGCACGTTGGTGAATCTCAAAAGCCACCTTGAATGCTGTAGAGCTAATTCTTTTATTTCACTCAGTTGACTTGCCACTTCTTCAGTAGCCACGTGCACACATCCACCAAGTGTTTGCAGTTCTGTTACCTTGTTTTGACTGCTTGAAGCTATCTTGGACAGGTTACTTAAATATATAGAAAAATTATTCTTCATCACTTCTATATTAATAAAGGATTTCCCTTGTCCACTGCTTTGTGACTCAGTGTGCAATCCTCGCATAAGCTCAAATGCTCTATCCTGGGCCTTCTTCACTTTGTCCCTTGTTTCTCTGCGTCCTTTCTCAGCCTCTTGAATCATTTCCATCTTGAACTGCATACTTTGGAGCCATTTATTCAGAGGTTCATTTCCCTTCTTGAGAATCTTTGCTTGAATTGCATCCTTTGCTTTCATCTGAATAACCATCATCAGGAGAGAAATACATTCTATGCATCTTGCTCTTTCTCCAGCCAAGGTATTACTATTAGACATAATATTATACTTTTCAGTTTCTAGCTAGAGGATAATATTCCCAATTTGATCGATTAGGGAAACTCCATCTACATTGAGTTTCTCAATCCATTCCTTTCCAATCTAACCAAAATGCCTATCTTTCTGGAGCTATGATATGAAGGCTTGTACCTCTTCTACTGAAGGATTTTTAGTGGCAGGCACACCAGTAATAGTTGCAAATGGAAAAACTAATTGCCTGATGAACCTTCTTAACTCTTCTATTTCAGCTTTCATTCTGATCTTTGATGACTTGAGGTTCTCTAGTTTCTCTTCTATCAGCTCATTACTCGACTTCCATAGGCCTACTTTTGTATCATGTCTAGCCTCTCCAAGATCAATTGAATGCAGAGTGAAGTCCTTTGGCATCATATCTTCGATTCTCCCCGCCTTGTTTGGTTTTGCTACTTCCATAGTTAAGTGCCCTATTTCTGGATCTTGTCACAATATTGACAAGGTCTTTTGCTTTTTAGCTTTTACTATGGAAGATCTTGAGTGAACCGCTTGAGGTACAACATCCTTTGAAAGAAAACTTTCATCTTTTCTTTTCCTCTTATTCTCCAAAGTATCCTCGAGCCAAGACTCTATACTAATCACTTTGGAGGTTGTTCCAAGTGATTCAATGCTAAACATTTTCTTCTTCACTAGAGTCGTTGTCATTGTAGTTGCAGAAAAGAGGGTCTTTGGATCTCAAGAAAGAAGCCTAGATGAACCTAGAGCTTTCTCCTCTTCTTGAGTTTTCTTTGCAACTTCATCAGACTCAGTGGATTCGCTACTACTACTTTTATCATCTTCGATCTCTACTATTTGAATAGGAGAACTAGTGGGCTTTAGAAAAGGAGCACTTATAGATGGTGTAGGGCTATGATGAGGGGATAAGATAAGGGTGACATGAGGAGATGGAGTTGGAGAAGCTTGAGGAGATGGGGGTAGAGTGGCATGTGGAGGTGAGATTGGAGCAAGAGATCCATCTTTCTGTTCTTCCATTTCTTTTTCAGTTTTAGCTTGAGCTCCAATGACTGGTAGTGATCCACCTTGATAGGTTGGAGCTATTGGAACATTCTTCTCCAGGGGTTGATCACCTCCGCTTGCAGATTGAGTTGGGCCTTGAGCAGGTACAGTAGTAGCACTGAGTGTGGCACTTTGAGATGAAGCAGGAGTAGTTGTAGTTGGAGAAGCTTGAGTAGTTTTACTCTTGCTCTGGCCTTTCTTAGCTACCCACTCAACCCACTTCCCAGTCCTTTTGATAATTCTTTCCATCATCACATCGAAGTTTTCTTCTATGTCAACATATGGTTTGGAACTAATGGGAGTATTCCTCAACTTAGTCAAATATGCATTACTATACATATTTTGACCATCATCTTCCAATCCCTCCACATCTAAATTTATACCATATGTCTTTACCTGATCAATTGTAAATCTGGAAAAGGCACAATCTTGACACTCCAATTCATTTTTATAATCAGCCCAATAATCCTCCATGGTTGTCACATGTTTGATTATGCTTCCAATTTGGAGCACATCTTTGCAATATCCATTAGGATCAAATAGGGGCCTTACTACTTCATACTCTTCCAATTTGTATTTACTCTCAAATGCTTTGAGTATATTCTTTGCATCTGATCTAGTTTCACAACTGTATGCTCCAACTTTTATAGGGAATTCATACCCTTTCTTCCTCAAGCTGGTGCTCAACACATTCACTTGGATTTCTTGCCTCATTATCTCCACGAGCACGATCATATCATCTGGATACCTAGGTAGCTTTAATGGAAATCCATTAGACGTTGCAAGACGCAAATAAGAAAATGATGAGAACTGAATGAAATAACTGCCAAATTGACCGATGGTTGCCATCACTTTCAGATTGAATCTCCGCTCTGGACACCCTTGGAGCTCCCTGCAAATCCTCATGGTGAATGCATCATTTACCTGGATGTATTCTACATAACTATTCTGTAATTGCAAGCATGGATAAAACTCATAACTTTTTACATAATCAGGAAAATTCTCAATTCTAGGGAGGCCCGGTGACAATTGAAGAGAAGCCAACATGTATATCAAGAAAGAGGACATATAAAATGAATTATAAAACTTGGCTGCACTGAGAGCCCTAGAAAGATGCTCACTGACCTCATACGTCCAGTCAATATACTGTGTGTTTGAGCAAATAACTTGCACCAAAAAGAAGTACTACTCTACAAAATTAAAAGCTTCTACCTCACCTTTGAGTCGATGCAATAGAACCAAAATGTCAACAATTTTTGGTTTGAGGTCTGTGCCGAAAAGAGTTTTAGGGACTTTACTCTTAGCTCCCCTTGGCTTTTGAAACCAAGACTACATGATCTCCCTCCTCCAAACTATCTTCTTCAAAGAGTACTCAGACATGGCTCCACTCATCGTTAAATCAGAGAACTCCTTCTGTTCTGGAATTCGCAAGCAGTTCACTACTGCTTGACGATCAATTGAAATCAACACTATTTGGTCAGGCAATTCGAATCTGCTTTGTATTTGAGTTGTAATGATTGATGCATTCCAAAATTAACTCTAGGGCTTGTACTGCTATAGGAAACCCAACCGCTTCTACTAATTTGCTTCCCCGAAGTTTTTCTGTTATGGGATGAATTGGCTCTGCTCTTAATCTCCTTTGAAAATCTTGCATATCATAAAAATAGAGTGAAGTATCTATGATAGTAGACCATGTTGACTTAATTCCACCCAATCCATCAAGACCCGTGAATCTTGTTGCCATTTTATTTGATGTATGATAGCAAAAATTCAAATGATTGTAGATGATACAAGAAGCAAACTCTGTAACTTTGAAAATTACTTGAAAGCACTATCCAGTACAATAGTATAACAGTAAAACAATAGTTTGAAATTTTTTTACTTCCCTCTTTATAAAATAACCTTAGATTTGCCTGTTGAATTTCATAAATTGTGCCACACGAGCGAAATTAAGGGTAAATCCGTTGGATTGGTGGATGTAAAGGTTCTAACAGATTTATCTTTGTCTTTTCACTATTTTCGTTGGCTCAATGGTAACTCTCATTAACTACTGGTTTACTTTCCGTTTCATCCATCTTTCAAAAAAACAAGAATGGAGAACTCCTTAGGTCAATTATGCTTGCAAAAGCCTTATCAATTAACTGATTTGCTTCTATTTACTTGCCCAAAATAATGTGCAATCAATTCACATACTTAGCATGCTTGGAGGAATGATTTTTCTTCAAATGCGAAAACTACCCTTTAAGGCTCACGACAATCAAGAAATACCCACCCGGGCTATATGTGACACGGGGGAAGGGGAAAGATGAAAACTCAATGGAGAATCTTAGCATCTAAAGAGGAAAGACCTATTGACCCGACTGGACAAAACATGACAATACTTCATTTTCCACTTTGCAAAATTTGTATATGGTAAAAAGTGGGGCAAAAGTCCTGAAAAACCAAAGTTCATTATAGCATTCTTCATCTTTAGGTGGTTTCTCTTTATCATCTTTCAAATCAAGAAAGCTCTCCAATTGAGAAGAATAATGTTCAGGAATTTTTTTCATTGGCCTCCCGACTACTATCTAAAATAACCTATTTATTCTCATAATCATGAGAATCATGCTTCACATTATCAAACAAAGAGAATTCATCCATCATGGGATCAAATTTATCATAAAAATTTGCTCCAACTCTATCAAGAATTGGGGCATCATCAAATATCTAAAACATTTGATCTTTCGTTTCTCCTAGTGCATCTTTGGATTTCACAACATTGTTTTCATAGATTCATACCCAAAAGAATAAAATGAATCATCAAACAAACTCTTGTAGTCTATTTGTTTTGTATTCATACCTTGACTATCCAAAGAGGGATCTCCTTGCCCAAGAGATGATAAAGATTTGCATACGATGCCTTGTTCTTCCTTGTAGAGGAGAGTATCACCCAATATCTCAACTAAGTCGCCAGTAGGTTGGGAACTAACTCCAACTTTTCCTCCTTCCATTAGAGTTTCAACATTTTCTAATATGAAATGAGAGAACAAATTTTCATCACGTAGTGGTGAATCATAAGGCTAAAATAAAGAATCCTCTCTGATAGTAATATCGTCACAAAACCCCATTAGTAAGTATGGTGGATTGGGTTTACTCTAGATGACCTTATCTCCCAATTTTTCAGACTTCTCTTCAATCTCTCTTGCTGCCACTATGTTTGGTTGGAACCAAGTTTCTTCTTCTGAATGTGCAAGATGGTCATCTTCTTGAAAATTACCCAGTTTAGTAGTAAGTAGAATGATCTCTGTTTCAACATTCTTAGCATTTTGAATGAAGGTCTCATGTTGAAACTTATCATTTTCATATTCAGTCAATGATTCTATCTTCTCAAAAATAGCAGGAGAATCTTCTCCTTTATCATC
This sequence comes from Cupressus sempervirens, assembly GCA_028749045.1. Lineage (NCBI taxonomy): Eukaryota > Viridiplantae > Streptophyta > Pinopsida > Cupressales > Cupressaceae > Cupressus > Cupressus sempervirens. Next base: position 522,139,571 of record CM053792.1, read on the forward strand.
TTCTATGCATGGTGGAAAGGATTTTAGTTCTTCACTTTCAGCTGGATCTAGATCAATAACTGAACCATAATTAGAGGGATTCTCTTGATTATGAAATCTTTCTCCTTCTCCTTCTTCACTAAAAAGGGCATCATTTAACATTTCCAATGGGTTATCTACAAGCTAAAAGTTAGTTTAAAGATTTCTTTCCTTCACTTTGTTGTCATTGTTGCTAGGGTTCTCACTCTCAGCTTAGGTGTTCTCGTTCTCCCATGTCTGATTTTCTTGCAGATGAGCTATGGCTATTTGGATTTCTTTCTCACCCAGAACTGAATAATTGCATGAGATGAAATGTGAGGATATAATAGGGGCTTCATCGTAATCCACCTCCAAATGTTTCTTCAATCAAAAGACTTTCTCCTCAAGTTGTTGCAAGTCTTTCAACTTGTGAAATCTCACATAGAGACTTTTCTACAACAACCAAGATGCAAAGTCCTCTTCTATGTTTATGTTGTTCTTGACAGCTGGAGAGATACTTTCTTTATAGCTATCTACAAATTCACACAACACTTTATCATCCATTTGATAAAGTTCCATGAGAGAAGGATTTTGCCTTGGCCTTCTCATGAATTTTATAGTTGTCATGGTCTTTACATAGAGTTGCCAATCTCCTGCACATAGAGATAATAAAAAAACTAAGGAAATAATTGTTAGGCACTAAATATTTGATATAAATCACCAATAGAGTTGCCAAAAATTTGTTAATGAACAGATTGTCCTCCAAAGAAATATATAAAAATTAACTCCAAAATGCCCAGATAGGAAGACTAAATCAACACCAAGAGTTGGGTCACTTTTCTATTGAAAAGTGTAAGTGCCCTCTATATTTATCTAGGTATAGCTCCCCATATATGATTTACAATGAATTCATAGAACTACACATACATGTGCTTTTAACTAGAAATCACAAAAGGAAGATAAACATCCACTCATAAACACGTCATAGATGAGAAGAAACTATTTAACTAAAAGATAATAATAAGCAAATGATACAAAGCTCATTTTCCCGATCATTACATTATAGGAGAAATGCAAAAAGAGAGACAAATTGTTTTCTCCAAAGACATGAATAACAAAGCCCAAAGTCTTAATAATAATTGTGGGAATAATTGTATGCATCAAAACTGTATTTAGAGACAATCAAGATAATTCAAAGATTAACATTGATTAGAAAGCTAACAGACAAACCCAAAGTTCTAATTTACTAAAACTCTCTTCCTCTAAACACAACAAAATAAAGAAAAATCCATCCCTTGGCACACACTAATCATTCATTCAGAAAATTATCTACCCTCCTATAACACAAAATCCACAGAAAATACAATCCCCATGCTACCTTTCTACTATTCTTGACTCTCTTCCCCCAACACAAAGTCTACTCCTCACCACTGAAAACAGGAATCCTTCTTCTTGCTTTTGTCGGCTTCTTTATTTCTTCTTCTTCCTATAGCTTTTTAGTTATTATAACTGAAACATTTTCCCCTTTCCTTATGTATCCAAGTACCTTTATTTTAGTAACATCCATTATCATAATTTTGAGTCACTATTAAACCCGATGTGTTGTTGGGAAGCTTGGTGATACATGGAATATCTTGCTTTTTAACTCCCCACTTGATTGCCCTTTCGAGTGTTCAAAGTTGAGACTTTTATAACTTCCATCCTCTTTATTGGGTTTTATATATATATCTTGGGAGACATGGAAAATTGAATAAATTGGGGTGTTATTAAGTTGTTCTAGCTGACACATAGCACATCACTTAACCTTCAAACTTCATTGTTTTATTCTTAATGCCAACTCTAAATATGACTATTAAGTCATAGATGCCTCTATTTCTTAGCACATAGATGTTCTACTGCACATTACCATCTCAAAGTGCAACTTTCTATTAGGTGTATCACTTAAACTCCTAAGATTTCAACCTTTTTTAGAGTGATTTCTTTTGGTAGCCAGGTGTTAATTTTTCTAAATAGGGACAATACCTACTTTGAATCATTTTGTCAAATCATTAGCGTGCCCCTTCATGGTCACTTAATGTTTATTGTGAGTTTGGGAAATGTCTTTGGGAGCAGATGTGAGCATTTAAGCATATCCTCATCCTTTTTGAGCCTGTATTCTTTATTGAATATGGATTCTTAGGTGAATTCAATGCCTTTATCTACTAACCAGACATCACAAATAGGTGGCCCTTAAATAATAACTGCTAAGCATAGGAATGATTTGCAATCTCTTCCTAAATTTGGAGAGCTATCATTCAACTTTTGGACCTCATTGATACCACATCATCCTACTTAGTCTTTTACATATAGAAGCACTTGTGAATGCCTTTGACAAAGATTGTGAATGGTTTTCCATTTGGGGTTCTCAAACATGGGCATTTGATCAAGTGCTTCAATTAGAGATTCAATCTCCCAAATGACAATTTCACAAGGTTCATTGTTTGTGATTCAGGCTTGCTTTATTTCCTCCATGGTAAAATGTAACAGTTGGTGTATGCATTTATTGAGTTTCGCCCTCTATGTTGGACTACGCATATGCCCTTTTTCCATATATTAATAAATACCAATGGTTTGTGTCTCTCTATACATTCATGGTCTTCCTCGGCCTAATGTCCTTCACATGGGAAACCTACTGAGGCATATATTCTTTGCATTGGTAGTCTTCTTTTATCACCATGAGCATGTGTGTTTATTGGGTTTGATGCACAATTTACATCAGACATACATATAGGAATATGCGGTTCCTATCTAGACATGACTATGATATCGCACCTGGTGGAGGATATTTGATCTAGGGGTATGGACAATGCAATGCAACATCATGTGATGTTCATATCATTGAATTAGTACCTTTGCTTGAACTCACTTGCTTTATCTTTGATTTAGCCACCTTTGCTAATGAATTACTTTGTAGACATATTAGGAATTGAGAAGGCGTAGATACTCAGATTCAAATCTTTATATCTCGATGCCTCTTCCATCAACTGTTTCCCATAATTTGTCATCATTTATTATGCTTTAATGAGCTTGTGTCGTCATCTCTTTCATCAATGTTTGAATCACTCCTTGTTACATGCATCCAACGTTGAGTATATGTAGGGAATTATAGAGACTTGTCCTATTTAAAGGCATATGTTTATATTGTGTTGAGCCTTTTGCAATCTCTTTGAATTCATTTCTTGATCCTTGAGGCTTAACCTACAAATTGTTGAACTTTAAGAACCTTGAACATTCTTGATTGAGATTGCGGCTTCAGATTGCAATCTCGATAATCTTTTTGTATTGAAACTGAATTGGTGCCTTTGAATTCTAAATTTTTAGCCCTTTGAACTCATGAATTACCTTTGAACCAATTGAAAAACCACTAAATTTGATCTTCAAACTCACTCTGGAGCTCTAAACTACTGAATTCTAACACCTTTAAACCAATTTGACTTGAGCCACAAAAAGTGTGAAAAGTTATGAACCTTTCTTTTGCACCTGATTGCATTAATGGTATTAGGGAGAACCTCTAAACTTGGCCATAAACATGAACTTTTTATCACTAAGCCTTCGAATTTGTGAACTAACAAATTGTATTTCTGAACTAGAAATGAATTACTGAACCCAAGTCAATGGGATTATACATATGAACTTCTCAGAATAAACCATTGAACCTGCCTAAGCAAATTGAACCACTTTGAACTGCTTTGAACCTTAGTTCAAAGGAGTTCAAGATGACAAATTAAAAATTTAAATTATTGGGTCTATATGGGTGCCAACAGTGATATTAGTTATATTTGCATGTAACTATTACTTTTGTCTCTCTAATTCTAAAAATGAATATCTAAAAAGTCATGGTGTATTTTAATTCACAAGACTAGGGGATGACTCTCTAGATATTTTAAAGAAAGGATGTAGGAGTATCTCATCACCTCAGAAATGGGATATTTTTATGACTCATATTATTCAATACTTTACTTGTGAAGGGAGGAGGTTCAACTTGCATGCCCACCACTTTAAGTTTCTCATCCACTTCACCATTTAAAAATTATCAATGTACCTAATTACCTAGAAAAATTTATGATAAAGATGGTTGTAGAAATTAAAAAAGGTAAATATTCTTTGGTTTCTGACCATACTTTGATTACATTGCTTGTTAAAAGGAGAGTGATAATTTGATTTCTAAGGATGAATTAGAAAGAATGCTTAGAAATTAAAAGGGCAAAGCAAAGCTACTCTTGTCCTAGGGGCAAGAAAGTAAGATTAAGGGGAGAGTCAAGTAAATATATTAAAATAGAAATCTAACTACTTATATGAGGAAGATGATAAGAAGCATGAACCCAAAATCATAAATTAACAAAAAAAAAAAACTAAAGAAACTGCTCTGCAAATATATAAGAAATCCCATGTTAAATTAAAGAGGAAAGGGAAAAAGTTGTAGAATAGAGCGAGAGAAATAGTGAAATGGATGAAACCCTAGACCTAGGATTTGGTAAGAATAAGATTATTATAAAAACCACTATTACTTCATCTAAAGCTAGTAAGAAGCCAAAAAATAAATTGAAAGAAGAAATACAAAAGGAGACTGGAATAGTCACAATGAAGGTTAAAACTTAAAAGGGATACATAAATGGAGGTGCATCATGCTCAAATTTTAGGGTTTGTTTCTAAGAGTTGAAAGAAAAACTTTATGATTCTAATGCCCTTGTAGATGAACTTTCACCCTTAGTTCCAAAAAGGAAACTTATTCAATCTCTTATTTTTGTCTTATTAAATACTAGAGAAACCTACCCTAATGTCATTCTTCTCCATAAATTGAGGGGTTCATACTATATATTTAGAAGAAGAACTATAACCACAAAAATCTATTAGAATAACTACCCAAATATCTAGTTGGCTCCAAATAGCTGAAAAAAAAAACAAATAAGGTTGAACTTGTATGTGAAGTCCCCAGTCAAGGGAAAAAATAGTAAGAGAAGGGTGATGATGACTTAGTACAAAAAAAAACCTTTGTTGCCTAAATGGAAGGTCGTTAACTTGAATTTTGAAGAAGACTTGGGCCCACATCTTTAACTTTGAATATACCTACAAAAATGTAAAGAAGACAGGATCAATTAATAAGAACTGAGAAATGGAAACCATTCCACAAATCTCTGCAATACTAAGTGTTCCTACAATATGATAATTTAGATAAATGCGTTAAAAGGTGCAAAGGAAAGAGAGATATCCAAAAGCAAAGTAGGTTCTATGATAATATGTTTGTTTCATGTGTAGTAGCTAATTGAAGACAATGAGGAGATCATAGAAGGGACATGCATAAAGTACAAGCATAAAACCTTTTGGCCAAATCAAGAAGGGGTGAAGACTGAAGAAAATGAGGATATTATTAAAGGGACATACACAAGTTTTAGGGTTGATCGCGGGGGTTGGGGGGGGGAGGGTGGGGGAATATGATTTCCCCAAAAATAAATGTTGGTCATTGATGAAGATCCTCCCTTCAAAATAGACAACCCAGATGCATTGAGAATCTCCCAACGAAGGATTAATACACAACCATCAACTTAGATAAGCTTTACTTCTAGTGGATAACTGATTTGTCACAAGGAGACTCCTCCCAATGAAGGAAGTAAATAATACGAAAGGTGGGGACCCCCATCACATGGCACAATTCCAGGCTCGAAGCCTCGCAGAAGCACTACGAAGTGAGGAAATACCAAAAAGGTGACGTGTGGCAGTATGATGCAATTCCAGGCTTTAGAGCATTGAAGAAAGAAGGCAATGTGAGGAGGCATCGAGATGGAGATGCATGACAACATCTCACACAATTCTGGGCTTTAGAGTCTTGTAGAGATATTGGCATATGAAGAAACATCAGAATGGCAACGTGTGGCCATTATTTATATTTAATTTTATTTCAAATAATCTTATTGATTATTTAAAAGAAATTAATATCAATAAATTTAATAAAATATTATAAAAGTGAAATATATTTAGCATTAAAATAATTGTAAAATTAATAATATTAAGCATTAAAATTATTAAATGCTGAATTTTTATTAATTATTAAAAATACAAAATTGTTAAGTTCACTTGCATAAAGAATTAGATATAAAATTAATTTATCAAGTACTAAACTATAAAGCACTTGATAAAATTAATTATTTTGAATGCAAGATGAGGGAGATATGATCAGTTGAATGGTAGCCATATTTTTTGCAGACTTGGAGAGTCTTCCAATTTATCATATAGTTCTAATTTTAGTAGTGGAAGACTATTTCAGTCAACTATATGCTACATGGAGTTCTTTTTAATCAAGGGATAGTTCAATTTTCTCATGCACTTATTAAGCACTTAAGTGCTATTTTTAGACATTAATGGGACAATTGAGGCCACTTTCAGTTGCATATCACTTGGGAACCTTTATTGATGCATATTTTGCATGTTTTTGAGTAGTTGACATGCTAAATTTTTTGGTTTGTTTCTAATATTTGAGTTCATAGATTTTTGCATGATTTATCCAGTTCTGGGTGCAGTTATGAGGTAGTTAGGTGCTATTTTTGAGCAGTTGGAGGCAGTTTTTAGTTGGCTATCAGTTGGACGAGTACTTGAGGCAGATTTGATGGGTTTCTTCATAGAGTGGAGTAGTTTAATTTTTTTTTCATGCATATTTCTCATATCTGGGTTAAGGTTTGGAGATCTATTTATTTTATTTTCACCTCATTTTGGAAGTCTCTTCTTTCTTGCTCAAAATTTTTGCACATTGTAAATTTTTGAGTTGATTGTATGAGCACTTTGTAACAGAGATTTTTTTAACATGAATTATATAGATTTAGTGGTTCCTTCACATTGATTCTTGTACAATATTGTGGGTTCTTTTCTTTTATGTTGTGCTCATCCTTCATTCAAACTATATTCCTTATTGCAGGGTAGAATCTTGATACTTGTAATTGTAGGTTTTTGTTTGTGTCCTTATTCTTTTGTAGAAAACTAGTAATGCTAAGATTTTCCTTTCAAAATAAAAGATTTTGGGTCCTTGCACAGAAATACTTTTGTAATTGCACGCTTGTTGGGGTATTGTGAATCATTCATATTATGGATAATTTGAGTTGATTTAATTAAATTTTAATACAAATCATTGGTGTATCACCTCATTTAGGTTTAGTATTCATTATTCTCATTCACTTATCACCCCTTTTCCTACATACAATTAAGTTTCTAAGTGATCACTATTTAGGAACTTGCCAGATTTGAAGATTCATGTCTTGTTTTAGGACAACCCACCACTTGAGAGAGTTTCCATGTTTCAATAGGATAGCTAGATATTTCATCTTGCTAAAGGAACAATCCTGATTGACAACAATCATTAAAAGAGGTTTTAGATAATAAATCTCTCAAGAAGAATGGACATGAAAGATTGAAAAAAAGGAAAACTATTCAACGATAGGGTTCTATGTAAAATCTAGTAATCCATATGTTATTCTTAACAATTGGTTAGTCTTGATGAACAAATCAAAGGTATAGAGTCAAGTGTTGTATAACAAGAAATACAACTACGATAGGTTTACTTTAATAGTCACATTTTATGGAAGGAAAATATTCACACATGTGGAAAATTAGTAGTAAAAGTTATCTAATGACCTAAAACGTAGAACACTAATCCCTTTTAATTTACCATGTATCTATTCACAGGGTAAAGATATATATGCTACTAATAAAGAGGTAAGAACTCACCTAGTTTCTTTTACTTTATTAACCTCCCATGTTGCTATGGTAGATTCCAAATTGGCTTGGATTTATACTCAAAAGAATAATAAGATAGATGGAGAAGAGTTGGAAAATTCAACAATTTCTACTAGAATCCCATGGCTACTATCTAGAGTTTCTCTAGTCGATTCCAAATTGGTGTGGGATTGTAATCAAAAGAATAATAATCTAGATGGATAATAATTGAAAAACTTAACAAATTCTACTTTGAGCATCACCTAGATCCAATGAGTGCTGAGTGTTCCATTTATTCTCACGAGAGATGGATTCATGTTGAATCACTACTCATGAAACATGGGTCAATGAGTTTGACTCAAAAATCACATAATTAAATCCTAATAGCAATATCACAATTTGACTTTTCGTGAAAATTATCTCCTACTTATCAACTGATGAGCTTAAGGGGATTTCTAATGAATGGTTCATAAGGCACAACACTTGGTGAAGCTTTTTCAAATGGGGTTGCAAGCTTTGGGTTTAACCATGGAGGAAACTCTGTAGTTAAGCGTGCTCAGGCTGTAGTAGTACTGGGATGGGTGACCTCTTGGGAAGTCTGGATGCTTCACCCCTGTGAGCATCACCTAGATCTAATGAGTGCTAAGTGTTCCATTTATTCTCATGAGATATGGACTCATGTTGAATCACTACTCATTAAACACGGGTCAATGAGTTTGACTAAAAAACACACAGTTAAATCCTAATAGCCACATCGCAATTTGACTTGTTGTGGAAATTATCTCCTACTCATCAATTGATGAGCTTGAGGGGCTTTCTAAAGAATGGTTCATAAGGCACAACACTTGGTGAAGTTTTTGCAAATGGGGTTGCAAGCTTTGGGTTTAACCATGTTGGAAACTCCATAGTTAAGCACACTCAGGCTGGAGTAGTATTGGGATGGGTAACCTCCCGAGAAGTCCCCGTGCTTCACCCCTGTGAGCATCACCTAGATCTAATGAGTGCTAAGTGCTCCATTTATTCTCATGAGAGATGGAATAACTACTCATGAAACATGGGTCAACAAGTTTGACTCAAAAATCACAAAGTTAAATACTGATACCAATATCACAATTTAACAAATTCTATTGAACTCCCACAACTACTACCTAGGCATGGTTGCACCTAAAAACTTTAGGTCTTTAACTATGCATAAATTTTTTTATTAGTACCTTCTTTGGTCCAACTAGGGTAATAGTTGTGGGGAGTGACAAGCAATTTTTTGTGTGCTTTTAGTATGACATTACTATTATGTCTAGACTTCATTAGTTACCATTGTTATGTCTTTTATGCTTAAGCCTTAACATTTTCATGTGATCAAGGAATCTTTCATGCTAAAATACCATGTGTATAAATGGGTATGTGTCTTAAGTATATCCATATAAAAATTAATGAGATTAAATGTGATAGAAATTAGATTAAATGGTATATGAATGGTTATTTTCCTCTTAACTAGGTTTTGCAACATATGATGAAGTGGATGACTACAATTCTTGTGCTTGTGACTATACAACTTCTCACAACCAAGGATTGATTGAGTGTTGAAATAGTCTTTAGAATTCAAAGAATTGTTATCAACTTGTTTAATCTTGAAGATATATTCTAATTATGTAAATATTATGTTTTATTTTTTTAGTAGAATTTGTTAAAGATTTTTGCCTAAGTTATATGACTATATTCTCACGACCTTAGACAATATTAGTGGACTAGTTGTTGTAGAAGTTTAATTTGTTTCATATGGTGTTAAAATTCATTTATAGTAATGTAGTGAAATATCTTTTTTCCTAATTGCATTATTTCAAGTAGATTAAGTATATCTTTAGTATATTAGTGGATAATTTCTTTGTTTCATTACTTTCAATACTTATAATTTTTAATAGAATGATGAAAAATATACTAAGTGACCCACTTCAAGTGTATGAATCTAGTTTGATAAGATTGAACATGAAGCATTTCTAAGGAATGTTATTCTAATATAGTAGATTTACTTGAATATTTTGTTAACTAGAAAATAATTTATTAGTTATGGATGATGATTTAATATGATTGTTATTGCTGGCAAACTATCATGAAGATAGAATCATTCTTGAGGAGTTATACAAATAGTTTAAGTGTTGTTGGCAAGAAGAAAAGTTTGGTTTATTATCAGCAAATTGTAGTTACTGGTAATCAGAAAAAGAAGAGAACAAGTAAACTAATCAACTGGTTATACAATAAAATAGGGAGATTATGAATAATTGAATAAATGATTAAACTAATCATTTTACAAGAAGATTTATTAAATATGGATAAAAGACTAAACAACCTATATATAGAAACATGCATGATCAAACATTTTATAGAGATATGTGAAATGGTCTAAGTAAAGATTTGAAGGAAAGTTTAACACACATGATAAAAGCAATATTCCACCTTCATAATGACAATAAGGTCAAGATGCGACTGACATATTCAAAGCATTTGGAAAGTTAGAGAATAAGATGGATTTGTAAGGGAGATAAGGTGCCATATCCTTATTTTAAGATAGAATTTTAATAATAACTAGATAATACAATGTGATTAAAAAATAATGATATTGAAGTTATATTGAAACTAATAAAATCAAAATGAATAAATAAAGAAATAAAATTAAATACAAGAGACAATATTGTAGAAAATATGTTAACTTTCTAAATAGAATTAAATAATAAATAATAATAAACACAAATAAGTAAGTAAACAAGGATGCAAAGCGTCAAAGTTCCTGCCTAAGTATAGTTTTTGCATATGACAAGTAGCAATTTGGATAGTGTTTTATACATTGGATATGCAATAGGATAAAGCATGTGATGCAATTTTTCATTGTATTTCAATAGTAGTTTACATTAGTAAAGCATCTACCCAATCATGTTATACAACTTGATAGAGAAAAAGTATGTCTCATAGCATATCAATGCATATACATTATTTCATTATACATATATGAGACATAGAGTGTACTTGGATATGAGACTCATGCATATACATTATCTGATTACATGTCTTACTTTATATTGACTGGTATCTTTTGTAACTACCATTAATTATAGCTTGACATGTCATTATAGCTATCCATGATACCTACAAATTCCATTTTGTGCATGTTAGTATATTGTAATTATGTCTCATAATAATTTTCTTTTCATATTTTAAATAAATGCTAATTTGTGACTAGTCATATTTACTTTTTGTTGTGAGCAATTGTTTAATCTCCATTTGTCATAACATGATTGATGGCATTGTTATGGTTCAATCTGAATTGACCTTTCATAGTGAAATCTCAGAGGATAAAGATGAACTTTGATTTGTCCTGTGTGTAGTCCTCAACTTTTATGTCTTTCAGGCTTGGTAGTAGCTATTCAACAATGGACTTTTCTATTAAACATTGGATGATTTGTTTGTTTTTGGTTGTGATTATAGTCTTTAGGTATAATGAATATACATATGCAACCTCTTGATTGCATCTATTGCAATAAGTTGTTTTGTCTTCTAGCATTCCATAATCTTCAAATTTTAAGTTGCATTGGGAACAAAATGCATGAAATGGATTTGTGAATGAGTTGGCTAATTTGAGAACCCCATCAACCTTCAAGATATGTTTTGATATTAATGTAGCTTGTGTATGAATTAATTAGTAGTTCAAGTGCTAAATTATCTGAGTTTTCTTACATGTAGTGTTGTTTGTAGCAATACATTCAAGACATCCAATGTTCTCTTGTCTTTTACTGTACAGATGTATGTAGCAACCCTTGTGTAAAATATTTTGTCCATGTCATTTTGTCATATAATGTTTCTAAACAACATTGTAGGAGTCTCACCTCTTTGCAATTGGATTGCTATTTGCATGGATTCTTCTTGGAATGCATAGTTGATTTGGAGCTAGTCATTGATAAGAGATTTTTATTTTCTACTTTTAGAACTATGTACTCAATAGAAACATGACTACTATACATGCTGCTTAGAAAGAAGGTGTGTTTAGTGTGCTTTTTACTTGTACTTTGTCATCATCATTGTTTCTGTCTTTTATGTCAACAACATATTGGGAGCCTGTCTGTCATCCTACAACTACTAGTGCACCTATTGTACCAATGGCATAGGTACTTGTGCTTGTGAGTAGTTGTTTGATTGTGGTGCTTGGTATGAATTTGTATTCTTGGCAAAGTCGAGGTATAGTTTCAATTGTGCTTGAATCTTGGATCTTCAAGATGCAATTAGAATCTTTGTGGTCATAGGTTGTTTTGTGTCCTATTTGAAATCGTGACACTATAATAGATGTTCCTATAACTATCTTGTTTTTGTACTCTTGTATGAGGTTCCTTGTCACATTTAAAGTTATTGTCATTTATCTTTTAAAGTCTGTCAAGTCTGCACATAGCACCTCTCATGTTTTGTTGTCTCTATCAAATGTTGCTATATATACGACAAGTATGTCTCCTTCAAAAGTGTTTTCTACTTTTCTTGCATTCAAGTCCTCAATTTATATTGCATTGGGGTTTCCTAATTTAGACCTGCACAAAGTATTATGGTGTTAGTTTAGTATTGTAGTGGCTTGATATTTAACATTTCTTTAAATACTAGAAATTCATGTATTGATTGATCAATTTTCATGTGGGAATTCATGTTATTGGAGATGAGAAAAGATCGGTACCTTTTTGTTTTTTGCTCTTGCTTGACATGTGTTCCCTTTCTTGTTCTTTTGCTTCCTTCCATTATTGTGCTACACAGAAATCTAGAACATTGAAATATATATTGTTAAATTAGAGTTATTATTTTTGATACATAAAACTCTTAGGTGTAAGATGTATTTGCATTATTGTATGTGTTCTTCTATTTAATTTTGTGTTTGGTTGTCTATGCATTAGCAATCTAGAGTGGAGTATGGAACCTTATGAATGTAGCAAGGTGGTCAGTCTAGTATGCTTCCACTTTGTAAAAACAACATATATTACTTTAGTCTGTCCAGATGTGATCAGTTGATGGGTTGTATACATTTTGTGTTTTCCTATGATGTAATTCATGTTGTGGTCTTACATATACTTTTCAAGATTTTCTTTCCTAACATTTATTGTTGACATATCAATATTGAAATCGCCTACAATGTATAGATTAGTCATTGGTTTGACATATGCGGTGACTTGTTGAACAATAGTGGCATATTCTTCAATGGCTGTGTTAGGTCTTGCATAATGATTACATATATTTAGTTCATTGCTTTTGATAAAAGTTGTTATTGTAATAGATTCTATATTTGTTGTGTTGTATTGCTTTATCTTTGAAATGACTAAATTTTTGTTGGCTAGTGTCATTATACCATGTATGTGGTAGGCATTGAAGTTGTTGAAATATTGGAATTGGTAATTTATTTTAGGGATTTGCATGTGTACTTCTTGAATGTAGATGATGTCAAATGACATTATATCATAGTCATTAGTTATGTCATTTATATAAGGCTTTAAACTACGTGTGTTTAGTTGCATAATAGCATGGATGGTGTGTTATGAGAACATGTATCATCATTCTCAAATTGGCATTTTGCACTTGATTGTAGGTGGGACATTTCAAGATGTATTCTCTCTTTGATTTTAAATTTTTTTGATGTTAGAGGTTTTAATAGAAATAATGAGTCAATTGTTTTAGTTCGTGATACTGTTGTGTATGTTAATCCATGCTGTCTCACACCTATGGGGTCAAAATCCATTACCTCCATTGTAAGCCCTTGTGACCTACGTATTTTTCTTACACATGCTATCTGTATAGGGAATTGTTTTTGTACAATAATTTTATTTTTGATCGATGCCTTTTGGATAGGTTGAATAATGCATAGTATCACTACCCAGTCATTTTCAATTTTTATTTGTATAGCATTGTATGATTTTCTTGTGTTGTTGTTGTTCGATTATATTGCTGTTAAATCTTATCCAAGCTATGTCAAAATCATTATATTTTGTGTATGCTTTGAATATGCCATCTAATCCATTTACTAGAACATCTTTTGTGTTGTAGTTTCCTACATATAGTTTTACCAGAATATTTGGGTTGAGATGTATTTGATGTGGGAGTGAAATTGTTCATGTGTGTAGGTGTAATGCACTATTATTTTCATCATGTTTGTCAATGGCATTGAGGACACTCATTTCACCTGGAACTATTGCAAGAATTTTTGTATTATGAGCATCGACATCGATTCTTTTATAGAAAAGGAATGGTAGTGTTGGGTACAATGGTGGTTTCCTCATGCATTATTCATTGATATAGTGCAGATCTTCATTTGTTTGCATGCCTATTCATATTTTATTGAGAACATTAATGAATTTTTTATCCTTTTTCTTTATTATACATGTTAACGAATAACTTTTAACATTGTCTATCTAGAAATTGTAAGGCATCAATTTTGACATAGTTGCTTTATTTTCAAATACGACTACATCAATTATTGGTTGTGCTTGGTACAAGTCTCCATAGAAAATTATATCGATGTTTCTAAAGTATACAATGGGCATTTGCATTATCTCATGCAATAGTTTGTCAATGTAATGTAGGAATGTGGCACCAACTAATGATATCTCATCAATGAGAAGTACACGTAACTTATGATAGTGCTTTGGCATTGCATCTAGTATGTCGCTATTGAGTGGCAAGAAGTTAGATGTGTGATAAAAGGTATGTGGAATGTTGAATGTAATGTGACCCCACCTATATTGTGTGCTACTTTTCATGTGTAAGCAGTTATTAGGCCCTTTGGTTTGTTGGGATCACTATCAATGTACTTATTGTAGATCCGAAGGAGAGCTTGGTATATGACTTTTGTAGTGAAAGTCTTTCTAGTTCCAACTCTGCTTGTCAAGAAAAAATGCAATGGGTTCTTGTTGTTTTTAATTTTTTTTTAACAATATCTTTGATGATTACTTGTTCTCTATTTAGCATTTGCCTCAATTTGTAGTACTCATTGTTGTCCATAATTTGTAGATGGTGGCTAATTTCAAATGTATTATAATGTATGTCACTTTGTATCTTGTGTACCTTGTGTTGGATGTCTTTTTGTATGTCATATTTCTCAATTTTCTTGTGTTTGTTGACTGTGAAGGTTTGGCCATCCATGCCATCATTTTTAGTATCTAGATCCTTGACTACTTTTTCCATGTCACCCCATGCAAGAGTTGTGTTATGATTAAACTTTGCTTGATTCGTTATGATTATTTGCTGATAGTATAAATGTGCTTGTTCCCATGATACAAAACATTGTTTCAATGTGCTTTCATTGATTGTAAATGGCACATAGAGTATTAGTTGTTCTCTACAATAGTTTTTTAGGTCCACGTGTTTGTTGAAGTTGATAAATCATATTATACTCAATTTTTCTTTTCATGTGTATTTTGTACCCTTTTTGCTGTAATCAAAGACAAATTCTATGAGACACATGTTGTGAAGGATTGGAGGTCAAGTTAAATAGTAGTCCACTGAGGATTTAGAGAGGACATTTTCTAACTCATTAGGTTCTTTAAGTAATTCTTTATTGCGTTTGAGTATAAATGTACGATTGTGATCATCTCTTGTGTCTATGAATATGCACTTTCTTGAGTTATGATTTAGTGGCAATGATAGAAATATGTGCGCTGCTTGTTGCGATGAAATTTGTTGTAAATTTAGTAGTGCATTTTCTAGCTTTGTTATCATTCTCGTATTGCAAAAATACTATCTTTTTGGTGGTCATTTCATATTCTTTTAAATGTATTTGTCATTGTTTTGTCCACTTTTGTCATGTATGAGCTACAATACGTTGCTGCAATATATGCATTCAATACAAATTGTGTATTGGTATTAGCTTTCCATAGTTGTAAAATTTTCTTCACAAAGATATTGTTCCAAATTTCTGATGGCTTTCATCGCAAGAAGAGCACTGATCATTGTAGAGTTGATCTTAGAGCTAATATATATTCTTCTTCACTAGTTCCAACTTCATCTAAGAACGTTTGAAATGTGTATGATAGGTCATAGTTTGCCATTTCTAATTTTGCAAAGATACTTGTTGCTTTTGAACTTACTGCTTCATTCTTCTCTGACAATAGTTCAAGTATTACAATCCTTTGGAGAGGTGGAAAAAGAAAATTGTACCTACATGAAATCTTTCTTAGTCTTCTACATCACTTTGTGTGGTGGTGCTTGTGAATTTTATAAAGACTAGGCTCCATATGTTCAATTGTACAAGTAATGTACTTCTTGATAAAGTCTATGATGGATGTATTGGTATCCATCCCATATATTGGTGCATTTTTTACCCAAAGTAGGAAATGATCATGTTCATTTCCTTGATTCTAGAATTCAGTTATTGAGAAGTAATCTACAACATTTCCAAAGAATAATTCATCAGTTAAAATCAATTTCTTCATTGCATCTATTCTGTGCCTATAGTATCGTACACAAGTCGCTGGGTCTTTCTTTATCAGATTGAATTTGTCACCTTTTGTTTCATACTCTTGTTGTTGTTGAATTTTTGACTGATGCACATTGTACAATTGTTAGAGTGCACTTAATAGTGGATCTCAATTTTGTTCTACACTAGTAAAAGTAATAAAAAATGTTGGAGGCCCTAGTTGGCGTATCATTGCAAAATTATTCTTCTTAAGTTGGTGTGCATAATCTAGAGATATTCTTATTCTTTTGAAGTCAATGTATCTAATGTCTGATTTGAGAATTCTTTCCATGTTGGGTTTTTTCTTAACATCTTTAATTTGCAATTTGTGTCCTTTCAATTGTCCCTTTCATATTCTTATCCACATTTTGGAAACTACTTGTTGTACAAATATCTTGATAGTCTTGAAGAAGATATTTGTTGTGTGGTATGCAAAGTACCTTTTTGATTGTAGGAGTTCCCATTGTGCAATCTTTTGGTAAGAAAATCTTTGAATAATATCTTTCTCACGTGGTTTTCCAAAGAATAATGTGGGAAAATTCATTTCCTCAGCATATTTGTCTTTGAATATTCTAATTGGGTGGTTCTCCTATGTAGGTGCAACGTTAATTATCTTGTCTTGCATTTTATGTATGGATCTAGATTCGGTGAATCCATGTACCAAAGTTTCTGAAGGCTCATTATGTTCTTCATCATTGTCTGAATGTGTTGCATTTTCACTAATCAGAGAGGATGTTTCATCTTTAAAACTTGCATATGTCATTTCATTATCAACATTAATCTCAAGAGCTTCTTTCCAATCATCTTTTATTTTAACATTTTCCATTATGTATAGTGGTGTACTTGTGAGTTTTGAAAGTGCTTGCATCACTACATTTGGCTGCACCATTCCTATTTGAAATGCATTTTTGTATTCTAGGTGCCTTTTGAGAGCAACAACAATAGTTGTTGTGCTATTGGTTGCTTGTGGTAGTACATTTTGTATGATGTTCATGTTTAGAGAAACATTGATTATAGAGCTTGTTAGTACCACTTGTGATCTTTTGTACCCCAGTTCCCATATTTGAGCAAATGAAATTCTCACTGACACTAGTCATTCTTCCAGTTGTGACAGGATTTGTACATCTTGTATTGGTTCATTAATTCTTATATTTTTGGTGTACTATATGTTGGAAGCTTGAATTGTTTCAATGCAAACATGCATGTTCGACAAATGAAATTATTCGACGCTTCATATTTTATTTGCGCCAGAGTATAATAGTTGTTCTTCTCCTTTTATTTCATTGGTCTAATGTCTTTCATGAAATACAATAGTTGACAAAGTGAGCATGTGTGTTTTGCTATATCCTAGATTGTTGTTTGAAATATCTCTATTGGTGGCAATCTAGTTTTTGTTTTTTTAGTAGACGACATTGTCCTACCTTTTTTTTTTTTGCTGTTTAGATTCTAGATGTGCATGTTGACTTATTTTGAGTGTTCTTGCTCCAATTTGCATCATTCATTGTATTATTTTGTAAATCTCTAATAAATTTCTTAAGATGACATAGTCAAAGTGCATCTACTGTATTCTTTATAGTATCACTTGGAGAATCTTTGATAAATCTCTTGAGGTAACATAGTCAAAGTACATGCTTTCTATTAGCATTTTCTAGTTTGATATTTTTAATGTGCACCTTGTCATGTCCTATATTATTTTTGTTTGCAACTTCTACAATGTGTTGTGCGTTATGCTCTTTTATAAATCTCTTCAGTTTGTTGTATAGCATATGTGCTTGATGAATGACTTTTTCTAACTGTAATCTCAATAGTGGTTCAAAGTGACCAGCAATAGGATTTGTATCATGAAAGAGGATTGAGTATTCCTCTTCTTGTACTGATTCATTGAAGTGCAGGTACTCTCTTCCTATTGTCGTTGACCAAATGAATATTTATATTTTTAACCACTTGGATAACCAATGAATGTAGAATATCTCTTGCCATAGTCTGAATTCTCCATTGTGTATGTTTTTCTTTGCAAAAAGTCACATTCTATGCAAATATGTTTCTAGATCATGTACTTGGTGTAGTTCATATAGAGTTTGTGGATGAAGTTTTGTACTATACGAATGCAATGCTTTTGATTCACCTTCTTGTTTGCATTGTAAGAAGTAATCAATGGTCCCATTTCTTAGCTCAAGTGATGTATATCTATAATTTAATAGGAATTCCAAGGAGTCAAATAAGCAGTCTCCTATGTTGTACTTGAATGTTGGTACTCTGCATAGTCCTTCATTCTCTAGTACAATGTCAATACTGCAAGTTCTATCTTGACCTGTTGGCTTGTAATGCTCTAGGTCTATAATTTCTATTTCATTTTGTATCATTTTATGTTTCAGGAAGGACTAGTACCACCTTGGTTTTCTTGTCACTTGTATACTTGCTCAATGTTTCTTTTCTACATGCTGATATTTCTTTCCTGCATGACAAGATGCATCTTTTCAATATACTATTTTTAGTTATCTTGGATTATTTACTTTGATTTTTCTATTCTTTAAAATTATATTTTCCATAAGAAACTATACTATACATTGTAATATTTAGTCCCATTTATTCACAAGTATCTAGTATGACACAATTCAACTTTCATAGAATGATTTAGATTTGGACTATGGTTGTCATTACAAGAAAAGTGTACTTACACATTGATATTTTTATAGAGGAATAATTGCATACACTATTTCACAGTGATAAATGTTAACCTAAAGACATGTAGGTAGTACAAAAACTTATACTTCTTATCTCTTCTACTGTCACATATTAGAAAAAGATATATTATGATACTAGACTAAAAAGCACATAACATGTTGCATCATTAGAATTCATTGATGAAATATTCAAAGAACAAAATGCTATAGAAAGCAAAAGTAGCGAATACAAAAATTAATACTCCTCTTGTTCTTTGGTCATGTCTCTATGTTATCTTTATGCTTTTTTCACCTTTCCTCTTCACATCACCACCATAATATTAAACAATCATTGATAAAATATTCAGAAAAGAAAAATGCTAATACAAAACACAAGTAGCAAATATAAAAATTGCTACTATTCTTTTCTCTAATCATGTCCCCATGTTATCTTTATGCTTTTCTCACCTTCTCTTCACATCTCCACATCAAATATGATATGATGACTATGTCATCAAGCAATAGAAATAATGTTAAGATTGCTCTATGTCTATACCATTTGAATCATAAATTCAATGGTGAAGCTCAATGACATTATTATCACTTAGACCATGACATTCAAGACCTGTATATTCTGATGTCACATGGAAATTGGAGAAGTCAAATGTGTCATGGTTAACATGATGCATGTCTTTATTGTTAGGATTGGTAGCAAGATTGTTTAGAAATGAAGGAACATTTTCATTGGGAACATTACTAGCATATTTTTCTATAATTGAATCCATGTTGAGAATTGTAGAATTCCATTTTTCATGAGATAGGTGCATGGGGAACATCTTGTTGCAATAGTTGCAATGGGCACGAGTTTATCAAATTTGAGGGATGTATATTTTGATAACTCGTTTCAAAATTGGGTAGTCCAATTACACTAGGATAAGTTGATTTAGTTAATGGATAGTGAATTTTTATGTCACTTTATGAAGAATACATGTTATCTATGCTAGCAACATATATGGAATTGATATATTCTTTCCATGAAATATCTTGTACCAAATTTCTATGATAACTTTCAAGGATGTTAGGTTTCATGTGCATCATAGTTAGAAAGTGTTGGTTCTTAGTGATAGGTATTGTATGACCAAAATGATCATTTGTATAGACCATTAACAATGGACCATTTCTTTTTGTTTCTATTGGACATCGTTCAACTTGAAGGGTCAATCCAAGTTGATCTTTGTCTAAGTGAGAGATACTTTTTGTTTCATGTATCTTTGTATTTGGACACACAATATTTGTAATGGCTTTGTATCCTTTGAAGGAAATTATAGCCATATCATATGTGATAGTAGCTTCCTCTTTGGTATCAAATGTTCCTAGCCATTTTTGCTTTTGTTGTATAGGATTCCACACTTGTACAACATAATGACCACTTGAACATTTCCAAACACCTTGATATGACTTTTCTTTCAGACAAATTTTAGATCCATTGCAAAATGACATATATCCTTTACTTTCTTCAACTTTTTTAGTACGTTCTTACAATTCAGACTACTTTATGAATTTAGTTTTCTTCTTATTTGATCTCATTCCAGTTGAGATCTGAGTGCTCTACACATTGAAAGGTTGATTATGAGGTGTACTATTGACATAACAAAAGTTGGTGTACGTGTTACTGCCTCTTATTGACATGTTGGCCATGTCATATGCAAAGGTTGCTTGTTCTGCTGTGTCAAATATTCCTAGCCATTTTTGTCTTCGTAGCTTGGGCAATGTTATCTCTACTAAAAATCGACCAGATGTTTTCTTGCGAACACCCCTATATGTCTTCTCCATTTCTTCTTTTGTGTTTCTATATAAAAAAAAAACTTAAATTGTTAAGACATGTTTCAATACACACATATTTACATTACATTACAAATGACCAATCCTCTCAAATAACAATTTCAATTATAAAGAAATGAAAATGATATGCAATTCTAGAAAATAGTAGATAAAAAATGACTACTATCATATTCTTCATAATCATCTTTTTTCAATAGTTACTTGTAACTTATCTCCATTATAAACATCATTTCCATACTATGATCAATCATGACACTACTAGTCGATAAATACTAAATATTGTTACTATTGTCATGATTAGTGACATTACTATTATTGTATATTGCTCGGTTACATACCAAATGCATACAATATGACTACCATACTCACAACAATTAATGTTACAAACTATAGAGTATTCTTCATTGTGAAGAATATTGTAAAATCTACCAATATTATCAAGATTAGTGCCATCCATGCTTTTGTTACAAGTTCATCATAGCTAGGGACATGCTCAGTTTTTTTATCAGCCAACTTAGTCATCATGTTCCATGGATATGCTCCATTTACTGCAAGGGGGTCATTAGTCTAGAGACATAGTTCAAAAAGTGGAAAAAAAATTCTTAGACTGCGGGTGGTCTCGACCTACAAATGTATATATGAATTCTAATCTATTATATGAGGTTCTAATTATAGATTTTGAAAGCTTGTCAAGAAGACAATACAATTAGTAAGTTTGCATCTCCGAGATCTATTCAACCACAATGTTTCTTTGATTTTTTTTGTTAGCAATCATTACTTTCAACACAAAAACTTATGCTACTAGAGTTCTTATGAAATGCTAACATGGATCTTAAGGAAATGATACATATTGTAGTACATTTGTTAGCAATCATTATTTTGAACACATAAACTTATGCCAATAGAGATCTTATGAAATGTTAACATGAATCTTAAGGAAATAATACAGAAGGAAACAAGTAGATTTTGGAAACTTGTAACTATGAAATTTCTGGATTCTAATCAAATGTATAACTTTACTTACTATTTTTTTCTTCACTCAATTTCCAAGCTTGTGTATTTGATCCTTGTTGATTTTCCTATTTTGCAATCAAAGTATTGTATTAAGAA
This sequence comes from Cupressus sempervirens, assembly GCA_028749045.1. NCBI lineage: Eukaryota > Viridiplantae > Streptophyta > Pinopsida > Cupressales > Cupressaceae > Cupressus > Cupressus sempervirens. The sequence continues at coordinate 522,161,390 of CM053792.1, forward strand.
AAGCATAATAAAACCTTCACAACATTAATTAGGTCACTAGTTCTTATTCTATATATGTGAAAATAATCTATTGTGTAGCATAATCATTGTGAACATATTAAACATAGTAGATCAAACTATTACTAGTTCTTAGCAAACTTTGCAAAAATATGGTTAGCTAAACAAAGCTATCTACATGTTTACAACAATCAAAGTTCAAAACAACTTCTAATATATTATAAAGTGAGATGGAGATTACTAGATACATATTGTAGTACATTTTTTGAAGCCTAAGGGATACTTCACTAAGAAACAAATGACATAGAAATCACTAGATACATATTATACTATGTCAAAGTGGAAAATATTATAGCTTTTACATGCAAGTTGTGAACTTTCATTCATAGTGAGCATAAGCTTATACATCATCACTATATTCTTATGGTGGTTGTCATCTTGTAACCATTAGTTCATCAATAAAGAAGGCACCATCTCCCAATATCTGCTACAAGATGAATGCCAAGTGGTGCAAAATTATTTTCAAATACAAAAAAAAAATGACATGAGTAATGGTGCTTTATCATCTTAGCTACCAAGGCTCTTGTATCATTATCATATTGTTACCCAAGAATCTCTATGTTGTCATGTCTTATAATCCATTCGAGTGAAAAGACTGGATATGTTACCACAAGGTTTATTATGGATAAAGGTGTTTCATCTTCAACAACCATGCTAAATGGTGATAGTTGACAGAATAATATCTTGCATGCTAGATTGAAAATGGTCGTCAATTCTTTTGTAGTGTGATTTCTAGGAGGGAAATGTCTTATGATATCTTGACAATGGACTATGATATGAGCTTCCCTATATTCTCGCACCAGATGTTTTAGGTAAATCAATTCACTATTAGTCATGAATGGGGACATAACATGAATTTGATTGGTGCTTGATATTGGCTAAATGTCTCCCCATCCATCATATCTAAACATGACAACATGCTTATCATAAAAGTATTTTTCTTTGGCATTCATCTGGAAGTTCTAGAAGTTTTTCAAGAATACCAGATTTTGGACTTTTAGAGAGGTGATCTATATTGTGATCTAACGAAACAAATACATCAAGAAAATCCATACTTGTGTAATGCAAAGATGAAAAACCTATTTGCAATGAGGAACATTTCTTAGAATTTATTGAGCATCATTTAGTTCTAAGATATACTAGTTCTAAGATATATCTTCAACTTGGTGTGATTCTTTCATCGATATACTTTTTATGGCAATAATCATACAAATATCATTAATATAAATGTGCAATGGATGACTATCATTTACAATGTTTACTTTTGCATCAATGTATTTCTTAAATGATGATGCATTCCACTATGCATTGCATGTTAATAGTATAATTAGTATTCAAGTTCTAAAATTCTCTATAGTAATTATAGTATCCTAAGTTTACAACCAATTAGATTCATAGAAAAGCTAGAAGATACATTATTTTCATAATCTTTTTATTTGTATATCAATACAATTCTCATATTACTTGCACATACTTGATCATTGATAGCATAAAGTGCCCAGATAGAGCACCTAGTCTCCACATTATTCTCTATACTTTGTAGATACATGTAACAATAGACAAAGGGCAATAGTCTCTATGCTATTTTTCACACTTCATACATACATGTAACCATAGGAAAAGGACGATGTGATAATTGAACTAGGACATTAGTACTTTCAATTTATGAGTAGAAGTCAATTTATAGTACTACTAGACAATCAAATAGTACATGAAGAGCTTGCAGTTGAAGTAGTTGGAGCAGTTAAATCTGTAGTTGGAGTAGTTAGATATGCTTCAATTGGGAGTTGTTTCTCACTTGGATGCTTCTATTCACATGGAACACTAGTTCCCTTGGGTAGATCTGTGTACAAAGACATGAATGCATTCTACACATTTGTCACTCTTGTCATAAGACATTCACCCAAGTGAGCATGATGTGCATTTAATGCATGAACTAGAACAAGATCACATTCATTAGTAATAGATAGATGCAAAGCACTATAAATGCATGATGCAACCTCACACTCTTAAAGTGCTTTATGGGAAAAGAGGCCACTAGCAATAGATGTACGTTGAGTTGCTCGATATGCAAAAATTGCTTCATGGTATCCTATTGGTGGCACAAAGTACTCTTGTACATAAGCATTTGCTAGTTTCTCAATGACTGTTACTTCTTGTACCAAGTCCATACAATTCGACAAGAATCGTGAAACAATATCGGCATAGAAGATTGTTCCTGAAGCATTTTTTAGAAAGTCTTCACCTATCAATGTCCTTAGAGATTGCTCAACACATGAACAGTCACATATGAAGACATGTCACATTGTAGTTGATTCAATTGGTCCTATAATGGGATAGTCCCACTACGGCTTGGAATACATACTTGCTTATCCATTTTAGGTTGTAAAGTTTGTTATCAACTTTCCAATTGTCAGATTCTACAGTCTTTGAAATTTCTAAAGCTAGTTATATTAGTCACTAGTATAATTCTCTTAGTAGAGGAAGCAATTGCTCAAGATTTTGAAAAACATGTCACAATTATTGTCTATAACACAAGTTTTCATGACTAAAAAGAATCAAGAAGATGCACAACAATACTCTTTAGTTTTGTGTTGTTTAGCTTTTTAAAAAAAATTATAGCAATAAATAAATCAATATATTTTTTTACCAATGAGATATTCTAATGATGTTTTAAAAATATAATAAGAAAGTTCTTAAGTGGGAAATGTTCTTTTATTGATGGATTGGCATAAATGATTCTTACTAAAAATCATTGGACGTCAATGAATATCACTTTACATGGGGCTATGAATGAAAATTTGTATGAGTATCTAAGGAAAATATTTTCAGTGACATGAAATATGATTATGATCAACGTCTTAATTTCAATTGTACCCTATGAATATATTAGTCCCACTCCCTATTCCTCTATCTTCTTCAACATTAATACTTCTTTCTAAGTGAAATCTGCGATGACTTTATTTTAAGTTAATCAATATCAAAATTGGTAATATTGTAGCTATGATATGCACATTAGATCTAGGGGTTGGTAAGTTTTATAAAAATAAAAATTAAATAGAAGAAAGTGAGTTAATTTTGTTGGATCTTTGTGTAACATTTCTAAACTTGAATTAGGAACATACAAACTAATTATAACATTTCAAAAAAATTGATATAAAAATCTAAAAAAAAATCTTAAATAGGTATTATAATGAATAAGCAAAAAATTGAAATTAGTATCTTATCTAAAGTTTTCTCTTGAATCATAACATTGGATGATTCAACTAAAAGCAATAAATATGATTATCAGTGTTTGATTATGCATCATATGAGGGCCTTTGTGTTTTGGCTATAAAGTCATAAAATACAACTATAAAGTTTTCAATTGCGTAAACCTCTCATTTAGAAGTGAACCTCATTATTATGAAATTAAAATATCTCCAATTTTGATGGGGATATTGTGCTTAGTAGAAAAATAGAGCAAAGCGCTTAGTGATAGCATTTCTTTTCACTTTCCATAAAATGATTGAGTAGACACAAGGGGACATCTGACTAAGGAAAGCTTCAACAACATATGGAGTGGGTGAGAGGATAAGAAATAGTTGAAAATATCTCTCTCATACCAATGAGATTACTATGCAAATTCATGCACTTCCAAGCACATCTTGCTATCGACGAATCCACTCCATAAAGTACTACCCATTTTCCAACATATCATGACATCCTAATTTGATGGCCCTCTCAAATTTTACAAGAATGTGATATTATAAAATGCATCAAAAGTTGTAGAAAATGCAATGGATGTCTAAGCTTCTCAAATCAACACACTAACACTTTATTCTAAACCAACTTAAATCTCTACAAATATATTTTTCAAATGCCTTTTACAACACTTTTTCCACAAAAAGTCCAAGATTCTTGAATTTTCTTATCACACTTCTTCCACAAAATGCATGAAGATTCCTTCCAATTGTTATGGTTCAAGATGAGTCAGCTCCCCAATTTGAGTTGGCTGTGGTGAGGCTCGGGTGGGAGGAGAGGGGGCAGGTCAACCTTAAGGCACAATACTCTTCTATTCATTATGTATTAACAATCGTCAATTCTAATCTTGTTTGTTGTACCAAGTAGTGGAATGTTGAATCCAACTATTCACAAGTCAACATATTATTATTATTTCCTATCATCATAGCTTGGTTCTTGACCAATCATATTCAATTGATTTAATTACACTAATTGTGATGGGTCATCGTTATTCCTATGAATCATTTAATGGAACAAATATTATTCCCTATCTAACAATGTATATGCGTATGCTACATACTATAAGCATGCAATATTAGAAAAAAATGTAGTTAATCATTTGGCACTATAGAAAGCTTCATTGCAAAAAATAATTGGCGGTATGAGGAAAGGCACTAACAAGTTTCAATAAGAATTATATCCAAAAGTATAATATATTCTTAATATCGTCTTGGCTACCTACATATTTGATAGGAATACATTAGTAAATCTTCATTAAAATAAAAAATCAAAATAGACAAAGCTGTCCTTTGTCTAAAATGCCTCGAGGCTTCAACTTTGAATACGCTCAACACAGCTGAGAAGACTTTTATTAAGCATATATCAAATGAAAATATTACTAATTAAGCACACATCACTTTGATTAAGCATATATCAAATGAAATTATGAACACAGATACGTTTTTGTCAGTTCTAATTTGAAAATTAGTTGGAATGCAAATTGAAGTGGATTATACATATATCAATGGTTCCTATTCATCTAAAGACATGGATGACCATTAGAACACACAAAATCATAGATTTTTAAAAACTCAAGTTATAGGAAAGGAATGAGAAACAATGTAGAGTAGCTTCTGTAGAGATTCCAAAGATCATCCAACACAGCCATATATTTTTTCCTCTAAATATCTCTTGTGCTAACAAAAAATTTGTGATCTTTATCAGTTGACTGGCCAAGATTATATAAGCATCTCATGAAATGAGACATTTTTTTGCTATGCTTAACTATTAGATCTATTAGAAAGGTCACGTATTGGGTTGGTTTTTGGAAATACATGATTCCATTTTGGGGGAAAACAGAGGAGGAGACCATTTTGTCTGAAGGTTGTTTGCTATAGAAAGGCTCAAGAGGTTTTACTTTCAAAGAATCAAAGACAAACACAATGTAGATTCTCTTTATTAGAGAGAGCTATAAAGTTTAAAGAACCATATATTGCGTGCACCACTTCCACTTTGTTTGCTATGTTGAGTGGGTGCTGTGAAAGTAGCAGTTGTTAGCACCAATCTAAATTGGGTAGAATTTAATGTATCACCTTAGCATTCTACATAAGTTATGCTGCTTCTGAAAGATAATCAAAATGAGTTAATAGCTTCATGAAACCATTTAAATTCAAAGCATTGATGCTTTTAGTAGTCACTTGGTGGATGAATTATGCAATTAAGACTAGAATGTACATCTTAAAAATATTTTTTTTTTGCTCAAACTAATCTAATAGGTTGCACGTTATCTTATTATATAGGGTTCACTTTTGACTAGCTAATGGTGGTAGTCTCTAGGCTTCCTGTCCTTACAAACAAAATATGCTAAGATTGAAGTACAATATCTTATAAATGGGTGGGTTGTTGATTGGCTAATGAGGGTGGTTGTTAGGTGCTCTACACCATATAAATAAAAATGAATAAGAATAAATTGTCAACAATATGATATTATAAACATTCACAATATTCTCCCAACAAATTTGTAGATAGAATAAAAAATTTTGTGTTACTGGCTACAGGCTTGTTACTATATAACTTTTGTATCCTCTAGAAAATATTCTACTCTTTCATTCAAACCTTATCTCCATAAAACTTAGAGATCTTTCTAATGGAAAACAATCATGAGCCATAATGTTCCAGTGGAAACAATTGCAAACATATTGAAATCACAATAAGCTACCAGTGATGCTATGTTAGTTCATTGAGTTTGGTTTTACACCCTCTTTCAAGGGAGTTTCCCCAACAATTTGACAAGATCCATGTTTGATTGTGTTTTGGTAAACTCTTGAACCATTTTGCGGATTACATTATAGAAATTATTGGAAATATGCATCTGAAGGTTATCGAGGTTCATTCTACAGTAGCCAAGCTCATATATTTAAAAAGCTTCAAGGATTTTTCTAAAAGATCCTCTGTATCACCTGCTTTGTAACTACTTTTGTACAACACATCATTCTTCAACAATTTGGGTGGTTGTGATAGTTGGGATAGAGATGATAATTCAAGTTTGGGAGGATGGTGACATAGCCTTTCAAATGGTCAACAAAATGGTGAGTCTAAATCTCTCCCCCCAAGCAACACAAAGACAACACATTTACACAAACAACACTAAACATCAAAAACCCTAATCACAAACCGTACTCAAATTTCTAATATAGTTTTCCACAATAATCATAAGCCATATATCAAGCACATTATATTGTTCTAAATTTTATCTATGCACAAAATTATTGTGATCTAAAATATACACACAGATCTTCACCAAAAAAAAAAAAAACTCAATTATTTTACAACAAACTTGATTCTACACAATAGATCATAGATCTCAAATAGATTTCATGTAAATATGATGATCACAAAAAATAATACAACTAGAACACAATATAGTCTCAAATAAAAAGAATAGAAAAACCTCAGACATACCTTGTACTCCAGTAGGAAGAGATGAAAGCCTTTAGAAATGTGAATTAAAAACAATTAACCAATGCTATAAATAAGGAAACAACAATTCTAGAGGATTCCATAATCAATGCTCACACAGGACAAATGTGGACCTCAAAATAATTTATAGGCCACAACTATAAAGAAAAATATCCCCTGGTATCCTTTCCAAGCAAACTTATGCAACACAACAATAATAAATGACAAGAAATGTCATCTCTCTAATTGCTTATCATGTTGTCTTGTTTATTTTGTTTGTGTTAATTTTTTAGAAATGGAATACAACTATAACCACAACAATAATAAATGATAAGTAGGACCTAATAAAACCTGTAAAACCTGTTTATCTAATTAAAAACAATAATAAATGATAGGAAATATCATCTTTCTAATTGATAAGTAGGAGATAATTTCCACAGCAAGTCAAATTGTGATATTACTATCAGGATTTAACTATGTGATTTTTGAGTCAAACACATTGGCCCATGTTTCATGAGTAGTGATTCAACATGAATCCATCTCTCATGAGAATAAATGGAACACTTAGCACTCATTGGATCTAGGTGATGCTCATAGGGGTGAAGTAGTAGGACTTTTCGGGAGGTCACCCATCCCAATACTACTCTAGCCTGAGCGCGCTTAACTAAAAAGTTTCCTCCAAGGTTAAACCCAAAGCTTGCAACCCCATTTGCAAAACCTTCACCAAGTGTTGTGCCTTATGAACCATTCACTAGAAAGCCCTTAAGCTCATCAATTGATAAGTAGGAGATAATTTCCATAGCAAGTCAAATTGTGATATTACTCTCAGGATTTAACGATGTGATTTTTGATTCAAACACATTGGCCCATGTTTCATGAGTAGTGATTCAACATGAATCCATCTCTCATGAGAATAAATGGAACAATTAGCACTCATTGGATCTAGGTGATGCTCACAGGGGTGAAGCACTAGGACTTAAGAGGGGCTTTCTAGTGAATGGTTCATAAGGCACAACACTTGGTGAAGGTTTTGCAAATGGGGTTGCAAGTTTTGGGTTTAACCATGGAGGAAACTCTATAGTTAAGCATGCTCAAGCTAGAGTATTACTGGGATGGGTGACCTCTTGGGAAGTTTCGGTGCTTCACCCCTGTGAGCATAACCTAGATCCAATGAGTGCTAAGTGTTCCATTTATTCTCATGAGAGATGGATTCATGCTAAATCACTACTCATGAAACATGGGTCAATGTGTTTGACTCAAAAATCACATAGATAAATCCTAATAGTAATATCACAATTTGACTTGCTATGGAAATTATCTCCTACTTATCAATTGATGAGCTTAAGGGGCTTTCTAGTGAATGGTTCATAAGTTACAACACTTGGTGAAGGTTTTGCAAATGGGGTTGCAAGCTTTGGGTTTAACCATGGAAGAAACTCTGTAGTTAAGTGCGCTCAGGTTGGAGTAGTACTGGGATGGGTGACCTGCCGAAAGGTCTCAATGCTTCACCCCTGTGAGCATCACCTAGATCCAATGAGTGCTAAGTGTTCCATTTATTCTCATGAGAGATGGATTCATGTTGAATCACTACTCATGAAACATGGGCCAATGTGTTTCACTCAAAAATCACATAGTTAAATCCTAATAGTAATATCACAATCTTTCTAATTGCTTATCATATTGTCTTATTTTTTTTGTTTGCGTTGATTTTTTAAAAATAGAATACAACTATAACCACAATCTATAAATATTTGACAATATGTTTCATTCTTATTCTTATTATTCTTAGTATTGATATCTAAAGTTTGGAAAAAGAGAAAAAAAAAAATATTTTGTGTGCAAAAAAAATGAAAAACTTTCAAACTCATGACTATAGCACACATAGGCAAATCAAATTGCATAAAAATAAGTTTCACTAAATTTGCAAAAATGTCAAAAAAAAAGATATTTCTATAGTGGAAAATAGATAAAAATAAATAAAAGCTCTTATTAGACAAACTAATAAGATCATTCACTTTTTAACGAATGCATTAGTTTCTTGCCATGACAGGAACTAATAAATAATATAACATAGAATAATATATATTAACGAAATCTAATGAAAAGTCAAGATATATTTAACAAGTAGACATGACTCCTTAAAATTAAGATATTAAAGGGAGGAGAGTTTATTTTAGAGAGGGGGAAAAAGAAGAGGAGAATATAAGAGTTCAAAAAGGGAAAATGGAAGAGGAAAACAATATGGAGAAAATAAGGAAGTAACTTTTTGAAAAGGTATCTATGATATTGAGAGGATGTGAACCTTCAAAAGGGTCATAATTATGAATAGTTGAGACACTTCAAAAATGTTGTAATTATAAAGTATTGAGATATTTCCAAAGGATTTTAATTATGTAGTGTTGTGACTTTTCAAAAGGATTATAACCATGAAGTGTTGTGACTTTTCAAAAGATTTGTATTATGAAAGGTTGTGACTATTGGAAAAGAAGAAAAAAAATTATATTTTATCCTTTCCTTATAATTAGAAAATGAAGAATTTTAGAAAGAAAATATAGAGTTGAGATAATCTAGAAGGACTAATTGTTTGAAGGGTTGACTAATGATAGAGCCACATGGACTAGGAAAAGAGAAAGGTAAGAAAGGTATGTTTATGGATTCTATGTCTATAAATTTATTTATATTAATGAATCATATTTTTGGATAATTTATGCATATACATATGTATATGTAAAGGTGTAATTCTAAATGGATAACACACATGACTTAATGGTTTTATAGTGCCCGCCCCTAGTTCACATTTTTGCTATTATTACTGAACTCTTTTAGGCCAATTTTATGCTTGATTACTAGTAGTATTGTTTTGAGATTATCAGTTATTGTTTCAAATTCAGTTGATTTATGGTGAGATTACTTGGTACTTTATACTTGATGTATGCATGATGATTATTATAGTGTTTTTTTAGTTATTGATGATGTTTAGGTAGATGGATTATCATATGTGCTTTTTTATGGATACTTACCCCATACTGCATGTGTATGGTGTGCGTGCATGTTTTCTTTATGTATGGTGTTTCTGATGTGGTTAAGGGAGTTGTAATCACTTGCTAGTTGGGATCAACACGATGCACCACTCCCTACCATTGTTTGTTTAGCTTAGAATATTGTAGTTGTACATGTGTGAATTTTATACAGGTTGTAGGTACTGAGTATTGACTTCCCTAAATTGCCAAGATGAGTGTACCCTATTGCATTATCTCAATGGTAAGAGAGGAGAGATAAATTCTTAAGTCCAAATCTCAAACCTTTAAGCCATTTGTCCTAGATAATTAGGACAAGTATCCAAGTTGAGTATTGTTGTGGTGTCTACAACACACACTCCATTCCTCGCTAGGAATGGGGACCCCCCACTTTTTTTGACTCCCGAACTCACAGTTTGAGAGTCGGGAGAAGAAAATTTGATTAAAAGTTAGAATTTTAGAGTAAAAAAAAAAGAAATGGAAAAACACTAAAAAGTTAAAAAATTGAAAAAATCATAAAAAATTAGAAAATTGAAAAAAATAAATTTTTTTTTTGAAGTGTTCATGCACATGCATGTCGCATGGGTGGGATATGCACCAGACACCCAGCCCAATGTGAGGGGTTATAAAACCCCCCAAAACCCTTGTTTTTGCACCATTGTTTTGATAGAGTTTGGCACCCTTGGTGATTCCTATAAGGAGAGCTAAGCATTGTGACTCCTTTTTCATATGTGCGCCCGCGCATGAGTTGCGGCAGCGGTGCCCTTTTTCATATGTGCGCTTGCGCCTGAGCCGCAATGGCGGTGCCCTTTTTCAAATGTGCTCCCATACCCAAGTGGTGATGGTAGCACCCCTTTTCATATGTGCGCCTGCACTCGAGCCGCGATGGTGATGCAATTTTTCATATGCGTGCTTGTGCTTGACGGGGCAGTAGTGCCCTTTTACATATGTGCACCCGTGCCTGAGTGACAGCGGTGCCCTTTTCATTTTCTCACCCACACCTAAGTGCTATGGTGGCACCTTTTACATATTGACGCCCACACTGCTCTTACAACTCAGCGCCAAGTGCAATAAACCCTAGACATGCTCGCGATGCACCTCTCACGCTTGCGATGCATGCCCACACCCATTTTTAATTTTTTTATTTTTTTAGAAGTTTTAAATTTAAAAAAAAATTTAAAAAATTTAAAAATACAAAAAATACAAAAAAATAAAAAAAACAATTTAAAAAAAAAAAAAAAAAAATCCCCAAAGGGTGATATTTTTTACTTGTGTTTTTGCTTGTACGCTATCTATGGACTAATAACATTTCTCTTACAATGTGCAAGTAACATAACCAGATGGCATCCACATCCGGAGTAGCACCCAAGCCAATTGTATTCAAGTTCCAAGGCATACCTTCAAAATCAAGATTCCATGATGATTATGTTGAGATCAGAGACACCAACCTCAGACACACGGATCTAGGAGATTTCTTGAGAATTATCAACAAGCCAATGAAGAGGTCAACCTTGGCATCTGCATTGATCCATTCTGGATTAGTGAGTGCAGCATCACATCTTGTGTTAGTGCAGTCGGCTGAACTGATCATGGCCCTGTCACAAGACTTTGTACCTGATGAGAGGGTGGTTAAGAGCATCATAGGGGAAGTGGTATTGGGTTTGCAACCTACTAACATTGAGAAGGTTTTCCACCTACCAAGAGCAAACTAGTTCATCCAACTTTCCTATGAAGTGGTTGAGAGATGGTACAGGGAGCATCAACCAGAGGTCATTGACATTATACAATCCTCGTACCTCATTGAGAAGCCTCCTTAGGGAAGGATAACTAGCAATGTGGATATGACTCAAGGATACATGAAGGATGACATCAGATACTCTATCATTCTCCTAAGCAGAGTCATGGGCTTACCTACAGCGAGTCATTTCACTACATTCATGGCCAACTTTATTAAGACCATCAGACATGTAAGGATACCACTAGATTGGGCCACCACACTAAGTGAAAACTTGTGTGATCAAATGAGGATAGTGAAGGACAAGAACAAGTTTTATGTGACTTCTAATATGGTTTACCTACTTGCAACGAAGGCAATGAACTATCCTAGTTTGTACAAGAAAGGCAGTATGCAGGACCCCAATGCTTGGCCATACATAGCCTATCCTTAGTGATGAAGAAGAAGCTCTCAACGCAGAGCAAGGAATACAAGATTGTGAATGATGCATTCATCTTTGTGATTATTTGATTCATTGAGGGAGATTATGGGAAGAGGTAATCTGATGAAGCCAAAGAAGACATTCACATATCTTCGGGTGGGTGGTGCATCTATCAATCCTAAGAAGCTTTCGAGATACCCAAGTGACAAGTTGGTACTATTGGAGATCTCTAGGAAAATTGAGTTGGCCTATGAGAAGATAAAGAGGCAATGGAGACCCTACTGGGAATGGCCATTGGTCATTGGGCCATATCAAGTGAAGCAGAAATAGAATATTCTAACCTTTGAGTGGCACTGGAAGAACTATCCTCTTGAAGAATACAACTCTCCTTAGCCATACTTTGATAATGTTGTTAAAGTGGAAAGCCTGGCAGGAAAGGACTTCCATCATGAGGATGTCATTAAAGATCATTGGATGAACATCACAAACAACTATGATGTCTGCATCAGGGACTATTGTAGGATGACTTTATATTTAGCAAAAAAGGCTCTCCATTTGAATATCCCTAATGATATAAGGCTATAAGACTCCAAAGAATTACTGGATCCCTTGTTCAATGCAGATAAGGTCATTGAAAGACCCATTCTAAATGTAGAGGTTGACAAAGAGGAAGGAGATGACATCAATCATCAAGCAAGACATGTCATTATAATGACAAAGGATTGGATTAAAAAACCTTTTCCACTTGATCCAATTCCTAATACTATAATCTTCCATGCACATGCTCACCCAAAAAGGGGTAAGGGAAGGAAAGTCACAATTCCTATCTTTGCACTCCAATCTCCTATTAGGCTAGAGACAGTCTACCAGCTTGATCGCCTAGTGGGATATTATCACCCTCCTAAAGGGAAGGGAAAGAGGAAGAGAACCTCTCCTCAGAGGATTAAGATAGAATAGGTTGCAAAACATGTGTCTTCCCAGCAACATGAACAGAGCTCACAAGAGTCCCAAGGTATTGGAACCTCTCAAATCTAGGATGAACCTCAGTTGCCTCCTATTGTGCCAAGCCAACCAGAAAAGGGAGAGATTCTAGAAGCCTCCATTCCTCCTATAAGAGAAGAGCCCCCTTCTCCTTCTGTCTCCAAGAAACATAAGAGGATCAAGATTAAGATGAAGAAAAGGTAAAAGATCAACAAAAGATTAGTACCTAATCCATCTATTCTTGAAACTATTCTAGAGGAAGAAGAAGATGAGGAAGAAACAAAATTAGAAGAGGAGGAGGAACATGTACCCCTACAAAGAAGAACTCTATTAGCAAAATTTGTAGATTTAGAAAGAAGAAAGAGTGCCACCAGTACCCCACCATCCACCCAAGTAGAACCATTAGAACTCTCTTCTTTGGAAGATGAAGTATAGCACTAGGTGAATGAGCAAAGGGAAGGAGGTGAGGATGTTTTCTCCATGATGGATTTTGATTTCATGCTCGTGGGTACATAGTTGGTTGGGGATAAGATCAAAGAAACCCCTATAGGTGAAGTCCAATAGGAAGACTAGACATAGATGCCAACAGAAACATAGGTTCTTGATCTCACTCCTCCATCTCCACCATAGATTACAGAGGTAGATAAGGGTTCAATAACTCCTTCACCTCTGAGTTCAGAAGAGGAACAAGTTCAAAAGGAACCATCAAGAGCAACTAGAGTCAAGGGCTACTGATGAGGCATCAAAAGAGGGACAAATGGTAGAATATGCACAACAACCTTCCCAAGATGTTGAGGATCAAGCTACGAGATCTATAGAGACTTAAGTTATAGAAGGAGAGTCCTCACAATAGGAGGTGACTCCAAGCAAGAGCGATAAGGGGAAGGAGGTAGTTGAACACACCCCTTCATCATCAAGAGCCAAGGTCATAGAGAAACACATTCTAAGATGGTTTTGAAAGGAGATAATAAGGAGTTCTAAGCCTATATTTTGTGCTTCAGAGGATGATATTTGTGATATTGTAGAGATCTTGAACAAACTCGAGTCTCCGTTACATGATGCAATGCCATTCGCGTTTGTCACTACCATCTGAAATAAGGATTTATTTACACAAGTGGCTCTCCCTCCTGAAGGTACAGATGCAAAAGCTATTAGTCTAGAGGATTATGAAGTGAAGGATGTTATGTTGGGAAAGTCTGCATGGGATTCAGCCTGGTAGATGATGACTATGGGAGTCAAAGAGGTTCTTAGGCACATGGAGTAGGATGAGATTAAACTCTGAACACTTCAAAGGCAAGTTGAGATCCTAAAGGGATATCTAGCCAAAGTTGTTGGTCCTCTTGATCTTGAGTGCTCCGAGGAGACTCTAAATACTATTCTTAGAGAAGGGGAAGGTGTATGACTCATTCCATTTTGAGAGCTTTTTAGGAATGGCGAGAAAACCTTGAGGATAGAGGTGTTACCACAATCACATGGAATTTGAAGTTACTGCATGCTACATAGGAGAATGTGAATAAGATCATAGCAATTTTGAGGCAAGACTTTAGTATCATGGATGAGGTATGGGCATGGAGCAAGGATTTGCAAACTCTACAAGCCATAAAAGGGTGAAGGTACTACACTTTGATCGATGTATATACCAGAGAAGAGCTAGAATTGATTGATGATTGGATAGAGAAGATAACATATGGCAATAAAGTAATGGAAACATTACACGAGGAGATCCATCGGCTCAAGGACCAAGCTCGGGGGAAAATTTTGGAAGTAGAAAAGTTGTACAATGATGCATGCTTGGACATTTTTGAACATGAAGAACGAGAGAAGCTATTTCCAGTTGAGGTAGTTGTAGAGAATTTCAAGAAGATATTAGACGAAGCATCCAGTCATGAAGATATGAGACACGCCTTCAAGATAGAAGAAGCATTGTTAGAGTTGGACACCAAACTTGGAGACTTTGTAGAGACTTGAATTGTGATGGACAACTATAGACAAAAGGTAAAGGATAAATATAAGGCTTTAGATCTTCCAAATGTGGCCAAAATTATTGAGATGATAGAGAAATTCAAGGGCAAACATCCAAACATAGCTTTGGGATGAAGAAGAACAAAACTCAGATGTCAGAATTTCAATTTTGACACTTCGTAAAATTTTGAGATTTTGACCTTGTCGACGTTTGTAGCTCCATAGCTCCGCATTTTCATATAGGTTCGCAAGTGCGTAGTTACACAGGTCCATAGCTCCACAATTTAGAAGTGTGCCAACAGTTAACTGCCAGTTCCAAAAATATCACCTTCCATGCATTGAGAGTGCATTCTAACGATAGTTTAACTCTGACACACACCTAGTGAAGGACCAATTTCTATTTTTGGCACCTCCATGCACTTCTACTTCGACTGATGGCTCCCTCCTACTTTCTCTCTCATTTTTTCTTTTTTTTTGACATGTAAAGGGCTCATGCATCCAATTAATGAATAAAATATGGATGGAATCCCTCTAAGCACCAGATTAATGGTTATTTTGTATATATTTAGTTTTTTTTAATGTTTTAAAAGCATTTTATTGCATAAAGATATCTCTCACTCTCAACACAAATTGAAGAGATGATTTCTTATAAATACCCCATTGTAAAGTGTAACAAAGGCCACCATTATTATGCAATAAAATTATGCTTTTGGTGCTAGCATTTGGAGCGTAGTCATTCTTGCCTCAATGTGTCATTATTTTGTAGATTTTATTCATGAGACTGTGATTGAGCCAAAGGTTTATTGTGTTGTTTCTGGTGTGCGATCTTTTAGTCTGGTGTTTGCTATAGATTTATGAATTCCAATGATGTATCTAGCTTGAGGAGAGATCACAAATTATGCCTGCATAACTCTTTGTCTCGCATAAGCCCACTTTCTGTGGCCTTGCAATTTGATGAAGAGTGAAATATCATTTGATTACTGAAATTTCCCATCGATGATTGCATTAGTGGATTCTAGGAAGCGCTGCTCCTATTTTCATTGTTTTCCTACCGATTTCTTCAAAAGTTTAACTCGCAGTGTGTTGTTTTCTATATCTTATGTCCATTTAGGATTTTAATTTCAAGTTATTTCAATTTCATGTTATTTGCTTTTAGTTTCATTATTTGCTTTGCTAACCCCTTTGTTAGAATGGGAACTCATTTTAGTTGCACTGTTAGATTGCATTTTTTGAAAAACTAGAAAATACAAAAATATTGTTCTTTTGTCTGTGATTTTGAGACAAAAAATAGATTTACTTTATTCTAAGATCATAGTAGAACCAACAAAGGCCTCCTCGTGAACAATCACATTTATCTTCAACTGAGTGGATTTTGGTACGTTGCAAGACAAATACTGAACCTTGGAGTTGATCCTCAAAAGAAGAGAGGAATTGTACAATGGATTCTTGCCATTGACCTCATGTAAAATGACTGCCCAATAGAAGTGGTGCTAGAAGGAGGGCCCCTTTTGATTCCTAGAAAGGAAGAAAATTTATTAAAGTTTTGGAATTCTGCACTTCTACAATAATCTATGCTTCACACAAGTTTAGAAAATTTTCCTAAGTTTTTGACAAATTTAGGTCCGTAGCTCCACAGGTACATAAGTCTGTAGCTATGTAGGTTTGTAGCTTCATAGGTGCGCAAAACTCTGTGGTGCACAAAATTCAAAACAGTGAGAAAGTGTACTTTTATAGAGGTGCACTTTTCTCCAAAATTTAATGCAAGCTGGAGGATATTGATCTAAAATCTCCATTTTAGCGAGCATTAAGGTCTACACCAAGTGTACACAAGTTTCTTGAGCTTATCCACTTTCTTAAACCACATAGTGACAAGGGAACATCCCAAGTTCAACCACTTCCATTCAAACTTTCATCATCTTCTTCAACTCCACCTCCACTCCAACCACCTAGTGAGCCACCACATATTCTGATAGCTACTCCTCAATAACCACCATTAGATCCACCAAACCATTCAATAGCCTTTTTCACAAATGTCGTGGACTCACCAAAAAACTTGAGAGGTGCACTCCATGACCTCCCAAAGAATCTTGAGAAGTTTTGCCCAAGATTCATCTATGGTGAAACACGAACTGCTGAAGATCATGTCAAGGTTTTCAAAGAAATTTGCAACTGAAAACAAGTTGCTAATGAGGATGTGGTTATGTGTTTATTTCCCTACTCTTTGGTGGAAATTGCCTTCAATTAGTACGTCAATTTGCCACTTGAATGCATTGGAGATTGGGATACATTCAAAAAATTGTTTTTGGAACAATTCAAAACATTCATCAATCCAGCTATGACACATACACAATTCATATCAATCAAAAGGGACCCAGTTGAGATAGTTTCATGCTTCAACCGTCACTTTCATATGCCCTACCACAAGTTGGAAACGTCATACACCATGCCCGTTGAAGCTGCTATTCAAATTTATTTGAATGCTATGGACCCTCTTACGACGATCTTTCTAAGAAGACTTCCTACAACAAATATTGACACATTGGATAAAGTCTTTGTAGAAGCAATCATGTTCATGAAGCAAGCCAATCCTAATGGATGAGGAATGATGCTTCTGGCACAAGCAATCCCTACAATACCAACATACCTTGTAGGAGCACCCTCGGTGCCTAGCCAGTTCATACCTATGAACCTAGTTCCATTACAACAGGCACTCGCTTCACAAACTCAAGCAATAACATATCTAGGGTATGAACCTCCAAAAAAAACTTTCTTTGAATAGAAGGCAATGGTTCCTGTGGAAGCAAATAACAATCTTCTTTCAAAAGTTGGTCAAATGAAAAAGACTATGTCATAGATGAACACTAAATTGAAACGTCTTAGATTGTCACAAGGACAAAATAACAACTTCCAAAGAAATAATGCTGGCCCCTACAACAAAATTTTTGGTCAGAATTACAATAGGAACTTCAACAATAACTGTAACAACAACAATGTAGGAAACAATGGCAAAGGAAACAAATTCAATCCTCCTGATTGCAACAATGGCTTCCAAAGGCAAAACCAACAATGGAACACTTGACCGAATAATGGAAGCATTCCTACTAATAACAAAAACAACAATGTTTAATATGCTGATATCAATCAGTATGATGATAGCCAAAATGTTCCTCACAATGATGGCTCGTACTACAATGGTAATCAGGAGGTGAATCAAAACTCACAAGTAAATGACAATCCTCCTCCTATTCAATTCAATGCTATGCTATTGGAATCTTACGATTCTACACAGAATACACAAGTGGAACAATAAGCAAATGAGGAATTCTCATTCCCGTTTAGCCAAGAACCAGACCTTCAACATGATGAGATGTTTGACTTTCAAAATGACAATCAAAATACATACAATCTCATAAATAGAAAAGATCCCTTGACAAATGGGATTCCTCTAGGTTTGCAACCAACTCCACCTGATCCAAGAGCAAGTAATAATCCACCACCGATAAGACTAGTGTAGGGAGGACAATAGTATTAGAACCAAGTTAATGTACCAACAATATTGAAGAATCCCACTTGGTCCACTGAAAAGTACAATGTAGTAGAAGATTTGAAGAAAACTAAAGCCAATATATCTATGTTTGACATGTTATAGAATTGTCCACAATAAAGAGAAGCATTAATGAAGACATTGGATGATACAAAGGTTTCCCACAATACAAATGTTGTCCCTCAAAAGACAGTATCTCAACAAGTGAATGCTGCAGAAGCGATGCCCACTATGTTCAAAGACAAAGTTGAGGTGTCCCCATTATTGTTGAGCATAAGGATATATGGGAAAAATCTTCACAATTGCCTCATTAATTCAAAAACTTCATGTAATGTAATGCCATTATCAATAGCCCAAAGGCTAGGAGTTAGTCCTCAACCCTCTAATTGAGTCGTGATACAGTTGGATAAAATAGAGGTAAAAGTCATTGGTGTATTGAAAGATGTGTGGATATAGTTAATAGTTGACCCTCGGATCTAGGATGTTATTGACATACATGTGGTAGATATCCCAAAAATGTATGGATTGCTTCTAAGTAGAGAATGGACAAAATGTCTGAGAGGATGGTTTTCTACAGACTTCACTCCATTATGGTTGCCATAGAAAGGATTGAACAATCAAATCAAGATAGATGTTGAGCCCAAATTGAAAAAAATGATAATAGATTACAATGCCCTAAATGAGATAGAATTCTTACAATTAGAT
Organism: Cupressus sempervirens; assembly: GCA_028749045.1. Classification (NCBI taxonomy): domain Eukaryota; kingdom Viridiplantae; phylum Streptophyta; class Pinopsida; order Cupressales; family Cupressaceae; genus Cupressus; species Cupressus sempervirens. The sequence continues at coordinate 522,180,493 of CM053792.1, forward strand.
TTGGGTTCATACAAAGTGATGGTATTGGATATGGTTCCAAATAATACACCTCAAGATCAGAAAGGAGAACCTAAGGTGCTAGTGCCCAAAAGTGAAACTGTGACACAGTTCATAGATAGTATGGTGACTAATTTACAATGTTTAGGAGAAGAAGTTGACCCTAGCATCCTCCTCCTTCTGGGATTTTATTGGTTACACAAAGTTAGTCACTCTGAATTCGAATGTTCATCATGCCAAGAAGCAGTTGCAAAAGTATTGACCCACATGATGGAAAACAAGGATACAAAGACCTCAATAGATGAACTCATAGAATATCAAAATTCTATGAACCCATCCCACCTTGTTGAAAAGACTGAAGAAGAAAGTGAAGATCTAAATGTGTCATATAGTGATACCTCTTCAGATGGTGGAGGTTTGTCTTCTCCTCCTCCTCCAGGGATGATCAAAGCCCAAAGAAGAAGATAATATGTGAAAGGTAAAGGATGGACTTCGGTACTCATTCATCCTGAACCTAAAGTTCACAAAATTAAAGAGTTGATAGGGGAAATTCAAGATAAACAATAAAAACACACACTTCCTTTATCTGCAAATTATGAAGGGGACTCATCAAGTCTTGCTCAAGGAAAGTTAGAATGGGTTCCTAAGAAACAATCATTCAAGGCTCAAGTGACAAAGAAGTTAAGGATGAATAAGCATAAAGTTAGAAAACCCAAGGAAAATGCAATTTGGACACTCCGCTTCGATGGTTCTAGGTGCAAGATGGGAGCTGGTGTAGGTATCGAATTGGTCAACCCAAAAGGTAGGTCTTTCTATGCTGCGTATCAGTTACAGTCTAGATGCACTAACAATGCTACAAAATATGAGGCGTTAATCCAAGGACTCCTCTTTGCACTGTAGAAAGGAGTCACAACTCTCAAAATTGAAGGGGATTCCCAATTGGTCATATGATGAGTAAAATCCATATATTCTTGTAATGATAAAAGATTACTTGCTTACAGGATAAGGGTATGGGACATATTGGATGACTTTGAGGCCTTAAACATCAAGTCCATTCCAAGAAGAAAGAATATGATAGTGAATGCTCTTGCCATCTTAGCTAGTGCATTGCAACCAGTTGAGAGAACCAAGTTGAAAAGATTTTCAATATAATTGGTCGCTGTTCCATCCATCCCTGATAATATCACAAAATTTTAGGTATTTCAAGATGATCAATATTTACTTGAGTTTATAATGTGTAGTCACCATTTTGAAGGACAAGAAATTGACAATACACCAAATGATAGACCTGAAGATGATGGACTTGAGGATGAAGGTGGAATTCTAAATTTAAAGACTAACACTATTCCAAAAGGAATGGTTGAACTTGAATGCATCTTTGATCATGATGAATCAACACTCAATAGAAGGGAAACCCAAGAAAAGAGAATTGAAGAATGTGACTCATACAATTTGGGTACTGATGAAGAATTGAGAATGGTACAGATAGGAAAAGCATGCAACTCACAGGAAAGGGACAACATGCTCAAATTACTCACTGAGTATAAGGATGTCATTGCTAGAGCTATGAAGAGCTGAAGATTTATGATCCTAAGATTATCACACATGACATCCTATTGAAGCCCGATGCAAAGCCATTTTGACAAAGACAAAGACCGGTAAATCCTCTCATTGAACCACTAATCATGAAAGAAGTAAAGAAGTTACTAGATGCTAAGATCATATTTCCTATCCACCATTCCACATGGGTGGAAAATTTGGTTCCCATGCAGAAGAAGAGAAGAGAGATTCATCTTTGTGTTGACTTTCATAACTTGAATCTAGCATCTCAAAAGGATAACTATCCTCTACCCTCTCTGGATGAGGTATTAAAAATTGTTAATGGTTAAAAAATGATGTCATTCTTAGATGGTTACTCAGGATATAATTAGGTGATGGTTGACGAAGAAGACAGGCTAAAGATGGCTTTCACAACGAAGTGGGAAACTTTTGCCTACAAAAGGATGCCCTTTGGACTAATTAACATAGGAGCCACATTTTAACATGTGATGGATGAAGCTTTCAAAGGATTGATTAACAGGTGTATAATTATCTACATGGATGACTTGACTATCTTTTCAAAAGATCAAAGTACCCATATTACTAATCTAAGGTAGGTATTCAATAGATGTCATAAATACGACATCTCTCAATCCCAAGAAATATTCATTTGGTGTTACTAAAGGAAAGCTCCTGGGACATGTTATTTTGGAGGTTGGAATCTCCATTGATCCAGATAGAGTTGAGTCTATTTTGAAGTTAGCACTTCCATAGAGTTGGAAGGAATTGCAGTCTTTCTTCAAAAAGATAACTTTGTGTGAAAATTCATAAGTGGATTTGTAGAGATAGTTCATCCCCTTAATGACTTAGACAAGAAAGGGGCTAAGATGGAATGGGTGCTTGAGATAAAGAAGTCATTTGAAGATATCAAGGTTGCCATTTCAATAGCCCCAGTTTTGGTGAGTCCAAATTATGAGTTTCCTTTTAAGACCTATTCCTTTGCTTTCAAACACTCTTGCGCAAGGATCCTGACACAAAAAAGGGAAAAGGAAGATGAGAGACCAATTGCTTTTATGAGTTTTCATTTGAAGAATGCAAAGTTGAAATATTTAAACCTTGATAAATAATACTTTGCATTAATCAAGGTAGTAAAGAAGTTCCATCACTACATACTCAGAATTAAGGTGTATGCAATTATACCTAATCTAGCAGTAAAGATGCTTTTGATGCATAATGAACTTGGTGAAAGAAGAGGAAAGTGGATGGCCATACTTCAAGGATTCGATCTCAAAATTCAATCTATGAGATTAGTCAGAGGTCAAGGATTGTCAAAAATTATAGTTGATAACCAAGATGGAGATGAAAAGGACCTCAAGTTTGACGATGAGATAGATAAGGATGGTTGTGTCACAAGTTGATATTAACCAAGGAGGGGTGACAGATGTGTGGTACCAAGACATTATTTATTATCTCTTACAAGACCAATGCCCCAAATGGATGAATAGTTCACAATGTAGGGGACTTAAGATGAAGTGTGAATCTTACACTAGTACAAAAACAACAATATATGACTAATAAAACTACTAAAAATTGTAGATATATGACTAAATTTGATCATGCGACCAATGGTAGTTTATTGTCGGACATTTATCTCACAACCAAAATTATGACTAAACTATTTTAATTATCAATTTGGTCATTGATTTGGTTGCTAATTGTTGTTACCTAGTAGTTTATTTAGTAATTTTGGTAGAATATTTGGTAGTTTATTTGGTGTTTGATTTGGTAGTTATATTCACTAGTTTATTTGGTATTGTGTTTGATAGTATATTTGGTATTTGATTTGGTAGTAAATTTTATAATTTATTTGGTAGTAAATTTAGTAGTACATTTGGTAGTTTATTTAATCATAGTAAAGTATGAAGGAATCGAACCACCATCCTCCTACTTGTGAAGTAGGTGCTCTTCCATTGACCTAGTACCTTTTAAAAAAATGTGATGTTATTAAACAAATAATATAAATATCAAGAGAATTTTTTCATTGTCAAATTTATTACATGTGGCTTGTTCCCCTTATTAGAAAATATGAATGATTTAATCATCCTTATTTTATTTATTTATTTACTTATTAAAACCTCATTGTTTGTGTAATACTACAAATGAAAAATAAGCAAGAGCCTTCAGTGCATCGATAAATTGTGAGGGGAAGTCTTGGGTTCAAATCTACTTGAGATTAAAAATATAATAATAATTAATCTAATAATAATAAAATGAATAATGAATAATCTAGGCTTTGGTTGATTACCTATCAAATAAAAAAATACAAATGAAAACATATTAATAAATAAATTATTTTGAAAATCTCATTTATTTATTAGAAAATTTATCTCTAATATAACCCCTAGCTCATTTTAAAATATTAGAAAGATAACTAATTTTGTAGAAGGACTAGGTATAGTTACTAATATTTATTCAGAATTTGAGAATATGTTGCATTTGAATATGGATTTTGTAACTAGTTTTCTAATATGAATGATTTAATCATCTTTATTTAATTTATTTTTTGATAAAACCTCATTATCTGTGTAATAACAGAAATGAAAAAAGATTACTAAATAAATTATTTAAAAATCTCAACCATTTATTAGAAAATTTATCTCTAATACAACCCCTAGCTCAATTTAAAGCATTAAAAAGATAACTAGTTTTGTAGAAGGACCACGTATAGTTGCTAATATTTATTCAGAATTTGAGAATATGTTGTGTTTCAATATTATTTTTATAACTAGTTTTCTATGAATATAAGTTTTGAGAAAATCAAATTGTTATTAGAGTTTACTTAGAAAATGTAGGGGGTGACTACTATTGTAATCCCCTTAGATTTACTCTTTATAAGAAAAAACTAACTTTTCAACTATGCTCTTTGATTATAGGAATAACATTGAAAATTAAGGTGACCATTTACTATTAAATTTTATTTAGTTTTAGATCATTGGTTTCATATTATTGACTAGACCAATAAGCTAATGATAGTCAGTTATATTAGATTAAATTAAAAATAGTAAGAAAAATATAAATTAATAAATATTTTAATTACGATTTCTTAACAAATTTATCATCTAAAATGATAAAAGATAAACTTTCTATTTATTTTAAATCAAAATTAAACAAAAACACAAAATCAATTTAGAATATTGGAATGATATCATTTCTTGAGTATATGTATAAGATTGAATCAATCTTTGTTTTTTTGTCTTTTTGAAAAAGAAGACACGTTGTATTATAGAAATAATTCTATTATCATTGATAACTATTTTATACAATAAGATTACACATATCTTAATTGTACTTTAATTGAAACAAAAATCAATTTTAAACATGAATATTGTTATTTTATTGATATTTAAAAATATCAAATTTACTACATAAACTAATTAAATCATCCAAAATCCCTCCCTAAGGCATCTTTTCCTTAATTCTTTAGTTCACTTTTTCTGTTACTGATGCTTTCCAATCAAACTTCTCATTCTTCTTCCTTTCTAAATTATTATATGTAATTCATGAACAAGATCAGTTAATATCAATAAAACTTTTGCACTAGTTGGAGTGATGCACTAGATAGAATTTTGGATTCGTTGGCTTTGCACAGAACATGATAAAGTTCCAATATGACTATAATTTCGACACAGTAGCACTTGATTGCAAGAACCAATGTTATTTTTCTTCAGAAAATATAGTTTTCTAATCAGGTGAAGACAAAACTAACAATTACATGTCTTCTTGTTGGTTTAAATTACATTTGCAGGTACAAGAAGGAAATGAGAACACAAGCTTTGATGGAGTGCTCAAGTCATGACTATGACAAGCCCATAGAGTGAAATCATGTGCTCTAAATTAATTCACATATGAAAGAAAAGAATACATTTTTAAAAAAAGTATTTTTTTGAAATAGATGAATATAGTTTTCAAGCTACAGATTTCTGAGAAAAAAGGGTTCACGCTCATCTATGACAAGCATGTAAAATATCTTATAGTTATCTTATAGTTTTTATAATTCATAATAGTTGGAGTATTCTTATTAATTAGGTAATTTTGAGGTTTATAAGGGACCTTAACACTTTTATAAACAAAGAAAAGGACAGGAGAAATTTTTTAAATGAAAATTCTAGCACATGGATGCTCCTAAGAGATGTCAAAAATATTCAAGAATCTGTTGCATGTTGGAAAGATTTATTAAGGCTAGGAATGATGTCTAGCAGAATTCACAGTTCCATATGGAATGATGTCTAGAGGAATAAATGTAATTAATATATTTTATGTTAATTATATTAATATATTATAAATTATATTAATACAAAAAAAACCTCTCTGAATGCTTCTTGGAATCTCAACCTAGACACCCTTTCCTGGACCAAATGAATGATGCACTCTAGAATAGACCTATTCAACCAAAAATTCCTTGCTTCATATGCATCTTCTCCTACATAGGTTGCCTGTCAAAAGCCAATGGTGAACCAAATATTTGTCTCTTTTTGTAAATGTCTGTGATATATATATATATATATATATATATATATATATATATTTTAATGTAGCTTTGTTATAGAAGTGTGGGTTCTTGGTCTGATCTTGAATAGTAACTTTGGTATCTACCATGCATTGTCTGGAAAAGTCTTGAGTCTCAGAAAAAGTGGCAACTCTTTTTGGTCTTTTCTATTTATATTTTATGGCACATTTGAAAATTAAGAAATGATGATATTTTCAAGCTGAAGTTAGGCACCTTGCTGAGTCTCTGCAGAGACTCATTTACCACAATATTGTTGTGCAGGTGATATTGACTCTTAAGATGAAGGAGAATAAATTCTTGAAGCTGATCAATGAAGGAGCTACAGAGGTACACAAAAAAGAATGGCATATGGATACACAACCTCCAAAATCATTGAAGAAAAAGACAACTTTGACTTTACACTAAACCAGTTTATCATGCAGATGAGAGAAAACAGAGAGAAAGAAAGGAAAAATAAATGTAATCCTAGCTCATGCTACATCTGTTGTAGAATATCCACCTATTGATGATCCTCTTCCCAAAACATGGAGCACCTATTTACCATTTTTGCCAGTGATGGCAAAGTGCTTAAATAGTTAGAAGGTCCAATGAGGTGGACAACATGGGTTACTCAGAATTTCTAGTATCTTCTGCATAGAATAGTATATTTGATGTATCTACTGTGATTTAATTTTGTATATATAATATATACGCTATTACTTGTAAACTCATCTCTTTATCAGGAGACATCTATATGATATGTATATACTAGAATCCATAAACTGAAGGTACTGTAATTTTGATGCTTTCAAATTTAACTTAATAGGGAAAAAAAAAACTCTCTAAATAAGCCCAAAAGTAACAAAGGCGGATTACTCCACTACCAAAACCACGTGAATTTTTCATAGCTTTCATGTATTTATAGAGAATAGTGGTCATTTTCCAAGCAATCTTACTACATCTTATTTATTGTCAGTTCAAGCTGAAGTTGCAATGACTTTACAAGGAATGAAAAACCTTTTGAGAACACTAGAATTGTTCAACCCCCAAACTTGGGAAGTTTGCTTTAATTTTTTGTACATCCAAAGTTTAAATCAAGTTTTTGTCCCTGCACTTACTAAGTAGTAATGGATGCCTTCTTTTCCAACAGGTTATTACTAACTAGTATTGGTTAAATTGGTTTTCCCCCCTCCATCTCTTAGTAGCATTCCAATTTCTACATTCCAAGGCACAAATGTACCTTCCAATCAAGCTCCAAAGGTTTAGCCTTTGAAGGCAAGGAGATACATTTTGAGATCCTGTAATTTTTCTTGTAAAAATTGTACAGGTCTTTTGCTCCCACCAGATGATATATCTTGTTCTATGTGGTTTGGTTCAATAAAATTTAGGCATTCTTTAATCTCATAATAGAATAAATAAAAAAATCTAAGTTCTAGTTATACTCTCAAATATTAGGTGGAAACTTGTTTAGAACTAGTAAGGATGCATGAGGTCAAGTAGTACATAGGTGCAATTAGTGAATGAGAAAAATATCAGGCAAGGCTTGCCACCCAATTATTTTCTTTTACTTCTCAGATATCATACTCTTTCGGATAGTAACAATAGTAGGGCATGCAAGCAATTTAGAAGCCTCTAATTCTACTGTTCCTACTTCATGACGTAGAGAGAAAGAAGAAATAGTAGTGGCAACACCAATAACTTATCATCCAAAGTAGTGGTTTAGTTCCTGACAAGCTTGTGTTTGAGTTAGTATTATAACAACTTAGTTGAGCTTAGAAATCAATTTGTCATTGCTAACATACTGATAATTTACAATGAAATTGGATACCATAAATAAAGAATAGGTAAACACAACTATTGTTTCCTAAGATCTTTTTATCCTTAGAGAGATTTATATTCATATCTTCTTCTATTTTTCTAGCTAATTAAGTCTTTAATCTGAAAAAATCTTAAAGTGCAAGAGTTTGATTAAAGTTTGTGTTTGAATATAATCTTATGCAATGATGTACCTCATACTATATATATATATATATATATATATTTTGGTTTCATTATTTTTCTAAAATTTTGATTGATGTAGGCTTGTTTCAACTGATATTGAACTCATAAACTTAGTAGATCAAGTGGTTGGAATTCCTTCATATGGGATGTTTGTTTTTATTTTGCCAGTCAAAATGGGTGAAATTTCCTTTGAATGCTTCCAGTTGTATAATCTTTCTTGACATTTCATTTGTGATTTCATGTTGATAGGCTAGAAGCATCTCTCATTGAACTCAACTACTATAGCAACTAAAATATAATAGGAAAACCTTAGTACCACTAACTACTATATAAACTAAAATATAATAGGAAAATCTCAGTACCACCAACTACTATAGCAAATAAAATATAATAGGAAAACCTCTAGTACCACCACAAATTGAATCTAGTGAACATTTTTTGCAACATCCAAATGAAGGAAGATATATTAAAACTGAGAAATAAGAGACATGTCTGAGAGCTCATTCAAAAATATATTCTACTGACCTATTGTTCACATCTATCAAGGATAATAGCCATATAATTCATCTAGTTTATATGAAAATAATGTCTTTTGACACCAACCCATTAACAAGAGTGTCCTGTCAAAGGAACCCATAACCAATTAAAATATTGAATAATGGTAAGAAATATGTTTCAAAATAATCTAGAACATTTTTGGGCACTAGTATGACTACCTAAATATATCTTCAAATTTTTTCCAAGATCACCACAAATAATTGAATATTTGATAGAGAAAAATCATCTGCAAACCCTTGAAAGAAGATTCAACATAATATCTGCAAAAACCCCTAATAAATGTACTAGAAGTAAGAGGCGATCTCTTTGTCAAACCTTTTTATCCATATGTGAATCCTCAACTCCAAATGATGATTATAGAAACAAAATAATAGTAAGGAATATAATAGTGGTTTTACAATTCAGATATTATGGCTCACATTGCAAGGAACAAACAAACACAAAAGCCCTCTCTATCAGAGAAAAGAAAATGAGGGAAATATCCATGAAGAACCCTTGAGCTCATGGCATATTTAGGGCTCATTTTGAGCTATAAAGTATAAATTTATATAGCAGAAAATTTTGATTCTTTCAAAACTTCCAGAGCATGAAACTCATTGCACAATTCTTCAACTAGAAGGATGCAAAATCATTGAAGAATTACATGACGCAGAGAAATTTTTTAAAAAATCAACAGAATCTATGTTTATTATCACATTGCACTAATGACAATTTTGATAGTACCTCACACTTATAACTTTTGAACCCAAGTTAATTTGCAAAATCGCTTTTGGGGAAATCTGCATAATTAGATTTCGCCAAACATACCAAAAAATAAGATACATCCAATTGTCAAATTGGGAAATATTTCAACTATTGAAGCCATAAACTTCAAAAAATAAATTCTCCCACTGTATAATCAATGACAACGGTTTGACCTAGGCCGTGTCGATTGCAGGAATGACTCCATGCATTGGCTATCCACAAATGAGCCTGGCCAATTAAGAGGGCACTTGTCAAAAGCTTATTCTTGCTAGATCAAGAGTTCACTATAGTGTTATGTATATGCAAGACTGTAGATGTCGATCTGGTCATCTGCGTGAGCACAGATGTTTAGAGAGCTGAATCAGGCTACTTAGCAATGCAGTAAACATGATGCCAAAATATATGTTGCATGGGAGTTGGGGCTACCTAAAGAGGAGCCTTAAAGATGTGAATATGAGGCCACTTCTACTTAAGCTCATAGATCTGGTTGTTGACCTATTTAGTTTTGCAAACCTCACGTGAATTTGGCGCTGGGATGTGTCCAGAGTTAGATACAAAAATACCTAGATATGGTAGTGTCACCTTGGACAACAAGCCCCAATATGGATCTATTGCACATGAAATGGGTGCTTTAGGGTAGAGGATTCCCTCACGCGAGATGTGTAAATGGTGAAGGGACATCCATGACAAGTCTATGTGGTGATAAAAAGACATTAGCCAAAATGGGATGGAATTTTTTTTGAGGGAATCTTCATGGAAGAGTATACCACTAAGAGCTCTATAAAAAATGCACTTAATAATTATATTTTAGAAATTATTTGAAAGATGCACTATTTTTTAAATAAAAGGAATGTATATAATATATTAAGAAGTTCCTAAATAGTATATGCTTGAGCAAATATAGTCCAAATATAAAAGTATTCTAAGGTGAAGGAAATTCTAAAACAACTTATATAGAGGATCACTTGCACTAATCAATAATTTGAAAGTGACACTATGCAAATTGAATACATTGTAGGTTGTGCTAAAATATTGATATTTGTGTTTAACAAAAGTGATTGATATGACCCCATCTTACATATTTCACTTATACTACTGAATAAATTTGACAATATTAAGTTATCGAATATATATATTTTTATTAAATTAATTAATAATATAATTATTCCTTATTAAACGTTTATACTTAGTAATTATAAATTAACTATAAAAATTATTATTCATATAATATTTCATATTCATTTTTATAATGTAAGATATATATTTAAGTAAAAATAAGATTAGTAAATATAATTTACACTAATTTATATTGAGATATTGACAAATAAAAAATAGTTGACAAAATAATAAAAGACCATTAAAAAACAAAATGGTAAAATGAAAAAAGAATAAATCTTCATTACTGAATTGGTTAAACCCTAATATGATCTAAAATAGAAATTCAATTTAATATTAGATATGTGAACAAAATGAAAAATTGAAAAATCACAACTCTAAGTTATGTGGGAAACATTATGCTCATATGGATAAATGAAAGAAAAATAAAAACCTCTTACATAAATAGTAGACAATTTATAAATAAAAATCATTTATACCAAAGTATGATTTGCAATAATTTGTCACACTAGATAACATATTATTACTATACCCAACTCTAAATGTGCAAGTGAAATATGTGAGACTTCAAATTGATCCAAGATATCAAGTGGAGGGAAACAAGCATACCTAAAATTGAAATTCAAAATGAAAGGTCAAGAGTTCTCAAACATTTCAAGTTAGCTCATTTTAACACATTATCTCAAATTATACTCTCTTAAGAAAAAAATAATTCAATAAAAATAAAAGATAAAATTAGTGATTGCATCAAATATTTATGCAAATTAAAGTGAGTTTGAATCAAATGTATAAACACTTGGCTATAATCATGACACTCATCACATTAAGTTAAACTAATCTATAAATGTTTATCTTTCAAGCTATATTTTATTAATGTGTGTTAATAGCACAATATGTTTTTTGTCCAAGCTAAAACTTATGGCATTGAAACTTAAAAAATAAATTTAACAAATATGGAATTTAAAAGAAGTTTAAGAAATACTACATTAGATTCATAACATCTTATTAATTTGAGTAGTTTGAGTGAAGTTTGAGGTTCTTATGAGTTCATTTCTAGTTTAATATGAATTGAGAGGACATTTAAAGATGTTAACTGATAATGATGTACTGATAGGACAAAATCTTCATCAGTGAGCAATAAAAGTTATTAAAAAGTTGAAGACTATATTAATATTATAAAAAAATCATTGTTCATTCATTTAGTCATTTGTTCATGTGACTAAATATTAGTGACCAATTAGTTAATCATTTATTTAGTCACTTATCTTTGTTTAACCTTGAGACTTTACTCAATGATCAAATTAGTCATTTATTTAATCACTTGTACTTATAAATTGTAAAATATTACTAAAATTTGATCACTTTTTGTCACATGACTAAATTTTTTAGTCACATAGTCATTTATTTGCCAAAATTCTACTAGTGTTATATGTTGCATGACAACAAGTTGTATAAAAGGAATTATGAAGGGATTTATCTGAAGTATCTAGGCTGTGAGGAAGCAAAAGAGGTCTTGGAACACTTTCATGACAAGTATGGTATAGGACATGGTTCAGCAGAAGCAATAGCTCACATGATTCTAAGATCGATTATTTGTGGCCCTCGATATTCAAAGACACTTTCGAGCATGTACGCTCTTGCCATATCTGTCAAACTAGTGCTAACAGAGAAAGGAATTCGGTAATGCCTTTACAACTTGTATATGAGATACACCCCTTTGCAAAGTGGGGGTTGGATTTCATTGGTCTAGTCAATCCACCATCATCAATTGGACATGCATTCATCCTTACAGCTATGGATTATTGTACATGATGAACAGAGGCATAAACATTCAGAAATTGCACTACTAAGGTGGTGATTGAATTTATGGAAGAACACATTGTTACCAGATTTGGAATGCCATTCACCCTTGTGTGTGATAGTGGGTTTGCATTTGCATCTGCATTCTTGACCCAATGGGCATTTGAAAACAAAATCATTATCAAGTTCTCTTCAAATTACTACCCGCAAGGAAATGGGGTAGCGAAATCTACAAACAAGAACTTGATCACAGTGATAAAATGATTATTGAAGAAGAATCCTAGGGATTGGCATACACAACTAAAATATGCCTTATGGATGGATCTAGTGAGAGTCAAAAATTCCTTGGGGACTTCTCCATATTTGCTTGTTTATGGACAAGAACTAGTGTTCCCACTTAATCTTAGAATTTCAATTTTGAAATTCATTAGTGGGTATGCTGAAGATGCTGACAAAGTACAAATTAGATTGATGAATCTTTTAGTGATGGATGAAAAATAAATAGCTGCATTGGAGCACATGGCTAAACATCATGCTATTGTGAAAAGATCTTTCAACAAGAAGGCCATGATCAAATCATTCAAGATTTCTAACCTTGTTCTACTCTAGGATAAGGCAAAAGAAAAGTTGGGTAGTCATACCAAGTTTCAATACTTGTGGATAGGACCTTTTCAAATGATAAAAATTCTGAGAGAAAATACTTTTAGGCTCAGTTTCTTACAGGGAGAATTTCTTCCCTTGCCCATAAATGGGCAATTTCTGAAGCATTATTTTGAAGCCTAAAAGACAAAAAAAGAAACAAAATTAGTTAGATTTTATTTTAGCATTTAGCTTAGATTTTTTGTTCCTGCAAGTGTGTTTATTTCTACAAGTGTGTTTTCTTTCATGTTTCATGTTTGCTTTTAGTCATGTGTTTCCTTTCAAAGTTGCGTCAGTCTTGGGGGGGTAAGGTGTACTTGAGATTTTCTCTTAAAATTTCACTAACCACTCTTTGGTTCTGATTTCAGGAAGAGGTATTTCTTTTTCAAAACATTTAAATGATTGTGTGTTTTATACCAACCAAGCAAAAGATATTTCTTGTGGAAATAGGAGATTTTTAGTTTGGAAATAAGAGGTCTAGACCACCAAGTTCTCAACACTTTGCAAATTTAAAGATTTGATTATTTTAGGTGTTGTTGATTTGAAGTCTAAGATGGCGAGAGATGATCCAAATTTCAAGTAGTTCAAACAAGAGGGGTCTCCTCGAAAGGTTACTAAGATCATTGATTTGGTGTGAGAGTTTTCTCAAAAGTTCTAAGAGAGGAACGTAAGGGATGTTCAAAAGAGATCAAATTCAAAAAACAACACTGATGTTTTGACTACATAGTCTAAGCATAGTTAGGATACACCAAAAAAAAAAAGAGAGAAAAAAAGAGCAAAATATACGGTGTTAAGTCTAAAGGATTCTAAAGATCTAAAAATGGAAAAAGATACGTTCACAAAACAAAGTATCTTATATCCAAAGTATTGTTCCATTAAAAGTAACATTTTGAATGAACTAGAGTGATTATTCAAAAGCCAAAAATTTAAAAGAGCGAGGCATCCCACCAAGAGCCCTCGCACTGATTCTCTTATCAGGTCAATTAATTGATTGATAAAAAAGCCTTCATGGAGATCCCAAATGAATGAGCTAGGAGGAGTGGATGATTATCTCGAGTTGTCAAAAAAATTTGATTGATTGCATCTTGGCACGTTAAAGGGAATGAATACACAACACACACACACTGAGTTTGAAGGTTTTGAGTTTTGAGATTTTGATCGAAGAAGTCATTCGAAAGACGCTTGAGATATTCAAAGTCTGGTTGGTGTTTGACACACATTAGAAAATGTTTGCTGATGCCTTGGTCATTTCTTCCTTTTTTTAGGGCTATTTGTTGTGGTGTCCACAACACACACCCCATTCCTCGCTAGGAATGGGGACCCCCTACTTTTTTTGACTCCCGAACTCACAGTTCGAGAGTTAGGAGAAGAAAATTTGATTAAAAGTTAGAATTTTAGAGTAAAAAATAAATAAAAAATGGAAAAACCAAAAAAAGTTAAAAATTTGAAAAAATCATAAAAATTAGAAAATTGAAAAAAAAACCAAAATTGAAGTGTTCATGCGCATTTGCATGCGCATAGGCAGGATGTGTGCCACACACCTAGCTCAACGTGAGGGGTTATAAAACCCCCCAAAACCCTTGTTTTTGCACCACTATTTTGACAAATTTTGGCACCCTTGGCGATTCCTCTACACTAAGGAGAGGCAAGCGTTGCGACACCTTTTTCATATGTGTGCCCACGCCCGCCACGCCCTTTTTAATATGTGTGCCCATGCCCGAGCTGTGGCTATGGTACCTTTTTTCATATGTGCACTCACCCCTAAGTGGCAGTGGTAGTGCACCTTTTTATATGCACACCTGCGCTCGAGCCACGAAGGCAGCACCCTTTTTCATATGTGTGCTCACACCCGGCTCGGCGATAGTGCCCTTTTACATATGTGCACCGACGCTTGAGCGGCGATGGTGGCACCCTTCTCATTTTCTCGCCCGCGCCTAAGTGCTGCAGTGGCGCCTTTACATATTCATGCCAATGCTGCTCTTACAACTTGACGCTAAGCACAATAAACCCTAGACACGCTCGTAGCACGCCTCTCTCGCTTGCGGTGCATGCCCACACCCATTTTTTTAATTTGTTTTATTTTTTTAGAAGTTTTAAACTTAAAAAATAAAAATAAAAATAAAAAATCCCCAAAGGGGGATATTTTTTACTTGTGTTTTTGCTTGTACGCTATTTATGGACTAATAAAATTTTCTCTTGCAATGTGCAAGTAATGTAACCAGATGGCGTCCACATCTAGAGCAGCACCCAAGCCGATTTTATTCAAGTTCCAAGGCATAGCTTCAAAATCAAGATTCCATGATGATTATGCTGAGATCAGAGATACTAACCTCAAACACATGGACCTAGGAGATTTCTTGAGAATTTGTAACAAGCCAATGGAGAGGTCAGCCTTGGTATCTGCATTGATCTGTTCTAGATTAGTGAGTGTAGCATCACATCCCGTGTTAGTGTAGTTGACTAAACTAATCATGGCCTTGTCACAACACTTTATACCTAATGAGAGGGCGGTTAAGAGCATCACAGGGGAAGTGGTATTGGATTTGTGACCTAATAACATTGAGAAGGTTTTCCACCTACCAAGAGCAGACTAGTTCATCTGAATTTCCTATGAAGTGGCTAAGAGATGGTACAGGAAGCATCAACAAGAGGCCATTGACATTATACAATCCTCATACCTCATTGAGAAGCCTCCTCGGGGAAGGATAACTAGCAAAGTGCATATGACTCGAGGATACATGAAGGATGACATCAGATACTCTATCATTCTCCTAAGCAAAGTCATGGGCTTACCTACAGTGAGTCATCTCACTACATTCATGGCTAACTTCATTGAGACCATCAGACATGCAAGGATACTAATAGATTGGGCCACCACACTTAGCGAAAACTTGTGTGATCAACTAAGGACAGTGAAGGACAAGAAGAAGTTTTATATGACTTCTTATATGGTGTACCTACTTGCAACAAAGGCAACAAACTATCTTGGTTTGTACAAGAAAGGTAGTATGTAGGACCCCAATGCCTGGCCATACATAGTCTATCCTTAGTTGGTGAAGAAGAAGCTCTCAACGTAGAGAAAGGAGTACAAGATTGTGAATGATGAATTCATCTTTGTGATCATTTGATTCATTGAGCAAGACTATGGGAAGAGGTTATCTGATGAAGCCAAAGCACAAATCATGGCTCTCGGAGCCTACTTCATTCAGTTTAAGACATTCACATATCTTCGGGTGGGTGGTGCATCTATCAATCCTAAGAAGCTTCCGAGATACCCAAGTGATAAGTTGGTACTATTGGAGATCTCTAGGCAAATTGAATTGGCCTATGAGAAGGTAAAGAGGCAATGGAGACCCTATTGGGAATGGCCATTGGTCATTGGGCCAAATCCAGTGAAGCGGAAATAGGATATTCTAACCTTCGAGTGGGAATGGGAGAACTATCCTCTTAAAGAATACAACTCTCCTCAGCCATACTTTGACAATGTTGGTAAAGTGGAGACCTTGGCAGGAAAGGACTTCCATCATGAGGATTCCATTGAAGATCATTGGATGAACGCCAGAAATGACTACAATGTCTGCATCAGGGACTATTGTAGGATGACTTTGTATTTAGCAGAAAAGGCTCTCCATTTGAATATCCCTGATGAGATAAGGCTACAAGTCTCCAAAGAATTAATGGATCCCTTGTTTAATGTAGATAAGGTTTGTAAAAGACCCATTCTAAATGCAAAGCTTGATAGAGAGGAAGGAGATGGCATCAATCATCAAGCAAGACATGTCATTAGAATGACAAAGGATTGGATCAAGAAACCTTTTCCACTTGATCCAATTCTTGATACTGTAATCTTCCATGCACATTCTCACCTAGAAAGGGGTAAGGGAAGGAAAGTCATAGTCCTTATCTTTGCGCTCCAGTCTCTTATTAGGCCAGAGACAGTCTACTAGCTTGATCGCCTAGTGGGATATTATCACCCTCCTGAAGGGAAGGGAAAGAGAAAGAGAAGCTCTCCTCAAAAGATCCAAATAGAATAGGTTGTAGAACATGTGTCTTCCTAGCAGCATGAATAGAGCTCACAAGAGTCCCAAGGTATTGGAGCCTCTCAAATCTAGGATGAACCTTAGTTGCCTCCTGTTGTGCCAAGCCAACCAGAAGAGGGAGAGATTCTAGAAGCCTCCATTCCTCTTGTACAAGAAGAGCCCCCTTCTCCTTTTGTCTCCAAGAAACATAAGAGGATCAAGTTTAAGATGAAAGAAGGAAAAGGATTAGTAGAAGATTAGTACCTAATCCATCTATTCCTGAAACTATTCTAGAGGAAGAAGAAGATGAGGAAGAAATAGAATTAGAAGAGGAGGAGGAACAGGTACCCTTACAAAGAAGAACTCAGTTAGCAAAAGCTGCAGAGTTAGAAAGAAGAAAGAGTGCCACCAGTACCCTACCATCCACCCATGTAGAACCATTAGAACTCTCTTCTTTGAAAGATGAAGTGCAGTACTGGGTGAATGAGCAAAGGGAAGGAGGTGAAGATGTTTTCTCCATGACAGATTTTGATTTCATGCCTGTGGGTACAGAGTTGGTTAGGGATAAGATCAAAGACATCCCTATAGGTAAACTCTAATAGGAAGATTGGACACAAATTCCACTAGAAACATAGGTTCCCGATGTCACTTCTCCATCTCCACCACAAGTTATGATGTTAGATAAGGGTTTAGTAACTCCTCCACCTCTGAGTTCAGAAGAGGAACAAGTTCAAAAGGGACCATCACCACAAGAGCAACCAGAGTCGAGGGCTATTGATGAAGCATCAAAAGAGGCATAGATGGTAGAATATGCATAAGAGCCTTCCCAAGATGTTGAGGAGCAAGCTACATGATTTATGGAGATTGAAGTTACATAAGGAGAGTCCTCACAATAGGATGCAACTCCAACCAAGAGTGATAAAGGGAAGGAGGTAGTTAAACACACCCCTTCATCATCAAGAGCCAAGGTCATAGAGAAATACATTCTGAGATAGTTCTAAAAGGAGATAATGAGGAGTGCTAAGCCTTAGTTTCGTGCTTCAAAGGATGATATTTGTGATATTGTAGAGATCTTGAACAAACTTGAGTCTCCATTACATGATGCAATGCCATTCGTATTTGTCACTACCATTTGAAACCAAGATTTATTTGCACAAGTGGCTCTCTCTTATAAAGGTACAGATGTAGAAGCTATTAGTCTAGAGGATTATGAAGTGAAGGATGTTATGTTCGAAAAGCCTACATGAAATTTAGCTCGATAGATGATGACTACGGGAGTCAAAGAGGTTCTTAGGCACATGGAGCAAGATGAGATATAACTATGAACACTTCAAAGGCAAGTTGAGATCCTAAAGGGATATCTAGCCAAAGTTGTTGGTCGTCTTGATCTTGATCACCCTAAGGAGACTCTAAATACTATTCTTATAGAAGGGGAAGGTGTATGGCTCAATCTATTTTTGAGAGCTTGTCAGGAATGGCGAGAAAGCCTTGAGGATAGAGGTGTTACCAAAATCATAGGGAATTTGAAGTTATTGCATGCTATGTAGGAGAACGTGAATAAGATCATAGCAATTTTGAGGCAGGACTTCAGTATCATGGATGAGGTACGGGCATGGAGCAAGGATTTGCAAACTCTACAAGCCATAAAAGGGAAAAGGTACCACACTTTGATCAATGTATATATTAGAGAAGAGCTAGACTTGATTGATGATTGGATAGAGAAGAGAGTGGATGGCAATAAAGTAATGGAAACATTACAAGAGGAGATCCATCGACTAAGGACCAAGCCCAGGGGCAAATTTTGGAAGCAAAAAAGTTATATAATGATGCATGCTTGGACATTTTTGAAGATGAAGAATGAGAGAAGCTATTGCCAGTTAAGGTAGTAGTAGAGAATTTGAATAAGACATTAGAGGAAGCATCCAATGATGAAGATATCAGACAAGCCTTCAGGATAGAAGAAGCACTATTAGAGTTGGACACCGAACTCGAAGACTTTGCAGTGACTCGAATTGAGGTGGACAACTATAGATAGAAGGTAAAGGATAAATATGAGGCTTTAGATCCTCCAGAGGTAGCCAAAATTACTGATATGATAGAGAAATTCAAGGGCAAACATCCAAACATAGCTTTGGAATGAAGAAGAACAAAACCCAGATGACAAAATTTCAATTTTGACACTTAGTAAAATTTTGAGATTTTAACTCTATTAAGGTCCGCAGGTCTGTAAAATTTTGAGATTTTAACTCTATTAAGGTCCGCAGGTCTACAGTCCCGCATTTTCATGCAGCTTTGCAGGTCCGCAACTTTGCATTTTAACATAGGTTCATAGGTGTGCATGTATGCAGGTCCACAGCTCCACAATTCAAAAGTGCACCGACAGTTAATTGCTAGTTCCAAAAAAGCACCTTCCATGCATCAGGAGCACATTCTGAACACCTAGTGAAGGAATAGCTTCTATTTTTGGTGCCTCCATGCACTTCTACTTTGACTGATGGCTTCCTCCTACTTTCTCTCTCATTTTTTCTTTGTTTTTGGCATGTAAAGGGCTCATGCATCCAATTAATGAATAAAATATGGATGGAATCTCTCTAAGCACTAGATTAATAACATTTATATATATTTAGTTTGTTTTAATGTTTTAAAAGAATTTTATTGCATAAAGATATCTCTTGCTCTCAACACAAATTGAGGAGATGATTTCTTATAAATACCCCATTGTAAAATGTAACAATGGCCACCGTTATTATGCATTATAATTATGGTTTTGGTGCTAGCATTTGGAGTGTAGTCATTCTTGCCTGAATGTGTCATTATTTTGTGGATTTTATTCATGAGACTATGATTGAGCCAAAGGTTTATTGTGTTGTTTTTGGTTGTGCGATCTTTTAGTTCTAGTGTTTGCTATAGATTTACGAATTCTGCTGACGTATCTAGCTTGAGGAGAGATCACAAATAGTGTTTGCAATAACTCTTTGTCTCTCATGAGCGCACTTTTCGTGGCCTTACAATTTGATGAAGAGTGAAATATCATTTGGTTACTAAAATTTCCCATTGACGATTGCATCAATGGATTCTAGGAAGCGCTGCTCTTGTTTTCATTGGTTTCCTACCGATTTCTTCAAAAATTTAACTTGCAGTGTGTTGTTTTCTGTATCTTATGTCCGTTTAGGATTTCAATTTCATGTTATTTGCTTTTCGTTTCATTATTTGCTTTGCTAACCCCTTTGTTAGAATAAGAGCTCATTTTAGTTGCACTATTAGATTACATTCATTGAAAACCAAAAGATTAGCTTTTCAAGAGAGGAATTGCGCAATGGATTCCTGCCATTGACCTCGTGTAAAATGACCACCCAACAAGTACCCTCAGAATACATCAAATGATGTTAATTCGTGATTCTAACCCTTTAGTTTGATTTTGTATGTGTTTTGCTATGATGGGTTTTTGTATTTTGTTTTATGAGTCTTTGGTGAATTTTCTATTAATTAAGTCTAATTAAAAGATTAAATTAATAATTTAATTTAATGGGAAATTATTATGATATTTTAATATTTAATTATATTTAATTAATTGGGAAATTAATTAAATAAAAAGAATTAAATTTAAAGATGAAAGTTAAAAGTTTAATTTTAGAATGTGATAATATTTATTTAATTTAATAATAATATAGTTAGAGTTATTTTTAAATAAATGTTAAATATTATTATTATTTAAGTTAATAAATATTTTTTCAATTAAGTT
Organism: Cupressus sempervirens; assembly: GCA_028749045.1. Taxonomy (NCBI): domain Eukaryota; kingdom Viridiplantae; phylum Streptophyta; class Pinopsida; order Cupressales; family Cupressaceae; genus Cupressus; species Cupressus sempervirens. The sequence continues at coordinate 522,201,194 of CM053792.1, forward strand.
TCAAAAATGAATTAAGAAGTGAAAATATATTAATGTATTAAAAGTTTTAAGTTCACATGATGTGTGCATGAGATTAAAATATAAGAAATTAATTAAAAAGATAAAACAAGTGAATTTAATAAAGATATTTTAATTACATAAAGTGCGCATGAGATTAAAAATTAATAAATTAATTGAAAAAAAGAAGTCAAGTGAAAATTAAATAAAGTTATTTAATAATTTAATAAACATGCATGGAAAAGATAATGAAAAGTTAATAGGAGTTAAAGTCTGGGAGCAAGGAGTCCTCTCGGGTCAACGCACAATTAGTGCCCTAATTTTAGGAGAGAACTCCTTATCACCAATTGAGGGTTCATTTTCGAGGGACACAAATTTTGGAGAAGAGATTTTCATAAAGGAGAAGGTTCTGAGAGGAGGAAATTATCTACAACCTTTTTGGGTGTAGCGATTAGCATCAGTGTCCAGGTAGATGCTTGTGTTTATTTTCTTAATTTATTATACTCTTCTTTTCTTGTCTTCGACGTGACCATGAATTGATTGTCTATGTTTTACTATGACAAAACTTTCAATCTTTTAATCAAAAATTTCTTATATGCATGTTGTTTTCGTCTGTATATGAGAAGATTAAAACATTAGAGCAATCCTCCATCCGTAGAATTAAGATTGAGAAATTAAATCTGGGTAGGGTTTTGAAAGAAAAGAAAATTCTAAAATGGAAAAAAAATTGAATGGTTGATAGTAATTCTTCTATCAGACTATATTTGCAAATGATATTAAAAATATATATATATATATATATATATATATATATATATATATATATATATATATATATATATATATATATATATATATATATATATATATATATATATATATACTGTTGAATTTTGTTTTGTAAATTTTAGTAAATTTAAATAAAAATAATAATGAAATAATTCATTGGGAGGAGGTGGGGCCACCACACCCCCACCTCTCATTCCCCACCATGGCCACTCGCGACATTCAAAGGTTGTGGTAGCAGGCCTTACTGCCTGCCATGGCAACAGTTAATACTATTGCTGGCGGCGGCAGTAAGACCTACCGTCGTAGGCCAGGGCTGTGTGGGCCTTTATAAATGTATGTTTATTGTTTTTTAAATTATTTTAAATTTTAAATTATGTTATGATTAAATAAAATTTAATTATTAATAATTTTAAAAATAGTTTCTTTATTATTAAATGTTATAAATGAATAAATGTTTTATTATTATTAATAATTAATTAAAATATAGTTATTTATATATTAATTATTAATCAATTTAACATAATATGATTTAATGTAATTTAATTAATTTAGTTAATAATGAAAATTAATTGATAAGGTTATGGAATTTTGAATTTAATGAAATTGTAAATTATTTTAGTTTAAATCAATGCAATTATTTTAGTAATTTAAACAAAATATATAATTATCCTCTAACTATTTTTATAAAATTGATTTAAAATATAATGGGGGGTAATTCAATAAATGAATAGGTTAACTTGTAGGGTAAATTGAGGATCTTATGTACTTGAAACGTACATTAAATTAGAAATTTAAACCTTACTGTATAACTTGACTACGTGTTTTCTAATTAAATCAAGCTATAAAACCTATACTCTGTTTGCTATGTGTTGTCTATGTTTTGGGATTTCAGAGTTTGACCTAGCTTAACCAGTCCTAGGATGTTACTAGAGGCTTGGGAGTTATGTGAATGTGATGCTATGTTATTTTGATCTCGATCTTTTATACCCAATCATGCTAATGTGTTTGGTATGCTCTATGAGATGTTTTGATGTATTGATTTTTTTGCTTTCTAGTGTTCTCTTGTGAAACTGAGGTGAAATGTATGACCTACTTGAATTAACCATTTTTGAGTCACTGATCAGTTATAAATGAATTGTTTTCCGATCACTTTTATAGGACTGAGGTGTTTGTTTGCTTTGCTCTTGGTGATGTCATGTTATGACATGTTGGACTTAACCATTATGAGTCTTCGATCACTACTTTTGGGATGCTTTCTAGTTGCTCATGGAGAACTGATGTGTTATTATCTTTTGATGCTATCCAGTCACTTGTATAGGACTGAGGTGATTTTATATGATTCTTGATTTATGGTTTCATGAGCCTAGGGTAGGTTATCTACATGTAGTGTCAGGAAGTGGCTTACAATGGGGGTCAAGGCCCTAAGTGGTTCCCAGGGTAACTCATTGTAACTTGTTTAATAAGTGAAAAAATTACACTAAATGGGATTAAAATGAACCCAATAAGAGTCTTTGTATGTTCTCGCCCATGCCTCAAGTGCTAGTATAGACTAGGATGGGAGTAGAGAGAACGCTTGGTTGTGACCTTGCATTTGTAGTATGCCTTGTCAGTATGAGAGGATACTAGTGGCTGCATAGGGATCATTAAGGGGCTAGGGTCCTAAGAGATTTTCAAGGTAACTCTAGCATGATTCGTGTGATGACACTTGCCTGATTACATAGTAGGTTTCCTACGTGTCTTTGTGTGCCTCTGAGAATTAGATGTCGATCTATCTTAGAACCTTTGAGTTAGAATACTTTTTGGATTTCCTCGACTTAGAGAGTACTTTTGATATTTGGTTTGATATCCTTTTTGGGACTTGGGACTTGAGACTATCTCCTCAGCATAGTGGGAGTGGGCCATTTAGGTTCCACGCGATTGGGTGGTAGTGCTTTTTACTCTTACCATTGAGATTCATCCATAGTCACCATGGTTGAAGCTTCTATATTTGCATTTCCTTTCATTCTATCTATGTATCATTATGATGGATGGTTATATTTTATGATAGATGTTTATATTTTTTTATGATGGATGGTTTCATTTATTGTATTGTACTTTGTATCATGGATCCAATAGGGATGTTGTAAATTCTATTTTTATAAATGTATATTCTTTTAACCTTTCATACCCTGTAAGATGTATAGTGGATGACTAAGCATTCTGAATTTTATTGCTAAGTGACATTCAAAATAAATGTATATTATTTAAATGGACATTGAACTTTTAATTATTCTTTCATATGGATGAGGTATTTGTTAGACTTAGTTCTAATTAAATTTAAATGTGACTCAACGTCTTGGGATGGGATCCTTAAGGAATGTAATCAATTATGTTTGCTTACGTATGATTGTATGTTATTGTTTCTGCTACTATGTGTTTGATGTGTATGTTATTCTTTCTTTAAATAAAAAAATGTTTGGAAAACTTAGTAAAAATTTAGGTTAATTCTTTTGGATCCCTTGGCAGGGCATTACAGGTTTAAGATCAAGAGAGTCCCTTTTTAGGGAAGAGAGCGATCTTAATATGGTTAATTGCTTAATATCAAAAGAGTCCTTTTGGGAAGAGAGTGATCTTAATATGGTTGATGTCTTAAGATCAAGAGAGTCCCTTTGGGAAGAGAGTGATCTTAATATGGTTATAAGGCCAAAAATTTTCATAGATGTTAACATATGCATGTGTCAAGGGCCCTGGATAGAGAATGTCTCTTCTAGGAAGTACCTTAAAGGGAGTACTTAATAAAAGATAAAGAGGTAACCAAGGATCTAAGGATCCTCAAGAGGGTTATTGATCCCGATGTGGAGATGTCTTTAAGGTTGGGTTAGGGTAGAGGGTAGAATAGTGAATATATTTATTATGGTATAAATTCTAACATTGGTTTTGCAGGTATTATTGTCCTTGCTAATGAGGAAATTACATAAGAAATCTTTACAAACCCTAATTAGGTTTTATACATGCAAAGGAAAATGATTAAGTGGGGATCAAGCAAAGTTATAAAGAGTTAGATGCAAAATTGAATTGTAATTGAGAATCTGATTATAAAGAACTCATAAAACATTAGTGTAATTTTGGCACATAAATGACCACATGACCAAAAAATTTAGTTGTAAGACTAATGCTTTTAGTTATGTGACTAAAAGTGATCAAGTTGTAGTAATTGTTTATAATTTATAAGTGACTAAATAATTGTCACTAATTATTTTTTTCCCAAATAAATGATTAAATGAATGATCGATTGATTTTTATCATACCAATACATTCTTTAACTTTTTTATAACTCTTATTACTCATCGCTGGAGTTTTTGTCCTATAATATTGTAATCACCTAAAAATGGTCACTTAGATTATTAGCCCCCTTCTTAACACTTTGGCTAAATTATTTAATCATTTGCCTATATCAAATCATCAAAAATCAATTTATTCAAAAATAGCGTATGCTTTGACTATAACATCCTAAGCCCATATTTGATTAAAAGAACATGTCCCCTTTTAGTTAAATAAAAGATTTTATTCCCACATATTCCTTAGTTGTACACATAAGTCATTTCTCCTATTTTCAAATTAAAAGAAAAATATTTTGTCTCATGTGAAAAGTCAACTCATTTCTATTGGAGGAGATGAATGTGCGCATGGATCATGTCAAAAGTCAACCCCCACCCTTGATTATTCATCTCTTGATCTTGATCTCAACCGTTTGTACATCTTTAAAAGGGAGAGCTCTCTCCTTCTTTAAAGATATTGATTTTGAGCCATTGTTATGCTATAGGTTTACTTATAGGGTTTCTTGGAGCATTTCTTGTAGAACGTATATTCTCTCTCAACTCATTGTTGCATCCTCATACTAGTTTAGCTTCATTTTCATTAGCTTAGTTTCCTTTGCAATAACATAACTCACTTAGATTAATTAAATGGTTTTTAATGCTCTCATGTTGATAGTATAGTTGCATCTTTTGATTTCATGCTATCATAGTTCCATTTACATTACATCTTTGAGAGTTCTTTGGCAATAGCATCCTTTCTCTTGTTTAATGAATCTCCCATTTCATGGTTTACTAGAAAGGGATGCATTTCTAAAGCTTAGTTGAGAGCTATTTTCATGCTTATTTGTATGCCTTTGCACTCTATAACTAGGGAGCTCTGAGCCACAATCCAAGCCTTCCAATTTATGAGATACCTTGGATAGAATGGTTTAGAGAAGTGCACGATTCTAGTGTAAATTTTTGGCACCCACTGTGGGGTAGAATGCTTCTATTTGTCCTCTCTATTTGCATTTAGTCATGTATTTCAACTTGCTATTCCATACTTTTTTTTGTTTTGTGGACAAAATTATCGTGCAATATTTTCTTAGTATCGTATGATAGTTTCTTCTACTATGGTGTGATACTTTACTAGTTAAAGTATCATACTCCCTTTCACAAACTATCACACTGTAGTTGTGAAATCTATCACATGTGTGTTATATAGAGTATCACATAGAGAAAATGTATTGCTTATGTCTACAAAAATGTACCATACAATACTTTGTCAGCAAAAAGTATTGCCCTATCTAGAACTATTCACTATTTGGGTTATTTGATCAAATTTTGAGTTTTGAACATTATAATTTTTAGATTTCTTAGAGTTATTTGCTATCTAACAGAGGCTTTTTGTAGGTTTATTATATTTTTGGCTAACCCCTTTGATGGAATAATGAATTTGTTTTGTAGGGTTGCCTAAAAATTGCTTGAAAATTTTCTATAAAAGAATGCATGTCAAAGACCTTGTGTTAAAAGGGCTATTAACTCTTGTTTGTAGGGCTGCTCAAATGAAAAACAAATAATCAAGTGTTCTTGTTGATTATTTCATTTTATGTACGGAAATACACTAGTTGGTTATTTTTCGTGGGCACATAAAACTTGCGAGTAGGGTCTTTTCATGGTAGGAAAGTATGCTCTTTATACTCCACTTTTTAGTAGTTTTAATTAATCTTTTTGGTGTGTTTGAGAAAAGTTCTTGGAACAGGAGAGTATGCTCTTCACTCTTTTGGTGAATAAGAAATCTTGACTTCCAAGAGTGGATCCATTTTGTTGCTATCTCCTAGGGAGATATTACCTTTAGAGGGCTTGTTATTGGTGTAAAGATACCAATAGGAATGAACTAAAGTGGGAACAAGTAAAACCCTGCTAACCCAACCAACTATAATCATAAACCCCTTGAAAAAAGCCAAAGCCTTGGGGGTGTAACACTTATCTTTGCTTAGTAGAAGTACTTGCAGGAACTGGACCATGAGGAAAATACGAAGCAAGAATTCTTAAGGTACTCTTGTGGCAATGAGGTCCATTACCTACCACAAGGTAGGGTGTCCTATTCATAGGTGCAACAGAAGTGTTGTGAATGAGATCCTTTATAAACACCACAGGAATAAAAGCTACCTTATTTATCTACTTAACATCTTGGTGCAAGGATTGATCCTTGTGGACTACCTAGACCACCCCAAGATTTTACACTCACCATTTATGTCCCTTTGGTTGTGCCAATGAAACCTCCATGACAAAGCCAACATCTATTATGGGAAACCACTTTGTGTGAGGCAAGGAGGCATCAAATATGGACCAAGTTGTTGAGTAATGAACTGTGACCTAGGTAATTCTTCTTGGAATGTGTTCTTAAATGTGATAAGACTTGTGTAAACATTATCAAACATCAAATATGGTGGTAGTATTCGTAGGATTTTCTTTTTGATATCATAATTGCTTGTGTTGACAAGGTTGCTTGGTCCCTTGTTCAACTATTTGAGACATGTTTATTTCCTCTACTATTTTCAAACCATGGTGTTTATTGCTACAAACTAAATTCCTATTTTGTTACTACTACTTTCTGGTCTGAAACACCCAAAAATTTGAACTAAAACATAGGCATTCTAGGCATTAAGTTTCATTACATAGTTAAGTGGCCCTTTATCACACAACCTCCTGAGAAATATATTGTGATATTTGCACCCGAGAAAGTATTGCCTGTTAGTATAAAACTTTATTGCACTCTAGTTATAGGTTCTGTCACACCCTTTATCTAAAAGTATCATATGAATAAGAAGTATCACCTAGATACTGAGAGAAATATTGTATGACATTATTTGTTGAACAAGTATCACACTCTTTATTGTGTAATATTGCCAGGTTCTTAGTACTACCAAAAACTAAGTTTAAATTGTTTCTCAGTCAAATTAGGGATGTTTTTACCTAGTCTCACCATGGTTTGGTACAAATATTCATGTCTGGTATAACCTAAAGTCAAAAAGATTCTTTAGTCTCTTGGATGCATACTTAACGCCACTCTCATTCACTTGGTCAAAAATGTGATTACTTTGTTATTTTAGCTACTTGTTATTGAGATTCTTGCTCTATTCTTGGCTGGAATCATTAGTGTTGTAAATTCTTGAGAACTCTTGACAAGCCTTTTACTCTACATTATCTTTTGACAAGCAGTCATTGTGATAATACAAGTTTCCCCTGAAAGGCTCTATTCTTCTTGCTATGCCAAAGACTAACCCTTACCTGCTAGTTGTGACTAGGCTCCAAGTCAATCAATGAAGTCATCCTTCATTCAATTTTGAAAAATTGACAACTCCAACAAGACATCTACATAGGAAAACCTATGAGGAAGAACCGATCCTTGATAGGCCAAGAGAGGCTAACACTTGGCACAATCCACTTTATAGCTTTGATAACTTATTTGATACTCCCTTTGACACCCCTAGGGCTGCAAACAACATTTCACTCACCATGCATCCGAAAGAAAGGAATTTTTTCCTAGAGGCACTCTTTACACAAAAGGAGGAACATGCACTTAGATTGAGAAAGACTAGAAGAGGATAGATGCATGGCTTCTAGAGAGACGTCTCATCAACATGCCAAACTAACACTTATGTACATAACTTCAAGAGTAGACATGCTCATGGTTGCTAGAACAATCCCTTCATGGATAACCCATTCATTGGAAATGATGTAAATAATACACCACTAAGATCTCCAAGAATACATATAGAAGCATGTCCCTCACCACCTAGATCCCCACAATCACATCATAAGAGTGAGCTAGATGATGAAGTCACTAGTGAAGATCTTATGAGGTTCCAACAAAATGAAATCCTCCAAAAACTCATACTCAAGACATTATAACAAAACAATGACCAATATTTTCAATACATAACCCCTAGGGGATGGAAAGTCCCCGACAACTATGACGTTCAAAGGATCATACAAAAGAGAAAACCCACTGAGGCCAAAATATTGAGGAAAGAGATGCAAGAGCTCAAAGTAGCCAAAGAGAAACCTAAGACTTCTTTTATTGGATCTACATGCATTCTTCCATTCAATAGGAGTCTTTCCATGGTCCCATTTCCTAGGGATATAGAGGTTCCCAAATATGATAAATATGATGGAAATGGTGATACCTATGATAATGTATGACACTTATATGCTCTTAGCATGAATTTTATGCACAAAGATACTTAGCTCATGAAATTATTTCCTAGAAGCTCGAGGGGACAAGCTATGAAATGGTTCACTAAATTTTCACCCCCCTCAAGTTGTTTAATGAACTTTCAAAATGCTTTATTCAAAAATACTCTTACAACATACAATATCCCATCACTATGTTAGACTTGTGCAATGTCAAAAAAAAATAGGGTGAACCCTTTGCTACCTATATACAATGTTGGGGATCCTTGCACTCTAGGTATCCTCAACAAATCCTTTAGATTGAGAAGAACAACATCTTTATCAAAATGTTTGTGCTGGAGATATATTATGATCTTAGAAAACAATTGTTTACCTCCTTCAATGACATGGTTGAGAGTGCTTGCCACATTGAGGATGTTGTCATTAATAAAGGTGACATTGTGCTCAACAAAGACAAGAATGACAATGGAAATGACAAGGATAAAGGAAAAACTTGGAAAAAAATAATACGTAGTCAATTATGGAGTCAAAGACGCTGCTCCTAAGATGAAAGAGTCAACCTTCCTTTTGCGTAATGCTATTTATGATGCTAAACAACAAGAGACTTCAAAGTCTCGATCCTTTGACAAGACTAAGAAGGCTTCTAATCCAAGACATGTCTACACATCGATGCTTAAGTCATATGAGGTAGTCCTAAAGAACTTTCTTGCTAACAAGCTTTTTATGTTACCTGATAATTCCCAACCCTGTGACCCACTTGTCAAACCTAATTGGTGGAGAGATGATCATTTTTGAAACTATCATAGGAGTAAGGGACACAACACGATAATTTTTAGAAGCTTAAGGATGTCATCCAAGACCTCATTGATGGAGGCAAGGTTGTTGCAGATGGCTTATTCAAGAAGTCTAATCATAAAGCCTTTAAGAAACTGTTGCCTAAGTATGAAAAAGGGGAGTCATCTCAAGCTAACAAAAAAAATCATGATGCTAATATCAATTATACATAACCAACACATACAATGTCATCAACATGCTGGAACCCATTAAAATCATCTACATGATGGGTCCTAAATTTGAGAAGGAACCAAACTATGATACTGATGATGAATATACTAAAGTAGTCTTGCAAACACATAACCCATAGCAAAACTATAGAGACACTAGGTCTAGGGTGACTCTTAAGGTGGCAAACTCTTCCTCTTCGCATGGTGAGACTTTAAACATTGTCACTAGGGGGAAATATAAATTTGTTCTTAAAGTGATAAATCATCCCAAGAATGACTCTTCCTTCAAATTGGTGGCTTCATTAGCCATATCTAGTTATGACCTTGTCAGTCAATTATAGCAAACCCCTACATAGATATCTATCTTTGAGTTGCTAGAGTTGTCTCCTTTGCACAAGGTGATCCTCAAAAAGGCTTTACAAACAACCAACATTCCCACAAATATTGATGCTAAGAGGTTCCAAGCTTTGGTCAACCACATCTCCTCACCTCATTATCTCACTTTTTCTAAAGAGGATGATAAGTGTCTTAGTCATCCATACAATCTAGCCCTCCATATTGAAGTCTGAATCTTTCACACTTGAGTTTTTTCAAGTCTTGATAGAAAATGGTGGTGGGATAACCGTTATTTCTTTCAATGTAATCCAACAACTTGGAATGTCTGAATTCACCATTGATCCTAGATGGAAAATCACTATCAAGGCATACAATGAAGTTGAACAGTCTTCTAAAGTCTTAATTGTGCTACCTATCCATGTGGGTTCTATAAAGAAGGGTGTGGTCTTTCAATTCCTAGATATTCTGCTTGCCAAAATCTTTTGCTAGGAAGACCATGGATCCATGAAATGCAAGCTATACCATCAACATAATATCAATGCATAAAGTTCCTATTCAATGGTGCAATGATTTTCATTCCAAGAGATAACTCCATGTCCATTAACATGCTTATTCCTGCAAAAATTCTAGTGCCACGTAATCTCTCTTCTTGTGAGATTAGACCATCCCTTATAGAATCCAAATAGAAACTAAAAATGATAAGCCTTGGTATGGGAGAGTATACCTTAGACACTATTTCTGCATTGCTAGTTTCTCCATAATCTTATGGGGAACCTTATGAGAAAATGAAGCCCTCAGCTTCTATTATGACTATCTTTGGTACCTTTGTCTAGTCATCCATCCTCGTAGAAGAAGAGAAGGAAGACCAAGCTACAAGGGACTGGGTCCATAGAGAAGAAGAGGATGTTGAGGAAGTTACTATTACTACTCATATTTCTCCTAAACAATATGGGAAAGGCTACCTATTTTTGAAGAAAATGGGCTATCATGGTCAAGGATCCCTGAATGGTGACAAAAATGCTCTTGTAGAAACCTTAAGTCACACTAAGGGACATAAGAGACAGGATATTGTCAGTCTAGGCTTTGGGTAGATGATGAATTACCAAGGCTCGACAGAGAGGCCCCTATGGCTAGTGAATCAAAAGATGATGATTTACCTCCACTACACAAGAAGAAGAATTCACTCCCTCTACTTTCCTTCTTTGGGAAGAAGAACTAGTGATTACTAAAAATGATACTAAAGCCTCTACATCTAGACAAAATAAATCTGATGAATCTGATAGTGAAGATCCTAATAGAGGTAGAATAAGAGAAAATATTCTCATTTAATAGCTAAAAATCATAGTACTGATTCTAGTGACTATAAATAGGAATCTCTTTCAGATGCCTCTTACAAATTAGGAGTGGATGTAATACATGCCTATGCCACCCAAACCAATGTAGTTGACAAGTCTAGTATAGGGTCTAATGAGTTAGGCTCACAATTTTCTTTAGTAGATCACGTTAATCTCTCTAGACCACCTCTTGACTTAGACTCCTTCAGAGTGTTCTCTATAGGCCCAACCTCTCTTGTCACTAGAGATGATTCCTTTTGTTTCAACAATCTTGAAGCTTTCACCTCCCTTTCACTCATACACCCTAATCTCATAGATTGGTCTGTTAAGAATCAAAGACCAGAGCTACCATCATTCCAAAATGATTATGAGATCGCATGTTATCTAAATGCTATTGAACTTGTGGTGTCTTCCACTAGCGAACCAACAACTAATATGACAGAGACATATATCAAGTACCTTGGTCATAAAATAAAGATAAAAATGAAAAACAAGCATTAATATGGTGAAAACCACTTTGTGGTAGTATATGAACCTAAAAATAGTGAAAATAAAGACATATCCAAGGGTGAAAACCTCTTCAAGGCACCCAAGGATGAGGTTCTTGGTAGTTTCCCAAGCTATTGTCAAGACATGTCATCAATTTTGATAGAACTAATGAAACCAATCAATCTAGGTACTAAGGAGTCTCCTAAGATAATATATATGGCTCAATCCTTATCAGCAGAATTGAAGGAATAATTTACATAGTTCTTTAAGGAAAAGAAAATCAATTTTGCATGGAGTGCTTATATGCCTAGTCTAGATATAGAAATCATCGTGCACCATCTCTCCATAGCTCCTAGCATTAAACCAATCAAACAAAAGTTGAGGAAAATGCACCCTCATTTGGCATTGTTAGTTAAAGCCAAGCTCAAGAAATTACTAATCACCAAATTCATTCGAGCCATTGACTATGCGGAATGGATCTCCAATATTGTACCTATTTCAAAACATGAAAAATCCATCTGTTTCTGCACTAATTTTAGGGATCTCAATAAAGCATGCCAAATGGATGACTTTCCACTACCTAGCATTGACATGATAGTGGACATGACTGCAGGTTACAAAATGTACTCCCTAATAGATGGTTTCTCTAGGTATAATCAAATTAAGATAGCTCTAGAAGACCAAGAGAAAATTTTTTTTACTTGTGCATGGGGAACCTTCTACTAGAATGTAATGACATTTGGGCTTTAAAACATTAGCACTACCTATCAAAGGGCTATGACCATTATCTTTCATGATTGATGCACAAAAAATGGAAGATTATGTTGATGACACTCTAGAAAAATATAAACAAAGAAGCACTCACTTATCAGACCTGAGTGTTGGGTAGAATTGAGGTTCAACTTGATGGTATATGATTGAATCAACAATACCCTAAAAATGTCAATCTAGGATTCGTAAACTTGTGAGAGATATAATGACTATTTGAACAAGGGGTGAAGATAATAAATCAAGGGGTTTATGAATGCAATTACTATTTGCTAATAAGTTGGACTGTTCAAATTACCACACATCCAAGATTTACAAATGGTTTCTAATCTAAAGTTCACACTTAAACAATTGAATGCAATATCTTTATAAATGCTATTAATAATCCTCTAAATAATTAATCACAAATACTATTAACAATCCTCTACTTAATCACAATGTTTTTACGAATGCTATCACAAAGTTTTGTCTGATTAAAAGGTTGGTCTAATTTTACTTGAATTGGGACAAGAGGTTTGGTGGCGATAGGAGGTTGTTTACAACAAACTGATTCTAATGCACAATGCGGTAGGAAGTCTGATAAGAGTGGCAGAGAGTATGATTAGTGCGATAGGAAGTATGATAAATAGAAATAGGAAATGGTTCAGTAAATGAATGGAGATTGAAGTAGTAGAAAAAAAATGATATATAATAAGAAAAAAAGATACAAATGCTTCAACCAACTACTTCATTAGACAAGTAAATCCTTGATTAGCAATAACAGGCAGTAACACACATACATGCAATGAACTCAGATAATCGAGAAATATGTAAATACACACATTCAATTTAATCTATAGAAAGATGCATAAAAATCAATCACTACTAAATACTCACAAAATAAACTAAAGTGATTTCACCAAGTTTCCCAAGAGGGGGCCCTCCTCTGGTTCACAAGGTGAGAGATGCCTAAGACTAGCTGCTACAAAAGATGAAAACAAGAAATAAAGAGCCATTTATTATTATAAGAATTTGCATTAGGGAAAAATTTACCCAAGACCAAATAAATCAAACACAAGCACAATAGTAGACCAAATAGAGAGTATGATCAGAATGATGATATATTCATTCAACATGCCATATGAAAGTACACTAGGAGTGCTTGTATATAAAGGCCTCTGGAAAAATTCTAGAATGCATAGAAGTCAGCAACATGATAAGTCATACAACCAGGCACATGTCCACTAGATATGGGTTATCCTCCATTAAGCACGAAAGTAAGTGTCATGATGAGAGGATAAGCCTACAATGGTGTATCATGAAAATTAGTGGAGTAGACAACATGTGCTAAAAAGGGAGTGTGAATAACTATGTTGTCTACATGACAACTAAGTGAATGATGCAAACTCCAGTGTTGTAGACACCATGTGTTGAATTAGAGTTGCATACTTTTGTGTTGTCATCATGACAACTCGTGAGAGTACACAAACTCCTAAGTGTCTCACCTAAATAAATAATAAAATAATGCATTAACCTAAGTAAACTTAAGTAAAGTGTAAATAGTAAATACTTATTTACACCAACACCCCCCCTTAAGTGTAACTTAGGGGAATTCCCTTAAGCTTACGAAATCTAGGATGAAGTGCATGATGGATCATAGCTACTAGGCCATGTTAGGCACCCATGTACTTAATGAAATGCAATCTCTCATAAAGCAAAGAAAGAGGGAAAACCTAATGGGAAAAACCCTCCCCCAAAAAGAGAGATGAAAAACACATACGATGTATGGATGGATGGAGTAATCAAGACCCCCCCAATTACGACATACATCCAATATATACATAAGAGAAAAATAAGAAGAGGAAGAGAGGTAGGATAGGCTCCCCCCCCCCAAAGAAGAATGTCTGCCAGTGACTACTCCAATGAAGAAGCTGATCCAAGACTGCAGAATGGTATTCCTCCCCTTAGGTAGAAACAAGGCCAAGGGTATAAATGAGACACTTCTACTATGCATGGAAAGAATCCCATGGATAAGTGATGTCTTTGAAACCTACTCAACTAGCTTAAGAACCTGTCTTAAAGAGTTGTCTGTCTCCTCAGCTAATGAAGAACCCTTCTACAACTACTGATCATAAATATCCACAATCACTTCAACTTGTGATGATCGATCATGTAGAGAATGAACAAGAGGGTCCAATGGAGCCCTTGTGACAACTAAAGAAGGTGTTGCTACATCAAGAAGAAGAGGCAAATCATCAATACTATCCCCCAAATTGGTCATTGAAGCTGGATCTAGAAGACTAGACGTATCTTGTTGTACTAGACCTATCACTATGGTGATACATGCATGTCGACTGGACTGATGTAGTGAACTCTCACTGCAACTATCGATAGAACCCCTCATGTCTGAATTTGTTGAAGCACTATCGCTGGTGTCACTATCAGTTTCCACATAATATGATGTGCGAAGAGGATTAGAGGATAAGCTGTGTGAACTCTCCTCAAAGTGGACATCCTTCTCCACAAAAATATGATGTGTCTCTAGATCTAATAGTTTGTATGCCTTCAAAACATCTTCATAACCAATGAAGGTACAAGGTCAAGGTGACTGTGCCTCGCAACCCCTGGAAGATATCTTTTCCCATGTAGGACAACCAAAGACTCTAAAGTGTTTCATAATAGGTTTTCTGCCACACCATGCCTCAAAAGGAGTCTTGCCATCTAAGGCTAGATGAGGAGACCTATTAAGAATGTGAGTGGCACTACTAATTGCTTCAACTTCAAGTGAAGGATCTAGAGACTTGGCTTGTATCATGCAACTTGCCATAGACTTAAGAGTGTGGATCCTCAAAGCTGCAACATATGTCCTATGTGGACTGAATGCTAGTAGATTTTGAAGATCAATTCCCTCAAGTCTACAAAAGTCTTTTAGTCTTCTATTCACATACATGCTTCCATTGTTTATTCTTAGAACTTTGATGGATTTCCTTGATTTCTATTCAACATGAGTCTTGAAGGCTAGAAACTTGTCCAACAATTCATACTTATGATGAAGAAAGTAGACTCAAGTGTATCTTGAAAAGTCATCAAAAAAAGTAAGTATATAGTGACCCTGGTTGACTGATGTCACTGTAAAAGGTCCTAATAATACCATGTGAACCATCTGTAGAACAATTGGTGCTCTTGAAGACTTCCCTTTTTGTAACTTCCCCTCTAGATGCATATCCATTGAATTTGTTGAACATTCATCGTGGGATCAGTTGATTTGAGGTAGACCTTTGACCATTCTATTTGTGCAAAGTTGCTAAAGGTAGCGGAAGGCAAGATGATCGTACCACTTATGCCATAATTTGATTGTTGAATTTGATTGAGATAACAAGGCCTTTGAAGGAGACTTGGGCAAAAAATGGGAGAATGAGTATAACCTATTGTCATGATTCACTTTCCCCACTGCAACCAATGAGTCATCTTTTAGATTGTGCACCTGTATTGAGTCAGGAAGGAACTCAACTCTATGTCCATCTCCAAGGTGAGTGATTTGGTAGATTGATAAGAGATTTGAAGTTAGGTTTGGAACATAGAGAACATCTTGAAACTCTCCATTTTCCATTTTCACATTTTCTTTCCCTTCAACTTCCATTTTCATATCATCTCCTATGAAGATGTGTGGTACCTTTGACTGCTTCATTGAAGAAAAATCCTCCTTTGAAGAACCCATGTGATAGGAGGCACCTAAGTCAAGTATCCATTCCTTTGAAGAGTTTGAATTAGCCATGAGTGCTTGCCCTTTTCCCTTTGAATCTGAAGAAAACCTTTATCCTTATAAGCATTAGGCAGTGGAACATTATGTTTCTTCATGATGTTGGTCAACTCATCAATCTTATCATGATAACACTCATGTTCTTCATGAGCCATTTTCTTACAATAGGCACACTTTTTCTTCTCCTTATTGTTGTCCCCCTTCTTGTTGGTATTTGAGGAAGAATTTCCTTGTTGATTAGATTGTGGTGTTGCCTTTTCTACATCCTTTGTTTTTTTATTCTTCCACTTCTTATTTTTACCCATTCTATTATTTGAAGACCATCCAGCTAAATTTTGAGAACCCTCATTGTTTGCAACCAATGCTTTAGACTTAGATGATTTGAGAATCCCCATTGATTTCAACTTCTTTTCTTTTGTATCCAACAGATCAACCTATTCATCAAAAGAGAATTTCTTATAGGCAGACCCTAATGTAGTCTTTGAGGTGTTATAAGAAGAAACAAATGTGGAATACTCCAATGGCAGCTTGCTATGTATGAGATAGATTAATCTGTCATCTTTGATAGAACTCCCACAATCAGTAAGCTTTGTCCTTACTTCATTCACCTTAATGATGAAATCTTGTATAGAATCAAATGACTTAGGATCTAAGGAGACAAGCTCATCTTCAATTTAAAAAAATCCTCTTTAAAAACTTTACCATATAGGTTTTTGAGGGTATCCAAAGCTTCCTTGGATGTAGAAGACTTCTTAATTTGATACATGATCTTGTTATCAACCCCCAAACATATATCACCTAGGACTTTCCTATCCATTGCTACCCAAGCTGAAATATCACTTGCTGATACATATCACCTTTTGGTTTAGGAAGGGTACTACCATCTACATATTGAGAAACTCCATTGTGCATTAAATGATACCACATATTGATGGACCATGAAGCATAGTTATGTGGAGTTAATTTTGGAAACTTAAAATTTCCCATGATGTAGAAAATGAAAGAAAATTGCAAAAAAGAAGGAACACAACACCAAGAACACCCCCCCTTTCACTAAATCAAGAACACTCCCCCCCTCACAAAATAGATGCTTTTGGCACTTTATAAGTAGTGCAATTACAATGGCCACTTGCCAATTTTGGCCTTTGTGGACTTCTGATTTTGCTTGTTATAACTTCTTAATGAATTACAAATCTGGGACTTTACAATGTGCTACAATTCTGAAGCAATACAAAGTAAAGAAATGCCCTATTTCTAAAAGTGACACTTTTGTCCACACAACCCTACAATCTAATTGTAGATCTAGAAAGTAGACAAAAAATAACACACTTTCAAAATGAGTCCAGATGTGCCTGTACAGAGCATTTGAAATTGCAAAATGTAGGATTACATAGGTACAGTCACCAAAAGATGTAATTTTTGACAAATTCATGCACCAAAACCAGAAAAGAGATGCACTACTGAAAAATTTAAGAAATTCTACCCAATTTTAAAAAAATTGCACCTGATTTGGAGTTCGGATGGATGAGATAGGGCCTCCCAAAGTCAAACTGCAAAATCAAAAATCAATATGGAGAGAGGTTGCATTAGCAAAAGATGGGGTTTAATTTGATGGTCATATGGCCATTGTAGTAGTTCTAATTTTCCTTGTAATGATAGTCAAATGACCATCAAATTTAGGCTCGTAGATTGATGATGTCAGTGACCTTCAAGCTTGTGATGATGTCAACATGATGTCATGATGACATCAACATTGTATGGATGATATAGATGACCATGTGTCACATACAAATTGGTTAATGTGGCAAGGTACAATGCTATGTCAAATGTTGACATGTGTTGACATGGCACTGACTTATCTGATGATGTGTCTTGCTGAGTCACTATGTAATGTGGCAGGGTGATTTGGTAGGTATGGATTTGCGTAGAGATTGCTAACTATATGGCAACTAGGACACCACATGGCATGTATGTAGGGTGATGTGGGTCTATCTTGCTGTGCAAGGAAAATTAAAATTTGTCATGTGCCCTTCTTGTGGAGCACCATGTGGCATAGAGAGCAGTTACTACTGAGGGAACTTATTATATGGTGACATAGAGTTTTACTGCGTGGCTGGGTAGAAGTGTCAACAGAGTGTTGACAGTGATGCCAAAAAGCTGCGATATCATCACCGAATTCTTGCACATGGTTGCTAGAATTTTTGCACAGACATAAAAGCTTTTTAAAAAATGTCGAGAACCTTAGTGAATTATCCCACATGCGTGGGGTTAGTAGTGGGAGTGTTGTATAAAAAAAATCACATATATGCAATGCAAACAATGAGTGGCCAGTGAGGGTGTTACGTCCGGTCGTAGGATTGGTAGGATTTATGTTGCCCAAAAGTGGAAGACTATCTACCAAATTTATGTAGTCAGATTTGTTGAATAGCTCAGTCCTTTTGAAATGAAATGCCAGATAAATTAATGAGCCCACCAAATCTTAAATAAAGAATATTCCTTTGTGTAGGGCCAGGATCTGATAGCTCAATTCTACAAAAAAAAATTCTCGAACAACCCGATTGGGCAGAATAATTTTTTGAACATAAAATCCAAAAAATAAATTATAGAGAATGAAATTGAATTTAGATCTGAACAATAGATTAACAGATCAAATTAATGACCATACCTGGTTTGCAAATTGGTGCCTTCAAGTGTCGATTTGCAATTTTTTTTTCCTCATGATCAACTTTGGCCCAACATAGGCAAATTTATAGTCGATCTTCATTGAATCAACATTTCAGACGTAATGGAAAGGTCAGATCTAGCTCTAGACACTCACAATTTCTACAGATACTTTGAATTCAGGTTGAGGTGCTGAAGCATGAATGGTCTCGAATGACTATGTGTAAAGAATCTCCCCGAGCTCTAATACCATGTAAGAATATGACTTAGGGAAGAATTCACCCAAGACCAAGGAACTCAAACACAAGCACAATAGTAGACCAAATAGAGAGTATGATCAAAATAATGATATATTCATTCAATATGATCAAAGTACACTAGGAGTGTCTCTATATAAAGGCCTCTGGAAAACTTCTAGAATGCATAGAAGTCAGCAACATGATAAGTCATACAACTAGGCACATATCCACTAGATATGGGTTATCCTCCATTAAGCATAGAAGTAAGTGCGATGATGAGAGGATAAGCCTACAATGGTGTATCACACAAATTAGTGGTGTAGACAACTTGTGCTAAAAAGGGAGTGCGAATAACTATTTTGTCTACATGAAAACTCAGTGAATGATGCAAACTCTAGTGTTGTAGAAACCATGTGCTAAATTAGAGTTATGTACTTTTGTGTTGTCATCATGACAACTCATGAGAGTACACAAACTCCTAAGTGTCTCACCTAAATAAATAATAAAATAATGCAAAATAATAAAATAATGTATTAACCTAATTAAACTTAAGTAAAGTACAAATAGTAAATACTTATTTACACCAACAGTTATATCAACCACACCTTGGTAGCCTATGAGCTTAACTATAACAACATTGAAAAGGCTTGCCTAGAAGTAGTGTTTGCATCCCAAAATTTCAAATATTATATGCTTGCACATACCACACAACTAGTTGCAAAGATAGATCATCTAAAATACCTCTTAAGCAAAGCTATACTTACGGGTTGACTTGCCAAATGGATGATGATTCTTTTAGAATTTGACATGCAATATGTTGAATGCAAAGCCATTAAATAATAAGCGATTGTCAATCAATTAGATGAATTCCCAATTACATATAGTGCTCTAATGAAGATTGAATTTCAAGATACCTCTATTATGTATGTCACTAAGAGGACATGGAAGATGTTCTTTGATGGCTCACACACTCAAAATAAAGATAGTGTTCAGATTTTGTTTGTCACACTTCATAACTACACAATTCCAAAGTCTTACAAATTATTGTTCCCATGCACTATCAATATAGCTAAGTATGAGGCTTTGACTAATGGGATTAAACTAGCTCTTGAATGGATAATCAAAAAATTGCATATCTATGGAGACTCCCAACTTGTCAATAATCAAGTCAATAATGAGTACCAAACTAAGGATGACAAGTTAGTACCTTGTAAGAAGCTGATTGATGCCCTAAGGAATTATTTCAAATTTGTAGCATTCCAACAAATTCTTAGGACTAAAAATAAGGTTGCAAATGCTATGACCACTTTAGCCTCTATATTACAATTGCGAGAACACGAGTCTCACTTTGAGTTCCTAGAGGAAGAATTATGATACCATGCCTGTGACTCCCCTAACAACCACATAATCTGCACTATTTTTGGACATGACTATTCCCACTATTCCACCATCTTTCACTACCTCTGCAACCAAGTTATTCTTAAATACCTCATGCACAATGAATAAAGCCAACTCGTTTGTTACAGCCTTGTTTATGGTGACCTATAGTGGAAGGTCTAGATGGAACACTTCTTAGGTTCCTAGAGATAGAGGAGTCTAAAAAGGTTTTAGCTAAAGTCTATGATGGCATTTATGAGCCACACTCTAATGGCCTTGCACTTACTCAAAAATTGCTTAGAGCGGGTTACTATTGGTTGACTATGCAGGCTAATGCTATCCAGTACACCAAATCATGCAAGAAGTGTTAGTTACATGAAAACTTGATTCATGGTCCCAGGTGTGAACTTACTCCTTCTGTCACATATTGGCCTTTTCAGCAATGGGCCTTTGAGCTGCTCGGTAAGATTCACCCAAGCTCATCTAGTGGCCATAAGTTCATCATCACAATGATTAAGTACTTCATGAAATGGGTTGAAGCTATTCCACTATCTGCTACTATAGGAAAACATGTTTCCCTATTCATACTCAATCATATTATCTATCACTATGGTATTCCATCCTCTATTATCACTAATAATAGAGGATTGTTCAAGAATAAGGACCTTAGTCAATAATGCAAGAAATTCAAGATTAAGAAACATTGGTCATGTATCTACTACCCTCAGTAGAGTGGCCAAGTTGGGGCCACAAAAAAAATACTATTGAAAATCCTACATAGAATAGTTCACAAATTAGGAAGGGATTGACATTTGCAAATCAATCCATTGATATGGGCTTACAAAACTTCTATACGTACTTCTAAAGGGGCTACACCCTTTTCATTAGTCTATAGCTCTGAAGTTGTCCTCCCACTAGAAGTCAAGATTCCTTCTCTCTTAGTCTCTCTACATGGTTTAATTACTGATGAGGACTATAGAGCGATGAGAATCCATGAGCTTGAAACCTTGGATGAGCACCGTAGGGCTACTTTTGATCACATGAAAACCTATCAAAAGAGAATGTATACTAGCTATAACAAAAAAGTCAATCCTAGGAAATTCCAAGAGGGTGAACTTATCCTTAGAGAAAATCCCAAGAACCAACAAAATAGAGAACAAAAGGGAAAATTCGAGCCTAACTAGTTGGGTCCTTACACCATCACTACTCCATTCAGATCTGGTGCTTATCATATTTCTACACTTGAGAGAGAACAACTCCTTGAGCCTACCAATATCCTAAATTTGAGTAAGTTCTATGCTCAAGGCTCTCATGGCTCAACTATTTATACATACTTTATGCTCCTAAAAATATCCAAAAAATCATATATGATGTTGAAAAGGTCCTAAAAAATAGAAAATGTCTTCAAAAAATGATCATCTTAGTAAAAACATAGCAATAGGAAGTTTGATGTATTACCAAAAAAATTAAAAATTTAAAAAAATACAAAACATTTACAAAAAGTCCTAAAAATGTCTCTTCCTATTAGTCACTCGAGGATGTCATGGACTAGAAGGCTGGGGGCCTGGGGCATGATTTACTTATTTTATACTTATGGGTATACTTTGTTAGTTTTAGGTGTCAAGAGCCCTTGTGCTTGTCCTACTTGTCACTTTGGGCCTACAATGTATCATCCTTGTTTGTTTTTGCAAGATTGCACTTGGGGGTTATCCTAGTGCTTATGCCTTGATATAGGTGTAATTTTGCTATACCAAATTTAGGGAATCTAATTTTATTAGTCATCTTGACCTACATTTCTTTGATGCTTAGGTTGGATTCCCACATACCTATCTAATATAGATCATATTCATATCCCCATAGTTATACTAGTGAGTATTGTATGATCATTCAATGTCCCTAATAAAGATCAATGATGAAATTAGACTCTAAGAGTAATGTACCCCTTGCAAGTAAACCATTTTTCATATTAGTTTGCATTGTAAGATCATTGTAGGTTAGTCTTGCATCTTTCATATGGAGAGAGCTCTCTCTTCAGCCTTCATAGACACGACAACTAACTACATTTATCTTTTCTTGCTTCTTCTTGATCATGCCTTTTGTTCATTGTCGATATTGTCCACTTCCTTGCTTCTTCTATTTTTTATCATTAGAAGGGGTTAATCTTATCATAAAATCTAATCTATCTAAGTATCACATGTTCAAAACATGAGTCTACATCATAAACATGAGAGGTAAAACATCTATGAGAGAGATAGATCCATGAGCATATAAACATAAGCATGAACACACACGAGAAAAATCACATGCAAATATAAATGAAAGTGCTGAAACATCCATACAAATACATCACATGATCATGAAAAGAGACAAATACACAATAAAACTCAATCAAATATAGTATCTTATATAAATCAGAACGAATCAAGTACATATATACATGAGATCCCCCTCCTCCTTGTTGACCTCTTCACTCGCAACCTAGCTCTGTGATTGTTTCTTCCTTCTTGAAGATCTCCAAGATCTTCTCCCAACATCCATCCACCTAACTCCTCTACCTTTGGTACCTCCATTATCTCCACCATCCCCTCCCTATTGTCCTACTTGAGGTAAAGCATCTAGTATGGTAAACTAGGAAACATGTGTCTCTACATAACATGGAGGTATGTTGGCTCTGCTCCCATATCTGTGATATCAGGATGATAGTCCCATGCCTCCCACTGTAGTGTTGTAGTATCCCTCAAAGATGCCTAATAGTCCAACATGGGTAGCCACCCCTAACCCTCATCACTCTTGAATTGTGCATATGTCGTAGTCTCTATTGATATACCCTACCAATGCCCAAACTATCTCCATAACCAACTAATGACAAATTGTTCAACAATCTTTGAGTGCCTACCCATGAGTGGTCTTCTATAGAACATGTACTCTAGCTTCCAAGCATCAGAACATTGTGCACACTCTCGATAGGGCCTCTACATAAATGATGACATCTCATCAAAATATCTTCAATAATATGTCAAGTCTCCACTATGAGACTATGGAATAAAGCTAGTGTATCTTTAAATATAAGGATGTCTCCACTCTCAAGGTTGTACATAGTCACACCACTGCTATGTGCTCCCATGCCCAAATTTGGGCCAAAATTGCACCACAGGCCCATGCCCTCCCATCTTGATATATGATCTTGTGGAGCTAATGATACATATCTATGAGGATCATAGGTCCCTACACCATCCTCTTATGTTAGTCAATCAGATCTACTACCAATTGACCCTAGTCCAAAGGGAAGCCCTTCTGGCTATTGTCTGTGACTAGGACCTAGGCTACCAAAGAGCATACAAGGCAAGCTATGGGATATTAATCCCTGCACTCATCTACCAATCTCTCCCAACTTAGGTTCCTATCTAGGATGATAACATCCTCAAAAATATCATATATTGCTAGCCTCCCCTTTGTCGAGGTCTGATCATGATATACTTGTGACACCCAAATGATCATGTTAGTACTCATCATATTGAAGTCATAAGCCAAAGAAATAAGCTTAAAGTAGTTTTTTCATACATAATAGATTTCTATGGTAAGGTACACAAAGGATGTGATACACACATCCTCAAGAGTGATAGTGGCCTCACCAAAAAAAGTGCCACCTTTCTACAAAATCTATCAATAGGCCATGGCTTTCCTAGATATGGGGCATATGAAATAGCCAACCAAAGCTCATGGTCTTAGTACTACTATGTCATCAACATCTAGATGCCACACAACTCACAACCCCACCACCTTGTGGGCTCTAATAAGGAATGCCAAAAAAACCAAGTACATAACCAAATCAAAAGAAAAAAGAGCATCAGTACCAATCATGATGGATCAAGTAATGCTATAAAAATCTAAGAACATAAGAAAACATAAGCCACATGATCAAAATCTACTTCTAAACATGTGAAAAATGCTAAAAAATAAATTGTGCGGCACTGACCATAATAGTTGTGTGATACTTATGGCTGATAATGTATCATGCAACACTTTTCATAATAGTCATGTGATACTTTGTGCTCATGCAATTCTTCACACAATGTCATGTGACTAATGGGTACCTCCCATATAATATGATTCTAACATTTGTGCAATACAATTTCATTGTCAAAAGTATTGTGCGATAGTTTTCATAATAGGCATGTGATACTTTTAAAGTATCACATGATATTTTGCACCAAACTAATAAAAAATGCCTAAAAGATGTTAAAAAATGCTAAAAATGACCAAAAAGCTTAAACTTTTTGATAACTTACTAGGGCATCATACTGTGGAGGCCGGTTGTGCAACTGACTGAGCTCAAATTAGTGTTAGTCAATCAAAATCCCTACCTAAGCCATCACTATCTCTCTCCGGTCACTCAAAAGATCTCAAAATTACAAAAGACAAAATGAGATAAAAATGACCCTTGGACCCCTTGGAATTTTGCAAAAATTGCATCCCTAGCTAATTTCGATGTCCTAGATCTATTTTTAGTCAAAATTGAAATTTGTATTCATCTTGATGGTCAAAATTGTATTTTAAAATTATGCCTTCTTCTATGTAGTTAGTTGACCTTTTACATTGGGGCATCATCATTTCTTCATTTCTTCATCATTACCACATTTAATTCATTTCATTTCACTACTATATCATCCTTCTACTTGATTTGAATTAGTTTTGATGCTTTATTCTTCTTGGTCAAACTAGTCAAATTGGGGCATTCTATCACTCCTTAGTGATCACTCTTTGGTTTTAATCACTTTTTTGTCATTATAGACCTTTCTTTATCTCAATTTGATCATATCTTTTTCATTTTTGTAACCCCTATACCTCATTTTGATTCTAATCCTAAGGGGACAAGAATATTCTATCATTGCTTGCTTGCTATGACTATCTATTTCTCAGGAGCACATGCTTGGCCTTTCTATTTTCTCTTGATCTATCTTCTTTGCTTGATGTTAGTACTCTTCTTGAGTCTTGATATCATGTCTTTCTCCTAGTGTTTAGTACTATCACTATCAGGTTGTGCATTCGAGACTTGCTATATCACTCTGCATTTTTAGATCTCTCTATCTGCTGCTGCCTACTTGGCTTCTTCATTCTTTGATGTAATGTATTCCTAGATTGATCACACATTATTCAAAGAGGGTAAATTTAATCACCTAAAATTGTCACTTAGACTATTAGCCTCCTTCTCAATATTTTGGCTAAATTATTTAATCATTTTCCTAGATCAAGTCATCAAAAAACAATTTATTCACAAATAACCTATGGTTTGACTATAACATCCTAAGTCCATATTTTATTAAAATAACATTTCCCCTTTTAATTAAATAAAAGACCCCATTCCCACATATTCCTAAGCTACATACATAATTCATTTCTCCTATTTTCAAATTAAAAGAAAAAGACTTTGTCTCATATGAAAAGTCAACTCATTTCTATTGAAGGAGACAAATGTGCACATGGATCATGTCAAAATTCAACCCTGACCCTTGATCATTCATCTCTTGATCTTGATCTCAACCATCCATACATCTTTAAAAGGGAGAGCTCCATCCTTCTCTAAAGATCCCAATTTTGAGCTATTGTTATGCTGCAGGTTTACTTACAAGTTTTCTTGGAGCATTTTGTGGAGAACTTCTATTCTCTCTCACCTCATTCTTGCATCTTGATACTATTTTATCTTCATTTACATTAGCTTAGTTTCCTTTGTAATAACATAGCTCACTTAGATTAATTAAATGATTTATTAATCTTTGAATTTCATGCTAGTATAGTTCCATTTGCATTAAATCTTTGAGAGTTCTTTGACACTAGCATTCTTTTTATTGTCTAAAGAATATCCCATTTCATGGTTTACTAGCAAGGGATGCATTTATAAAGCTCATCTAAGAGCTATTTTCATGCTTGTTTGTATTCCTTTGCATTCCATGACTAGGGAGCTCTAAGCTGCAATCCAAGCCTTCCAATCTACGAGACACCTCGGATAGAATGGTTTAGAGAAGTGCACATTTCTAGTGTACAAAGATATGATTACCAGTTTCTTCCTCAAATGTCTCATCAACTTATATTGAACTAGAAATGAACTTAAAATTACTCCAATCTATACTCAAACTCCTCAAAATACATGTATGAACTCATGAAGAAAATTAAAACCCTCTATGCACTCAAAATAAAACTCTAAGTTTATCTCTTCATATCAAAAAGATTAATGATCAAGTAAGTATTTTATATTCTCAATATATAATTTCTATCAATCATATTAATGCCATGTAATAACCATATTAAATATAATAATATTTTATTATTATTATATTTAATATATTTTAGTTTTTAGTCAATAGTGAGAACCACTATTTAATAAATATTAAACCTTGAAATAAAATAATTTAATAATAAAAATAATAAATATTTATGATTTAGATTATATTTATTAAACATACAAGGTTTATACATAAATTAATTTATAAACAACAATCATATTACAAAAATGACCATGGGGACTTGTCAAAATTTCTAAGGGAAAAATACTCATGACCATCAAATACGTAGATTTTACCAAACCCAAAAACAAGAGAGACTACTTCCATTTTGTACTTATTTGTTTGGAAATCTCTACACTATAACTAGAGTCTTGATTACCTTTAGAGTTAGGGTTTCAACTTATTCTTGATTCCATACTCTGATACAATTGTTGGAAGTTTATTTGGAAATTGAGATACTGAGAGGGGGAGGGGGGTGAATTAGGATCACTAAAACTTTTCACCTTCAAAATAACCTGATTGCATTCACCACATTGTCCATTTCATATATAGATTATGTATAACATAACTTAAAATGTGAAATTCTTAAATAGATATAACTATGTATCATATCCATCAACATGAAAATGTAAACACATAACACAAGATTTTTTGGTTACCTAGAAAGCGTCCAAGGTGAAGGTAAAACTGGGGTGGGGATGACACCCAAAAATCTTCACCATTGCAGTAACAATTTAGCTTGTTAGGACTATAAATTTGATCACTTCTAATGATCTACCCTATGATATGGCTTCCGTATTAAGATGTTTACAAATAATTTTAGGTCTACCATGTTTAAAGGATTTAACACTTACAATGAAGTAAGGACTCTATTAAGGGTTTTACTTAGGTCTGTTAGGACCACTCTATTAAGAGATTTACCCTAATTCACTTGCCAAAGTGATTCAATACTTGATCCTTCAATCTACACTATATTTTTTAATTATGGATCTTCCCCTTCCTTTCTCTAATCTAATCTTCTATTTGATATATCTTTACTTTTCTCTTTACTGCTTTATTAGGTCACTAAACTCTATTACTTCACAACTTTGCTTGCAACCTCCAAAACCTAACTCCTTCACATAAGCATTCATAATCATTTTTTTTCTTTCTCTTTACTTGCACATCCATAAAATAGGGTTTGGAACTACCCTTATAAAGACATCTATAGAGCCTTCTAGAATAAGATCAACAATCTAGATGGTTCCCTTTAACATCTTCATCTGATTGGTTATCCCACCTTCATAGAGATTAATGATCCACATAAAAATGCATAAAAACCTCTGTAACAAGCTCTATGATCATTAAATGTTGTTTATATGTTGGCTCAAAATGGCTACCTCAAAGTTTGTGCCATTACAAATATTCTGGTTCACACTGTGTTACTCGACACATTCTGTCTCTAATGCTCGGTCGTAATTGTTCTTCCTGCTGATACTCAACCTCAACTAACTCAGCTCCTTTTGTATGAATCAACATCCATATGCTTTGTTTGCTTGGAATTTATTGAACTCAGCTTATATAGGAATACTCAGCAACCAAAGACTTGCTTGATTCCTATAGATTTTGACATATACAAGATTATTTACAAGCCTTTACAAATACATGACTTGGCCTATATAGAGTGACTCAGTTGTAGTGATGATCAACCAAATATGCCTTATATTGACTAAGTTTTTGATACTAATAGATAACAAAACTATAGAGATCAACAAGAATTAGGGTCCACTTCTTCGTAGATCTTTATCTTTACTGATAAATTCTACTGGGTTGAGAGGGTTTGTTCTTGCATCATAACTCAAGCATTCAAAATAAACATTAGATAAAGGAGTTGGGAATGATGAATGTATCAAAATAAATATTTAAAATTTTATTTAACAATTACATAGTTGATATTGAATATAAATATGTTGATTGATATTAATCTAGAATTTCAATGTGTAGAAAAAAAGAATGATTGGATAAAGCCTTTGAGTTTCAAACTTAATTTTTGCTTTCATTAAAGGTCAACTCTATAATTCTAGTATTAGTTAGAGCTTTTCATAGAATACACATATTATTAATAAATGTAAAAATGTATATAAGTTACATTGCATATTTCCTTTTAGCTTAGCTAAAATTTTGTGTTGTCTTAAAAACATAGTTTTATTCTAAATGATTCTAATTGTGTGGATTTTTCAAGATAGATTTCTTATTTATAACTAGGTAGAATAATTTCATAATACTTTCAACAAGGTGTCTTTTACCTTTCTATCACAATTTTAAAAACATATTATAAGCTCACAAAAGAAAGTTTTAGAGTATGCTTCATTTTCTCTCTCTTTGATTAATTTACTCAAGCATTCAAAATTGACGTTAGATAAAGGAGTTGGAATTGATGAATGCATCAAAATAATTGTTCAAAATGTTATTCAACAATGACATTATTGATTAAATGTATATATGTTGATTGATATAATTGGCATTGAATTTATGTTGATTGATATAATTGGCATTGAATTTATGTTGATTGATACTTAAGTAAACATTCAATGTGTAGGAAAATAAAGAATGATTGAATAAAAGCAATGGAATTTCAAAACTTAATATTTTTTTTCCATTGAAGGTCAACTCTATAATTTTAGTTTAGATTAGACCTTTATATACAATACAAATATGATGAATTAGATGTTCGTATTTGTATAAACGTTGAATAATTTTTTTTAAACCGAGCTTAAATTTGTGTTTAATCTTGAAATTTTGGTTTTGTTCAAAACGATTCTAATTGTGTGGATTTTTCAATACAGATTTCTTATTTATAACTATGTAGAATATTTTCATAATATCTTGAAACATGAAATTTTTTACCTTTCCATCACAATTAAAAAACATATTATATATTCACAAAATAAAGTTTTAGTGTACCCTTCATTTTCTCTCTCGTTTGATTATTTTACTCAAGCATTCAAAATTGACTTTAGATAAAGGAGTTGGAATTGGTGAATGTACCAAAATAAATATTCAAAATGTTATTCAACAATGACATAATTGACATTGAATGTAAATATGTTGATTGATATTAATAAAATTTCAATGTGTAGAAAAACAAAAAGAGATTGAATAAAAGCTTACAATTTCAAAACTTAGTTTTTGTTTTCATTGAAAGCCAACTCTATAATTTTGTTATTATTTAGACTTTCTCATACAATACAAATGTGATGAATGAGATATACGTATTTATATAAACAAAAAATATTTTCTTTTATCTTAGCTAAAATTGTGTGTTTAGTCTTAAACACTTGGTTTTATTCTAAATGATTCCAATTGTGTGGATATTTCAACATAGATTTCTTACCTATAACATAGATTGTTTGCATAATATCATTCAACACACATTCTCTTACTATTTCATCACAATTAAAAATATATATAAGTTCACCAATTTTTATTAGAGTATTCTTCAATTTCTCTCTCTTTTGGTTTACTCAAGCATTCAAAATTGACTTTAGAATAAGGAGTTGGGATTGATGAATGTATCAAAATAAATGTTCAAAGTGTTATTCAATAATGGCATGTCTAACATTCAATGTAAATATGTTGATTGATATTAAAGTAAAATTTTAATGTGTAGGAAAACAAAAAATGATTGAATAAAATCCTTCGAATTTCAAAACTTAATTTTTGTTTTCGCTGAATCTCAACTCTATTTTTGTTGTTGTATCCAGACCTTTGAATGCAATAAAAATATGATGAATAAGATGTACATATTTATATGGACACTAATTATTTACTTTCAACTTTGCTTAAACTTTGTGTTTAGCCTTAAGAACTTGGTTTTGTTCTAAATGATTTCAATTGTATAAAATTCTCAATGTCTATGTAGAATTTTTCATAATATCTGGTAATACATAAGTTTTTACCTTTCTATCACAATTTAAAAAATAAACTATAAGTTCCCAAAATAAAATCATTTTCTCTCACCTTTGATTAATTTAGACATCATGTGAACACAACACATTGATATGAATAAACGTATAAATTATATATTCCATTTTTTCTATATTTTATTTTAACAATTAAATTTGATCTTTCAAGATCATTTACTAAAATCTCAACTCTAGATATATATACTACTATTGTGATGTATTGGAAAGGGGATTCTCTAAAATCCTAGTTTTTTCACTACAAAATTGAATGAGTATTTAACCAATTGAAATATCTATTCCTCTAAAGTCATTAGATTCTTCACAAAATTGATTTCACTGCTGACAACTATGAGAGACAAAGAAGGGTCTAGATTGGGAATCAAACATGAGAGCTCTTTTCCAAACTAATCTTTTTTATTGGTTGTCTTTTCTATCTAAATTATGTGCATCATAGGTGGACAAAACCCTAACGGTGTTGGTTCTAAAAAGATTCCAAAAATTGAACAATCCAATTCAACATAGCAAAGTTCCATCTAACAATGACCAATTGGTGCGACCCATTTATAGCCCTATGCATCCATACACTAAAGATATCATTGATCAAAACACACATAATCACAAGTTAGGGAATGCCAAAAATATCACTATCAAGCCTTTCATATTCAATGATTAGTATAACACTTTTGATAGGTAGGGTTTTTTTTACCACAACAAAGTTTTAGCATGTATTTCAGTTACAAGAACATGTAGGACTTTTATTATGGTAATGAATATTTGTATAGATATTTTATGTCTAGCGGAAATAAAATTCAGAGGTAGGATTAAATTTCCAGCATCCCTCATTTAGAGATTGTAAGATCATAAATGTCTAAGGAAAAAAAATTCTTTTCATGACCATGGAAGAAATCAAACCCCCTTTCTCATCTAGAAAAATATGTTAACCAATAACTCAAAGAGGTTTCTAGTACATAAAGTTACTCGTGGAGGATACCCCTACAAGACACTCATAGTGAAACCTTAAAATAAATCTAGCCTATCATTGGTAGTACTTGGTACTCAAATAGAAAAAAGCAACAATAAACACCAAAAACAAATAAGATAGAAGAAATGATTCAAATAATGGTAAATAATACAACATAAATTTAATTGGTTCCTATGAGAACATGCACTAATAATAAGAAGTATGTGTGCCAAGGCATAATTCCTCTCGCATTTGTATTAGAGGGTATGTTCGACTTGGAGTTAAAATAGAATCATGTTCTTGTATATAAAGCATGTATTGTGGTAGGGTAAAATTGTCTTAGTGATCGGGGGTATTATATAGTTACTATTTAGCAAAGAGAAAAAATACTAATAGACAAGTTAACCTTCTCCATGGAACTTCTCAAAATCTGATCACATCAACAAAATTTCATACCAATAATATCATCTAGATAATTCTTTTTGTTACATAAAGTTATTTGATAGTCCAATATAACCATTAAAGATTAGAAATAAAAAGTGAATAAGAAAAATGGACTGTATTCAGGAAATGCCTCAAAAGGGCCATGAGTTGGAAACCTGTACTACAAAGAAACATAAAGATGAAAATAAAAACCATTATCAGCTATATAGAAAAATTTAAAACAATGCAACCATAATCTATATATTACATGTAAATGATACACCAATTTTTAATGTTCTTATAGTGGCAAACAATTACTATCCTTATCATTATACAACTTTGACTAATAGACACATCAAGTTATAGTGATGGTGCTCACATGAGCCACTGATTATGCATATTGAGCACCCTTGATTTTCAATTCCCAAATCCCTCCCTCCCATCTTCCATCCCCTATCCCATACTTGTTAAATATTATTTTGTAAATCATCCTAAGAACTTTTTGCATTCAAATGGCTAGAAAGAAAGATATTTCCTTATTTTATCCTACTAGAATATGTACCACTTTTTAATACTAAAAAATTTAATGTGTTTGCAAAAAAAATACTGTTCTTGCCACCTTGATCCATTTGTTCACTATCTTTTGTGCATCTAGACCAGTATTTCTACCAAAAATATTATCATTTTAGCTAGAGTTTACTAAAATTAATTATCTTCTCAACTTTGTAATGCGATATTTTCTTGATTGGCTTTGCTACAAGGCATTTAAATATCAAGAAGTCTAATATACCTCAAAAGATACTCTTTAGGTTAAAATAGTTATCTTTGTGAATGCTTTTTAGCTCCAAATTGTAACCAGTCAATGATTTGTTGCATTTTGTGTTATCTTGTGAAATCTCCTAAACATTCATTACCAGTGATGAATTATTTTTCATAGGAGATGATATAACATCTAGCCAATATTTTTAGCATCTTCATGATTGAGAGGTTGAAATACTATTTCCCCACACTCTTTAGTTCCTTGAAAGAAGGTCCACTAGATTTTTCTAGCATTTATCGTGACATCAATCTACACTCTATGTAGTTTTGTATATCCATGTACATAGGAAATAACTTCAATGCTTGACACAACTCCATTATTCAAAAAAATTGAGATGCCACCACAAGGATAACCTACAAAAGCAGCAACATCCTACAAAGATGAAAAAGCTCCAAATTACACAAGTCACTTCTTCCTAAAATGTGTCATCATCCACTATTAACAATGCAATGTCTCATTTGGTTACTGTAATAACCATAGTAGCCAACTATTTAGTATCTGATCTTTACATCAAAGATACCAATCTATAACAATAATAGATTTAAACTGAACTAAATGTTAACTTGCTCTAAAATATCAAGTACTACAATTTTCAACTATCTTAAATGGAACACATCCTTGACTTTCTATAATCAAAATTCCAATTGGAGAACTAGTAAGAACTACAAGTATCCTTGCCAATTGTATGGTTAACAATCTAATT
Source organism: Cupressus sempervirens (assembly GCA_028749045.1). Taxonomy (NCBI): domain Eukaryota; kingdom Viridiplantae; phylum Streptophyta; class Pinopsida; order Cupressales; family Cupressaceae; genus Cupressus; species Cupressus sempervirens. The sequence goes on from CM053792.1 coordinate 522,234,534, forward strand.
TAGTGCAAATAGTTTTGTCTCGTATATATAATCCTTCAATGATAAGTTATTTCTCTACTAGTTTTTATTTCTTTCCTTTATTATTGCAAGCTCTCATCCTGACCCATCATAACATAGTGATATATATTTTGATACCTTATGTGTCAATGTTTTGATACTCTTTTGGATTTTGTTATACAATGATTCATATTATTGACAATGTATGATAATTACATTTTGATGATCTTTACTTATGTTGAAGACTAGAACCACCTTGAAAGAGTTGTTATGAGAGGTCCCTATCAAGTCAAATTTCAAATTCAAACTTCCTAGTGACTTTAGAGGGATAAAAAGTTGTTCTAAAGTGTCATTTTAGTGGAAATTAGGTACCCATATGATAGTATTATAAGTTAGGAGCCTAATTTTCACCTTTAAGGTCCAGATAACTTTGAAGACCCTCTAAACAAGCCATTTCCTAAGAGTTGCAAAATTGGAGTTGTCTCATGACATTTCCCCCACCCTCATATTTGGCCAAGCTCACATTTTTGGGAAGGGACAATAGTGTAAGAGAAAAGGGGCTTATGTTATTGCCATATTGAGATAGTGGGTGGATTAGAGGTTTTATGGGCCTTTTTAAGGGCTTTGGGAAACTTAGTTGAATGTTCACCCACTCTCTAATTTTAGAGACATCTAGGGTTTTGGAGATTGAAAGCTAAGGGGAAAAGGGAGCTCTTCTCAAAATTCATTTCCATTTTGCATAGGACCAAGGTTGATGCATCTTGCCATAGAATTTCTCTTCATACGAAACTTATATAATGGTGTTGCAAATATGAACATTTAGAAATGTGATTTCATATTGTGAGTAGAATGTTGTTTATTTTGTGTTGATATGAGTATGAATGATTTATTGCATTGTGTTTTCTTTCTTTCTTGTGATTTTGGATTGAGTATTGTTTTTGGGTGTGATGGCTTCACTCACCATTGGGAGGGAAGAGAAGCCTTGGATGAAGGGGTTAGTTGGGCTTGACAATGTAGTCAAGAACCTCTTCCCATGGAGAAGAGAGGAATTTCATGGAGTATGGGCTCTATGATGCCATACTAAATATCATTTAGTGTTTTGGGGGTGATAAGGGAAGTTATTGTGAAAATAAAATGTATTGTGAATTCTTATGGAGGTCTTGAAAACATCATGTATGTTATTCAAAATAGTATGGAAATCTCCTCTTGAAAATCCCACTTCCACCCTTTGTAACTTTTTTGGGTGTTGGTTATCCTATCTCAATGGGTGGCCTCATAGAGGCCTAGATTGGGAGGTGAGCTCTCCATGGTTTTTCAAGTTAAATTTTTAGGTTTTGATGCAAAAAGGATCAAGTGAGAGAAGCTTGGATTTAGTCATTGCATTAGTGTATTGGGAAGAAAAGAAAATTTGATATATTGTATTGTATATTGTAATGAAGAATTCTCCACCTTGTTCATCTTAGGTGCATTGTAAAAGTTGAAAACCTTATAGTAGAAGTAAGCATTTTAGTTCCACTAAGGATGCATCATTGTTGTATTAAAATGCATTTGTGTATCTCATGAAGAAGGGATTATTGAATATTTGAAAGTAGTGTTACAATGTATTCTAAAATCACTTAAAAAAGTTAGTCCATTGTATTCACTAATTCATAAAAATATATGCAAATTTATTTGTGAATTTTGCAAATTGATTTGGAACATGTTAGAGTATAATTATATGTGTAATAGCAAGAGAAATGTAGGAGTGATTTCATTGAGGAAGTTGAAATGATATTTAGTATTCCTCCAAAAATGTCCTTATTGGATTTGTTGAGTTTTAAAATGCATGTTTGAATTGAAAACCTTATGCATATGTTAGAGTAGGAAGAGTAGTTGATTTAAGGAATAAGTGTGTTTCCTTTCCACAATGCAATTCATCAGGCTAAATAAAATCCATTAGAATGTATGGATGGGAAATGAAATTCATCCAAGTTAGAGGTAAAATTATTTTCGTAAGTTAAATTACATTGACTTCAATAGCTATTCAAATTAAACATATAATCATAACAACATTTGTAAAAGTAAGGAAAAGTTAAACTAGGGCCTTGCAGTTAAGTCCATGAAGATAATAAACCATATAGATGCCAATATGAAAACATATGGTTAACAAAACAAAAATGGGAAGTGTGGGAGAGTGCATTTCACTCTCTGGAAAATGTATGGAGAGTGAAAATAAATCATACTCTGTAAAAAGAATTCCACAGAGAATATTCCTAGGAGATACTCTTACACAAATAAATAAAATAAACTACTGATAAACAAATAAAACAAACCAAATACCTAGCCTAAACGTGAAAATAAAAGAGGCCAACGAGTAAAGGATCACATGCATCTTATATTAGAATAAAGGGTCTCAAAACAAAATTTAATATTAAAAAATTGGGGAGGGTGACCCATGTGGGCCCACCAATCCCCAAGGGTCCTCCCACCATCACATTTCCTTTTACCCTTTGGGTGCATGGACCTAATATCTAGTGGCTCTAAAAGTGTAATATGCGTTGATGACTTGTTTTTTGGGGAGTCACCCCTCACTGTGGTCTCCACACACACATATTTTCCTCCCACTCCCCATATCACCTTCACCATCTGGCTATTCCCCCACATATGATGCTTCATCCCATGCCCTCTCCACCAGGCCCATCCCACACTCCTCACTCCCTACACCACTTCATATCTACCTCCTCATTAGTGTGTGAATTCCTAGAAGGTAGTGTAAGGCATGTCTGGAGCCCCACACCATTAAAGCCAAGTCCCTCCACTTATTTGCATGGAAATGGGGGAGGTGGGCTAGTAGATAGGTGGGAATGAATAGGAGTAGGGGGAGTATAGGTGTAACATGGGATTGGTAGGGGGAATGGGAAATAATTTAAATGGGTATTGGGCATTAATTTTAGATGTAGTTGTTAGTTCATTTATTTTATTTCAGGTTTTTTATATGTGTGTGTGTGTGTGTGTGTGTGTGTGTGTGTGATGTATGTTATTCTATATATATATATATTATTTCTTATATAGATAACTATATATAAGATATATAATTTATTATATATAAAAAATAATATATCTGATGTATTATTTAATATATATAATATTACATGTATATGTATATATATATATAATATTTATATATTTAGTTTTATTGTATGTATTAAATAATATAAATGTATGTTAATAATAATTAAAATATGTTGTTGCTTAGTGAATGTTTTAATTTATGTATGTTCATTGCATACCATATATACATGGGAATATGTTACCAAATATGTATTGACATAGACTTGAGGGGGTTGGTAAACTTACACTTTGAGTATCATTTTTTTATAAGCCAATTATACGTGACGATAAGATTGGTAAATTTTAATCTATATTATATAAGCTCTTGTAATAATGTCATAGGAGTCAATATTAACCTTGATAATTGTCTCTCCCTTACATTGATTGTTCAGATTTACATTTAACTAAACTTATGTATTTTACCATATGACTAGTTTGGAGAGACCTCAAAGCATGATGATCAATTTCATTAACAAAAATGAAACCCTTTAACCATGCATCAACATCAACATAGTACTATCATCTAGATAGTAAACATCAACATAAAACTATTACTGATTCACCCTTGTATGTAGTTATATAATCTCAAACCCTTATAGCATGCAATTAGTTGTTGACCTAGTTACAATTCAACAACATAAGTGTGTAGTTAACTCAGTTCAACCTTTCAAAAAAAAATTGTTGGTGTATCTTTACTTGAAAATTTTAGGCATGACAATTATGCAGTGCCATAATGTCATACCCATGTTGGATTATATATCACCATGTTTATTTTCCATTCAAAATTGACATATTTCTTCTAGCCAAATAAAGGCTCCCTTAGGTTTAAATGCAAGAGAATATGCAAAAATAAAAAAATGATGGTGTTGGGATTATCATTGTTGCAAGTGGTCCTCATAGCTGGTGTGTTTTGGCATGAGCAGCTAAGTTCTAAAGTTTTGGGCTTTTCATTCTCATAGAGGGTGTCAAGGTTATAGTATCTACAAATGACACCAACACTTAATGTTGTTGCATTCTTTTTTGTATTTAAGTTATCCATGTGTAGTGTTTTGTGGTCTCCATTCATTTCAATTTTAAACACAAAGCATATAAAAGAAAAAAAAGTGGTAAAAAATATTTGTTCAAAAATCATTTTCACTGTTATTTGGGAGATCTAAAGTCAGTATTTAAATGTAATAATAAAAATAAACTTATTTATGTAAATATGTTTCTTTCCATGGTGTAGGAGGTTATGGAGATCATACCCTTTAAAAAATAGGGCATTATGTACATGTTGGCATGGTATGAAGTTTTCTACATTCCACTTCTCTTTTTTCTATCTCTTGTATGCTTCCTTAATGTACATATAGTAAGATTTATTTGTATTATTTCTACCAATTTTGGACGTTAATTAGTTTCCATTTCTACATCATCACTTTTCATCTATGTCATTGGCTCATCCTCCTATGCTAGAACAACAAAACTTCTCACCACATTATGCAATTACATATAGTAATATTGCCAATATGGAAAATAATATTTCTTTAAAGCTTTGAACTATTACTCAATTTGACATTTGGTTACCTGTATAGATTTACTAGCCTTGGTGTATTGTATTTGAAGACCCCCATATTATTAATATCATGGATGCTTCTAGACTTTGAATAAAATTGTTTTCACACACAGATACATTTATTAGAGGAGATCGGTGATGTACCTTATTAGTAGTAATATCTAATCAAAATTTTATATTGTCTTTACATTGAGAAAACACTAACCTATTCATAGTAGTCCCCAATAGATGAAGCATGAGTATCTAGGCACCATTGGTCCACTGTAAAAGAGTGTACTCCATAATTATCATTTACACTCACGATCTTACTTGTTTGGTAATAAAGAATAAATATGCCATTAAAATGCTTTACTATGTATCTTCTATATTAACTAAATGTCATATACATTTTCCTACTATTATGCAATGAATATAACTTAATCTAATCTAAATTTTTAATGCAAGAAAATACAGTTACAACTTTGAAGAAACTAGAACAATGTCTTGAGATCACAACATAACACATTTCACTTCTTTTTTAAAGGTAGGTAAAACATGTTTGGACTCTATAACTAGCTGGATAGCCAGTTAATTATCAATATTTTAAATCCATAACAATATACTTCCCTCACTAAATAAGTCATTTTGAATTATACTAGATTAAATAATGTAACATTGTTATGACAATACTAGACAAGTGGATTTGAAAGATGTCATCATCATTACTAAAGTGTGTTGGTGTAATTAAATATTCACTAACTACACTTATTTAAGCTTACTTAGGATAATATTAGTATTGCATAGTAGTTTGTTATTGAGACACTTAGGAGTTTGCACCTCAATTAAACACGTGGTGTAGGAGAATTCTACTCTAGGTGGTCATACTTGTTATCTCATTTCACCTTTAGTGTACTTATCACATTATCATCCTCATCATCATACATAATTCACTGCATAATGGAGGATGATCCACCTTTCATGGACATGTGATTCCACCTTGTGTGGGTGATAGCTTATCTTCTCCTTATCATTGTCTCTTATCACCTCTCCTATATAAGGAGGCCTATTATGTACATTTCAAATCAATCCATTGGATGTCAATCAAGTCCATTATCAATAATAGCATTCTTGCATCTTCATTCAATTGTCTTGCATCTTTCATTTGATCTTGGGGGTGTTGTAGAGTCACCTAAAACTCTAACATGGTATCAGAGCTCTCATGGTGTGAAGACTTCTTCTCAAGAAGTGCAATCTTGGCTTGACTCATTGTTGGTGCAACATTTGACAATTTGGACATCACAATTTAAAGGAGATTTTGGGAGTCCTATTTTTGTGGCCTTCTATTGCAAGTGAAAATTGGAGCTTGTTGGTGCAAATCAGAGGTTGGCATCATATAGAGGAGTTCCATAAACCCCAAAATTGAATTTTGTTTCATCCAAATCGGACATCTAAGGCCAAATCTAAAGCCATTTGATTTTTGAAGGTGTGGCGGTAGTGATTTAGAAAAAATAAATTTATAGGTGATTTTCAAACAACGATATCTCCCTCATATAGACTCCTTTTTTCGAGCAATTTTTTTTTTGTTTTAGGGTAGAATTTCACAGTCTACATAGTGGTGCAAGTGATTTTGGATCTCTATCTCTAATTTTTTTTTAAGTCACAAATCCCATTTTTTTCAACTTTCAAGGCTTTCTTTGGGCACATTCGGTAACATTTTTAAGTGCAAACTTTTTTAAAGTGCATGACTTTTCCTCTACTTTCTAGATCTATAATCAGATTTCAATGATTTGGAGTGGACATATCACTTTTAGAAATAGGTCTTTTTTGGCTATATTTGCACTTGGTGAATACTTGAATTTCAATTTTCTTAATTGAATCAATAATTTGAAGGAGTTATCAGTTGATTTCAGTCATTCTTTGATTAGTTATGGATTTTTCAAAAGTTCGATTACTCACTCCCTATAACTATCATGAATGAAAACAACCATTTTCTAATCGGTTGATGAGTACTGGATTGCTTAGAACGATTCTTGGACAAGATCTAGAACCAACTACAAGTGTTGTAGAAAGGAGGAATTGGTTTGATAGAAGGGATAAAGCACTTGGCTCTCTTAGATCTACCATCTCTCATGATTTTCTATATCATATTGCATCCTACACAGATCCTCATGATGCTTGGACTACATTGGAGGGGATCTTTGATAAACTTGACAGAATAAGAAAATTCAAATTCAAGAATGAGCTTATAGGTTTAAGTCCGTGTAATTTTGAAAATATTGAAGAATTTTTCTCTAATTTCAATTCCATTAGATTGGATCTTTGTAATTGTGGCATTATTAAAGATGATGAGCAATTGATATTATCTATTCTATCCAAGCTAGGTCCTAAATATTCAATCTTTGTTTCCACATTCTATGATACTATGGATGCTCTTGGTAATGCATAAAAAATGCCTTCTCTTGATGAATTTGTAGATCAGCTTACAAGGAAACAAGCAAAGTTAACACACATGCATCAATTGAAGCCTTTAAAGCATCAAGCATTGGTTGCAAATGACTCCTCTCCAAAGGCTCCCAAAGGAAAGGGAAACAAACAACACAAGGATCCTAAGAAACATGAAAAAGGTGATGACTTTCCTTTAGAACATAATATTGAACCCAAGTCCTCTTCAAGAGAGGAAACATGTAGAAGAAAGAGAGATAAATGTGCTATTGCAAAAAGTTAGGACATGATGAGCATAAATGTTTCCATAAGAATATTGATGAGCTCACTCACATTCTTCAAAAGAATAATATCCAATTGCCCTCATCAGTGTCTTCTCCTTTTTCTCAATATCAGGTAGCTACTACATCTACATCATCATCTAGAGGCAAAGGACAAGCACCCATTACTTCCACACATCCTAAGAAAGGCAAATGGCTTCTTGATTTAGGTGCATCACATCATATGGCATCTTCTATGAATATGATTTCTTCTATTGAGCCCTATACTTCTCCACCTATATTGATGGGTAATAATATATACATGAAGGTTTGTGGGAAAGGTTCTATTCCTATGGGAGAGGGTACATTTAATGATGTTCTTTGTGTACCATATTTGACCACTAATCTCCTTTTCATTTACCAAATTACTCATGTGGGACATGGTAAAATTATTGAGTTCACTCCTAATTATGTCTATATTAGGGACATGGAGACTAGAGATGTCATAGCTATGGGAGTTGTTGATCATATATCACACTTGTATTCTTTTGCACATTTTGTTGATCATGATGATGATATTCATGATGTACCTAACCCTTTATCAAGGGTGAATAATTCATGTGAGGAGAATATTGGACAATTGAATCATTTTTTTCTTAAGACAAGTGTTAAACTTCTTACTCCTCCACCTCTTGCTTCTTTAGACATGAGCTCTACTATTCAACATGATGATCTTTATGCTTCAGATCTTATAGTGTGGGATGAATTCCTAGATGCTCTTTCAGACGAGTCTCATAATGCAGATTTGGTTAATACATCTAAGGAGGTTTCTAATCAAGATACTTCTTCACCTTCTTTGGAGATTGGATTTCCCAACTCTTCATGTTCTCTTGATTTTTCACATCTCATAGGTTAGCTTGATGGTGTGACAAAATCTTTGACCTTGGAGACACTTATTTAGTCTTCAAAAATGCATACATGGAGACGTTCTTCCTCCTTCCTCACCTTTTACATGGAGTGGCTTCTTCATCATTTAATGTATTTATCTCTTCTCAAGGAGAGACATGTTTCTACAAGTGTTGGATTATCTCTTGTTTGTAGGTACACTTCATCTACATTGGAGCTTCTTCATTATGGAGGGATATCATGTCTCCTCATTTCCTTCCTATGGGGGGGTCATTCTCTATATATACATTATGTATGTAATTTTTGGGGGATCTTGAGTACTCCATCCATCCATGCATCTTGTTTTCATCTCTCTTTTTGGAGGAGGGTTTTTCCCATGAGGTTTTCTCTCTTTGTCCACTTTATGTGAGATTACATTTCATGTATTGCTTTTCATATTGTACATGGGTACCTAAAATGGCCTTGTAGCCAGGACCCATCTTGCATTGTGAGTTTAAGTACATTCCCCTAAGTCATACTTAAGGGGGGTATTGGTGTAATTGAATATTCACTAATTACACTTACTTAAGCTTACTTAGGATAATGCATTGCATAGTAGTTTGTGATTGAGACACTTAGGAGTTTCCACCTCAATTAAACACATGGTGTAGGAGAATTCCACTCTAGGTGGTCATAGTTGTTATCTCATTCCACCTTTAGTGTACTTATCACATTATCATCTTCATCATCGCACATACTTCATTGCATAATGGAGAATGATCCACCTTTCATGGACATGTGATTCCACCTTGTGTGGGTGATAGCTTATCTTCTCCTTATCATTGTCTCTTATCACCTCTCCTATATAAGGAGACCTATTATGTAAATTTCAAATCAATCCACTGGATGTCAATCAAGTCGATTATCAATAATAGCATTCTTGCATCTTCATGCAATTGTCTTGACAATCTCTTGTGGAAGTTATCTTGGTCATTCATTTGATCCTGAGGGTATTGTAGAGTCACCTAAAACTCTAACAAAGTGAAATTCCTTGTTATAAATTTGCCTCTATTGTTAGTGATTGAAATCATTGACACCATTGTCCCCATGAGAGTACACCCACAAAGAAGGATGCTTGTCCATAAGACCTACAATAAATTCTTTATTCTGGGAAGATGGCCCAATCAAACCCAAAAAAAAAAAAAAAACTTAACATTACCACAAAAAATATATACATTAAACAATGCTCTCTATTATTGGTATACGCTTTAGCTCATACCAGCCAAGTCTTTTCAATCTAATGAATCCAACATAGAGTATGTTTACTCTTTCACTTACGTCTATTTTCCCAACCATCATTTCTGAGATTGTCACTGGTTCTGTTTGTAATGTGATGTGAATTAATGTTCTTCAAATGGAATATTTATGGATCAATTTAGAAATTAGCAATGGATGAAATTTTGAAAATAGAAGAAAAAAATTAGTAACTTGTAAAAGATCAAATGATTTATGGAATCAAGAGTGGAAAAAGGGCAAGAATGACATTCTAAAAGAGAGAATGACAACCATAACAGATTACTTGTGGCTACAAATGTCAAACTGCAGTCCATAAATATATCACTATTATTTGATGTAAGTACTTAATTATCTAGGAGACCATTATCTAAAATAGAAATTTAAAAAAGGCAACTTTCTCAAAACTTAACATTATTTAGGACCAAAATGAACATAAAAAATAAGAATGGAATTACAATTCAGTCTCATTCATCATTATATAAATATGAAATACTAAGTGACTACATATAACCAACCTAGCTCCCACTTTACACATTATTATGATTAATTACAATATTATAGTAGTTAATTATGTTAGTGCTCTTCTATTGGGACATATGAACCCCAAAGAAGGAGAAATTCTTGGTTGTCGTGGCCAAATAAGACCACCCACATACCATATGAGATTTTAGATTAGACATTCAACTAATTTAAGATACAATAAATAATTTAACATATGTATTATTATGATGATAAGTGACTTCCCTTCCTCAAAAGTATACAAAATTGTTGTGGTTTAACTCACTACCAAGATGGAAAAAAGTGTTTTTTTTTTATAGTTTTGTAACTAGCTCTTTGATTTGTAGGATGATGAATGTTATATATCTCACACAAGAAGGATAAAAATACAATGTTGTAAAAAACACCTCAATACTATTTTGGGAAAATGAGATAGCAAGATAATGTTTGAGGTAAGGCCTAATGCTTCATTTGTATTAGCATCACCAATAAGTTTTTGAGAGAGGTCAGTGCTTCATCACTACAAACATCACCTAGAATTTTTTGTGAGAGATGAATGGTTCACCTCAATGAATACATTCTAGATTTTTTTTGGAGATGCGAATCCTTATAAACTATTATTCATGAAATATAGGTTAGAAATATTAATTTTATAATTAAATAAATTCTTTGCTATATAGGATTCTAATAGAGCTTATAATCAGTTGCCAATGTGTTATTTAATAAAAAATATCCAAAAAAATAAAGTGTATAAAATCTTAATTTAGTTTAATTTCACTTGCTTTGGCTAGTTTGAATGTACCTCTCATGAGCATTGCCATTGCTAGGATTATGAGACATACATACCATTTTTTTCTCAAAACCAAGAAAAATTAACACCAAATGTAGATCTAAAGTAAAGATGAATTGAATACTCCCCATTAAGAACATTTGTTGTGTTTTATGTCTGGTGTTTCTTCTATTATTTTGCCTAGTTCCTATATGATTTATAATCCATTATTAATCAATCTGAGCACCAAATAAAGTACTTGTAAACCATAGTCTAAACATTTACTCCTTTATGTTGTGCTAAATATGAATCTTACACTTAGATTATAGACTTGGATCAAGAATCTTTCAAAATTAATAGCTACCATTTTTTAGTACACTCTCATTAGCATCTAGTTGGTTGAACTATTCATATGCCTTCATATGGAACTATAGGATTTTCTTATAGGTAGAAAATATAAATATGCTCTCAACAACCAAAAAGAAATGGAGCATCAAGATTCTATAAAATATGGGCCCAAATTATATCATGTATCAAAAATTTCCTACATGTCAAAACTAAATGGACCAATGTCCATCTTTGAGTGCTTCCACAAATCTCAACATCATATTAAGATGCCACAACCAAATGTTATGTCTTCCATCAAAGGACATATGAATGGAAAAGTACATGTTTTAAGAACTTAAATGGTGCCAAGTTAAAATCTTCTCCAATACTTGAAAAAAGTTATCTTTCATCAAATTCTCATGGCACTTGCACTTGGCTCTTTCCATTGAGGTATTATTGACACTGAATTGGATATGGTACTTTCACCAAATTAAACACTCAATTTTTTTCTATATTGGAATCTAATATATCTACTAGAATTTGAGCTCATGTTTCCACTTAATTCTCAATGATTTATCACTTGAGCTTATCCATTTACTACTTGGGCTTATCCCATTTGACAACCTAGTACCTATATTCATATGCCATAAATATGTATTATTATATAACCAACATTCCCTTTGTTATCATCTTCACATTTAAAGAGTGTTGACTTGATTCTACCTTTGTCACTAGAACTATGTTAAATATTCACATAATCTCTAGCTTTTAACGTTACAATGAAAATTGTATCAATACCAATCAAAACCTTTAGTAGCCTCTAGAATACAACAAATAGATGTGAAGACACACCTTCAATCACCCAAAACTTCTCATTTCTTCACCAATCACCAATCCTAACACTATACATTGTACCACAAGGATACTCATTGCAAAGATAAAAATAAACACAACCAGAAACCATAAAATTACTATAATACTAAGATATAAAACAATATCAAACATACAAAAGAAATGTGAGAAACCTATATAATATTAATCAAAGTTTTTATACATATAATGCATAAAGCTATATGACATGGTCAATAATATAGATAGTTGTATTAGGGTAATACCTCTGGTATAATGAATTTTAGAGTAAAAAAGTATAAAACTAGAAAAGTACAATATGAAACTAATGGGATAAATGTCCAAGGATATACAATTGCATTTATATATAATATAATTTCTAACTATTTAAATCCCCCTCCATGCCCATACCATAGTGGACAATTCCTGCTCAAGAAAGATTTAATAGATTCAAGTGCCTTGGAGGAATACAATGTATAGATATCCATCCACGATAGTGCATTTGAATCTTGTAAAAATATTTTCTGTAACGAAGCCATAAATCCATGCAACTAGATTTTGAAAAATACCAGCTAAGAATTAGAGAAATGATCAAATTCATACAATACAATAGATTCTAAGTTAGGATTCAAAATAAATACCTCCTTTCCCTAGTTTGTTTTATCTTCATAACCATAATTAATAACATGAATATCTTCCTTTAAGAGCATCATGCCCTAAATATACTACTAGAGAAAACACACTTACTGATAAAAATATATCTAGATTCATATCATTGAAATTATCTTATAGAACAAAAAAACAAAATGATCTCATATCCAGCTGATTATCACTATGATCGATTTGTCCAGTAAAGGTCAAGAATACAATGCTTATGCCGAGTAGGATAGTGATTTCCAAGTATTCAGTAGTGATCGAGGAAATATACAAGCTGAGCAATATAGTTCAGATCGAGCATATTGAAAAGTTATCAAGAGCCAAAAAAAAAGTATATAGGAGTCGAGTAATAGCATGAAGGTTTATACATGACCGAGCATTAGAGCACTCAAGTGCTAAGTAGTTTAGTTTTGATATATAATTTTATAATGGTAGAAACTCATATGTAAACTATTTTGGCCAAATTTTCTATAATATTTAATATTTGTAGAGCCAAATAAGGAGTTGATCACACGTTATTATAGAAGTAATGATCCCAAGGCATGCAACTGAACCAATAAAAAATGGGATAGAAATGACAAAAGATGATGAAGTGTAAGTCATTGATCAAGATCTAGAACCTTCATTGAATGCCTATTTAAGGAGGATTCTAACCTTAGAATTAGTGGTATTGACATGTGTAGGAATGTATGTGCATGCAAAGGAGTAAAGAAAAAGTCTCAAAGACAAATCAATCAAAGAGAAATTAGAGTAGTGAAGGACTAAATAGAGTTATTAGATTAGGAGATCAGATCAAAGGTAGACCTAAGATCAACTTGAATCAATAATTGTTAATTGAGATAGGGTAAATCTCTTAACAAAGTGGTCTTAAAAAATCCATGTAAACCTCCTAATAGAATCCTTACTTCATTGTGAGTGTAAAATCCTTTAACAAAGTGAGACCTAATAGTCTCTTTAAGATTTTAACAAGGCATACCCCTCATAGCATAGATCATATCTTATGATCAAATATTGTAACCCTAACAGGTTAACTTTATTGTTGCAACAATGAAGATTCATGGGTTTCATCCCCATCCCAATTTTACCTTCATAGTGAAGTGTTTTTCGGTTACCAAATGATTGTGTTATGTATTTAAATCTTTATGGATGTGATGTATTTCATTTATGTTTCAACATTATAGTTTTAATGGAAGATCTAATATATGAGATAAATTAGGTATAAATTTATGAAATTGATTTTGAAGTGAAAAGTTTAAGATCTAGATTCACCCCCCTCTTAGTATCATGTTTCCCATGTACTCATTCATAATTAGTATTAGAGCTCGGTTCTCTTGCCAAGATTCCAAATAGCTTGAGAGGATCAAATCATGGAGATGGAAGTGTATAATATGTGAAAAATCATTGAGAATTGAATTCTTGAAATCCAGATCGTATTGCAACAATTAGAAGAAGTAAAAAAGGAGCTAAGGAAAACCCTAAAGAGAAGAAGAGAGATAGCTATTCAACTAAATGAAACTCAATACATAGAAGTTGATACAAAAGGACTATTGGATAGTGGAAAGACTAGTAACAATGATGAAGCATTGGCATAGTTGTTAGAGAAGAATAGTACCCTATTAAAAGAAGAAAAAGATCTCAAGACAAAACATGAAATTCAATCAGTTACACTATGTGAAGCAATCAAACAAAAGAAGAAAGTAATGGAAGGTAAGCTCATAGATGAAGAAGACAAGAGAAAGATGGCTAGAAGACTTGAATAAAGATCATTTGAAGTATAGAATCTTACAAATAATCAGCTAGATATGATAAATTAATTAGTAATTGCAAATCAAGAAGAAAATAGAAAAGATTTGGAGATCACAAATCTAAGGCTATAGAATGAATAATTGAAAAAGTGAGTTAAGGCATGAAAACAAACTCATAAAGAGATTGAACAAACCAAATGAAGCAATCAAGCACTTTGAAGAAATGCTGAAGTCACCCAAAACAAAAGACACCTTTGGACATGGATACAAGAAGCAATCTTCATCTACTGAAGAAGGAGAATCATCCAAAAGTGGAGAACAAAGGAATGAAAAATCCAAAGGTAAACCCACATGTTATCACTATGGGGAAATTGGACACACAACCAACATTTACAGAAAAAAAATGGTAAGCAAATTCCAAAACGTATGCCAAGTGGTAATTATTTTAATTGCAAGAAAGCAGGACATCTAGCATATGAATGTAGATCAATGAGCGATGATTCAACCGAAAAGGTATCTAAATTCCAAGGTTATTGCTAGAATTGTCAAAAGTATGGACATAGAGCTCATGAGTGTAGACTTAAGAAAAAGTCAATTTGGTAACCTTAAAAACCAACTCATACAACAAGGAAAGGCAATTCCTCAAATTGGGATTACAATACATGGTACAGCTACCACTATTGTGAAGAAGATTGTCACATTCCAGAGAAAATTACATCAAAACACATTTCAGAGGAAATTACAAGAAATGATTAAATGGAGAGATAGTATGTTTCAGTTGTATTAAAGTCGAAAACATCAATAGAAACTACAAAACCAAAACACCAACACTAGCACCAGGTAATGGAAGTGACAAACCTGAAGGAAAGAAAACATGGATAGAGATAATAAGAGCTAGAGGTAGTAGAGCGGATGAAACTATGATCACCCAATCGAATGGATCAGGTGATCACACCACGTCTCACTAAATAAAGAAGGTATGTAGGAATTGTATACTTAATGTTATATTTTACATCAATTTCTAGCATAAAAGTGATGAAAGTTCATATCTGCATAAATAAAGATGCATAAAGAACTACTAGAAATAAAAAATCATATAGTACCGAGCATTGGTGGTATAATATATCGACCAAGCTTTGTAGTATAGATTGAGTGATCAAGGAAGATAGCATACTAATCAAATGAATTGATTATGGCTAAGTGAGTAACCTTGACAGAGCTAAAATGGAGACTGAGCTAGCTATCATATGCTAAATAAGTATGAAGACATTAATTACAGACCTAAAATGAAAGATTGAGGTATTTATCAAATTTAAACATCCATTTTTACTCACCAAGTGATCAAAGAGTTCATGAGAAGATTTTAAGGCCATTGAAGTTTCAGTGACAAGAGAAAAGAATCTCAACATATTATTAGCAAATTTGTGAAGCAAAGTAAGTGCCACTCTTACTGCCGAGTTAAATATTCAGGAAAATATTTGTGAAAGTTTTGTTTTAAACCCTAGTTCAAAATGGCATCTAGAAGTGAAATGATGAAGGATAGCAATGCACAAATCATAAGGAATGACCAAAGTCCTCCACCAAACTTCTAAAATTCAGTTAAAATAGAAACTCTTGTTGATGATATTGGAGCTTTGTCATCAATTCCACCCAGGGTCTCAACTGTTCAAAATATAAGATCATGTTATCAATGTAAGATTGGAGAAATTGGAGATTTTGAAATAAGAGCATCTTATGAAAAGATATCCTTGATGGAATCCTAAAATATAAATACAAGATCATTGCTATGAAAGGGCTTACCTATGCCCTAGGATTTCCAATAGTTTTCAAATTTGAATGGATAAAGATTGTGCTTAGTTATTTTAGGATATGAAAATTTGGTTAGAAGGTGGGCCAATTAGGATCAACAAGGTAATCATGTACAGGGTAATTGGGTATCTTACGTTGGATCGACCAAAGAGCATAAGGAGTGGAACAAAGAATGAAAATGAAAACTTGACCAAGGCTAAGTGGAATGATCATGGAATGTCAATTGATGGAATTGAGGGCCCATTAATTGAAATTGCTATTTGTGTGATTACACATAAGTTCTATCAATCTATCAGATTGAACATCATACCCTATATAGTAGTGGATTTGGGCTAAAAAATTATGGAGAAAGATCATTTATATGATCTTGCCAAGCTGAAACTTCATCAACTTATAGAGAATCTAAAGGCAGTGAGAAAAGAAAAAAACACCTCTTGTAAGTTTGGATCCTTGTTAGTTTTTATATTTTTCTATGTACATAATTATTTTCCTATCATTGGAATAGTTAAATAGGATAGGAATTAAACTGCTATGGAGTAGCTAAGTGGTTTAATAAATAGGTTGGAGAAAATTTTGAAGTAGTAATAGAAAACTACTTTGAAGAATTCAAAGCTAAGATTAAAAATAGAATGAGAAGTCCAAAATCAATTATGGACAGATACTATGATAAAGTATGTTTCATTGTGGACACAAATTTTTTGTATTCACATGTAATATTACTGAGAGTAGCATGGCTAAGGCCAATTCCCTATGAAGTAAATGTAGATGGGACAATTATAGTAGTTATTGCACTCTTAACAAAATATATAGATGCAAGTGTTGAGAAATTTGGCACATATGGGACTGTTATTGTTGAGTTGATTGCCAAATCCAACACACCTAAAGCAAAGTAGAAAAGAAAGAGAAAGGTTGTTGAGGATGGTATTAAAGAAAAAGGAGAAGGGTTAGGATAGCCCATAGAGGTTGAGGAAGGTAAAGGAAAAGAGCTTGCATTTGTGAAGCCAAAGGCCACCAAATAGAAAAATGTTGTTGTAATAGAACCTAAGATAAAGGTTGACCTCAAGAAGGACATGTGAGATATGGTAACACCTTAGAGGCTAAAGGGAAAGGTGATCATCACCAAAAAAAAGGTTAGCACAACCCCCTACTTAGCTATTAACAAGAAGTCCATCAAATAAGAGGAAATAGAGTGAAGATCAAGAAAAGCCAAGGAGAAAGCTAATTATTGCACAATAGGAGGAAGAAGATGATGAATAGACCAAGTCTGATGAGACTAGAAAACTTCAAATAGTGAAGAGACTCCCTCCAATGACTATGGATTAGGTATGAGAAAAACTGATAGAATTAGAAAGTATTTTAGGATTCAAAGACATACAATATGATTCTTTGAGCAATGATGATCAAGTTAAGCTTGAAGGTGCAATGATTTACATGATGATCAAGTTTAAGCCCACACCCCTAGGATTAGGAATTGGATTTCCAGAGGGATTATTCAAAGAGTGGATGCTAAGTGGAGATGGGCACTATCTAATGAGAATCAAATAAGAGATAAAACATGGGCACAAGCTATACCAGATTTAGGGAAGATTCATATGTCTATAGCCCTTAAAGATTCTATTAAGAGGTTTATGCCAAGGGATAGGGCATATAAAGTTTTGAAAAGTAAAGCTCGTGAAGTTGATCAAGCAAGACAACATTAGGATATGGAAAGAAGCATTTGGATTTCTTACTCTGTCTATATAAGTGAGGAAAGATTGAGATGCTATTGAATTCAAAGATGAATATAAACAAGAAGTGGCCAAGATGATAGAGGAGATTTAACAACTTGTTAGTAGCTGTGAATAGAAACAGACTATCACAATTGAAGAGGACATTGACACCCCTCCACCTAATTCAAATATACTGACTGAAGAGGAAATTCAACGCTTAATAAATTATTCAAGAAAACTTTGTACTGCCCCAATTTTGTTACAGATAGTTGAATATCCAAAGCTTGAGGTCTAGAAGACTAATGATGTTAATGTCACATTAGCTATAGAGGGTACAAGTGCCAAGCAACTTGGTAAGGCATTAATTGTATATACACCATTAACTTGTATGCCAATTTTACAAAAGGAGGAAAATTTTGATAAAGACTCATGCACTAAATCAATAGAGGATGAAGTAGAACAGAAAGATCAAGAGCCTAATCAAGATCTTATTCAATTGCTAAGTGCAAAGGCTACATCAAAACATACAAATGTGACACCTATGCAATAGGTGATTTCTACACCAGTATAGTAGCCAAAGTCGAGATTGAGTGATAAGGGGAAACAATTGCAATTATCACTACCAAGTGATACACCCTCACAATCTCAAGATGTGAATCATGTAAGAGAGGAAGATGATGAGTTAGTGAGCCTTGATGAGGTAATTATATTACCTAAGTATGATTTGAATAATATTACACTTGAGTAGATGCAAGAATTGCAAATCTTGTGGAGTCGTAAGGAAAAACAAGAACAACTGAGAAGTGAGAAGAAGAGAAGACAAGTATTATATATTGTCAAAGATATTTTTATAGATTCATTTGGAATCACATATATGAACAATCAACATACACTTTTGGATCAACTAGTGTATTTAGTTGATAAATCCAGATAAATGAAATTGAGACAAATGAAAAGTTATAACAATGGTCTAAGAGAAGAATGGACCATAAAGTTTTACAAAAATTCTGATAGGAACTTGTACATAGAAAAGCTAATCTTTCTCAATCTATCACACAACTAGAAGAAATTTTTAAAGACATCAATTCTTTATATTTGAAATTGTGTGATATAGATTTCTTTACAACAGATACTACATGCTCATTAGAGCTATTATATGTAGACATTAGAGCTAATGTTATCACATTAGGCAAAAACACAAGTTCAAACTCATCTTCTTACAATGAACTAACATTTAGTCAAAAGAGGTTAGCCAAGCTCATGGTTGGAGATACAGAGATTATGTACAAGTTGACATTCATTCAACTTCAGTTATTGCCACAGAGATATAATTCAGAAGGTAGTCTTTGCTGCCAAGGACATTTTGAAGAAAGAGACATTTTTTTTACATATTGTAGGATTCATTGACCTAGTTGTCGAGCTAGAGATTCAATTTCAAATTTTGGAATAAGTATATGAAAGATGGAATAAAGGCTATGCCAATATTGTGGCAAGTCATCAACAATTTTTTGATAAGTATCAGTTAGCCCTGCGGCCCCAAGTTCCATCAATGACAAAAATAAGGGGGATAAGAAAGAAAATGGGGATATGAAATTAAAAAGCACAAGGAAAGGTAGAACATAAATAAAAGGGGGATAAGAAAGAGTAAAAAGGGGATATCAATCAAGGAGAAGCAATGTGCAAATCAAAGATGATCTTATTATGGTCTCAAGGGGAGTATATATTTTTGAATGAAATGATTTCATGAAAAAGTCTTTTTCCCACTAATGTCAAAAGGGGAGATTTTTTATCTCTATTATTGATTAATGTCCAAACACTTAGTCATTTGCTAGGTAAGGTTACAAGGTCATCACTATGTTCAAGTTATCTAATAAAGGTCAAGCATACAATGCTTATATCGAGTAGGATAGTAATTGCCAAGTATTCAATAGTGACCAAGCAGATATATGAGTCAAGAAATATAGTAAGAGTTGAGCAATATAGTTTAGATTGAGCATATTGACAAGTTATCAAGAGCTAAGAAAATAGGTATATAGAAGGTGAGTAAAAACATGAAGGTTTATACATGATCAAGAGTCAGAGTATTCAAGTGCTAAGTAGTTCAGTTTTGATATGTAAGTTCATAATGGAACAATCTCATATATAAACCATTTTGGCTAGATTTTCTATAATATTTAATATTTGTAGAGCTAGTTAATGGTTGATCACATGTTATTATAGAAGGTAATGATCCCAAGGTGTGCAATTCAACCAATTAGAAAATGGGATAGAAATGACAAAAGATGATGAAGTGTAAGTTGTTGATCAAGATCTAGAACCTTCATAGAATGTCTATTTAAGGAGGATTCTAACCCTAGAATCAGTAGTCTTGATATGTGAAGGAGTAGAGATGAAGTTTTAAAGATAGATCAATTAGAGAGAAATCAAAGTAGTGAAGGACTGATCAAAGTTATCACATTAGGAGATCAGATCAAAGGTATAGTAAATAGGAGACCCAAGATCAACTCATAGAGAATACCAAGGGTCATGTACTGAATCAGTTATTGGTAACTAAGACAAGGTAAATCTCTTAACAAATTGTTATTAATAGATCTATGTTAACCTCCTAACATAGTCCTTACTTCGTTGTGAGTGTAAAATCCTTTAACAGGGTGAGACCTAATACTCTCTTAATATTTTAATAGGGAAAACCCCTCACAAGGTAGACCTTATGATCAAAAATTATAACCCTAACATGTTAACTTTATTGTTGTAACAATAAAGATTTTTGGGTTTCATCCCCACCCTAGTTTTACCTTCATCTTGAAGTGTTTTTGTTGGAAGCATGAATGTTGATGATACTTGTATAGGGGAGTATTGTAGAAACATGATTAGATCATTACCATGATGATATGTTAAATTCATGACTGTGTTTGTCATTAATGTCAACATAGTAGTTTTCTATGGTATCTAACATAAGAACAACAAAAAGATCAAGTTGGTATGAATAGATTGTTGAGTACTTCCATCAGTGAGTTTAAAGGGAGATGCTACTAAGTGTCTAGTATATGCAGCTAATCTTGACGGAAAAAGATATTAAGTTTGGAAGAAGTTATGTAAGTTTTGGTGAAGATTGTTCTAAGATAGAGTTTATAGAGGCATGTTCTAGTAAACTTGTTATATCTCTTAGCATAATTATGATTCTGAGAAGCAAGGTTAAAGGCATGCAGAAGGCATGTTGGTGATGATGCAGCTAAGCTCACTCATCATAATATAACATCTACAAAAATTTATTCAAGTTACAAGGCGATTGATTATTGTTATCACTAAGTATAACATGTTCTTAATGAAGTCCTATAATAATTAATTGAGAAGGTGTAATAGCCAAATCAGGAATTTTTTTTATAGATTTGGTATAAAGGAAGGATATTTTCCTTTAGTTGTATATGATTATATGAATGATTTCTAGAAGCACAAAGATCAGAATGTGAAGATAAGTAGATATAAGAAAAGTTGGAAAGAACTTAGTTGTTGAGGTTTTATTTGGTGATTCAAGGTTGGATACTTGGATCTAAGGTTTGTGACCTAGTTTACAAGGTCTGATAGTGATTGGTCTAATTGATAGGACAAAGGGAAGAGGATAAAGCATAGTATGAACAATTATTTTACAAGGAATAGTTGAGAGATTAATTGGACAGTGAGTTCAGTGGTCTTGCCCCATAAGCTCTTTGGACAGTGGGTCCTTCTCTCTTCTACAACTTCTAATAGGGTTGGCACAACTCCTAACAAGGTTGAAATCTCCTAACATTGATTTAAAGTCTTCTAACAGTGACTCTTATGTATTGAATGTGTTTATAGACTCCTAATAGGGTCCATCCTCTAATGCATAATATATATATCAGTATATCTTTGTGGGCATCATTCCCACTAGGGTTTTCCCTCTGATCAAGGGTTTCCCTAGTTAATAAATCTAGTGTAATTGTGTATGTGCATCTTATTATGGTTGTTGTTTAGTTTGGTTGAATGGTTAAGATTAATCAAGGTTGATAAATTTTTTAATTGGATAACTTATTCACACCCCCTAGTTATCTTGGTGGACTATTGTTTCTAACAATTGGTATCAGAGCATCAGGTCCTTGAAGAAAAATTTTAACAACTTTGGGACATCCATGGAGAACATATTCAGAAAGGATAGTCTGAAGTTTGATGGAACAAATTATGACAATTGGAAGGAAAAGATGAAGAAACATTTATTGTGTATGGGTCCATAGGATATTAGATATTGACAAAATCAAAAAAGACTATTATTTCTGAAAGTGCATTGGAAACTTGTACCGAGGATGAGAGGGAGAACTTTTCATGTGTGACATGAGAGCTAGAGAAGCACTATTATTTCCACTTTCTAAAATTGAGTACAACTAGGTAAAATCACTTGATACTTCTCATAAGATTTGGAAAGCTTTGGAAAATAGTTTTGAATGTGATGAACATTCTAAGAAATTGAGGTTACAAAGTTGGATTTGTGCATTTCAAGATACTAAAATGAAGGAAGATGAATCTATAAGAACTTATATAGGTAGAATATCATAACTTACTATAGGTATCAAATCTCAAGGAGGAACCAAGGAAGATGATGAGGTGATCTCAAAGATATTGAAGAGTTTAACACTATCATTTAAGCAAGCAATCTAAATGATACAATTGTTGATCTCTTGTACCAAAGATTTTACCAAGGAAGCATTACTTGGGAGACTTGAAGTAGTTGAAAATGAGCTTAGATAGTGTAGAGAATTGATCAGAACAGAGACAGCTTTCAGTGCTCTGAACATCTAACCTAATCTATCAAGGACCACAAGTGCTAGAGGAGATTTTGCTAGTAGTAGCTACTTTGATGAGGACAAAAAGATAGAAGGAGCAGCCCTTTCTGTAAGAAGAGGAAAAAAATGGTAAGAAAATCATTAAATGTTGAACTTGTAATGAATTTGGTCATTATGCATCTAAGTGTCCCATAAAAGAGAAAAGGTATAAAGGAAAGTTCAAACCTAGAAGAGATAGAGATTGTTTGTATGCCAATGAAGAAGATGATTCTGATGATCAAGTAGTAGGTGCTAGTGATGACGAAATAGGATTTGTGGCTATTAAAGTAGAAAGTCCAGAGAAAATGGCTTTGATATCACAGGTTGAAAAGAAATATGATTGGATAATTGATAATGGTTGTTCACATCATATGGTTGGTGATATGAACAAGTTTGTTGACTTCAAAAGTTATGATGGAGGCATTGTCAGAGTTGGAAACAATGCAGCTTGCCATGTGAAAGGTATTGGATCTATAACTCTTGATGGTAAGATTAACAGTGCGGATGTATATTTTGTTGATGGTTTGAAACACAATCTTTTGAGTGTTGGACAACTAGTGGATAAAGGCTATTAGTTATAGTTCATAGAGAAGATATGCATGATCAGAGACAAAGATGGAAAGATATTGTTTGTATGCCAATGAAGAAGATGATTCTGATGATCAAGCAATAGGTGCTAGTGATGATGAAATAGGATTTGTGGTTATTAAAGCAAAAAGTCCAGAGAAAATGGCTTTGATATCATAGGTTGAAAAGAAATATGATTGGATAATTGATAATGGTTGTTCACATCATATGGTTGGTGATATGAACAAGTTTATTGACTTCAAAATTTATGATGGAGGCATTGTCAGAGTCGGAAACAATGCAGCTTGCCATGTGAAAGGTATTGGATCTATAACTCTTGATGGTAAGACTAACACTGAGGATGTATATTTTGTTGATGGTTTGAAACACAATCTTTTGAGTGTTGGACAACTAGTGGATAAAGGTTATTAGTTATAGTTCACAGAGAAGATATGCATGATCAGAGACAAAGATGGAAAGGTAATTGGAATAGGAACTAGATCTAGAGATAGTGTATTTCAGCTAAATCCCACTAAAATGACATGTTTGGTTGCAAAGGTAGATGACAATTGGTTATGGCATAAGAGATTTTGTCATATAAAATTTGATAGCACTATGAAAACGAGTAGTATGTTTGCAATTAGAGATTTGCCTAAAATTGTAAAACCTACTAACATAATTTACAACCTAAATGTGTGTTGGCAAAGCACAACAAAGCTTCTTTTCCTAGAAGTTTACTACTATATAAAATTTAGAGATTGTACACAGAGATCTTAGTGGTCCTAAAAAAACTAAAGGATTCTATGGTGAAAGGTATTTTATGATTATTTTTGATGACTTTTCTAGAATGATGCTGGTTGCATATCTTAAAGAAAAATTTAAGACATTTGATAAGTTCAAGATATTCAAGAAAAGAGTTGAGAATGAATCAGGTATGGAGATTAAATGTTTAAGATTAGATAGAAGAGGAGAGTTTACTTCAAATTACTTTAACATCTTTTGTGAAGCTAATGGAATCAAAAGATAGTTATCAACTCTGAGAACCCCTGAATAAAATGGTATTGTAGAGAGAAGAAATAGGTTAGTAACAAAAGTAGCAAGAGCTATGTTAGTTGAGAATGATTTATCCAAAATGTGTTGGAGAGAAGTTGTGAATACAACAGTCTACACTATAAACAAAGTGCAAGTTAGGAAAGACACAAACAAGACCCCTTATGAACCGTGGTTTGGTAAGTCACCTATAGTGAAGTATTTCAAAATTTTTGGTAGCAAATGTTATATCAAAATAAATGATGATGTTGGTAAATTTGATGCTAGAAGTGATGAAGGTATGTTTCTTGGTTATTCATTGAAAAGAAGAGCTTATAAATCTTATAATATGAGAACTACGACTATTGTTGAGAGTGCAAATGTAAGAGTTGATGAGAAATTTAGGAGAAAGAATAGTTGAATACAATTCTAATAGTGAGAATGTTGTTGTTATTAAACCAAGGAATGATGAAGTATTCTTTGAGACTAATAATGATTTAGAGAATGAAGGAGACTAAGGAAAGAACAAAGTTTAGAACCTGGAATAGAGCTAAGAGTTGAGATAATAATTCCTACTTCTAGTAAGAATATGACAAAGAATCATCCACCAGAGTAGATCATCGGCAACATAGATAAAGGTGTGATGACAAGAAGAAAAATCAATGAAGAACTATGTTGGATATCTTAAGTAGAACCAAAGAACGTAGATGAAGCATGTAAGGATTACTATTAGAAGCAAGCTATGAAAGAAAAATTGGATCAGATAGTGAAGAATGAAACATAGGAATTGGTCCCTAGACCAGTAGACAAGAATGTGATTGGAAAAAAATGGGTATTCAGGAACAAGATGAATGAACAAGGTGAAGTTGTAAGGAACAAAGGAAGATTGGTTTCTTGGTTAAGCAAGAAGCAGGATTGTATCTCATAGAGTACAATAGAGGCATAATATGTTGCAACAACAAACAATTGTAATCAAGTTGTTTGGATGAAGTAGATGCTAAAGGATATAAAGATAGAATTCAGTGAACCTATTGTCATACATTGTGATAGCACAAGTATAGTGAATATATCAAAGAATCCAGTATTGCATTCTAAGACTAAGCACATTTTTATCATGTATCACATGTTGAGAGAGAAAGTTGCAGAAGAGGAAATCAGATTGGAGTATGTAAACACCAAAGAGCCAATTGAAAATATTTTCACCAAGCCTATTCCCAAAGAGACTTTTGAGTATTTGCAATGTATGCTAGGGGTTATGCCCCTACCTACATTAGAGTAGATGATACAAGAGTGCATCAATCTAGTGTTACAGAGAACTATTATTTGTCTGGACTAAATGTTGATGCATCTTATATGGGGGAGTATCTATGATGGACAGAGTCATCTAGGACTCTTGATAGATGTTGTTTTGAACAGTGTCTTTGGATACTTGAGCAAGTCAAATGTAGTTGTTGTAGAGATAGATGGTTGTTGAAACCTTTGACATTGATGTCAATGAGGGAGACATTACAACATGAATAATAGTTTGATATAGAGTACATTGAAGGGAGAGATTACAAAATGATATAAAGAACATTGAGGTATATCGATGAGGGAGAATGACTGATGAAGAGGATTTGAAAAGAAATGTTAATGTTCTTTTACATTTGGTATCTTTGGAACTAGATGTTTTTCATTTATGTTGCCATCAATGCCAAAGGGGGAGATTGTTGAAAGCATGAATGCTAATGATACTTCTATGTGGGAGTTTGTAGAAACATGATTAGATTATTATCATGATGATATGTTACATCCATCACTGTGTTTGTCATTGATGTCAACATAGTAGTTTTATGTGGTATCTAACAGAAGAATAACGAAAAGATCAAGTTAGTATGGGTAGATCATTGAGTACTTTCACTAGTGAGGTTCAAGGGGGATACTACTAAGTGTTTAGTGTATGCAGCTAACCTTGAAAGAAAAAAGATATTAAGTTTGGAAGAAGTTATGTAAGTTTTGGTGAAGACTATTTTTAAGATAGAGTTTATAGAAGCATGTTCTGGTAAACTTGTTATATCTCTTAGAAAAATTGTTATTATGAGAAGCAAGTTTAAAGGCATGCAAAAGACATGTTGGTGATGATGTGGCTAATCTCACTCATCATAATATTACATGTATGGAAAATTATTCAGGTTACAAGTTGGCTAATTATTGCTATCACTAAGTATAATGTGTTCTTAATGAGGTCCTATAATAATTAATTGAGAATGTGTAATAGATGACTTAGGGAATTGTTTAATGGATTCGATATAAAGGAAGGAAATTTTCCTTTGATTGTATATAATTATATGAAAATTTGTAAGAAGCACAAATAAGCAGATCTTAACAAAGTTGGAGAGAACTTTTTTGCCAAGTTTGTTATTTGGTGATCCGAGGTTTGATACTTGGATTCGACGTTCATGACCTGATCTACAAGGTTTGATAGTGATTGGTCTAGTTGACAAAATAGAGGAAAGAGGATAAAGTACAATATGAACAATTATTCTACAAGGAATAGTTGAGAGATCAGTTGGACCCCAAAAGTTGTTTGGACAATGGATCCTTCTGTCTTCTACAACTCTTAATAGGGTTGGCTCAACTCCTAATAGGGTTGGAATCTCCTAACAGGGACTCTTATGTATTGAATGTGTTTATAGAGTCCTAATAGGGCCCATCCTCTAACAAGGAATATATATATATATATATATATATCAGTATATCTTTGTGGGCATCATTCCCACCAGGGTTTTCCCTCTAATCAAGGGTCTCCCTAGTTAACAAATATAGTGTATTTGTGTATTTGCATCTTGTTATGGTTGTTGTTTACTTTGGTTGAATGGTTAAGATTAAGTAAGGTTGATAAAAAATTTAATTGGATAGCTGATTCACCCCCCCTCCCCCCAGTTATCTTGGTGGACTATTGTTTCTAACAATTTTTGGGTTGCCAAATCGTTGTGTTATGTTTTGAACTCTTTATGGATGTGATGTGTTTCATTTATGTCTTAGCATTACAACTTAAATGGTAGATCTAATATATGAGATGAATTAGGATTAGATGAATTTGACCTAACCCTAACATCTATAGTGATGTTTAAATGAAAAAATATCAAAATTACCTATTTAAGGAGGAAGAAGGGGTAACCTAATGAGTTTGGAGCAATTGATGATGCTATTGATTAGAAAACTTAAGCAAAAGGCATAGAAGAGTTGAGAAGAGGTGAAGAGTGAGTGTTTGAAAGGTTGCCAAGTGAATCAGAGATTGAGATGATAATGAAGGCCAGTAGTGGATCAACATTTGAGACAAATTGAAATCTATAATTGCAATGTGAGTTATATTTGCCAAATCAAAAGCTGGTGTTGCTTTATAACCATTGTAATAGTATTAAAATATTTTAATCAAGGCTGACCTAGCAATCATATGTAAATCATTTAATCAAGGTGACATTCTAATGGAATATTCTAGAGTCCTCTAATAAGGCCATTCCTAATAGAGTGATTGTATCCTTTAATAAGGTCACATTTAACAATGTGTTTTATAACTTTTAACAGTGTTGGCTCCTAACAGAGCTCACTTTAGAAGAGTGAAAGATTGGTGACATGTTGCTGATGGTTTTTTACAAGTTGGGTTTCCATGTTAAATCCTAGCATCAAACTTGTGTGGATATTATTTGTGATCATTTAGTATTAATGTTTACACTCTATAAATTTGTTATATTTAGGAAAATGGACTTCTAGTTCATGTTACTAAAAGTTTATTATAGAGGCTGAGCTAATGGATGTTCAAATTTGAAGTAGTTTAAGTGTTTATTTGTTCAATTAGTATATCTAGACATTGGATAACTAGTTCACCCCCTCTTAGTTATTCTAAAAATTGGTATCAGAGCATTGGCATTTGTAGAGAAAGTTTTGAAGGTACTTAAAGATAAATATCAAAATGTACAAAAAGGAGGTGCCAAGATTGAATAAAAAGAATTTCCCTACATGGAAAAGTTTGATTAGGCCACATCTAGCAGGAATTGTACATTTTGTGGATAATGCATATGTGGAGATCACAATAGTTCCTTTGATAACTCAGCAGCTGAAAGAGAAGCAAGAACACAACAAAGTATGTCAAAGATTCCATCAGCCCTAAGTTATGTTGATTTTGATGACATCAAAAAATGCAAGACTGCTAAGGAAATGTGGGATACACTACAAACCATCTATGGGGGAGACAAGAATGTCTTGAGAGTAAAACTAGAGAGTTTGAGAAGTAAGTTTGATGAAATGAGAATGATAGAAGGTGAGAATATAGTCCAGTATTATGGAAGAATCAAAGAGGTTGTTAATGCTATAAGAGGAGCTAATGGAAAGATTGATGATGAAACTATAATCAAAAAGTTATTTATAACTCTACTTCTCATTTATAATATTAGGGTTTTTGCAATACAAGACCTAATATGTACTCCAGGTAATGACCTAACTCTAGAAGGTGTGATTGGTAGGTTATTGCTTTTGAGATGTCAAATTTTGATAATTTCACTCCTACCTCTATTGAATTTTATTTCAAATCACAATTGGTTCTTAGAAAGAAAAGAAAATGAAAATATGTGAAAAGTGATACTGATACTTTTGATGATGAACTTGATGAGCTTGAAGCACTAGCGACTAGAAGATTTTCAAGAGGCAAAGGGTTAACAAAGGCAAACTTCCTATAATCTATATTTTATGTAACAAAGTTGGTTAGAATATTGCAAGATGTCCTAATAGAGAAGAAAAGGATGAAAAGAGGGAAATGAAGTACAAAGGGAGAAAAGATGACTGAGACAACAAGAGAAACAAGGATTACAAAGACAAAGGCAATAAATCCTATTACATTGTTGAAGAAGAAATTGATAATTAATTTGAAAGTAATGATGAAGAATTTGTTTATGTTTCTATGAAAGAAGATTATGGTGAAGATGAGAAAATTGAATTAATTTCATATGTGAATAAAAGTGATAGATGGATAATTGATAGTGTTTATTGAAATCATATAAATGGTGATAAAAGAGAATTTAAGACTATTGGACCATACAAGGGTAGCTTTGTTAAGTTTGGTAATGATGTACAATGTCTTGTGAAAGGTAAAGGATTAATACAATTGACTGATAAGATCAAGTGTGACAATGTTTATTGAGTTGAAGGACTTAACTATAACTTGTTGAGGGTTTCATAGTTGAACAAATCATGATACAAAATTTAATTCCATCATAGGAAGGCCAAGATATTTGATGTTGATGGTGAACTCATTGGAAGTGGTGATCAAACAAAAGATAACTTGTTCTATCTAGATTTATCTAATGAGACATGTTTGTTTGCACAATATGAAGATATATGGCTATGGCACAAGAGGTTATGTCATGTAAGTTTTGACAATTTGGTTAGCATTAGTAAGATGAAAAGTGTAAGAATTTTCCTTAGGGAAAAATGACACCAAAATCAAGAAGCTCAAGAACAAAGCACAATATAGACCAAATGATGTATGATCATAATAATAATATGATAATGAATTAATGTACATGCACACTAGGAGTGCCTAAATATGAAGGCCTCTAGAATGCTTCTAGAATGACTAGGAGTTAGCAAAATGATAAGCCTCACAACTAAGCACATGTCCACCAAGAGTGGATTATCCTCCACTGAATTATGTTGTAGACACCATGTGCTTAATTAGAGTGTGAACAACTATTCTGTCTACATGACAACTCAGTTGATTATGCAAACTCTAGGGTTGTAGACACCATGTACTAAAATAGAGTTTCTAACTCTTGTGTTGTCAATATCAAAACTCATATGAGTATGCATACTCCTACGTGTCTAACCTAATAAATAATAAAATAATGCATTTATTTTAAGTAAACTTAAGTAAAGTGTAAATAATAATTATTTACACTAACACCCTCCCTAAGTGTAACTTAGGGGAGTGCACTTAAGCTCACAAAAGCTATGATGAAATGCATAATGGGTCCCAGCTATGAGGCCATGTTAGGTACCCAAGTACAAATGCAATGTTGTACATACAATGAAATGCAATAAAATCTTTCTGAAAATGGAGAAAGAGGGAAAACCTCATGAGAAAAACTCTCTTCCAAAAAGAGAGATAAGTACAATAAAGAAAGATGCATGTATGGATGGAGTAATCAAGATCTCCCCCCTCCCACCCCCATTATGACATACATCATGCATATACAATAGAGAATCCCTCCATAAGAAGGAAATATAGAGAAATAAAATCCCACCCTTAGTGAAAGATCTCCTAATGACGAGTGCTTGAAGACAAAAGAAAATCCAATGTTGATAAACAACATTTCTCCCTATAAGAAGAAGATACACCAAGTATAGGTGCAAGTATACTTCCCATTGTGGATAGGAAGAGAAGTAATGTACCCTCCCCTCAATGATGAGTCCACACTCATGAAAGAAGCTCCTTGATGACTGAAGAAGTTGCACAATGAAAGCTGAATGAAGTTCCTCCTTGTAGGAAGAAGTGGTGCCATAGGTGTACTAGAGAATGCTCCCCAACTAGTAGGAAGAATCCTCAAAGGATATGATGTCTACAAAAATTGGAAGACAATCTCCAAAGATTGATATGTCTTCTCTGAAGTAAAAGAGTCATCCTCCAATTGCTGAAAGGAAGTGTCCACAATCATGTTAGTCTCAAAAGAAAGATCAATTCATTGAGGGTTTGAGTGTTCTCTCTCAACAAGTGAAGAACAATTCTCCTGAACAAAGAGAATATGGATGTCATCAATAATGTCTCCCACATCTTCAATGTTCTACTCCACAAACAACACTACAATGTCTAGAAGGAATTCATCCCATGAAACTAAAATAGGAAGACATGGTGTTTCCTCCTACAATGAATTAGGAGCATCTATGCCTAAAATTGGATTAGTAGAAGCAGCAAGAGCATTAGGATGTTTGATCTCATCTAGAGTTGAAGGTACCATAACTAGAGTGATTGGAGGTGGAATATCCTCTAAAAATGGAGGAACTATTGGATCTTCATGTGCTTTCCAAAGAGCCATCCAAATATCATAAGGATTAGTTGTCTTTCTAATGTGAAATTTCCCTTCCTCTGATTTTATATGAAATTTCAAGCCTCTAATCAGATCTTTAAGATCAAACAACCAATCTTTCAAAGATCCACCAATTTCTCAATAAACCCCAAATCGGGTATGCCAAAAATAGTGCCAAAAACTTCACAGCTTCACATATTATTAGTAAATCTGAAAGTGGACATTTTTATAGAAATTTCAGCATCATAACAGCCTAAAAAATGAAATTTTCAGATCTCTATAACATTTACACAACAACTCCCAAACAGAGGATAAAAACAATGTTCATCGGGCTCCTGAAAACAACATAGAATAGCTCAAAAACACGACAAAAACACTAATAATATATCACAGAAGTATAATCATGACCAAATACATATATTCAACTCTTTTTTAACATCTAGAAGTCTGAAATACAGTAGCAACCCAAACTAATATGAAATACTCAACCGGAAACACCAAACTCTTACCAAAAACACACCCGAAAAATCACAAATTTGCACTGTTCAGCACAAAGGCAAACTCTGCATGAGCATGCACACGGAATAGCTTCAAAATCCCATCTTTAGCCTTCTTGGAAACTTTAAAACTCCCATTCTTGGGTCTCCTTCTCCACAGGTTTGGTAGCCTCTGAAGAATAATGAAGAAATGAGCAAAAATCAAGTTCTAGAATGAGCCCAAAATGCCTCCAAACTCCTTAAAAGAGGGCATAACCCTAACTCACATCCAAGAGGGGTTAATAAAACATATTTTAATAATAATTTTCATTTATTAGTCCATTAGCTTCCAAAGGTTATCCTCTTTTTTTGAAACTTCACCTTTTTGGGCCTGCCTGCCTTAGAAAAGATTATTATTTTTAATTATTTGAAAAGGGGACATGACAAGTCCTCCCCTTCCAAATATTGCTTGTCCTCAAGCAATGGCTGAACAATAAACCAATCAATCCACCTGGATCCCAAATGTAGTCATGAACTATACTATTTTCAATTAACATAGGCTCCTGCAATATCCTCTGCAATATAACCAAGAGGAATCCATAATCCAACTAACAATTATAGCTTAACCAAACTCCAAAATCACAACTTCCACAATTAGAAACCCATGAGACATAAACTCTTAGAACATCAAAACTCAAGTAAAGTGGACAAATCAAATTGCCAACACAGTAAATACCATCAACGCATTCCACTGGCCTATACGAAATGTACAATCCAACTCTGCAACAATGGTGAATGCTCCCGAATGAAACTATACCAAGTATGGAGAATCCACACACTATACAACTCCTATAGTCAATACAACTCTGCAAATCACCGGCCACTATATCATAACCATAACTCCCATGCACCCCTAATGATGAAAAGCCATCACAAGATAAACAACAAGAAATGGAACCCAAACCAAATTTTCTTGCCATCAACTCCTCAACACAAGGATCAAATGTTAACTGATGTACATACCCTACAATATAATGTTGATAAAAAAAACCAATCTCAGTCAATAGCTCACCATGAACAAGTGATACAACCCACTATATCTGATCACCAGCTAAGTCAGGAGATGTCATAGCCAAAGGAGTAGAATCAATAACAACACTCGCTGAAGCATCACTCCAAAACTCCTGCTCTAAGTCATGTATTATCAAGCTGTCAACTGCAGAACCTATCGCCATGTTGTGCCCATCAAAACTCTGATCCCAAGGCATCAAACTATCCCATAACTGATGATAAGCACTAGGAACCAAAATACATCTCTGTATCATCAACATGGTCATCAAAGGTGAATTGATGAGCATACCTCACAATGTAATGTTGATAGAATGTGCCAATCTCAGTCAGTGGCTCAGACTGTAATCCAGATGTAGCTAACTGCAATCGATCACTAACCAGGTTGGAACTGACTACTACCTCTGAAGACATCACCAAGGGAGTAGTATTACTAGCAAGAACCATGCCAACTGTCAGCTCACCAACATCACACATGGTCTTTGATACAACATCTCTAGTCTTCGTGTCATTAGTAGTAGAGGTCACCACCATGTCAGGCATACCACAACAGTCTATTGTAGCACCCAACTCAACTCAACCTGACTCTAGTGGGGACGAACCTGATATGCCAATGTTAGTATCAAGGATGGATGCATCCCCATCTCCATTTTCTTTGACAATCTCAACCATGGACATCCTCAGATCACCAAATACCATAGCTTGTGACTGTATAGAATCTAGTAAAGATTGTAGTTGCTCTAACTCCATGGTCACCTTAGCCAAATGAAACTATGACTCCTTGAAAGCCAACTGTGTACTCTCAAGAATCTCAGAAGTCACCTCAAGTTGTTGAGTAAGCTCATTCACCTCATCTTCCTTGGCCAATAATGTGTCATATGTTGTACTCCCCCACTCCATAAGATAATCTCTGTCAGCTACCAACTGCCTATAATTTTGTCTCAAAATCGGAATAGCCTCCCATAAAGAGTGGATCTCTGTCAAGGAAAGATAACTACCTTCCCACTCCTCACTAGTAGAAGAACCCCATCCATAAACTGCTAACAACTGATGAGCAGCATCAAAATGCTGGCAAGTGATAGCAATGTCTCGCTCACTAACTCTCAACTGATTAGACACATGATGGCACTGTCTAGACCGTCTCCTACAAACCTCCTCTGATGCACTATCTAAAGGAATATCCTCAAAGTTACTAGTCTCTAGAGTATTACCATCCATATCCTGTGAATCAAATCCAAAGCTCATATCAACATACGGAGTATCAAGAATTATAGCACTATTGTCCAACTCCTTTGTACCAAAAGAAACTGCCAAGGAAACTAAGTCTTCAAAACTGCCCACTACATCCTCTTGGATGTCATCAATGCCAATATGATCCTGGGACTCATTTGTACACACTGCCAAATATGAAAGACCATCAACACATTCCAGCAAGTATGGTTGACTGGATATATGAACAATGCCCAACACCAGTGTATAAAAACTAATACCAACATCAGACAAGCTGCTAGAACAAGAAAAGACAACACCATGCAATTTGCTAATCAAATCCATGATAGCACCCAAACAAACACTGCTACCAAAAAGTGTTAAAGATCTCCAATCAACTGAACCCCAAACGCCAATATAACAATCTCAAGTCCATA
The DNA here is from genome assembly GCA_028749045.1 of Cupressus sempervirens. Lineage (NCBI taxonomy): Eukaryota > Viridiplantae > Streptophyta > Pinopsida > Cupressales > Cupressaceae > Cupressus > Cupressus sempervirens. The sequence goes on from CM053792.1 coordinate 522,269,077, forward strand.
TCCGTGAACTAGAATCAGTTAGTAAATCAAACAAACTCCTCACCTGAGTAATATGACCAATACCAACTAACTCCACATACTTGTCATGATGAGATAATGAAGTCACAATACTATCTTTGTTCACTTTCAGCTGGCTAGACAAATCGTGTGAAGTACTACTAGCCTCAACCTCATGTGATGAAGCATCTAACTGTGCTTGGTACTCTTTCTCAGCAAAGTCATGAATTGATAAGTAGGAGATAATTTCCACAGCTAGTCAAATTGTGATATGAATATCAAGATTTAACTGTGCGATTTTGAGTCAAACTCGATGACCCATGTATCATGAGTAGTGATTCAACATGAATCCATCTCTCATGAGAATAAATGGAACACTTAGCACTCATTGGATCTAGGTGATGCTCACAGGGGTGAAGCACCGGGACTTCCCGGGAGGTCACCCATCCCAGTACTACTCCAGCCTGAGCGCGCTTAACTACAGAGTTTCCTCCATAGTTAAACCCAAAGCTTGCAACCCCATTTGCAAAACCTTCACCAAGTGTTGTGCCTTATGAACCATTCATTAGAAAGCCCCTTAAGCTCATCAATTGATAAGTAGGAGATAATTTCCACAGCTAGTCAAATTGTGATATGAATATCAAGATTTAACTGTGTGATTTTGAGTCAAACTCGATGACCCATGTATCATGAGTAGTGATTCAACATGAATCCATCTCTCATGAGAATAAATGGAACACTTAGCACTCATTGGATCTAGGTGATGCTCACAGGGGTGAAGCACCGGGACTTCCCGAGAGGTCACCCATCCCAGTACTACTCTAGCCTGAGCGCGCTTAACTACAGAGTTTCCTCCATAGTTAAACCCAAAGCTTGCAACCCCATTTGCAAAACCTTCACCAAGTGTTGTGCCTTATGAACCATTCATTAGAAAGCCCCTTAAGCTCATCAATTGATAAGTAGGAGATAATTTCCACAGCTAAATCACACAGTTAAATCCTGATATTCATATCACAATTTGACTAGCTGTGGAAATTATCTCCTACTTATCAATTGATGAGCTTAAGGGGCTTTCTAATGAATGGTTCATAAGGCACAACACTTGGTGAAGGTTTTGCAAATGGGGTTGCAAGCTTTGGGTTTAACTATGGAGGAAACTCTGTAGTTAAGCGCGCTCAGGCTGGAGTAGTACTGGGATGGGTGACCTCCTGGGAAGTCCCGGTGCTTCACCCCTGTGAGCATCACCTAGATCCAATGAGTGCTAAGTGTTCCATTTATTCTCATGAGAGATGGATTCATGTTGAATCACTACTCATGATACATGGGTCATCGAGTTTGACTCAAAATCACACAGTTAAATCCTGATATTCATATCACAATTTGACTAGCTGTGGAAATTATCTCCTACTTATCAATTGATGAGCTTAAGGGGCTTTCTAATGAATGGTTCATAAGGCACAACACTTGGTGAAGGTTTTGCAAATGGGGTTGCAAGCTTTGGGTTTAACTATGGAGGAAACTCTGTAGTTAAGCGCGCTCAGGCTGGAGTAGTGCTGGGATGGGTGACCTCCCAGAAAGTCCCGGTGCTTCACCCCTGTGAGCATCACCTAGATCCAATGAGTGCTAAGTGTTCCATTTATTCTCATGAGAGATGGATTCATGTTGAATCACTACTCATGATACATGGGTCATCGAGTTTGACTCAAAATCACACAGTTAAATCCTGATATTCATATCACAAAGTCATGAATGCTCAATGTTTGCTCATCTCTACCAGGTATCTCACCATCATGCACAACAACATCCTCATAATCATCATCTGAACCCACTACGTTGTAGTTACTACCTGTTGTAACTATACCATCTTGAATACCTGTGATATCACCCTTTAACGACCTGTATACAATTGTCTCAATTTGAGTATCAAGTTGACCATTACTATCAATCTATGTAATATGCTTTCTCACTACCTCCTGTGGCGGAGTAGAATCTAAGACCTCTGCCTGGCTATAAGCTAGTTTCTCAAACTCCTCATGCAAGTTCTTGGTAATTGTGTCACCTGCCCTGTGAGAAAATCTGCCAAATAGAAATCTGGTCAACTTATCCACCTTAGCTGGTTCGAACAACATGTCATTCATCATACGATGGTGCTCAACCAACTGTTCAGACATGTCATGGCTTATTTTCCTAAGTTTATCTTGAATGTCTAAATAACCATCCTTTCTACTGTTCTGACTCTGGATATCAATTGTCCAAGATTGTGTCCTCTGAGACTTTGTACTATACCTGTCCATTCTAGATAAAGTAGAGTGTAACCCCAATAGATTATAACTTCTTCAAACACCAAGAACTAACATGCAAATGATTAGAAGTAGCATGCAACCATAGATTTTGACATGCAGCTGATTAGAAGCAACACGCAACCACCAAATTCACCAAGAACTAACATGCAAATGATTAGAAGTAGCATGCAACCATAGATTTTGACATGCAGCTGATTAGAAGCAACATGCAACCACAAAATTCACCAAGAACTAACATGAAAATGATTAGAATTGGCATGCAACCATAAATTTTGACATGCAAGATTTGGGTAATTGTCAAAACTGACATGCAAACTTTTACAAACCTTCAAGCTGGCAAGATCATAAGCTCTGATACCACTGAAATGTCCCTTCCTCTAATTTTATATGAAATTTCAAACCTCTAATCAGATCTTTAAGATCAAACAACCAATCTTTCAAAGATCCACCAATTTCTCAATAAACCCCAAATCGGGTATGCCGAAAATAGTGCCAAAAACTTCACAGCTTCACATATTATTAATAAATCTGAAAGTGGACATTTTTATAGAAATTTCAGCATCATAACAGCCTACAAAATTAAATTTTCAAATTTTTATAACATTTACACAACAACTCCCAAATGGAGGATAAAAACAATGCTCATCGGGCTCCTGGAAACAACATAGAATAGCTCGAAAACACCACAAAAACACTAATAATCTATCACAAAAGTATAATTATGACCAAATACATATATTAAACTCTCTTTTAACATCTAAAAGTCTGAAATATAGTAGCAACCCAAACTGATATGAAATACTCAACCGGAAACACCAAACTCTTACAAAAAACACACTCGAAAAACCACAAATCTGCACTGTTCAGCACAAAGGCAAACTCTACATGAGCATGCACATGGAATGGCTTCAAACTCCCACCTTAGCCTTCTTGGAAACTTTAAAACTCCCATTCTTGGGTCTCCTTCTCCACAGGTTTGGTAGCCTCTGAAGAATAACGAAGAAATGAGCAAAAATCAAGTTCTAGAATGAGCCCAAAATGCCTCCAAACTCCTTAAAAGAGGGCATAACCCTAACTCACATCCAAGAGGGGTTAATAAAACATATTTTAATAATAATTTTCATTTATTAGTCCATTAGCTTCCAAAGATTATCCCCTTTTTCTGAAACTTCACCTTTTTGGGCATGCCTGCCTTAGAAAAGATTATTATTTTTAATTATTTGAAAGGGGACATGACATAATGACAACAAAAAAATCCATACTAATACTAGAAAAAATGACTGAAACAATTATGTGGATAGGTGTCAGATTAGTGTAAGAGGACAATTCTTTAGAAAATGGAAAAGGAGATACTTCCTTATGCTCTCTTAGATGATCAATCATCAAAGCACTCCATTTTTTATAGTTCCTTTTTGTCAACTTCAATTTTATGCACTTTATACTTAGTGCAATTACAATAGGCCACTTGCCAATTTAGGGCATAAGTGGATTACTGATTTTGACAGTTAAAACAACAAATATGAAGCTATAAACCCTTGTCAAACTAGCCATTTGAATGGCTGCTACTCCCATTCAAAATCCTGGATCTCCCACTCTTGGTCCTATTCAAAATCCTAGATCATCTGCTCTTGGTCCTATTTGAATTCCTGGAGCTCCCACTCCTGGTCTGGTTTGAATTCCTAGATCTTTTGCTCATGGTCCTGTTCCTTCTCCTGGATCTCCCACTCCTAGTCCTACTCAAAAACTTGGACCTTCCATCCATGGCATCCCTCCTCCTTCTTCTAGTTCTACTAGTTGCATGGGTGGAGGTGTTGTTGTTGGTGGGCGGGTTAGTGGATGGGGTGTAGGTTTTCTCTGCACCTCATTCAGATTCTATATCTGGAAAGGGAGTTGGTTGCGATAGCAGCAAGGTCGCTACTAGGGTTTTTGAAAATGATGGTCTGATGGCTTCTGCTTTTGCAAAGGTCGTTGGAAAAGAACATGGGAAAAATGGTGCTAGGGTTTTGGCAAGGCCGCTAGTTGCGAAAGTGGGAAATCTGGCAACAGTGATGTGCTGGCTCCCAATTCTAGCAAAGAGGCTGGCTGTGGAAGTAGATCTATTGCATCCCCTTTGATCCCTTGTAAGCCTATTTCTCTTACTCTAGGGGATAAGTCACTTTTAGAAATTGAAGAACGCTCGAGGGATCTTTCCAAGGATTCTATTATTTGTCACTTTAAAGGTTTTTGGCCCTCTCTTTCAGAGCTCCATGCTTGGATTGCTAAGAATTGGGATCCATATGTTACAGATACTATCGAGATTTTCCCTTTGGTTAAAGGTTTTTTCATTGCTACTTTTATTAATCCTAAGGATAGGAATGCTATTCTTTATGATCGGGTCTTTTTTTGGGAGCACCACTTTCCTTTAATGGTTAAACCATGGCATCCAAATTTTGATCCTCAAAAGGAGTCTTTCAAAATCTCAACTTGGGTAAGGCTGCCAAATCTTCCTCTTCATTTTTGGGTGAACTTTGTTTTCAAGGAAATTGGTGAGGCTTTAGGGGATTTTCATATGGTAGATCCCCAATCCTTTGAGCACTACCATTCTACTTATGCTAGGATTCTAGTGGATATTGATGTTTCTAAGGTTCTCCTAGCTGAGCTTCTTTTAAATCATTCAAGGGGATCTTGGACTCAGTTGATTGATTATGATGGCCTCTCGTTTAAGTGTAATAATTGTTTCAATACTGGTCATTTGGCTGCTAAGTGTGTGTATAGGAATTCTTCAAACAAACAACCCTCCTCCTAGTCGAAGGGTGTTCTGGAACAACATTATATAGTTTACAAATCTTCTCCTATGGATGGGGATTCTAGATTTGTGTTGGGGATTGTTTATGCTTCCAAGGTGGATGCCCAAGGTGTTAGTTTTGGTTCTCTTGGTGCAAATTTTGGCCAAGTTAATGGTGTTGGGGGTCTTGTAGCAGAATCAAGTTGAGATACTTGCTTTGAGGCTGCTATGGGCAAGTTGCATTTTGTTTCTTCAAACTCTGATCATGGTGCTAAATCTGGTACTCTTGTTTCAAAATTTGGTCGAGATAATGTGATTGTTGAATCTGGACAAAAAGGGATAGTATCTAATCTTAGGGATAAAGTTGGATCTCAAACTAATGGTTCCAATTTGGTGGATGTTTTGAAGGTAGATTTCCCTAGTCAAAAGGATGGATGTCTTTTTTATGTTATTGTTGGAACTGGTAAACAAGGTTGCAATTCAAAATTTCAGGTTGTGGTGATGGCAGATGGTCCTTGCCATAGCTTGGATGATTTTCCAACTATTTTGGATTCTCAAAAGTGGCCATCAAAGGTTGCATTGGTTGAGGAGGGATGGATACCTATGACAACAAAAATATCTAAAAAGACCCTTCCTCAATTTGATATGAATTTGTGCTCTCATAAAAAGGGAGTGAATTCAAAATCTTAGTCCTTGCTTTTCTGGTCTGGCAGGATTCTCTGGTTGTTATGCTTTCTAGTCTGTCTTTCCAGGTTCCATGTTTCTCCCTAGTTTCTCTTTCTAAACTTATATGTTGGTCTCAAGTCCCTGTTTGACCTGGTTATGTTTTACTGTTGGTTTCAAGTCCGTTAAAACTTGGTAGAGCTTCATGGTATATCTTTCTTTTTTATGTAAAGGGTTTTGGGGCCCCTTCAAAACTCGCTTTTACCTTAATCTAAAACAAATATGAAGCTATATTAGACTTGACAAGATAAGATGCAAGACCTTTGAAGGATCTAATTTATTACAAGTGCCAATAGACCAAAATGAGACCAAAATTTGAAAGTACTATGTCTACTCAAAAATACTCCAAACTGATACTAGATCTAGAAAGTAGATAAAAAATATGCACTTAAAAAAAAAGCACCTAAATATGTATCTAGATGAGCCCGAACTAAGCCTTTGAAGTTGCAAAAATTAGGATTTGTGATTTGCATAAAAATTTAGGAACAGAGATCTCAAACAACCTACACCAATGTGCAAATCACAAAATTCTACCCCAAAACAAAAAAGATTGCTAAAAAAAAGGAGTTCGTATGAGGGAGATACCGTTGTTTGAAAATCACCTCTATAATATTTTTTCCTGAATCACTGTCGTCACACCTCCAAAAATCAATTATCTCTAGATTTCACCTTAGATGTCTGATTTTGATGAAACAAAAGTCAATTTGGGAGTTTTTTGACCTTCTGAATATGATGCCAATATCTGATTGTAGATCTAAAAATTAATTGCACGGATCTAAAGAGATTATAGCAATTTTGCAAGTCGGGCCTTCAGGTTCTTGTTTGCAAAAAAAATTGCCTTGATTTTGACTATGGCCTAGGGTAGGAAAAATAGTCAAAATTCACCAAATCAATGCTCCAAATGCAACAATGGTGAGGTCTGCTTTGGCTCTAGACGCTCCCAATAGCTATGGATTTTCCAGATCTAAATCAAGGTCCTTAGAGAGGTGAAGCAAATATGATCTCCAACGGCTATGAAATGATGCTCCTATGGCTTTGATATCATGTAAGAATTTGGTATAGCTTTGATACCATGTAAGAATTTTCCTTAGGGCAAAATGGCACCAAAATTAAGAAGCTCAAGAACAAAGCACAATATGGACCAAATTATATATGATCATAATAACAATATGATAATGAATTAATGTACATACACACTAGGAGTGCCTGAATATAAAGGCTTCTAGAATGCTTCTAGAATGACTAGGAGTTAGCAAAATGATAAGCCTCACAACTAAGCACATGTCCACCAAGACTGGATTATCCTTAATTGAGCACAAGAGTTAGTGTGATGATGAGAGGATAAGCCTACATAGGTGTGTCACATTAAATTATGTTGTAGATACCATGTGCTTAATTAGAGTGTGAAAAACTATGTTGTCTACATGACAACTCAGTTGATTATGCAAACTCCAATGTTGTAGGCACCATGTCTTAAAATAGAGTTTCTAATTCTTGTGTTGTCAATATGACAACTCATATGAGTACACATACTCCTAAGTTTCTAACCTAATAAATAACAAAATAATTCATTTATTCTAAGTAAACTTAAGTAAAGTGTAAATAATAATTATTTACATGAATGTGAAGAAGCCTACTCAATGAGGATGCCAACAGTGCCCTCCCGCAAGAGCAGCTCATGGGCTATCAGCTCATGAAGAAAGGTACAGGCTCATCATGAAGATAATATCATAGAGGTACTGCACTAAATACTTGCTCATGAAGGTACTAACTCATGGGTTCTCGACTCATGAAGAAAGGAACTAACTCATCATGGAGGTGCTGCACCAAATACCGACTCATGATGATAACTTGTTATATTTGGATTTATCTAATGAGACATGTTTGTTTGCACAATATGAAGATATATGGCTATGGCACAAGAGTTTATATCATGTAAATTTTTACAATTTGGTTAGCATTAGTAAGATGAAAAGAGTAGAGGATTGCCAAAACTAAGAAAATTTTATAATGTTATGTATAAATAATGTCAATGAATGACAAATTCTAGTTTTAAGAGAAAGACATATTCATCTGATGACATTTTGGAATTAATTCATACTGACCTTTGTGGACCTATTGTCATTCAAAGCTATTATGGAGACAAATCTTTCATCCTATTTGTTGATGACTATTCTAGAATGATGGTTGTCATGTTTCTTAATAGAAAAATTTTATGCTTTTTAGTTATTTAAGTGGTATTTAGCCAGAGTTGAAAATGAGGTAGAAAAAAGTCTAAAGAGCTTGAGATTTGATAGAGGTGGAGAAATCATTTCCAATGAATTTAACATATTCTACAATAATAGAGAAATCAAAAGGAAGATGTTAGCACCTAGGACCCCTCCTCAAAATGGAATAGCTAAAAGGATAAATAGATCAATCATGGACTATGATAGAACACTAATGATGGAGAAGAATGTATCACATAAATATTGGAGAGAAATTGTAAGTACAATAGTTTATACTTTGAACAAAGTGCAAGTCAAGTAAGGTACAAACATTACACCTTTTGAATTGTGGTATGGATATGCACCTAATGTAAAGTATTTAAAAAATTTTTGCAAATAATGTTATATACTAAAGGATAATAGGAATGGAAAACTTGATGCTAAAAGTGATGAAGGCATTTCCTAGGTTATTCCACTAAGAGCAAAGCTTATAACTTTTTGAACTCTAGCACTAATAAAGTCATGGAAAGTGAAAATGTGAATGTTGATGAATATGTAGAAAAGAATGAAGTTGAATGCAAGATAAAACTTGAAGACAACAACACATTCATATATGTGAATGAAGGTTCTCCCAACATCCCACCTAAGCAAGAGAACAAAGTTGTAAATCAACAACAAAATAGGAATTCTAAGTTGCAATAGCTAGTTGTCAAGCAATAGATTGTGGGTGCAAAGAAACAATAAAATAATGTCGAGGTACAAAGTGAAGGAGCCAAACATTAGGAAGACAGTGCCAAGAAAGCATAACATAAACCAAAATCTGAATTAGAGAGAGAAAATGAGCTTGAAATTATTTTCCAAGATGAACCTATGGAAGAAGAGAGAAGGAAAGAACTTGTACTAGAAAAATATATGAGAAGATATCATGCACCTGAGAAATTATTGGAGATAAAAATTTTGGTGTTATGACAAGGAAAAAACTCAAAAGTGAGATATGTTTACTTTGTGAGTTTGAGCCCAAATTAGTGAAAGATGTTTTGGAGAATGAGGATTGGATATAAGCAATGAATGAAGAAATTGAGTAGACAGTAAGGAATAAAACATGGACACTAGTGCCTAGACCTAAGGACAAAAATGTTATTGAAACAAAGTTATTCAAGAACAGGTTGAATGAAAAAGGAGAAGTCACAAGGAATAAGGCTAGATTGGTATGCAAAGGATATGTACAAGAAGAAGGAATTGACTATGGGGAAACATTTTCCCCTATTACAATATTATAAGGAGTTAGAATGCTACTTGTATATTTTTCTTATAAGGATTTAAGGTATACTAGATCGATGTCAAATCTGCATTTATGAATAGAATACTTGAAGAAGAAGTCTACATAGAGAAACTAGAAGGATTTGTTGACCCTAGCAAGAAACATATGGTATATAAGTTGCACAAGGCACTATATGATTTGAAATAATCCCCTAGATCATGGTATGAAAGACTACATAATTATTTAGTGAAGATTAGTTTTTCTAGAACTAATGATAGGAAAAATCTATACTTGAAGATTGCTAATAACAATGAGGTATTGCTAAGATCTTTGTTGACGATATCATATTTAGAGATAAGGAAGCATTATGAAAATCATTTGCAGACAAGATGAAGAAGGAATTTGAAATGTCTATGTTTTGTGAGATCAAATTCATTGTTGGTTTACAAGTATATCAAATGAAGCAAGGTATCTTCATCACTCAATCCAAATACATGGTGAAAAGTTGGCAAATAGGTGCCATGACTAATCAGTTGTTTCTCCTTTATCTATTAGGATTCCATTTGGTGTTTCCCTCCCTTGTCATTCCCTAATCACATCCTTCATACTACAAGACATCCCTTATCTTCTATCATGGCCTATGAACTGGTTAATATCTATTGTTATCTTATCCAAGCATTGTCAGTTTGTACATACTCTATCTTTGGCCTTTGTACATAGTTTGCATCTTATCTAGGGGCATATTACCTATATAGTGCATGAGTTTGAAATTGAATTGGGGGCATATCCTTAAGAATATGTTATCCATTGGACTTATCACACATCGGATTGGAGCTAACACTTGTGAATCCTTTATGATCCTAAAAAAATCTTTAAAATTCAGATATGATCCTGAATGAATCCTACAATTCCAAATATGATCCTAAAAAAAAGATCTAAAAATCACAAAATATCCTAAAAAAATCCAAAAAAATTGTATAATTTTATGAATGAATCCATAAAAAATCATAACACATCTTGAAAAAAACCCTTAAAACCATAAAATTGTCCTTAAAAAATCACTAAAAATCACATAATGTCCATGAAAAATCCCCAAAAATCATAGAATATCCTAAATAAATTAGCAACACAAAAACATCAAATATCCTCAAAAACCCTAAAAATTGCAAAAACCCACCAAAAATTTGCAATAAACCTTGTAAATAGTCATTGTGGATAATCACCCCTTTTGCTTGAACACTTGCACTTTTGCAAACTGAAACTCAAAGCACTATGCTTCAATGGCAATCACACCTTAATCTACTATCTAAGCAATGTAAACCAAAAATCAATCCAACTTGTCACTATCAACTAAAGCAAAAAAATTAAACCTATCACATAACAAATCTAACACAAACCAAGGATACTAAAACCCAAGTAATAATGGATGAGAATAGCTATTGGATCACGCTATTTAGTGAGTGATTTGTTTTTGCTTTGTTTTATTTTGATCATATCGTTATGCCACTTGATGATATAGATTGATCTGTGAGAGTGGCTGAGATGGTTCATGATAGTCTTTTGTTTTCTATATGTTAAGTGTACCTTTAAGAGTTTAGGGCATGTATATATGCCTTGGGAAGGATAAGGTCATTTTTTTTGTCTACATCATGCTTGTTTATGCTAAAGGCTTGCATTTGTGCTCTATCCCTTTATGGCCATGATGCATTGCATTTAGTTTGTTGTATCAAAATAAAGCTTCTTTGACATATAGTGCACTTTGTGAAAGAAAAAAGTCCTCACCTCATACTAATTGGTCCTTGTCTCATCTCCTATGTCTTCTAATGTCCATCTCATCCACCACCACCATGGTTATGTTCTGATGCACCAAAAATAATCTTCACCCTACATTCTTGCATAGGTCCAAAGTCCAAATAATCCAAAGCAATACATATATAAGCATGACATTCAATTTTGCATTCATTTCATATCAATTCATTTGCATTCATTTCATGACAAAAAATGTGGCAAAAATAAAAGATATCATTTCCTTATCATAACATGTAATAAACCAATACATGATGTCATCATATAAAGACCACATGGAAAGCATAAATACATCAATATAAAGAATATAAACATGTGCATAATCCATATCATATAGTCATCATAACATAGGTACATCTCATAAATGTCTCAAAAAGTATCATAGTGCATGATCATGGTTTACATCAATACCTACTGCCCATAGGCATGAACCATGAAAGAGCATAACAAAAGAAAAAGAAGCCCCTCTGCACAAGATCATGTCTATGTCAATCTTTATTGTCCCTGGCCTTGTGGCCTTTTTTTGGCCTCAATGATGACCACTCACCTATTTGTGTTGGCCTCATCAGTCTGATCACACCTCCATTGCTCTATATCCTTTGTGTCCATTAAGAATGTGATCTCAATGTCAGACAGCTCTCTACCCTCTACTCTGGTAGCACATCTATCTTGTAATGATCCCTCTAATATTATGTCTCTACATTTTCCACAACCATCATCCTAGCCAAACCCTAAAAGGATGCATCCCAGATGCTACTAATGAAGTCTCGAGACTCCTAGACTTCCCTCTCTACCCTTTGTACTACTACATCCCTCTCTATCATGACTCGGTCAATCACTGCCTAGTGCTCCTCTAACTAACTTTGAAGCCCTTTATAACCTCCATCATCTCTAACTCTAACTGACTAGGCCCTATTTGTACTGGTACTAACTTATCATGTATGCCATCTATCAAATCCTCCTCTATATTCATTGCTACAACATCCACACCTCTCTCCTCCCCTCTACTTGACTTCCCTCTATCCTCTACATCATCCTCTCTCTAGCCACCATCCTCTCCAACCCTCCTCATCATCATCTCCCTCATCATCATCCTCATCATCATCCCCATCCCCTTCATCATCCTCCCCCTTCTCATCACCTCCTCTCTCCTCATCATCCTCCCCATCCTCTTCATCCCCTACCTCCTCATGATCTCTCTCCTCCTCACTATCACCATCCTTATCCTCCTCATCATCCTTCTCTCTACCCTGCTCTACTATGGTCTCACCCATGGTACTAGCACTGTCGAATCTATCAATGACCTTGATTGATGCTAAGAAAACCATCTATCATATGCTACTGTCATGCCTGCATCTATCACATCTACTACTACTCCCTACAACCTAGGTTGTAGCTCCTCTAAATGTGCATAGGCTACCAATGTCCTGATTAGCACCCCCCACTCTCTAATCTCTACTCTAGATCAAGCAAATAGAGAAAGACCTATTGTTACATCTTGCCTCTCACCAAACTATGAACGTACTCACTTTAGCAACTACATCTCTATCACTAGGTGTCAAATCATTGTTTGCCCTATCAGATAAGACTCGTGCCTACAATATGGAAGGTGGACCTCATCATCATCCCACCCTAGGAAATCTTTGTAGGGTCTCCATATAAATTGTGTCATTATGTCCATTTGATGCTTGAAGAATTGAGTGTACTCTAGTGGCCCTTGTACCAATATCACTCTATAGTTGTACACGTAGGGCATGTCCTCAACCAATTCCCTCTCCAAAAGTGGCCTGAATATGAAAATATGCTCATAAGCCCAAATCTATAGTAATGTACCACTAGTTTTGAATGTCAATCCACCTCTATATGCAACCTCATGTAGATAATAGTATAGCATCTTGAGCATGCAAAGGCTCCCATGAAAACATAGCATCGTCCATAACCATCCTCTCTAAACCTTGACCCCATCCAATAGGAAATCCATGCCCTCACCTATCTATTATTAGTAACCCACCCACAACCCAACATATCACAGCAATAAGATGCTCATGTTGTGCCACCAACATCTCTCATCCAATCTCATAGTCCCTAATCCCTAACTCTGCAACCAAACACCTGATGAAACACAACTTGCCCTATTGTGGGATCATATACTACCAACTCCCCATGGATTAGAATTTGAAGGATGTGCCATACATCCTCTAAGGTCACAATGGCCTCTCCCATGGGTAGATGAAAATAAATGGTCTTTGATAGCCACCACTCTGTTAGTGCTATCAGCAACCCCATGTTACCTCACACCTCGACCATGAATGTAATATGGTAAAGTTCAAGCCCTACCAAAATCTCTCACTCACTGACTATCATTTAATGGTGTAGAATTAGGGTTTGAGGTCTGTGGCCCCTTTTCTACAATTGGTACAAGTCCTCCTACATAATCATACATTGTCTATCAACCTTCTGTGGCTTTCTACTAAGTCCAACCTAACTTTGACCCAAATTTGACTAAGTTTGACCTTGATTTGATGAAGTTTGACTATTTTTTACCATGATCCACTAGGTTTACCAATGTTTTGAACTCTTTCTAGGATTTTGAGCATACCTACCAAATTTTGGGTCATTTTGAATCTATTTGCCCTATTTTTGACTATTTGCATCACTCCATGTCAACATTCTCCTAGGTTTTACCTAAATTTGATCTAGTTTTTACCAAATTTGATCACTTTTGACCATGTTTGACTAAATTTACCCATGTTTGGACCTTTTCCTAGGGTTTTGGGCATGCATTCCAAGTTTTAGGCCATTATGGGCCCATTTTGACTATTTTCGAGGCTCTAGAGCATACTAGAGCACAATTAGGGTGCCCAACTATGCTTAGTGCACACTTGGTCATGTCAAGCACACTCAAAGTGCACTTGGGTGTGTTTTGAGTGTAATTTGGGTAGTTACATGCCCTAATCTGCCCCTGAGACCCCATTTGACCCCTAACTAATCTCAACATGAATGAAAAGCATAAAAGACATGGAGGGGGGCCTCGATGTACTCACTGGTGGTCCTATGTCTTCCCGTCATCAATAGATACACACTTGTTCCCTGTGATTATTTCTCCTTGGGTATTATGTCCATCTTCCTTGCTCCAAAGCTCTTTTCTTCCAAATGAGAGAGTGAAAATGACTTCCAAACCATCTTCAAGCCCTTTTATAACCCTATTGTTACTAGATGGACATGCAAGAGTCATTTTATATGTTGGTTGTGTTGCTTTTTACACTCTAGACCCCTTAACTTTTGTATTTGAGCTCTAATTTGTGATATGTCAATTGTTATGGCTTTGTCTTCTCATTGTTGATAAATTGACCTATCATTTGCATTATTTGGTCAATTTCTCGAGGCAACACCCATATATACCACCCCTACTAGGGCATGATTTTATGTATTTTTCATCAATTATTCTTTGACAAAACACTCTAAATCACATTGTATCAAAGAGGGGCAAAATGTAGATGCTCAAAAATAATTTGCATATACTATTTAATCACATTTTCACACTAACCCATCCCATTTTCTTATTTCACTAATTCTAATCTTTTGGCCAACCTAATTATCATTTGAGCATGGTTTGACAATATCCTTCATCACTTTTACCTCCTTTCAAATCAATTGCAAATCATTTCAGAATCAGTTCATTTTTTATCAAAACTTTATAGAATCGACTCCAAATCATTTCAACATCAACAAAATCTCATCCAATCAACCCAAAACCATTTCAATATCATCAAAATCCTTTCTAATCAACCCAGAATCATCCCAAATCAACCCAAAATCATCCAAAATCAACCCTAATTGACCTAAAATAGGTCAAATATCCCAAATCAATCATTTTTAGTCTAACCCTAGGCATTGTTGTATCCCTTAGGGCCTTGGCAATTTATCAAACCTAGAAAACCTAAAAATATGACTTTAGCACTATCATGTCCCACAGGGCTAGGTCAAACTATCATTTTCATTATCCAATCATTAACATTATTGAGTCCCTCAGTGTCAGATCATGACTCTATCTAATCAATTTAATAACATTAACAATGTTTGTTGATGTTATTATGATCAATCTTATCAATCAATTTTGATCTTGTGTTATTTACAAGGTTCATCAAATATCATGTGTTCCTAATCCATGTCATGTGCCCTTAATATGTTGTCAATCTTAATCAATCAATCAATTTGATCATGGCTTTGATCTATGCACCTTCATCCTAGTCGATCTGCATAATCATCACATTTCATCTTGCATTTATCTAATCAATTGGCCAATCATTTACTAATTTATCCTTTAGGAATAGATAACCCATAATCTAATCCTATGTCATGTCAATCATTTTCATCCCATATTACTAATTATTCTTGCTAACCAACATTCTCAATTAATTGATATTTATTAATTAATTGATTCATCATTCACAAACCATGGGAATTTTGAATTTCCTAAGTCCTATTTTCCACTTTTAATTTCCATTTTACTAATTTTCATTTTTGTGGAATTATGAATTTTTTATTCAAATATTCCACATAGTCTTGACACATGGATATCCCACGTCATAGATTCTCCCTTTACACTTGGCTAATTGATGTCATATTTGACATATTTAATTCCTTAGGCATGACTATTATAAGCCACTTTTTTTATAGATTCTTGTCTAAAAGTGGCTTTGGTGTCTCATATGCACATCATAGATTCTTGTCCACATTTAGTCATGTTGACTTTTCTGTGTCATAGAATCCTACATTTGGCATATTTTGTAACATTTTCCATAGATATTCTAAGGAATATCATGCTAAGTTGCATATTTGAATCAACAAGTATCCATCATCTCATTCATGTCTCAACTCTTGCACTTTGACTATAAATTGAGCCATCTTTTTCTCATTTTTTATCCTGAGAACATCCTTAGAATCTCTATTCTCACATCATGCCCGAAACACACTTCTAGTACTCTCAATAGCATCATCCCATTATAGTCATTTTCTTTCAATTGTGTGCACTATAAGCAATTTGAGCTACATCAAATGGAGAAGAAAGAAGGAAACGAGAGCTAAAATTAAAGAGGGAGTGTTACTTATGTTTTCTTTCTTTATTTTAATTGGTTTTCATGGTAGACTAGAAGGGTTTAGTGTATTTTGATTGAGTTTTTGTGGTTTTTCATACCCATTTTCTAACCCATTTTCTAGTCCTACAAAGGGTCTCATAGTGTGCCAAAAAGCCAAGGAGACATCCTCAAATGCTGGTCTTTACCAACCACTTCCAATCATGAGAAGACCATGGAAATGCATAAATGTGGATTTTGTAGTTGGACTGCCCAAGACAAGCTAGGGGTATGATAAACATTATGTGATAGTGTATAGGTTTAGTAAGATGGTTCATTTTGTGCCTTGCAAGACCATACACAATGCTTGTCAAATTGCTCATTTGTTTTGTAGAGAAGTGCTTAGGATCCATGGACTACCTATGAGAATAGTTTCAAACAAGGACACCAAATTCATGAGACTTTTTGAAGATACTATGGAGAAGGCTTAGGACTAACTTGTCTTTTCAATCTTTTTATCACTTATAGACTAACGACCAAACATAAGTGACTAATAGGAATCTTGGCAACCTACTGAGGTGTCTCACCAAGGAGTATGATTAGACATGGGACCAACTAATTGAGTAGGTTGAATATGCCTACAATGATACAATGTGAAGATCAACAGGTAAGAGCCCTTTCAGAATAGTTTATGGTTTACATCCTAGAGGGACTTTTAAATGGAGAGAGTTAAAGGATGGAGTACAAGGTAGTGGATATGTTGATGACTTTTCACAATCCATGAGCGAAGTCCATGAAAGTGCAAGGAAGACTACTTGAAAATGTTGACAAGTTGAAGCAAAAGGTGGATGCCTCAAAGAGAGAGTTACCATTTTAGATAGGGGATCTTGTGATGGTGCATCTGAACAAACTAAGAATACCAAAAGGGATACCATACAAGCTCCAGATGAGAAGGTTAGGTCCTTCCAAAATACTTGCAAAATATGGGAACATTTCTTATAAGGTTGAGTTACCTATAAAACTAGGTTTGTCACCACTCTTCAATATTGTAGATTTGGTTTCCTACAAAGGCCTTGTCCAATTTGCTGATTAGAGTCTTCAAGAGGTCACCCAAGATGTAGTAGATCTCCACCTAAGCCCTCCTCCACCTCTATAAGTAGATAGAATACTAGATTTCAAGATCTAAAAATAGAATAGCAAGAAGGACTACTTGGACAATCTTGTCAAATGGCTTGAAAAGGATGATGTTGATGTTGCTTGGATTAGAGAGACAGACTTTAAAAGATTAGGCATTGATTCCAAACTCCTAAATCCAAGGATGGATTAACTTTTTTGTTTGGGGGAGTATGGTGTAGGGTCACTTAGTCAAAGCCCTCATTTTGGTTTCTAGTTGGATTTTTGGCATGTACTGACTTGAACCAAGTTATGAGTGTGAGTTTGGAGCTTTTCAAGGTTATCTCCTTATTTGAAATTGTTCCTAGGTGTAGTTTCTACCCTATGAGATTTTGGTGTGTTTGTGACTGTAGCTTGTGTTAGGGGTCATGGGTCTAGGACCATGAAATAATGAGGAAGGTATGGTTTTTAAACCATCTTTCCATCCATGATTTTTTTACCTCTTATTACATGGTTTGGAGATCATACATGTCATTTGGGGCAAACAAGGGAAAAGATGTCAAAAAGTTGTCAATTGGGAAAAAGTTGTCAACTAGGAAAAAATCATGCAAATTGATATCCTCAAGGCTCAATCATGCCTATAAATCATTAGTAGACCATAATGGACAAGTTTGGAAGTTCCCAAGTGAGGAAAAGAAAAGTTTCTCAAAATTGCAAAAAGTTGTCAAAATTGTCAACAATTTTTTTAAGTTGCTTGACAACTTTTTGATACAAAAGTTGCATAATGCAAGAAAGAGGTTGATGTTTATTCTAACTACATACAACCTCTTGAGGAACTTAAATAACCTTTGAATAAACACATCCCAAGGGTTGAGAGTTGTAATCAAAAATTTTGTGCAATTGGATCCATAAATTATAGTCCAGTTTTCAACAGTTTAGGAGTTTTTTTATTGCCTGTATGGAACAATGGATTTAAGAATAAATTTTGGTGTTGGATTTTTAAAAAAAATCTTATTATAGTAATTTTATATTTAGGTTGCAAGATTTTAGGTGTTCATTTAAGTAGGTTTTGAAATTCATTTGTAAATACCCAGTGTGTTGGTCCAATTTTGATTCTCTATGCAAGAATGGATCCCCCATGAGTTCCTATCATGAGTTATTCATGGATTTAGGAGAAATGGGAGCGGATAAAGTGTACATAGTGTACATCATTTTTGGGTCCCTAGAGAGTGGGTTAAATAATTTAAATGTCATGCCCTAGGCAAGTCTTTGATACTTGGTTAGGTGATCACAACATTGACAAGAAGAATTTGAGGTTTGGATGTGAGGAATAATTCAAACCAAGTGTTGTAGAAGGAGGAGGGGTGAGTAATATTAGTATATGAAAAAGGGGAAGGTTTCTTGACAAGTTTTATTAAGGGAATTATCAAACCCTAGTCAATCTTTCCCTTCATATTTTGAAACCCTTAAATGTAGGCACAAAAGTTGCTTTTAGGTGTACAAATAGCTTGGAAACTTGATACCCACAAAAATCCTTTAGCTTTTCTAGAAGGTTACTCAAAACCAAAAAAATTGTCACCTTATTCAGATAAAATTAGGGTTAAAGTCCAAAAACTCAAGTTGGAGGGCTAATTCTAGTAACCTAATTTTTGGCAGTTTTGGAGTACGATAAAGAACTTGAAGGAACCTTGTGAAATTTGTGTCCAGAAGTCTAGGAGAAGTCTGACATCACTTGTAAGAGCCCCTCACTCTAGAAGGTTGAGAAAAATTGTCAAGAAATACTAAGGGAGGAAGGCAACCAGTTATCTTGAAGAGGCATTTGGAGAATGAAGGAACTAAAACCGTTGGTGTAACTAGGTAGTGAGTATTTAGAGGATAGGGTATAAATCCCCTAGAGAGTAGGGCATCAAAGGAACCCTAATTAGGCTAAGAGAAATCCAAAGCATATCCTTGAGAAAGTAAGGACTAAAGAAGCAAACTACCCTAGCATTACATCAAAGGGTAGATTTGAACCCAAGACTTACCACATTAGAGGCTCACAAGTTACCACTATTGTAGGATTTTGCTTAATTTAATATTGATTATTATTCTAAAAAATAATGAAATAATTTAACTAATCATCCACCTTATATATTAATGTGCACACTATTTTCCAACTCCAATATTAAATAGCCTTTCAAAATTCAAAATAATGAATAACTATAATGCATCCAAGGGGATAAATATTTGAAAACTATCACATTAAACTTCTTGTGTTTAAAAAAAATACAAATACAATATTTTCACTAACCCCTTATTAGTTAGGACATCAAAAAAATCTCTAAACATGTTATTTCTTCTTGTTAATTCCCCTCTTTTAGTTTCTTAAAATTAGATTTTGAGGAGATTTATAGTAATTTGAATACAAGAGTTGAAGTAGTGATTTTTTCCTCTTTGGGTTTGAGGGGGATGGAGGCATGAGTAAAGGGGATCTCTCTTCTTAAGTTTCATAACAAAAAACCAAACCAAAAGAATTAGTTATTTAGTAAGGCATTAAGCTTGCCTCATCACTAGGTTTTAAGAAGATAACTACTAAGAGGAGCTCTTGGATAATTATTGCAGGTACAACTAAAAATTTATCAAAAGACTAGAAAAATAACACTACTTTACAATAGGCGCCCCTTTTGGAATAGCATATTGAGGCAATTACCTTTTTTATAGAAAGAAAGAATATAATAGATTAACTAATTATCTAGAAAATGTTGGAATTGATTAATCTCCCTAGAAAATGGGAACATTTATTATTGATGCTTAATGTGGAAACTCCCCCTTCTAGTATAATAGATGATCCAATTTTTTGCTCCCCTCATCCTTATGTCTCTAAGTTGATTTTTTTAAATGGATTAGAGTGGGCTCATAATTTTTCAATGTCACTTTCTTTCTTGAGAGTCTCTCACATGTAATAAGGGCTCCTTGTTGTTTATTTGTGAACCTAGGACTTCGTACACTTCTCAACATGACTAGTGACATTTTAAAAATTTGAAGTCTACTCTAGCTCATTATTATCTTGTGGATTTTGTGTTTCTATAGTTTTCTTTCCAAGAATCATATTTCTAGTCTTCCCCATAATGGTAAAGGGTTACTTATCTTATGGGAAGCTTCTATCAAACCACAATATCTGGAGGTTATTTATTACTCTGTATTGATTATCTCAAATTTATTTTGGGGGTCAATCATTTGTGACATTTATAACATAGGTGATCCACACTGACACTCAATTATAGGAGATTTCATTAATAAATTAAATACCAATCCTTTGATTCTAGATCCAAGGAATGGATTCATAGTTCAAGAGGATAATGTGAGATGTTGATGGTGAGGCTACATGTGAAGATATGATTACAAATTAGTTTCTTGTTGCGACAATTTAGTTTTATCTATACATGGGTCAATCAATAACCAAAAATGTTGAAAATGGTCGAGTATTAGTAAAAGTGTGATTAGATATTAGTGCATGCATTTTTATTATTGAAATCTTAATAAAAGTAGTAACTGGGGCTATCTATGACAAAAGATAATGGTTATCAAACCCTGTAGGTAATTTGGTATTTTCTCCTAGAGATAGAATTAAAATATTATCTAAGGGATTAATAGGAAAATATTTATGTTGAATATACAACTTATATTTTTATATATTGCAAAAGAAATAATATTGTTTCAAACAAAATTAATTTAAGAATGTTTATCATTGAATTGGAAGTTTTTTTTAGTCAACTATGTTTTTATTAAATTAAACACTTTTAGTGCAAATGTAAAAATAGTTATACTTTACACACTTTATAATTATAATTTTGTAAAATATTAGTTTCTGATTTTGATTTAAAGATATAGTATATTAAAAATAATTGTTGAAAATATAAGCATGAAAATGACACTATTCATTAAAATGGTAAAAAACTCTTGTACTTTGTACGGTTTGAAACTTTAAAATTGTTAAAACTCATTTAAATATATTTAATCAAAATTAAAAAGTTTACCAATCTATACTTTACTTTTTTTTCTTCTTATATTTTAAATTATCTCATAAAGATAAGATATGGTGTTCATGATTATTAATGTTTGGTAGCTTCACTTGGATAAACTCAAGAGACTAAACTTTGTGTGTGTGTGTGTGTGTGTACATACATACATACATATAGATACACAGATTTATACATATAAGTGTAGTTAAATTATAATTATTATATTAATTAAATATTAATGAATAGATATGTCCCATGAAGGGACATGCCTATCCATATCTCATCCACAATATAAAGAGAGATGATTGTCATTTAGAAAAGACATACCATGCAGGCATTGTCATTACATTTGCAATGATCTTGGAATAACAACAATGATTAGTATTATAGTTAAAATATACATCAAGATATTTTATAACCAAAATTAGAATTTAGAATTTTTTATTCAGTCTTGAATATTATCCCTATTTATATCTCATAATCTTCAACTATATGTTTACTTTTTCTCTCTACTACTACTACTCCATCTCATTCATAAATCAAATATTTTTAAAATAAAATCTTCTTACATATATTCTTATTTAAAAATTCATTTTATTAATAGACTCATTTTAAATAATATAAAACTTATTGGAGCCATCAAAAGCTTACCATATATTATCCATTATCTTTTTTACATGCAAACTAATGACTGAGAAGGCTAATAAAAATATTAATCTAAATAGAGAGACTAATAAAAAAATATTTAAATAAATTTACTTAATTAAAGATTATTTTAATGAAAGCTATTATGATTTTATTAATAAAATATTATGTTAAAACTACTATATTTTTTACAATTAAAAAAAGATAACATAGATAAGTTAATTACAATCTGTCTAGGTAATCTTTCCTCTGATTTTATTTATAAAATAATTTAAATGTATATCTAATTCATAAAAAGTTAATATCAAATTCTATCCCCTTGACAGATGATTTGACATGAGTCAATTTATGAGACATAGAGGTGGATATGGATAATATTCATGTAACCAATTATGCATAAGCATGTTGAAGGAATTTGTTTAAAGCTGTGTGATAGTTATAAATCAATATGCATCTATTTTAGGAATCTATCAATTGCTCTATGCAAGAAATCTCCCTTATTTTGGGGTTTGGTGAACCCTATGTGTCCAATGGTCATGAGCATTTTTATTTATATGGAATATGAACATTTGTTTTTTTATATCAGTAAATGACAAGATCCTTAAGATTTATTAATAACATAAATAAAATTACAAATATATCCATTCAAACAAACACTGGTAGGAAAGAATGAAGAAGAAAACCTCTAGTCTTTCCTAGGACCAAGGTCCTATATAGGTACATTCTTAGAAGGGACATACCCCAGTTTCTATTTTTTAATGAAGGTCATCCTTCATAATATTACTTTATCTTTAGCTTTTTATTAAATTGATTAATTTTATTCAAACTTTTAATATTTTCCCAAATCTTCTTTGGGAACTTAGGAAGGCATACCTTCCTTTACATCTTGTTTCAATAATAAAGGAAAGAATATACAAGAATGACAAAATGCATAGGGTAATCGAAGGATAGTCTTAATAGTAAAGTCTCTTCCTATCAATCACAAGTTTCTCTTTTGAAGAGAGACTCCTTCTTGTACCTCTACAGTTAAGACAACTTCTTATACACATTAGTCACTAGTTCTTAATTATTGTTAACTATTCTTATGTTGCAAAATCTTACCCCTTTTTAATTGATTCCATTGATTATTTTCAGAAATTTAATATCAATTTTATCAAAAAATATATGAAATTTGATACTAATAGGGTATAGTTTCCTTTTGAATTGTATAAATTTTAAATTTTAAATAAGGCAAAGTTTAAGAAAAAGAGAAAAGACTAAAGTAATAAGTTCTATTTGATTAGATAAAGTTTCTAAATATATCCTTACTGAGCCTAAGTAATAAGATGATTGATCCTAACAGGTAATTAGTAAGAATACTCAATCTATAGATCTACTGAAAAGAAGTAAATGGACTAAAAAAATTGAAGACCAAATAATTAAAGTAATTTGATAATAATTATCCTGAAGATAATAATGAGATAAAAACTATCCTACTACCAGATTCATGCCTATAGCAACTTAATGTTTTAAATACTCCCCAATCAATCTTTTACTCTTCAATGAAATCCACTTCTAATTTTTAAATAATGTGAAAAATAGAGTTGATTAAATAAGAGAGTAGAGAGATGCAAATTATAATAATCCAACATCTTATGCTAAAAGAGCATCTTATATTGATATTCTTAATATGTATATACACACCTTACTATTTTAGGGTCATGACCAAAATGAAAGAAAACATATATACAAAAAACTATTAAATAAAACATAGAAAGAAAAAGGACTAGAGACAAAATGATACAAAACTTGCTAGCCAGACTAGGGTCAATGCAGAAATAACTGAAATAGGATAAAACCAAAAGATGAAATCTACATGGATGGAGTATATATCGAGATAATTTCATCAAAAAATTTGGACCAAGGGTCCTAGATAACCCACTACCAATTAAGACCAAAGGTTAAGAGTTCACCCCATTTTTCTATGAGACCATGATGATGTCGACTGCTTCATTCAAATCTTTTTCCCTAGAGCCTAGTGGAAAGATGTAAATCTTTGGTAGATTTGAACAAATTTGGCAAAGAGAAATCCAAATTGTTGATATCATCAAAATCTACCCCTAGTTTGATATAGGCATCAAAAGTCCAAATGTAGGAGCCCATTCTTGTCTTGGTCTTCCATAATCCCTCTCCACCAAAGAAAAAGATGATGCTTGCTTCCATCTTAGGCCATTCCTAATAAAACTGAATATTATCATGAATAAAAATGATAGGCCACCTAGATACATTGGCTAGCTCCATATTCCAAGGAGGATGGGACATATAGACTTTAGGTAAAGGGATCCTTAATTTCTAATCAATGCTAAGAACCGCAAGCTCTAAACCCTCAAGCCAGATAGGGTCAAAAATATCCTGGCATTGTTGAATAATCTCCCACTTCCCTATGTTGGCCCTCGCTAAACACCCAATGAAGGAACCTAAGACATTACTATTTGGTCACCAAGTAAAATCATAATAAAAAACCATCTCACCTCGCACCTGGCTAACAACTACCCTAGTCATGTCATCTATAGGATTCAATATCTTATTCCATCTCTCAAGTTTAACATTTCCCCTAAAATCCATAGTGCATACCTTCAGGGCATGATACAAAAAAATGGCTGACTCTATGCTAAGAAGAGAAAAGTTTCTAAGATATAGACACCTAGAAAAATCTGCCAAAAGTGATAGAGAATTTCTTAAAGATGAGTATGAATGACCCACCACAAAATCCCTAGAATGATCTAGAAGAGAGGGAGAAAATAATGATATGCATAGCATTCTAATCATTATAATTTTTGAATTTTGCTAAGTATACAAAAATTATTGTTAAGACATGCCTACTTTATTTATCAGAAAATGTCTTCTTTAACAAGTATTGAAAAGGTCTAATAAATCACTTAGATCTCTATATTTTATTTTTTAAATAGTAATGGTTAGACTTAAGGTTAAAAAAGGTTTGAATAAGAAAGCTAAGGGGTTTTAACTAATTAACTAAGAAGAGAGTTTTTCACTTGGAGAATCATGTCCTCTCCTTCCACTTCTCTACTTGCCAACTGGTCAGCTTCTGTGTTTCCATCTCAAAATATATGTTTAATTCTTATTTCTTCAAACTTGTCAAAACAATTTAGTGCACTCTCAAGCTTTGAGTTTATGACCCAATTTGGAGTTTTCCATTTTCTTAAGATGTTTAAAATGATTTGGGAATCCCCTTCAATAATTATTCTCTTGATCCTCAATTTTAGACTCTGTAAAAGCCCCTCATGAAGAGCTTCTAGTTTTGTGACATTATTTATTTCCATAACCAAGGGTTTAGCTCTTTTGATGATCCAATTTTGAAAATCATAGCTAATTATATAACCTATACCCACCTTTCCTGAATTTCCTCTTGATGCTCCATCAAAATTTAGTTTCTTCCATCCTTTTGGTGGCAATTCCCATTTACATTCTTTTCTTAAATTTAGGTCTTATTTATTTTAGACCAATGGTGGATTGATTATATGGTTCCAATTATTTTTCGCTTCTTCATCCCATTCTATAAAGGTCCCTTCTTCTTTGATTGTCTTCCTTAATTAATTGTTCATAACTTCTATTATACTTGCTTCAACTTTGTTAAGGAAAGAGGTTAAACATAGTTCTATATTACTAAATATTTATCCATTCCTTTCTTTCCAAATTTCCTACATTAGAATGGTAGGATATATGTTCCATAGTTTGCCATAAATTTTATAATTACTTCCATTGGGCCACCCTATTAGATGGCTATTCAGATCCCCAAGAAGGTGGGTAGTCCAACTTAGTTTCTATCGAAGCCAATCCCAACATTCTTTAGCGTAGGGGCATTAAAAAAGTAAGTGCTCTACTATTTCAATATTTTCTTTGTATAGGTTACATCTTGAAGGGTCTTTGAACCCCATCTTCCTAAACCTATTAGTTGTTAAAATTCTATTTTGAATTGTTGCTCACAAGAAGATTCCTACCTTTGGTAAGTCGGCTCAATCCCAAAAAAGCTTTAAAGGCATGTTTATATTCTCCCACCTTTAAGAATTGATTATTAGATTGCATCCTTTCTTTACACTATACAATCCATCTTTTGAAGCTCCCCATATAACATTTTCTTTCTTATCTTTATGATTGACCTGTTGCTCTCCTAAGAATTTCTCTAGGGGTATGTGTACCAAGTTATGGTGCCAAAAACATGACACAAAGTTTTTTTTTTTTTTTCAAAAGTGTGTGTATACTATAACACATATGCACTTTTGAAAAGTAAGAAATTTTATAAATGGGCTACAAAACCACAACCCATTTTATCCTTTTTACATTTCTCCTCACATCATGCATGTGGATTGAAGAAATTGAAGAATTTTGTCACTTGCTTCCTTAAAATGCCTCCTCGTTGCCGAAGTTCAAGATTGGGATCACGTCGTATGTTTTCTACTATTGTTTTTGCATTGTTTTATATGTTTTTGCATTGTTTTGTAAGTATTTACATTGTTTTGTAGGTTTTTTTCAATTTTGCTTTAAATTTGTTTATCTATTTAGATTGTAATTGGTTTCTTATTACGAAATGTGAATAATGAACTCCCAAATCCCCAGCTATATCCAAATCAAAACCCTCCATAAGATCCAAATCAAAACCCTCCACAAGATAAAAATCAAAACCCTCCACAACAAGATTAAGCAATTCTGCAACCTGCACTAATTCAAAGACCTCCTCTTGGCACCCAAGACAATATAATGAATGAAATAGAAAGAGGAAATAATGAATTAGAAGCACTCATTGGTAGGTTGAAATCTTGTGGACAAACCAATCTAATGAGAGCACAATTGGCATCCTCCCTCAAGTCCATTATGACCCATGTAGCTTCTGTTAGCGGTCAGTTGGATATTTGGCATGTTAAGAGAGATGAACAAAGAAGATATTATGCAAACAAATTATCATATCAAGATGTTAAAAAAAAGAAATACCAAAAGATAACATTTATGCATTATTTAAAAAGCCTAGAGAACAAGATAATTTTAAACATACAACTAAAAAGTTCCCCATCCATTGGTGCATACATGATGGTATTAGAAATAACTTTTGGGATAGATGGTGGATGGTCTTTGATGCCTCTCCCTAAAATAATCATGAAGTTCCAATGTATTTCTTAAAGAAATTATATTGTGAATTTGTCCTTGGGGAGATCCCCAATTATTTTGATATATTAGAATCTTAGGGTAGAGGTGGGGGGTCATCATTTGAGAGGTCGGGGGCATGTCATGACCCCAATGTAGTTAGGGCACTTGTTGTCAAGCCACAGGGTGAGCATGTGATTATTCTTTTAGTTGTGAAGAAACATGTAGAGACTAGTACTCTAGGGACTATTAATGCTTTGATGCAAACCCTCATTCATTGGATGAGTCCATTAGTTGAGCAGGAGCCTTCTGCGCATCGTGATCACATGTGCAGATCATGTGGATCCTTATGCACATTTGGCTATCATGCTAGAGACAGTACAGATGATGAGCTAGTCACTAATGAGTTATTGACTGAAACATTTGGCATTGACACATAGGTAAATTACAATTATAATAAACTAATTTGATCACATTTCATATGTATAGTGAACGACTAATTAATTAGCATGTATTGACATTGTTCAAAATTTTGGGTAAAAGTGTTGGCAGCCCTAGTACAGATTCCCTAGCCCCATTTTTCATCTCATTGACGAGTCAAGAGGTATGTATCAATTTAATCATATGAAGGATTGACAAAAAAAATCATGCATGTGCATCAGCTCTCTATTGGACCATCGACATTCACAAGGGACTCCGAGCCTAGGCATGATACGAGCTTCATAGAGGTACATTTCTTTCATGTTAATTTAATTCATTTGATTATATTTGTTTCATGTTACATGTAAATTGTATTATATGACATGCAGTTGTTGACGTTTGAGACTCCTCCTCATCTTCATCAGTCCATCAATTGTGGAGTTACTACAGTGATGGCTAGTTCAGAGCCATTGATCGAGGTATGAAAGAATTTTCTTGGTTTTAGTTGTTGTTTATAATAGTTAGTATAAAAAATTTTAATGTTATTTATAAGTGATTATATTGATTGAATTGTTGTAGGGCCTTATTACACCCAATCATCCGCAAGCCATTGAAGTGGATGTACAAAGTGACTATGTGGTGGTGATAATAAAATAATTAATTTTGTGTCTACATATATATTTTTTAAATGTATAATAATGATTGATTCATATCTACTTTGTTTGTATCAGCTTGAGTTAGAGAAGAGCCTAAACAAGAGGACGAGTGAGCATGTGAGGAAGACCCCATCATCTCCCTCCACATGACAACTAAAGACCTCTAGGGATTTGTTTCCTTCCCCTTGTGGGGAGAAGATATAGTTGATAGACATACATCTATAGGCATTTGTGGACATATATGTTGAATTTTATGTTGGTGAACATATTCGATATACATTTGATGTATATATGACATTTTATATTTGATATATGATATATATTTGATGCAGGACATTATTAGACTTATGAAATTATTGGTTAATACATGATATGTTTGTTCATTTATGACATTATTGGTTATCATAATATATTATATGTTTGTTAATGTATGACATTATTGGTTATCATAATATATTATATGTTCATTCATGTATGACATTATTGTTATCATAATATATTATATGTATGTTCATGTATGACATTATTGGTTATCATAATATATTTCTTGTTTTTCTTGTTTACGTTCTAAGTACACACTTCATATATTTCATTTTAATGTAAATTGCATCCAAAATGATGTAGAGTGCTCACATCAAAAGCTAGTAGATTTCCAGCAAGAACACTTTTAAGGCAAACTACCTTTCCCACCTTTGTAAGTGTCTTCAAAGACTCTATTCAACTTGGTTACAACATTGAACAAACTTCTACCCAACTTCACAAAACTACTTGATCACTTTCCCTATTCAAGACTTGGGAAGCAATAAGGGAAAAATGAGCAAATTTGAGAAATGGATCATAATCAACTTCGTGCTTCAAAATAACATCTTAGACACTTCAAGGAACACCTAATAACTATCTCACAAACTTTAGTTTGTATCTATTCCATCCTTCCAAGAGATTCTTCAACATCCTATGAGTGAAAACAATCTTCCAACATACTATGACTGTATTTTCTTTGCAACAACATGTAATTTGCTGATTTTTCAGACAACTCTTCACAAAGGAAAGTGATTATTATTCAAACCCATGAAATGGCTATTAAGACAACTAAGAAGATCCTTAACATCTTCCACTAACTCCATTCAATGATAACATGTAGCTAAAGTGGTGTTTCATTCTAACAAAGTAAGAGTTTGATGTTCCAAATAGGAAGTAATGATATTTGACAATAACTCAATGATCCTATATACAAGTTTAACATCAATAGTGATTTCTCGCCATATAAAAATAAATAAATAATCACCAACACCTTAAGCCTCCTCTAAATTCATAGAGGATAATTTCATCATTTAACATCCATTCCAACCAATTACCAGTTAGTTTGATTGGTTACAAGGTTAATTTCATGATTTTCCAAAAAATTGCTGAAATTGCCAAAAAGTTAGCAACTTTTATTGCAAAATGCAATTTTTGCACTACCTCTTCCTAGAACTTAACCAAGTGGTTTTTGGTAACACATAGGACCTATATAAGGTGTAATGACTCTCAAAACACTTATTGAGTCAAATTATTAACAAAAACAACAAAAAAAAGAAAAAACCATTAGGACTAAGGCAACTTGGGTTTATAGGTGACCTCAAGTTCCTTAACCTTACAAACAAAGATTACCTTATTACCATAAAAAAATAACATGTTCAAAATGAAGTGTATGATCACCCCTTTACCTTCTATCATGAGTCTCCATCATTGGATGAGATGACATATCCAGTTGCCACAGTCAAAGATCACTACCCTATGGTATTTGGTGACTCTTAGGGATGATTCGGTTTGGCGTGCCTGAGAATGTTTGAGCACTCAATGAGATGGGAGAATCTTAGGGCTAGTGTTTAACCATCCACCTAAAGCTAATAGAATAAACAGTTCAATCCCATGATGAAAGGTGAGAGAGATTTAGCAGTTGGCAACTTTGTACTAGCCAACACTACAAGTTTCAGCATCACCCGAGATGGTGTCGCAAAATCAAAATAGAATAAGATATCCAAAAAAAGAGAGAGATTATTGTAGGTCTCTATAACATGGTCCTATAGCACCCAGAATTACATCCATACCTTTCACAAGCTCTGAGATATGCCTAGTTAAATATTATTGCTCTATGACATTTAGTAACTCTTAGGGACATTTTGGTTTGACATGCCCCAAGAACATTCAACTTCTTAACAGAATAGGATGAGCTTGGGGCTAGGGTTTACCTAGCCACCCAAAGCTAACAGAATAGACATTTTGATCCCACGATGAATGGTGAGGTAGATTCGACAATTGGAAACTTTGTACTGGCCAACACTATAAGTTTCAGCATCATTTGAGATGGCATCACAAAATTAAAATAAAATAAGATCTCCAAAAAGTGAGATAGGTTATTGTAGGTATCTGCAACATGATCCTATAGCACCTAGAATTGCATCCATACCTCACACAAGCTCCAAGATATGCCCTGTCAAAGATTGTTGCCCTATGGCATTTAGTAACTCTTAGGGACGATTCAATTTGGCATGCCCGCGAATGTTTGAGTGCTCAACAAGATGGGAGGAGCTTGGGGCTAGTGTTTACCCAGACACTTGGAGCTAACAGAGTAGATAGTCTAATCCCATGATGAAAGGTGCTCTTGATTTGGCAGTTGGTAACTTTGTATTGGCCAACACTACAAGTTTCAACATCAAAAAGGAATAATATCTCCAAAAAGTGAGAGAGGTTATTGTAGGTCTCTACAACATGATCCTATAGCACCCAAAATTGCATCTATATCTCGCACGGGCTCCAAGATATGCCCCTGCCCTATGGCATTTAGTGACTCTTAGGGACATTGTGGTTTGGCGTGCCTAAGAATGTTTGAGCACTCAACAAGATAGGACAAGCTTGGGGCTAGGGTTTATTTAGAGCTAATGAAATAGATAGTTTGATCCCATGACGAATGGTGAGAGAGATTTGGTAGTTGGAAACTTTGTACTGACCAACACTACAAGTTTTAGCATCACCCGAGATGGCATCATAAAATCAAAACAGAATAAGATCTCCAAAAAGTGAGAGAGGTTATTGTAGGTCTCTGCAACATGGTCCTATAGCACCTAGAATCACATCCATACCTCACACAAGCTCTGAGATATGCCCTGTCAAAGATCTTTGCCCTATGGTATTTAGTGACTCTTAGGGACGTTTCGATTCAGCATGCTCGAGAATATTCAAGCACTCAATGGGATGGGATGAGCTCAGGGCTAGGGTTTACCTAGCCACCTAGAGCTAATAGAATAAACAATTTGATCCCATGACAAATAGTGAGGGAGATTTGGCAAATTGGCAACTTTGTATTGGCCAACACTACAAGTTTCAACATCACCCGAGATGGCATCGCAAAATCAAAATGGAATAATATCTCCATAAAATGAGAGATTTTATTGTAGCTCTCTACAAAACAATCCTATAGCACCTAGAATCACATTCATACCTCGTACAAGCTCTGTGATATGCCTCATCAAAGATCGCTGCCCTATGGCATTTAGTGACTCTAAGGGACATTTTGGTTCAGTGTGCCCAAGAATTTTTGAGTGCTCAAAGGGATGGGAGGAGCTTGGAGATAGGGTTTACTCAAGCATTTGGAGCTAACAAAATAGACAGTTTGATCCCACAACGAATGGTGAGGGAGATTTGGCAGTTGGCAACTTTGTACTAGCCAACACTACAAATTTCAGCATCACCCAAGGAGGCATCACAAAATCAAAATAGAGTAAGATATCCAAAAAGAGAGAGAGTTTATTGTAAGTCTCCACAACAAAGTCCTATAGCACCTAGAATCACATCCATACCTTGTACAAGATCCAAGATATGCCCCATCAAAGATCATTGCCCTATGACATTTAGTGCCTCTTAGGGATGTTTCAGTTCAGCATGCTCGAGAATGTTCAAGCACTCAATCATATAGGAGGAGCTTGGCACTTGTGTTTACCCAGCCACACAAAGCTAACAGAATAGATAGTTTGATCCCATGATGAAAGGTGAGAGAGATTTAGCATTTGGCAACTTTGTACTGGCCAACACTACAAGTTTCAGCATCACTCGAGATGGTGTCACAAAATTAAAATGGAATAAGATTTTCAAAAGTGAGAGATTATTGTAGGTCTCTACAACATGGTCCTACAACACCTAGAATTGCATCCATACCTCACACGAGCTCCAAGATATGCCCCGTCAAAGATCGTTTCCCTATGGCATTCAATAACTCTTAGGGACATTTTGGTTCGACGTGCTTGAGAATGTTTGAGTGCTCAATGGGATTGGATGAGCTTAGGGCTAAGGTTTACTTGGCCACTCAGAGCTAATAGAATAGATAGTTCAATCCCATGAAGAATGGTGAGGGAGATTTAAAATTTGGCAACTTTGTACTAGCCAACACTACAAGTTTCAACAGCACTCGAGATGGCATCGCAAAATCAAAATGGAATAAGATCTTTAAAAAGTGAGAGAGGTTATTATAGGTCTCCATAACATGGTCCTATAGCACCTAGAATCACATCCATACTTTGTACAAGCTCCAAGATATACCCCCTCAAAGATCACTACCATATGGCATTTAGTGACTCTTAGGGATGTTTCAGTTTGGTGTGCCTGAGAATGTTTGAGCACTCAATGGGACAAGAGAAGCTTGGGGCTAGGGTTTAGCTAATGGAATAGACATTTTGATCTCATAATGAATGGTGAGGGAGATTTGGTAGTTGGCAACTTTGTACTGGCCAACACTGCAAGTTTTAGCATCACCCGAGATGGCATTGCAAAATCAAAATGGAATAAAATCTCCAAAAAGAAAGAAAGGTTATTGTAGATCTCTGAAACATAGTCCTATAGCATCCAAAATCACATCCATACCTTGCATGAGCTTTGAGATATGCCCCATCAAAGATCACTACCCTATGGCATTTAGTGACTCTTAGGGAAATTTTAGTTTGGCATGCCCAAGAATGTTTGATCACTCAAAGGGATGGGAGGAGCTTGGGGCTAGGGTTTACGCAACCACTTAGAGCTAACAAAAAAAATAGTTCAATCCCATGACAAATGGTGAGGGAGATTTAGCAGTTGGCAACTTTGTACTGGCCAACACTACAAATTTTAGCATCACCCGAGATGGTGCCGCAAAATCAAAATAGAGTAAAATCTCCAAAAACCAATAGAGGTTATTATAGGTCTCTACGACATGGTCCTATGGCACCTAGAATTGCATCCATACCTTTCATGAGCTCTGAGATATGACCCATCAAAGATCATTGTCCTATGACATTTAGTGACTCTTTGGGACGTTTCAGTTCGACATGCTCGAGAACGTTTGAGTGCTCGATGGGATGGGACAAGCTTGGGGCTAGGGTTTACTCAACCACCTAGAGCTAACATAATAGATATTTTGACCCTGCGATGAATGGTGAGGGAGATTTGGCAGTTGACAACTTTGTACTGGCCAACATTACAAGTATCAACATCACCTGAAATGGCGTCACAAAATAAGATCTCCAGAAAGAAAGAGATATTATTGTAGGTCTCTACAACATGGTCCTATAGCACCCAGAATCACATCCATACCTCATACAAGCTCCAAGATATGCCCCATCAAAGATCACTGCCCTATGGCATTTAGTGACTAGGGACATTTTGGTTTGGCGTGCCTAAAAATGTTTGAGTGCTTAAAGGGATGGGAGGAGCTTGGGGCTAGGGTTTACCTAGACACCCAAAGCTAACAGAATAGACATTTTGATCCCACAACAAATGGTGAGGGAGATTTGGCAGTGGAAAACTTTATACTAGCCAACACTACAAGTTTCAGCATCACCTAAGATGGCATCATAAAATCAAAATGGAGTAAGATCTCCAAAAAGTGAGAGAGATTATTGTAGGTCTCCACAACATAGTCCTATAGCACCCAGAATCACATCCATACCTCACACGAGCTCCAAGATATGCCTCGTCAAAGATCGTTGCCCTATAACATTTAGTGACTCTTAGGGATGTTTCAGTTCAGCGTGCCTGAGAATGTTAAAGTACTCAATGAGATGAGAGGAGCTTGAGGCTAGTTTTTACCCAGCCATCTAGAGCTAATGGAATAGACGGTTTGATCCCACGATGAAAGGTGAGAGAGATTGGTAGTTGGCAACTTTGTACTGCCTAACACTACAAGTTTCAGCATCACCCGAGATGGTGTCACAAAATCAAAATGGAATAAGATCTCCAAAAAGAAAGAGATGTTATTGTAGGTCTTTGCAACACAGTCCTATAGCACCTAGAATCATATCCATACCTCACATGAGCTCCAAGATATGCCCTATCAAAGATTGCTGCCCTATGGCATTTAGTGACTCTTAGGAACGTTTTAGTTTGACATGCCTAAGAGAGTTCAAGCGCTCAATAGGATAGGACAATCTTGGGGCTAGGGTTTACCTAGCCACCTAGAGCTAAGAAAATAGATAGTTTGGTCCCACGACGAATGGTGAGGGAGATTTAGCAGTTGGTAACTTTGTACTGGCCAACACTACAAGTTTCAGCATCACCCGAGATGGCGTCACAAAATCAAATGGTATAAGATCTCCAAAAATTGAGAGATGTTATTATAAGTCTCTATAACATAGTCCTATACCACCTAGAATCTCATCCATATCTCACACAAGCTCCAAGATATGACCCATCAAAGATCGCTACCCAATGGCATTTAGTAATTCTTAGGGACGTTTTGGTTCAGCATGCTCGAGAATGTTTGAGTGCTCAAAGAGACAGGATGAGCTTGAGGCTAGGGTTTAACTGGCCACCCAGAGCTAATAGAATAGACAGTTTGATCCCACAATGAATGGTGAGAGATATTTGACAGTTGACAACTTTGTACTAGCCAACACTACAAGTTTCAGCATCACCCAAGATGGCATTGTAAAATCAAAATGGAAAAAGATCTCCAAAAAGTGAGAGAGGTTATTAAAGGCCTCTATAACATGGTCCTATAGCACCTAGAATCACATCCATACCTCGCATGAGCTTCAAGATATGCCCTATCAAAAATCACTGCCCTATGGCATTTAGTGACTCTTAGGGATGTTTTGGTTCGGCATGCCCAAGAACATTTAAGTGCTCAAAGGGACAAGATGAGCTTGGGGCTAGGGTTTACTCGTCCACCAAGAGCTAATGGAATAAATAGTTTGATCCCACAACAAATGCTGAGGGAGATTTGGCAGTTGGCAACTTTGTACTGGCCAACACTACAAGTTTCAGCATCACCCAAGATGGTGTCACAAAATCAAAATGGAGTAAGATCTCAAAAAAGTGAGAGAGGTTATTGTAGGTCTCCATAACATGGTCCTATAACACCTAGAATTGTATCCATACCTTGCACGAGCTCTGAGATATGCCCTGTCAAAGATCACTACCCTATGGCATTTAATGACTCTTAGGAATGTTTTGGTTTGGCATGCCCAAGAATATTCAAGCACTCAATGGGATGGAAAAAGCTTGGGGATAGGTTTTACTGGGCCACCTATGGCTAATGGAATTGACAATTCAATCTCACGACAAATGATGAGAGAGATATGAGCAAGATATGTATGCCTAGGCCACTTTGTATAAGATATGAGCAAGTCTTTTTGAGTTTTTGGTCAAGATAGCCCAAGATTAGGTGTTTTTTATTGTTTTTTAATAGTTTGGAACCTTTTCCAAGTCCTAGAATTGAAATCTAGTGAACTTTGCCAAAGTTACACTTTTTGTGCAAAATTGCAAAAGTTGTTTAAAAATGCAAATCTAACTAGAAACCTTCTAACCTTTGAAAAAATGTTTCACATGCTTATATACCCAAGCATGGATAGTTAAAACTTCCCAAACTTCCATTTGCAACTTTTTTGCAAAAATTGCAAAAGTTGCTCAATCAACTTTGTGAGCAAAATTGCAACTTTTGAGCAATTTTTGCTCTTTACATATTTAGGTCAAATGGGTCCATCTAGGACTATTCTAGAACCCTAGTTAAGATTCCTATGACCTATTAGATAACCAAATACCTTAGTTTCCCATGAATATTGAAAGACAATGAATAAGCAATTAGCTACCAGCTAAAAATATTTCAAAGACATTGAAAACAAAATATATTATTCTTTTAAGAAAAATGAGGTACTGATTCTAAAAATAAGATTGATATGATTCCCATCAGTCGCATGGCCAAGAACTACATTTTTAATATAGTGACCAATAGTTGACCTCACTTCCCATGCCTTCTCATTCCTATGGAGGAAAGCTTAATATATAGAGGAATTGTAGTTACATCTATTAAATATACAAAGGAAGATATAGAAAACCTACTTAATGGAGAGATTAATCTAAGAGAAAAGGACATTTCAGAAGAAAATGGTTATCTTAGTGCCATCCAGGGTATGCCAATTACTTAGAATGAAGAGAAAAAACCTACAGCTACTGGGAAAGAGTGCACATATACACAGACACAAAAATTTTAGATAGAGAAGTAACAAGTGCTATAGAATTGTCCATGGAGCAATGTGAAGTGAAGCCTCAAATTGGCTCATTAGTAGGTAAAGAATTTGGTCATGCACTTCATTCCAGCACCATAGATGTTTCAATTAGAAATGCCTATTCATCAACGGCCTTGCATTTATAGGACTTGGGAAGCCAAGATACTCAAGCTAGGCATAATCCCTCAAAGTTCTCATCAAAATATATTAATGATCTTAACAAAACAACAAAAAGATCATTGCCACCTTTAAATGGAGACTTGAGTTTAAATGGAGATTGTCAGTTCCCAAACATGTCCCAATCAAGTAGATGACTGGTGTAGGAGCACCCATTCTAGACTCATCAAAGAAGGCACCTAAGGATCCTAGATAGTTCACATAGGATAGGTTGTGATGCAATAGTGCACGATGGAAGCTTCTAAAAGGCAAGCCACTAAGCAATTAGACAAGGTTGGAATCCTTCAAATTTCCCAAAAAGATGGTTGAGTGCTAGGACACTTATCAAAAGCATCAATAATGAACTTATCATAGGTTATCACAACCCAAACAAGGCAGTGAACCTAATCACTAGGTTTGCCTAAGTTCAAAAGGACCAAAACAAAAGGATTCTCCAAAAGCCTAATAAGAGAACATACCCACAAACATGAATGAAAAGAGAAAAATGACCATGGAATGGAATACAAACACACCTTAGACCTATTAATGTCTATATACAACAGATAAAGTGATTTTATTGTGTTCAAACAACAATGATATACAGTTACATCAATTCGCCATTGAAAAGGCTAGAAGCCCTTCAAACTGTAAATTGAACATAATATAAAAAAACCCCACCTGAAGACATAGTTTAAAATGAGATTCAAACACCCTTTTAGGACATATAAAACATATGTAAACCTCACAAACTAGAAGATACTAGAAGCCATTGTTGTAACAACGTTTGGAAAGTGTTAATAGGCCTAATTAGGTTGTAGTTATACTACAGGTACCCTTTCACACATGCCAATCTATAAAAAAATTATCGAAACATCTAGGGGCATGTGAAACAAGTCCAAATCCAAAGCTATAGACCTTGGATCACTTTGGAGCAAAAATTATAGTGATTTTGGTGAAATGTTGAATGGTGCATGTATGCAGCAAAATTCATTCCTTGCTTGGCCATCTGTAAAACCTACAAAATCATGAAGTACACTGATAGGGCTTGCATTCCACTAAGGGGCATCAAATTCCCATGGTGGAAAGTGCTAAAACAACAAGGCCCTAGGTGAAACCCTTGGTTTAATGTTGATTTCTAGGCACCTTCAGCAAAACTTGAATAACTTGCAAACTACAAAGGATCAAAACATGAAACCAAGTGCAAATGAAATTTAATTCACCCCTCTAACTCTTGGGGTCATTGGTACATGTCACAATGTCCATGCCAGTTTGTACAATGCTATGAAACATGAAATTTTGTAGGAAAAATAGGTTATTTTATTGATTTCTTGCCAAAATAAGTACATCATACCTATCACCTACATGTAAAGGCTAATATAGGTTTTCCCCAATAGTTATAAGGTTTTGTTGAACCAACTAGCCCTTTGGGGAAGAGATTTTGAAAGTTTAACAACTTTTTAAGAAGTTGCTCAAAAGTTGTCAAGCAACTTTTTGAGCAACTATGAAAAGTAAGACAATCAAACTAAACTTCCTAAAACAAAATTGTTCTAAACAACCCAATCTACCATGGAAACTAGTACAATCTACAAAAACAATGTCAACAATGCCTTAAAACTCAGAAACTCAATAATTTTGGTTTCAAATATCATGTTATAGCATGTTGACCGTACACAATCATATTAACTTCTCTCATTTTAGGATTTGGAAAGTCTTTATATCTCCTCCTCCTAGGTCTTTCCCCTTCATCCTTATGGTTTGCATCGAACTCCTTCAAGTTTTAAAAGGCAAATCCATAATTTTTTGCAAAATTAGTACTTTCTAAAAAATGCAAAATTGCAATATAGCAACTTTTGGATTTTTCTTGCTTGCTCTTCTTAACACTTCTAACTTGTTACTTAGGCTATCCCTTAGCAATTTCATGCTAGGGACCCTTCCCTAAGTAATGACTCATCCCTTAGGTTACTCATTGCCCTATGGCAATGTATACTTTGATTTTTAGGCCAAAATAGTGACTCTTCTAAGGACATTAAATGACATCCAATACCCTAACTACCACACCTAGGCCCAATGACCCTTATTCTACTTACAAGGCTCACTTGGAGCATAACACAACAAAAATGAAAAGGTGAGGCCCATATGATTCAAGGTGCCCCTACACCACTCTCTCTCTCTCTCCCCCTCTCTCACTATTCAATCTAATGAACTAATTGGATCTACTCTACATTTTAATATCTCAAGTATTGCATCGTGGTCTAACTTGCGAACTTTCCAAAGAGATTTATTATGTGGTTTTTCACCATATTTTATCAAGTGGACATTTGACGCGACAACAAGATTCGAGTAATGAAGAATCTTCTTCTCTGTTTGTCAATTCTCGAATAACCACAAGTTAGGGTTCTTCATAGAATATCATCTAAGCCATGTGCCAGTTACAACCACCACACCAATATGGT
Organism: Cupressus sempervirens; assembly: GCA_028749045.1. Taxonomy (NCBI): domain Eukaryota; kingdom Viridiplantae; phylum Streptophyta; class Pinopsida; order Cupressales; family Cupressaceae; genus Cupressus; species Cupressus sempervirens. Next base: position 522,308,306 of record CM053792.1, read on the forward strand.
ACTCTAAACATTCACCATCTATAATCAAGTGATCCAATTTTTTTTTGGCTTGGACAAAATGACACAAATAATAATTTGTCCCTTTCTTCATTGTCTTTAGGTGCAATAATAGCAAAAACATGGCCTGTAGTGATAAATGTACAAAATGCGCAGTCAAAGTCAATGGATGAATCCATCTCTACCATTTCTAGTGCTTGTAGGTGACGATAGGTGTCAATTAGGTCCAAAACCTATATATCCCATTTTTCCACCCATTTAGTCGACTCATAGTCATCCCATTTTTCCTCTACACATGATGGACAATAGAATGTCATTTTTCGTATGTGGATACTCCATGAACCTACATCAAAGCTTCTAAAAGAATGCAACTCACTTGATCCTGTTAGTATGCAACAATCTTCATATGGTGCAATTTTAGTATTATCTATCAACCAAAAAAATCTATGAACCGTAGACTCACCTTCCTTACTTGGACCCATTGTAGCGTTACACAACTGGATGATGAATTTTTCATCTGTCAATATTGCTCCATCTTTGTACTTTAGCTCTTCACAAGCTAAGGCTCTTTTGATGCATGTGCCTGCACCATTGTGCTCTCCCTTTCCATGAATAGCCTCTCTGAAATTCTACATATATTAAAATCTAGACAACCTATGTATCCTGCTCAACCAATAGAACATCTATGCATTCTTGAATTTAGATGTGTAATTTTTTGACCAAATAATGTGCTGACGATATAGTATGCCCCTGTTAGCTAAATTTCCATAAAATAATTGAAAACAACTATGTACAAACTCTGTAGAATGTGATAAATCATTGCTGATGTAAAAATGGTACTCTGTCAAAATCTTCCTGTCATCCTCTGTACTTGTAGGTGAATGCATGAATGTTATGTGAACAAATATGGAAACCTATTGAGAAGTATAATACTTTTCTTGCACCTCATTTTTTGGTTGTAGTGTGTAGTTCTCTGTGAAGTCTACAATTAAAACAATGGTATCCAGTGGAAACGTATCCTTGCACAACTTGAATTGCAAATCCAACCATCGAACTCTATGTGTAATGCCTTGCATACTCGTAAATAATCTTTTCACGAAGAATCTTCATGAATTCATATACTGAAATCTTTTCAATGACTAAATCACATCTTTTACCCTGTCTCCCATCTTTTAGAGCATATGTCACTGTCTTATATTCTCCGTAATCTATTATTTCATTTCCAATTGCATGTGTACTATCCATATGTTCACAAGTTGATAAAAGTTGCAAAGAACCACAAAATAAGCATGTACCATCCAAGCATGATGTCTTGTAAAATTGTTGGCCATCTCCTATTTCACATAAAATGTTGGATATGAATTCCCTTAAATATTTAGGTGGCTCCTTCATGTCACAATCCTACAAAACAAACTTAGAATGCAAAAACACACATATATGCCTAAAAATATCAAAATGGTTAGAAAATTCAATATGTATCCTACAACAAGAAGTTGTGTGTGTGTGATTTATCTTCACATAAAAAGGTTTACCCATCTCAAAAAATCTTTTACTTATTCAAATTTGAGGATACATACCAATAAATTTTGCAAAAAATTTGTTGAGATAATAGGTGTTGCACACATTGCATAATATTGTTATTTTATTATTTTATTTTATTATGTAATGTTGTATCTAGATGGATGTGCAACATGTAAAGATTCTCATGAAATATTCTTGATGAGTTGTATTTTAACATTGTGATAATATTTCATGTAATTATTTAATATTGGGAGAAAAGGATTAAATGCCCAATATTAAATGTGGGGTCAGTGGGTTAGGTAGTACATGGTTCTAGCACATGGTTTATGTAATACCACTTGGTGGTTTTGTGGGACTTGCTACTATATAAGCAGCCACAAGGGTAGTTGTAGATAGAGTAAGAGTCACAAAGAGAAGACAAAAGGCAAGAGTCAAGCGGGACAAGGCTTGACAGGTTAGCCAAGGGAGCATTTGTGAAGGTTGAAAGCATGGCATGGGATGTGTGGATTCATGCTTGTTCACATAGTTTGCTCGGTTGTGGCTATGGCCATGAAGGCTTCCATGGTTGTATGGCAATGGTATTTTTTATTGAATAATACATGGTGATGGATGCTTTTGGAGGCTGGATTTTTTCTCTCAATGAGGGTTTCCCAGGGTATATCTTGTGTCACAAATTTGTGGGTATGTTGTCTACTCTCTTGCATGTGGATTTTAATTCTGTATTTATTTCATATCTATTATGGGTTATGTGGAAACGGTTATATTCTTTGTTACCAAGTTTCCTTACAAGTGGTATCAGAGCTATGGTTTTATTATTGTAACCCTAGATTGAATCCATAGGAATGCATGAGAGGATAAAAGGAAAGGGCAAGATATATGAATGTTTTATTGCAGATTTGAGGGTTTTGGATTTGCTGTTATGATGGGATGTTAAAATATTTGGGTATGTGAAATTGTTGGACAAGAGGATTTTTTCGGATGTTTCATTTAAATGAGGGTTTTTTGGGGGGTAGCTTGCAGAAATGACCTCCTAGGTAAAAACAGACCTCACCATTGGATCTGGGTCGACATTTCCATAAATTTTGATATATAATATGCCCTAGTTTGGCCATGTTCAGAGGAAATGAAAGAGTTTTTTGGTTTCAGTCTATGATGGCCATCAAATTTAATCCCGTCAGAATTTTCGTCACAAAAATAAAAAATAAAAAATGAAAAATCGTACTGAAAATGGTAAAAAGATTGTCTTAGTAAAATGGCCATAACTTTCTCTCAGAATATCGAATTTCAGAGTTCTTACAGGCGTTGGAAAGCTAATTCAGAGCACTACAAGATGGTGTAGGTTTGGTTCTATAATTTTGAAATTTTGTCAGGTTTTAAGAGCCCTAAATTCAGATGTTATTTATTTTGAGCACGGATTAGGGCATAACTTGGGCATATGGAGTTGAATTTTGGACTTCAAGTAGTCAACAAAAAGCTCTTGGAGAGCTCTACAGATTGGTTCAGATTTGGTGCAGGTTTGGCATGATTTATGTATTGATCTAAACTATTTATAGATATATTTTAACTACGGTAACATTGTGAGTTTATGGCATTGGAAATTTAAGATTTGATGTCATTGTATACTCAGTTCATATTTCAGATTGGTCTCATGATGATATGGTTATCAGTGTTTGGTTTGGATATGCATGATGACTTGTTGGCTCTACAAGTTGTGTAGTGTTGTAAGCGGTCTATACTTACAGGTTGCATTTATAGCTTGGTTATGGGTTGTCTTTGCCCATTGATCTTCATTATTGATGCATATTCAGATTGGTGGCTTGGATTTGGGTTGTCTATGCCCTAAGTCACATGATTTACTATTTTCTTCATATAGAAGGGATGAGATGTTGTTACTAGGGACAGACATGGTGGAGGATTGTGGTTGACTATTTTATGCTGACAGGTTGGACACTTTGAGAGACAGATGCTCGGTTCATGGATGTGATCATGGTGCCATGGATTTTGGCATGACATGATTGGATATAAAGGTACATCCTTGATGTTCATTAGCTTGGATTTTTTGATTCAATTATGGTGGTATATCTTCTTGGTTGAAGATCATGGTTATTTAGTTTCTTTTGAGGAGCTCATGATGTGCACTTTGAGTTCTTTGATGGTTTGATGCCTTGGTTGATTCTCATGATTAGAGGATGGTTTTTTCATCATGATGTCACAGATAGCTTGGATACACAGTTTAGTGAGAGCTTGTGACAGTGATGGGGTGACAGTGCAGGATTAGTTCCTGGTTTGGTTTGGATCTTCAAGTAGGAGATGGATTTTATGATGCCATAGGTGACTTAGTACCATGGTTGAGGGAGTTGTTGGCATTGATATATTCATTGAGTGTTTGCAGATGTTGGAGGTTTGTCTTAGATCCTGTTGCTGCAAAAGTGTCTTTGACATTTGCATGGTGCACTTGTTATCTTCATGGTGTGTGAAGATGGTTAGATCTTGAGGATTCATGGAGTTATTGGTTATCTTCATGGTGTGTGGAGATGGTTCTTCATGGTATGTGGAGATGGTTTTCTTCATGGTGTATGGAGATGGTTGCATCTTGAGGACTCACAAGGTTCTTGGTAAAGGTGTGGTTTATGCTTTTATTTGGCATGTTATCCTTAGTGTGAGGATGGTTTTATTATTATGTCATAGTATACTCTTGATACGCGTTTAGAGTTGTGACATGTTATAGTATGTTCATATGGAGCATGTTATCTCTTTAGTTGAGATGGTAAGATCATGTTGTCATGTTTATGTTCCTGAGGCCATGGTTGGAACTTGGACATTGATCTTGGTTTAGTTTTTTGGTATTGAGTACATTGATCATAAGCTGGATACTTCATGATATTGCTATGTTGCATTTGGAGTTGGCATGGATTGATTGGTTACAGATGCTCATGGATCCTTAGAGACGGTGGTGACACTGATTTCTCTTGGATTAGAGAAGTAATTGTTGGGACGGTTGATGGTTTCAACAGGAAGTCTGAGGGGCAGTCACCTAATATGGACTTGAGAGGAGATTGTTCTTAGATGAGTCTTGGTTGGAGAGTTGGGTATCTTGATGAGCATTCTCATTCCCCACTCTTGGTCTACTCGGCGGTTTGCTATTTGAGAGGTATAGCCCATTATTTTCTCTCAGTTGCATTATATTTATGCTTGTCTTTCATGGATATGGATCTTGAGCTATGGTACATGAGTTAGTTCTGGAGGGTTCATTTGAGAGATGGTTTAGCATTGGTTATCTCCATGTGCATATGTTGTTATGTTGGTTGAGTTTGGGAGATGGTTTTATATTGGGCATTTTTTTTGGATTAGGAATGGTTATTCCTTGGTTTAGGAATGGTTTATTGAGTTTGATCTTCTTTTAAGAGGCTTACATCCATGATTAGTTATATGGTATGGTTTGGGTGTTGTTGAGGCTTCTTGTTGGAGTTTTATGGAGGAGATCATACTCGCACAGTTTACATCTAGAGGTGTGTGTAGAAGGACATAATACAAGTTATGATTTGCATGGTTTCTCTGGTCTTGGTTATCTTCTTGGATGTTCAGTTTTGCCTACATTGGATTTGAGATTATTAGAGATTGTGATCACTGGTTTGTGTTCATGTATGTCATGTGAGAGATGACATGGTTATTACTTTATCTCTTTCCTATGTTGGTTGTGGAGAATTTGGGAGACTATTGGAGACTTGTTATGAGAGTTGTTCTTGTAGGATATTAGTTTATGTATTGTGGATGTCCTTGATGCTACATGGATTCACTTCTTTGAGATGTTGTGAGTGGATTGGTTATAGATTTGACATTATCTTTTGTAGTGGGAGCTTCTTGGTATATATGTGGCGGGTATTGCTGTTGAGGCTTGTGATTGCAGGTTATAGATTGGATATGTTGGTGATATAAGATTCACTTGTTATACCTTTGAGGTATGGATAGTTGGATGGGTTTGGCACTTATTGTGGGTGTTATTTCAGCTATGAATATTTTGACAACTACGGATACATGTGATTACCTTTGGATTATTTTATTTGTGCTTGGCATTTCAGTTGGTACATGATTTTATGATCTTCTAATGCGACAAGTTGGGTGGTTTTCTCTTTGGATGGCTTCGATCTATGTCCAATGGCAGTGGCATAATAGGAGGTGAGATCATTCATGTTCGAGATGCTGGATACTTTGATTTTGTTGTGGGTACCAGGATGGAGCACTTGATGTATTTTGATCCATGATGGTGGATGTGCTGGGAGGGATTGTTCCCTTGTTCATTTATGTGGCTACAAATTGACCCTATGCAATGTATACAACAAGTGGGAGATTGTTGAGATAATGAGTGTTGCACACATTGCATAATATTGTTATTTTATTATTTTATTTTATTATGTAATGTTGTATCTAGATGGACGTGCAACATGTAAAGATTCCCATGAAATATTCTTGATGAGTTGTATTGTAACATTGTGATAATATTTCATGTAATTATTTAATATTGGGGGAAAAGAATTAAATGCCCAATATTAAATGTGGGGTCAGTGGGTTAGGTAGCACATGGTTTATGTAATACCATTTGGTGGTTTTGTGGGACTTGCTACTATATAAGCAGCCACAAGGGTAGTAGTTGTAGATAGAGTAAGAGTGACAAGGAGAAGACAAAAGGCAAGAGTCAAGCGGGACAAGGCTTGACAGGTTAGCCAAGGGAGCATTTGTGAAGGTTGAAAGAATGGCATGGGATGTGTGGATTCATGCTTGTTCACATAGTTTGCTCGGTTGTGACTATGGCCATGAAGGCTTCCATGGTTGTATGGCAATGGTATTTTTTGTTGAATAATACATGGTGATGGATGCTTTTGGAGGCTGGGTTTTTTTCCCTCAATGAGAGTTTTCCAGGGTATATCTTGTGTCACAAATTTGTGGGTATGTTGTCTATTCTCTTGCATGTGGATTTTAATCCCATGTTTATTTCATATCTATTATGGGTTATGTGGAAATGGTTATATTCTTTGTTGCCAAGTTTCCTTACAAAATTGTGTCAAAGTTGAGTCCAAAAAATATTTCACATGTGGGTCACGATTTTGGCTACCAATCCTCCTTCCTATAACATCTCTTTGATTAGGGGAAACACATGTGTTATTTTTTCAAAAATCTTTGATCAATGATTTGAAAGCTTCACTAATTTCTTTATCCTTTTGTGGTAGTCTACTGCTAAATTTTTATAACTCATTTTTGGTTGGATATTCCAATCTTTCACACCTTAGCATGGCTCTCCTTAGAGTACCTCTACTGATTTTCAATGTTTTTCTTGTCTTTCTCATGAGTTGAGCTTTATTCATTTGGGTACTTACTATTGTCAATGTAAGTACTCATCTTGTGATATTACTATCTTTGATGTGTGATTTAGAACCTACTTTGTCATAAGCACTCATTAGATTCTCTACAATGTTTTTTTCATTTGAATTGTCCATCACTCTTAGCCCAAGAATCTTTATGGTAGGCCTAAATTTAAAATTTCTCATCATTTCAACAAATAATTGGTATTGATGTGTAATATTTAATTCTTCAAAGAATAATCTCCACATACGATTAACTTTTCATTGACAAGTACACTTGCTAATCTTGGCATTGATTTCAAAATGTTACTGTCAATATCAATCAAATATTTTGGTCTTCTAAAATGAATTCTAGAAGGTGTTATAATCTCTTTCATTCCCTCAACATTTTGAACATCAACATAAGGTTGAGTGTTTTGCATACCTTGAACCGAAGATGATGTGCCTTGGCAATAAGATGCAAAAGATGGAATATCACCTACTTGATATGTTGATGTTGTGCCTTTAACATGACATGATGGAGTGTGTACATCATCGGATATACAAATTAGTGTCTCTTCAACATGAGATGATGCTATGACTCCAACATTGGAAGATGGTGTAGCTTCACAATTCAATTGTTTTCTTGAGCATAACAGTCTCATTCGTTCTCTTTGTCTTTCCAATTCTTCCTCTTTGTTTCTTTGAATCAGTGGTTCTTGTTCCTCTTCAAAAGTCAATTCTTCATTATTGTTTTACAATTTTCTTTGTTCACATAGTAGTTTCATTTTATCTCTTTTAATTTCCAAATCTCTCTCCCTCTCTTCCATTGTTTGAGTTTTTGGTTTCTTCCTTGGCATGATGATGAATTCAATATGTCAAATTATTCAAACATTTGAATTACTTACAATTTATAAATTACAAATCATTCAAATACATATACAAATTACAATTATTTCAATGAATACACAATATATATTAAACAACTTGTCAAATTTCTAACCATTTCCAAATAACAATTCATTCAAACATACAAATTTCAATGAATTCACTATATATTAAACAACATGTCAAATTATAATCAAATTTGCCTCTATATAACAACAAAGAATATTTAAAAAGAACTGCACTAACCTTTTTTATAGAAAGAATATTAAAAAAGCCTTCAAATAGTGTTTGCTAACTTCCAACAGCATGAAACCCATGTTTTATGTCAGAACAATAGAATACACAACAGACAAAATGCAGAATACGGATCAGTAAGGACCCAAACTTGTGTTATGACTTTTTTTGGTGTTTTCATATAGTGCATACACACTATAAAGTGCGTACACACTATAGTGCATACACACTATGTGAAAAATAATCTCTCCCTATCCCACCATCCCCATCCCCTAGTCTCTCTCAACTCTCTCTCTTCTCTCATCCCCTCTATCGCTCTCTCTCTCCTCTCCCATCACCTACTCTCTCTCTATCTATCTCCCTCTCTCACTCCCTCTCCCACCGCCTACTCTCTCTCACTCTCTCTCTCCCATACCCTACTCTCTCTCTCACTCTCTCTCCTTTCCCATCCCCTGCTCTCTCTTGTTCTCTCTCTTCTCCCATCCCCTACTCTCTCTCTCTTAGGTTACTCTCTCTATTTATCTCCCTCTCCCACTCCATCTCCCACCGACTACTCTCTCTCACTCTCTCTCCCATCCCCTACTCTCTCTCTCTCTCTCTCTACCATCCCCTACTCTCTCTCTCTCTTACACACACTCCCATCCCCTCTCTCTCTCGCTCTCCCTCTCACGCTCCCTCTCCCACCACTACTCTCTATCTATCTATCTCCCTCTCCCACTCCCTCTCCTATCCCCTACTCTCTCTCTCTCTCACTCTCCCTCTCCCACAACCTACTCTCTCTCTCACTCTCTCTCCCATTCCCTACTCTTTCTCTCCTCTCCCATCCCATTCTCTCTCTCATAGACACACACTCCCATCCCCCCTCTCTCTCTCACTCTCCCTCTCCCATCACTTACTCTCTCTCTCTCACTCTCTCTCTCACTCTCTCTCTCCCATCCCCTGCTCTCTCTCTCTCTCTTACACACACTCCCATCCCCCCTCTCTCTTTCACTCTCCCTCTCCCACCACTACTCTCTCTATCCATCTCCCTCTCCCATTTCCTACTCTCTCTCCTATCCCCTACTCTCTCTCTCTTGCTCTTCGTCTCCCACTCCCTCTCCCACCACCTACTCTCTCTCCCATCCCCTACTCTCTCTCTCTCTCTCTCTTATACACACTCCCATCCCCCCTCTCTCTCTCGCTCTCCCTCTCCCACTGATACTCTCTCTATCTATCTATCTCCCTCTCCCACTGCCTCTCCCATCACCTACTCTCTCTCCCATCCCCTACTCTCCCTCTCTTGCTCTCCCTCTCCCACTCCCTCTCTCACTCTCTCTCTCCCATCCCCTATTCTCTCTCTCACTCTTCCTCTCCCATTGGCTATTCTCTCTCACTCTCTCTCTCTCCCACCATCTACTCTCTCTCTCACTCACTCTCTCTCATCCCCTACTCTCTCTCCCTCTCCCACCACCTACTCTCTCTCACTCTCTCTCCTATCCCCTACTCTCTCTCTCCTCTCCCATCCCCTACTCTCTCTCTCACAAACACATACTCCCATCCCCCCTCTCTCTTGCTCTCCCTCTTCCACTCCCTCTCCCACCACCTACTCTCTCTCTCACTGTCTCTCTCGCATCCCCTACTCTCTCTCTATTACACACATTCCCATCCCCCTCTCTCTCTCGCTCTCTCTCTCCAACTCCCTCTCCCACCACTACTGTCTCTCTATATCTCCCTCTCCCATCACCTACTCTCTCTCTCATCCCCTACTCTCTCTCTCGCTCTCCTTCTCCCACTCCCTCTTCCACTACCTACTTTCTCTCTCTCACTCTCTCTCTCCATCCCCTACTCTCTCTCTCTTGCTCTCCCTCTCCCACTACCTCTCTCACTACCTACTCTCACTCGAGTAAAAGCATAGATCTGTGTCACCATTTGTGATATCAAAACCTATTTTGGTCAAATTTCATTTTTCTATCAAAACTCAATTTTTTTCAAAAACTAAAAATACCCTTTTATAGATCTCAGATTCAATATCATTATTATATAATTTTTTGAGTGTTTTGATTAGTTATAATATGTTATAATCTCAAAGTATTATAAGTTGATATTTCAACATTTTAGAAGATGCTCCCTCAAAAAAGTAAATCATATCAAAAAAATTAAAAAATTATATTTATCTCTAGAGGAGAGAATCCTCTTCATGAATGTGTATTTTTTTTTCAAGAACGTATAGATTTGATAGGAAAGTTTTGACAAGAGGAAAAAACTATTGGATTCTGATAAGGTTGAACTTGAGTACTTATAACAAAGAAAATATACATAAAAAATAATTATTTCTTTTTTTGTGCACTAGCTATACATGTCATCTATAAGATATTTTTAAATCAGAGCAAAAAAATATGATTTGCATATACTTGTTTGACGGGAACTACACCCTATATTTTTTATAGTTAAAAAAGGGACTTCAAAAAAATAAAAATGAATAAATTCTTACTCAAAAAAATTATAAAAATTATAGGCATAAATTTCATCCAATTCTACACATTTCATCAGTTTACATCACCTTCATATTTTAAATACAAATACCATTTTTTTTGTCACTAATGTTGAACTGTCGCATTCTGATATCACGTTTCTTTATAAAAGGTGACACAAATTTGTGCTTTTACCCACTCACTCCCTCTCTCTCCCACTCCCTCTCCCACCGCCTACTCTCTCTCTCTCTCACTCCATCTCTCTCATCCCCTACTCTACTCTCTCTCTCTCTCTCTCACTCTTTCCCTCTCTATGCTCTCTCTCCCATCTCCTACTCTCACTCTCTCTCTCTCCCATCCCATACTCTCTTTGCCACCCCCTACTCTCTCTCACACTCTCACACTCTCTCCCATCCCCTACTCTCTCTCTTCACACACTCCCATCCCCCCTCTCTCCCCCTCTCCCACTCCCTCTCCCACTGCCTACTCTCTCTCTCTCTCTCTCTCTCCCATCCCCTACTCTCTATCTCTCTCTCTTGAGCTATACTCTCTCTCTTCTCTCCAATCCCCTACTCTCTCTTTCACATAGACACACACTCCCATCCCCCCTCTCTCTCTCCTCTCCCATCCCCTACTCTCTCTCACTCACACACTCTCATCCTCCTCTCTCTTTCTCTCCCTCTCCTTCTCTCTCCCATTGCTTACACTCTCTCTCCCATCCCCTACTCTCACTCTCTCTCTCCCATCCCTTACTCTCTCTCTACCACCCCCTACTCTCTCACACTCTCACACTCTCTCCCATCCCCTACTCTCTCTTACACACACTCCCATCCCCCTCTTTCTCTCTCTTCCTCTCCCACTCCCTCTCCTACCACCTACTCTCTCACTCTCTCTCTCCCATCCCCTAATCTCTCTCACTCAAGCTACTCTCTCTCTCTCCCCTCTCCCATCTCCTACTCTCTCTCTTTCATAGATACACACTCCCATCCCCCAACTCTCTCTCTCCTCTCCCATCCCCTACTCTCTAGATCTCTCACACACACTCCCATCCCCCCTCTCTCCCTCTCCCTCTCCCACTACCTACTCACTCTCTCTCCCCCTCTCTACTCTCCCTCTCTCCCATCCCCTACTCTCACTCTCTCTCCCATCCCCTATTCTCTCTCTCTACCACCCCTACTCTCTCTCACACTCTCTCCCATCTCCTACTCTCTCTCTTACACACACTCCCATCCCCCACTCTCTCTCCCTCTCCCACTCCCTCTCCCATCACCTACTCTCTCCCCCATCTCCTACTCTCTCTCTTTCACACACACACTCCTATCCCCCCCCCCTCTCTCTCTCTCTCTCTCTCTCTCTCTCTCTCTCTCTCTCTCTCTCTCTCTCTCCCATCCTCTACTCTCAATCTCTCTCTCCCATCCTGTACTCTCTCTGCCACCCCCTACTCTCTCTTACACACTCTCCCATCCCCTATCTCTCTCTTACACACATTCCCATCCCCCTCTCTCTCACACCCTCTTTCCCATCCCCTACTATCTCTCTCTCTCTTGGGCTACTCCCTCTCCCCTCTCCCATCCCCTACTCTCTCTCTTTCACACACACACACACACACACACACACACACACACACACACACACACACACACACACACACTCCCATCCCCCCTCTCTCTCCTCTCCCATCCCCTACTCTCTCTCTCTCTCTCACACACTCCCATCCCCCATCTCTCTCCCTTTCCCACTCCCACTCCCTCTCCCTCTCCCTCTCCCTCTCCCATCACCTACTTTCTCTCATTCTCTCTCTCCCCCTCTCTACTCTCTCCCATCCCCTACTCTCTCTCCCTTCTTCCATCCCCTGCTCTCTCTCTCTCTCTCTCTCTCTCTCTCTCTCTCTCTCACACACACACACACACACACACACACACACACACATACACACACACTCCCATCCCCCCCCTCCTCTCTCGCTCTCGCTCTACCTCTTTCCTTCCCTCTTTATTGAAATTTAGGTCTTAATAGTGTGTGCACACTAAAGAGCGCACATGCTATTAAGACCCAAATTTTAAAAAGCTTTAAATAGAGTGTGCATGCTATAGTGCACACATGCTATTTAAAGCTTTGCATTCTATCAAGCTTAAGGCTTGGTTTTGCCTTGGAGATCCAACCCAAAACTTTGGAGTCTCTAAATTGGTTTTAGATGTGTTTTTCTGCAAACATACAAAAAATGATTGATTTTTCTTATGTGCTCTCCTTCAAGTTTCCTCGTGGTTGAGCATCAATAAAATTAGGTTACATGACATTGTAGGTCTTTGTGTTAGCTATAAAACCATATAATTTTTTTTATTTGAACTATTTCAAGCCTTTCAACTATAATTTATTTTGAATGTATGTCCATTTTTTGTCAAAAACCAACATGTACTAATGGGGCTACAGATTTAAGCTCGTTCATCGAATATTGCAAAAACTTAGTTTTTTTAGAAACTAGACTCCATTCTACACACTTTGAAAAAAAGAAGTTTTGATTTTAAATTAGTTTTCAATCATTTCTAGTGGGAGCACATAGATATTTCATGTGTTTGGGATGTGTCCAATTAAAAAATTCATTAAAAAAATACACATTATAAAATTACCCAAAAAAATTGGGATAAACTACACAGTGTTAGGTAACTTTTGACAAGAGCAATTAAAGAATTTCAAAAAAAAAGTTAAAATTTTAGGGGGGCCACACTTTTTGATGTGTTATATTTTTTCTCAATAAACGATACCACTTTTAGTGGCCCCCTTTTTTGAGCATCTAAAACTAAACCATTTTGAAAAGAAATAGTAGTTTAGAAACTAGATTGAAAGGACTACTACTTTTGTTTTTGTCATATCTTAAAATTTTGAGCGTAACTATCTTCAAATTCTTGTTGAATTTCAGAAATTGCTAATTTCCGAAAAAAGGTGTCCACTTATACCCCCCTTTTGCACCACAACTTGGTGCATTTACCCCTAGTCTCTCTTTTCCTTTAGGTGATAAGCCTATATTATCCAAAGATTTCCACATCCAAATATTCTCTTTGTTTACTTTATTTATTCATTTACAGTCTTCTACCTTTATCCCCCATTCATTCACAAGTATGTTTTTAATATTAACTAAGATATTGAGTCTATCTAAAGGGTGGTAGCCATCCCATGAATCTTCCCAGAATAATGCTTTGTCTCCTTTCCTAAGTCCCAAGTAGCATATTTTCTAATCATTAAGTGAAATTTTAACATAAAATTTGAAGCCTCTAATCCTTTGGGTGGATTCCTTGTTCTCAAAAGTGATAATGGATTAGCTACATTCAACTATTTATCATATAAGATTTTGGCCCATTTACTATCTCTTTCTTGGTATATTCGCTAAACTTGTTTGGCTGCTAAAGCTTCATTTTTCCAATTGAGGTTCTTGATCCCTAATTTGCCAAATTATTTTGGTTTACAAATCTTCTCCAATTTGATCAAGGATTCTTTCTTTTTGTCTTTTGTTCCCTTCCAAAAGAAATTTCTGAGTTTCCCTACTACTTTTTTGTTAATGTTTTTAAGTAGTCAAAGACACGACATTTGATAAGTAGGTATAGTTGAGAGTATTGCTTTGATTTTTGTTACTCTACCAGCTTTAGTTGACCATTTCCCTTTCCAGGCCTTCGTGTGTTTGTCATTTCAATCTAAGATATTTTCTCATCCTTTATTTTTCTTCTCTCCTTTTTCTAGATGAATTCCTATACATGGGAATGAGCCTTTCTTATATCCCATATTATTACAAATATAGTCTTCCATTACTAATGATGTATTGAGGAAGAATATTTTTTATTTTTCAGTGTTTACTTTTTATCCTAATGCTTTTGTATATTCATTTATAATTTATTTAAATTTTCTAGCTTCTTCCCTTAAACTAACTCTTGGTAGAATTGTGTCATCAACAAATTGTTGGTGTGTAATATTGGGAATGTTTTATGTTACCATTATTCCTCTAATATTTCATTCTGCTTGATCTTTCTTTATTGATCTCCCAAATGCTTTAGCCATGATTATGAATAAGAAAGGGGAGATCGGGTCCCCTTGTCATATTCCTCTAGATATACTAAAGAAGCCTTCTGGTGTGTCATTGATAAGAAGTGAGATTTTAGGAGTTGATATACACCAAAATATGATACTAATCCATTAATTCAAAAGTCCAAAGACTTCTAGTGTTTTACAAAGAGGGTTGTAGATACACTTAGCCATAGGTTGTTGACTATACAAGAAGTGCAGATTAGGAGTGTGGGGATTGAGAACTTCAAGGAAATGTATCTTGATGATCCAGACTTTGCTAAGCCTTATAAGGTGTATACTGATTATAATAACCATGTTTATCATGAATACTTTGATTTTATATTGCAAGAAGGCCTCTTGTTCAAAAGCAAACTGTTATATGTCCCAAGGGGCTCTATAAGAGAAAATCTCATACAAGAGAAGCATAATGGTGCTTTGAGTGGGCATTTTGGAGTTCATAAAATGGTAGATTTGATCCAAAGGTTCTACTACTAACCTACATTAAGTAGTGATGTGAAGAAATACGTGGAGTGTTGCATTGTTTGTCAAAAATCCAAGGGAGTTTCTGCCAATACAGGGTTATACCAACCATTTCCCATTCCTCAAAGGCCTTGGGAATATTTGAGCATGGACTTTGTGGTGGGGCTACCTTAAAAAAAGAAAGGCTATGATAGTGTCTATGTCATTATGGACAGATTCAACAAAATGGCTCATTTTGTGCCATGTAAGAACACACATGATGCATGTGCTATTGCTAATTTTTTTTTTAGGGAGGTAGTAAGGACACATGGACTACTTGTTAGCATTGTGTCTGATAGGGACACTAAGTTTATGAGCCATTTTTGGAAGACTCTGTGGCATAAATTGGGTTCTAACCTTTCATTTGGATCTGCCTACTAACCTCAAATGGATGGGCAGACAAAAGTGGTCAACAAGAGCTTAGGGAACCTCTTAAGATGTTTGACCAAGGAGTATGGTCAGAGTTGGGACCACATTATTTCACAAGGAGAGTATGCTTACAATGATACTATTGATAGATCTACTAGGAAGAGTCCTTTTGAAGTGGTTTATGGAGTGCATCCTATAGGCATTCTTGAGGTAAGGGACATGATGGCAAGCGTAGAGGTCAGTATAGTGGTTGAAGACTTTGCTCTTTCCATGAAAGAGGTTCACGACATGGTCAAACAAAGCTTGGAGAAGAATACAAAAAACATGAAGCAAAGGATAGATGCCAAGAAGAGGGATGTGCAATTTGCATTTGGGACTATGTCATGGTCCATCTTAATAAGCATAGATTATCCAAAGGAGAATCACACAAATTACAAATGATGAAGGTGGGGCCATGCAAAATATGGTGCAGGAGCACCTAGGATAGGTCACTAAGAAGAAAATAAGGGTCTAGGAGTCTAGATAAGACATAATACCTAGTAGATAGAAATAAAGAGTCATGATTCATGAGTCATGACCAATGTAATGCATGAGCCGAGGAAATTAGATGTGATGAGGCATTTAATGTCAATTACGAGAAAAAGGTTGATTTAGAGGGAAAAGTACACATAAAAGGGTAGGTAGACATGGTAATGGTCTAAATATGGTCTAAATACCTTCCATGTATGTTTTGGAGTCATAAGGTATAGTCCTACCAAGTCTAAGATGCAAAAATGCAAAATTGTCAATTTTGCAAAAATTGTAAATTGACAATTTTGCAAAAATTGCATATTGACAATTTTGTAAAAAGTGCAACTTTTTTTTTCAAAGTTGCAAAGTTGGTTAAAAATTACTAGGAGGTTACGAATGAGTGAAATTTGGTTGAGTTATATATAAAATGAGTATGTAAGGCCCTCCAAGTCATTTTTGTACGATTGAAAATTTTGGCATTGTACAAAATCATACATTAGAACAACAAATTGATAGCAGTTGGAATGAAAGTTGGAGCTTTGGATTGATACATGATTGAATAAGTTTTTTTGTTTTTCAATCTAGTTTCTTCATTTTTTCTACTAGTATTTTTTTCTGGTTTGAAGTTATAAACAATCCATTGGTGTTCAAAATAAATGTTTTGCTAAACTATGTGCTAGGCAGACTTGGCAAAATGGTGTCTACCAGCATTCCCCATGGTTGAAACCTCATGAAACCTTGAGGAATTCTAGTAGACATATTGTATTATTTTTGTTAGAAAATATAGAACCAAAAGTGTAGGGCCAAGCCCATTCCTTGGAAGCCCTAGGCGAGACTATGATGTACTCGGCTAGAAATTGAGCCAAGGAAAGAAGAATTCTTGCAAGGGTACAATATTTTGGTTGGAATGGGTGTTATGGCATGATAGAGAATGGAGTGGAGTTAGTATGTGTGCAAGGACAAGCATCCAAGATCCCTAGGGATGGGGCAAGAGTGGTTTTGTTGTTGACTGGTCCAAAGGGCTATTAAACCCTAACAAACCCTTAAAAATAGGGATAGGGTGTCCAGTAGAAATTGGGAACCTAAGGCCCCAAGAATATTGAAGACCTTGGAAAAGGGTACTCCAATCTAGAATTTTTTTGGAGCATCCTTGAGGAAATTTTTTTAGAAATCTCAATTTTGTCCATTGGGAGGGCTAATTGAGAGCTATTGGGCCTAATAGAGAAATTGTTTGAGTTTGAAGGGATCATATAAAAACCAAATGAATGGATTATGGGATATGGTTGTGAAGAAGTCTAATACACCCTAGGAAGAGCCTCCAACCCTTTCAAAATAAAGTCACTCATTAGGGAGGCCTATAATGAAGTTTAAGTTAATGAGCAAGCTTGAATAGATAGGTTAGCCTAAGGGAAAGTTGGTCCTAGTTGATTAGGGGTAACTTGTGTAAGTAGGGAATATCTAAGGGTTTCTATTCACTATCTATGTTACCCTAGACTAGTCCTCTCAATCAGAATACATATCAAAATCACATGGAAACATAAAGACAAGTGTTGAAATACACATGAAACATCCATAACATGAGCCAAAAAGGAGAAAAGTGTACAATGCCATAAATCGAATCTAGTATCTCATATATAGTGATGAATCTTGTACATGTACAATATGGGATCCAAAATCTAGATAACTATCTCAAAATATACATCAAAAGTGCCACAAGGGCATCGACCTAGATCTAACCCAGACCTATGACTGAATCCCTCCCTCATGAGTAGCCTATACTAGCCATGGAGGGGGTGCTTATGTCTTATCTGGGGGTTGCACTACTCCTTATGATCTCCCTACTCTCTCTGAATAGAGAGTCACCTCCTACTAGAACTATAGCTATGTATACTCCCTGATAATGTACTCCCTATCTCTCAGACTCCTATTGAGCCTCTACCAGATCCTCTTGCAAGGATCTCTTTCACCTATCAACCTCTTCTCTAGCATCCACCAGCTGTTGATCCCTCACTATGATAGTCATTTGCAACTATTGAATCTTTGCCTCTAGATCCTTAAATTGAGCATCTTGAGGATTCCCTATATGAGCATCTTGAGGATTCTCTCTCCCTCCACCCGCAACTGCCTAATCAGTTTCTCCTCCTCCTACAAGGATGTCTTTGTTTTATGTTGCATAGATCCAACATGGTAATAAGGTGTTATATATTTTATGAATATTTTTAACCCCCTTGACACACAAAAATCATATCAACACTCATGGTAAAGAAAGAACAAAGTAAATCCAAACATCTAAACATACTCGGCATACTCACTGTGTCTCTGTGACATGGCACTCGAAGGATGCGATACACATCATTTAGTTTAATTATTGCCTGTTTGATGGGTAGGTGAAAGGTGTTATGCTCTTTATGGCACCTCTTTTCTAGCACTATTAGAATGTCATGGTTTTCCCACATATTGGGCATCTACAATAACTATACAAATTCCATGGTCGTCGATACTCTCCCCTGCTTAGCATCTTAAAAGCATACTAATCTCAACTCCATAACCTTGCGGGCCCTAATGATCAAACCCCCCAAAAAAATTCACAACCAAACCATGCAAAACACATCACTATGTACCATGATGTATCAAAACAAGATCATAAATGCTTCTACTCCACTGTACAAGTGTGAAATTTGAACTAAACAACCAACAACATGAGAAAAATGCTCAAAACAACACTATGTAATACTTTTTTCTATTAGTGTGTGATAATTATGGCTATATTGTAACATGTGATACTTTACAAAATATTTGTCTGATACTTTTCAATTCTGTAATACTTCACACCATATCATCTAATGGGTGGTGCTCATACAATAGTTTTTCCTATACTCGCACAATACTATATTGATACTAGAGGTATCAAATGATAGTTTAGGCAACTATCATGTGATACTTCTAAAGTATCACATGATATTTTACTAAAAACCTCTTAAACCTATGAAAAATTAACCACAAATGCTATAAAAAAAAAAAGATCCGAAATGCTCAAAAAATTGAACACTCACTAGGGCACCATACTCTGGAGGTTGGTTATGCAATTGACTATGCTCAAAATGGTGTCTATCCATTAGAATACCTCCATGCACCATTTTTGCACCATTTTTATCTCTCTTAAATGCTCAAAGTTCTCAAATTCACAAGAAGACAAAATGAATTGAAAATGAACCTCAGACCCCATATATAGTCTTCTAACCCAATTTTGACCTAATTTTTTAACTCCTCAAAATTGAACAAAAATTGCACCTTGCTTTACGGATCAAAACTGAAATCTGAGTTCATCTTGATGGTAAAAATTGTATATTAAAATTTCTTCCTTCCTCTATGTAGATGCTTGACCTTTTGAGGCCTAATTTTTTAATCTCGTTGGGGCATCATCATTTCTTCATTCCTTCCTTATTTCTCATTTCTTTCATTCTTCTCATTCATTCTATTTCATTTATATTTCATCATTCTTCTTGTTTTGACCTAATTTAAATGCTTTATCTCCTTGTTCAAACTTAGTCAAACTGGGGCATACTATCACTTCTTAGTGGTCACTTAGGTTTTTAATAACTTATCTATCATCACAGACCTTGACTTATCTTGATTTTATCATATTTTCCTCATTTTTGCATCTCCTCTACCTCATTTCAATTTTGATACTAAGGGGGCAAGAATATTCCATCATCACTACAAATTGTTTGCTATGGCTATCTATTTCTTAGGAGCATATGCTTAACCTTTCCATTTGCTCTTGATCTATTTTCTTACTTTTATCGACATCTTAGTCCTCATCTCAAGTTCTAATATTGTCTTTCTCTCTCCTAGTGTCCATTATTATCGCTAATAGACTGCACATTTAGGATTTGCTATCTCTCTACACTTCATTCTTTAGAGTCAGATTGCTTTACCACTTGCTTGGCTTCTTCATTCTTTGACATAATGTGTTCTTGGATCGATCACACATTAGTCAAAGGGGGGCAAATGTGATCACCCAAAAATGGTCATTTTGACTATTAGCTCCCTTCACAACATTTTTGCTAAAATTATTAAATCATGTATCTTGATCAAATCTTCAAAATTCAATTTATTTGATTTTATCCTATAGTTTAACCACTACATCCCATTTTAAAAATTAAATAAAAGTCTTTTTGTCTCACATGGAGACACAAAATTCAACTCCCCACCCTTGATTAGATCCTCTTGTCTCATGATCTCCACTATTTGTACTTCTTTAATAGGGAGAGCTCTCTCCTCATCTAAGGATCCACTCTTTGTGTACTATTGTTATGCCACAAGTTTTTCTAGGCACGCTTGGAGCTTTGGAAGATCTTGTGGCCTCATACTCATATTTGCATATCATAGTAGTTTAATATCATGTTTGATTAGTATAGTTTCTTTTATGCATTAAAATAGCACATCTAGTTTAATTAGATGGCTTGTAACACTCCCATTTTCTTGTTAGTTTAAATTTCTTGCATTCTATGTAGTTTAGTTGCATTTTGCATAGCATCTCATATTGGTTCTTGGACATTATTATCCTTTCTCTTGTCTTAGAATCTCACATCTCATGTTGTTTTTGCAAGGTGTTGTATTCTTATACTCATTTGAGAGCCATTGTATTTCTATTTGCATCCTTTTGCACGTCATGACTAGGGAGCTCTAGGTCAGCATTTGAGGCTCTCAATCCATGAGATCAAACTTAGAGAAATGCACTTTATAAGTGTACAATGACTATCATTGCCTCTATGATTTCAACACCAAAGCATAGTCTTCAATGCAAGTTTCTTGTTAAGAATCTCATTTGTCCTACGTATAAATGATGAAAATTTGAGCTTGTGTGTGATATTATTGGTCTCAAGTCTCTCTAGTACTTTGATATTTATGCCCATGTTTTCTACAAGATGATTCCCATCAACCTTTCAACCAATCAACACAAAACATTCATTCACCACACAAGCCCTTCAGACCACCATTACATGTTGGGCCTTCTTTGGCTAGGGTTTTGAACTTGTTCGCCAAATTTATCTAAATTCTTCAAAATGATCACAATTATATTATTTCTATCACTGAGTATTTTACAAATTTCTTCAAGGCTATTCCACTTAATTATACAATGGGAAAATATACTACATCATTTGTCGCTATGACATTCCTCAAGACATCCTAACTGATAAAAGATCCTCTTTTACAAATAAAGAGGTTCAAAATCACCCAAAATTTTCTCATCCAAAATTTTCCCCCACTAAAATAGTTAGACTAAGTCTACAAATAAGACTATCTTGAAAATCCTTAAAAAGAATGTCAATAATGTTGGTGGTGATTGACACCTTAAACTCACTCCTTCCCTTTGGGCCTATCAAACCTCCATCCATAATCCCATATGTGTCACTTGATTTCGCTTAATTTTTATGCTAATTATATCCTTCCCATCGAAATTGAAACCCCTTCCCTTAGAATCTCTTTGAAGAATTTGATGTCTGAAGAAGAATACAAAGTTTTCTTCTTGTAAGAGCTACAACTCCTCAATGAGAGGTTTTCAATGCCTTAAACTACCTTTATGCATATCAAAATTATCTACACTTTCAATTTCACAAGAAGGTAAAGCCTTGTGAGCTTGAGTTGGTGATCTAGTCCTATATCATAGAATGAAGAACCTCCAAAACCAAGAAAATAAAGGAAAGTTTGAGCCTAACTAGCTTGGACTATTTATTATTACAACTAAATTTTGCTTAGGAGTTGATCAAAATGCAACCTTAGAGGGATATACTCTCCCTGATCCTATTAATATTCAACACCTCAAGTGCTTTTGTGAGTGATTTACAATAATTTATATACAAAGAAAATCAACAAAATCCCTAAAATTAAAAAATAAAAATCTAAAAACATCAGAAATATTTTAAAAATTCAAAAATAGTATAGGAAATTATTGAAGAAAGTTTAAAAAGAAGAAAAAAATGCTGAAAAAATTATCAGTTTGGTGAAAACTTGGTAAATAGGAACCTTGGTGATATAAAAAGAAAATTGTAAAAATACCAAAAAAAAAAAAAAAATCAATGAAAAAGAAAAAGAAAAAGAAAAGTGAAGAGAAATACATTGTCCAGCAGTAAAAACTTGGAAATCAAGCTCTTTGGACCTACCTCAAGTATCATGTGGAACAAATTTAGATCCATTATCTATCAAGTACACTTATCCCTCTTACATATTCTTTCACTTGTCCTATGTTTATGTAAAAGTCATATCTAATTCACTTGTTTTAGCATTCACTTATCACTAGAGTCTATGAGCAACCACTCTCACTTTTTCCAAAAGACCTCTAGTCTATGGGATAATCATTCTATTAAACTTATATAATAAGGATCCCAAATTGAACCCATGAAATTGAGATCAACCCCTTTAAACTAAATTTTAATAGTGATTGCATAAGTTCTTAACAAAGTCAACATAGAGATTAAATGTTTGAGATGTTGTTGTTAGAGTGGGGTTGTTGTTACACCAAACAACTGATCTATCAATGCCCAATAGAACCACTCAACTTATAGCACACAAGAGGTGATTAAGCCCTTGTTACAAATCTTGAGGGGAGCACTAAACAAATTTCCAACATTCTCCCCATTAGCGTTACCTGAAGGTTTGAGGATTCAAACCTATGACTAAGTTTTGATATCAATTGTTATAGTGGGGTTTTTGATGCACCAAAAGACCGATCTATTAATGCCTAATACAACCACTCAACTTATAGAACACAAGAGGTAGTTAATCCCTTGGCACAAATTCCAAGGCAAGCACTAAACAAATTTACAACAATTGTTCCCTTCACAACAATAGCTAATGAATACCAACTTTGACAAAAATATATATAATAGCTTCCCTTCATGATGCTTCCTTCCTAAGAAGGCTTATGATAAACATCATCACAATACCATTAATAGAAAGAACTACAAACCAAATGATTTTTTTGTAATGAGGCCTTCTGTGTTAAAATATAATAACACCTAGATTCACCTTATCAAGACCTCTTTTGATTAGGAGAATATTGTTTGGGGCATTTCAACCCATAAAATTCTACATAAGGAGTTTCATTTCTTTCAAGAAGAGGGATAACCTCTTCCCGGTCTAAGTTTTCTTTGACCAGCTGCACTTCTAGCCTCCACAAATAGTCTTTTTTGATTTCCAACCACACTTTTGCTTCTCCCCCACTTTAACCTTTAGATCATTTGCATCTATTTGATGATAAAGATCTTTTTTTCACATAACATTGAATTATTTTAGTATATATTATAATTTTCTACACCAAATATGCAAGGAGATTAAGGATTTGTAGGGTACCTTAAAAGTTTGGTGGATTTGAGTGCTTGAAAAGTGAGGCTAGCCTATGACAGCAAAGGATATGCTTTAACAAGTCCATATTTTAATGATTTGAGAAGTTTCAAATGATCAAGGATAAGGTGGATGAACTTTCATTTGAGTTTGGAAGCATTGGTAAATCATTGTATTGAAAAACCCTTGTTTTTAAGGCTTGTGTGTGAGGGTGTTAGGGCTTTCACACAAATTGACATTTTGGGTTGAATTTGATTGTGGAATCCTTTGATTTGGGACCAAAAAAAGACTATAAAGAGTTTCATAAATTAAGGACAAATGTTGAGAGTATTTCCTTTCTAAAAGTGGGTGTTTTGGGGCTTAAAAATAGAGCCTATAGTGGAACAAGAAGGTATGGTCCAAAACAATCATATCTAAGTTTTTGATATGTTTTGTAGACCAAAATAGGTGTTTGAAAATTTAAAAAAATTATCAATTTTTTTGGGAGAGTTTTGAGAAAATGGTTTAAAATAGCTTTAGGAGGGTTAATTGGGGGCTACTAGGTCGAATAGGTGAGAGTTGGAGTTTTCTATCAAAATTAAGGGATAGGGTTATGAAACATATTGAATCACTTTGAAATAAGTCAAAATAAAAATTCTTAAGCATTTAGAACCTTGGGATAAGTTTGGTTTAATATTTGAGTTTCTTTAAGCAATTTAGTGCCTTAAGGACAATTAGACAAAACTAAGAATACATTACATTTTTTAGTTGAAAACCTAAGAAGCCCTATAACTCCTCATCAGATGCAATGATTGCAAAGAGGATACCAAAAGGTAAAGGTAAGTATGAAAGAAAAGTTTCCTTGAGATATTTTGCATGTAATAAGATTGGTCATTTTGCATCTAGATGCCTAGAGAGAGCTTCTAAACATGAACTAAGGAAGTACAAGCCTAGGTATAAGAAGAACTTTTATTGTGCTACTAGTGATGGTGTTACTGGTGATGAAATTGAAAAGATTGAGGAAGAGAATGTCTTTATTTATATCAAGGATTAAATCCCTATATTTGAAGAAGAAGCCTTGGTTACCTGAATTGAGAAGAAGGATGAATGGATAATAGGGAATGGATGTTCACACTATATCATAGGATATGTCAATACATTAATAAATTTTAATAAGCATGATGGTGGTGTTGTTAAATTCAGTGACAAAGCATAATTTTTTGAGTGGTGAATTTTTGGTTGATAAAGGTTACAATCTACAATTTAAGGATGGAATGTGCACTACTAGAACTGACTCCTAGATTGAGATTTCATTTGGAACAAAAATCGAAGTTAATGTATTTCATTTGAATTTAGCAAAGAATAGATGTTTGGTTGTGAAGATTGATGATAGTTGGTCATGACATAAAATATTTTGTCATGTAAATTTAGAGAACATTACGAAGACGAGTACTACTAATGATGTGAGAGATTTATCAAAGTTGATAGAATGGACTATGGAAAAATAGACAAGAACTACTTTCAAGAGAAAGACGTATACTTTAACTAGGATTTTAGATTTGGTTCATACAAATCTATGTGATCCTACTAAGATAAGGACTTTTTATGGTGAGAGATATCTCATTATATTCATTGATGATTATTCTAGAATGACATGTGTTTTATTTTTGAAGGAAAACTCAAAATCTTTTGATAAATTCAAGATATTTAAATCTAAAGTTGAGACTAAATCTAGAATAAAGCTAATATGTTTGAGATCTACCATGGTGAAGAGTTTACATATGGAGAATTGAATGCAGATTGTGAAGATCATAGAATAAGGAGACAAATTTCAACCATAAAACTCCTCAGAAAAATGGGATAGTAGAGTGAAGGAACGAAATAATACTTGACACTTGAGGGACTATGATGTTGGAAGAAAAAGTGCCTTAGATGTAGTGGAGAGAAGCTATTGCTATTGTATTCTACACATTGAACAAAGATCATACAAAAAATGGAAGCAGAAAGATACCTTATGAGCTATGGTATGGACATATACTTATAACTAAGTATTTTTAAAAATTGGAAGAAAGTGTTACATTGAGAGAGATGATGACATAGTGTATTTTGATCATGTAAGTGATTAAGGAATATTTCTTGGATTCTACTAAGAGAAGAGCCTACTAATACGATAATCAGAGGTTAACAAACTTGTTGAGGGTGCTAATGTGAAATTTTATGAAAGGTTTTAGATAAAGAGAGGTTATGCAGTAATGAATTAGATGACAATGAAGATAGTCTATTACATATAATAGAAGAGTAGAATTAGAAACATAATAGAGAACATGAAGGTTTGGTTGAAGAGACTGATAATGGAATTGAAGTTGATGAGTCTCATGCCCCTAAGAATCCAAGGTATGTAAAGCTTAATCATATTGAAGATCATATTATTGGTGATAAGAATCATGGAGTTATGACTAGATGAAAGATTGCTAGAGATGAGATTCATTTGATTTCACAAGTTGAACCTAAAAGTTTTAATGAAGCCTTCAAAGATAATAACTATATTAAAGCTATGTAAGAAGACTTATATTATATTAAGAAAAATAGAACATGGATTTTAGTTCCTAAACCTAATAATAATAAATGTTATTAGAACTAAATGGGTTTTCCAAAACAAGGTGAATGAAAATGGTGAAGTGATTAGAAACAAAGCTAGATTGGTTTGCAAAGGATGTTCACATATGGAAGATATAGATTTTGATGAGATGTGTGCACCCATTGTTGGAATTTGAGTTGTTAGAATATTTCTTGGTTATGCTACTTACAATTTTTTTAGGGTATACATTAGATGAATGTTAAATCAACATTTATAAATGAAGATCTTGAGAAAGAAGTCTACGTCGAACAACATGATGGATTTATTGTAGATAATTAGAAGGACATGTTTTACCAATAGAAGAAAGATTTATATGGATTAAAGTAAGTTCCTAGAGCCTGGTATGCAATATTAGATAAATGTTTATTAAAGTTTGGATTCAATAAAGGTATTTCCAATGGTAATTTTTACTTTAAAATTAATTCTAATTACATATTGATTATTGAAGTTTTTTTGAATGATATCATTTTTGGTAGTGATGATAAGATGAGTTTAGATTTTGTTACAGAGTTACAAAAGGAATTTGTAAAGTCTATTAGAGGAGAGATGCAATTCTTTCTTGGTTTACAAACTATATAAACTAACACAAGGATTATATACCATAAAGAAAATATTTGAAATAATCATCAAACAAATTTGGTATGTAAGACTCAAATCTTGTTGGAAGACTAATGGTTACAAGATGTAAATTGACAAGGATGATAGATCTCAAAGTACTATTCATACCATATAAATATCTATGATTGATGGATTGCATACCTAACTCATATAAGATCTGACATATCTAATGTAGTTGGAATTGTAGCTAGATTTAAATTTAAACCAAAGGAATCACATGTTTCTGCTATTAAATAATATCTAGATACCTAAAGGGATAACAAATTATAGTATGGTAAAGTTGATGATTTTGCACTTCACATATATACTAATGTAGATTGGGCAAGAAATAGTTAAGATAGGAAGACCACTAGTTGGGGATCACTCTTCTTAGAAAGAAGGTTAGTTTCTTGGTTTTAAAAAAAAGCATAATTGTATTTCACAATCTACTATCAAAGTTGAGCATGTTGTTGCTATTGTTAACTATACACAAGTTATTTGGATGAAGAAAATGTAGAAGAATATGAGTTATATATGATGAGCTAATAATTATTCATTATGATAGTTAAAGTACCATAAATATTTCAAAGAATCCTATGTTACATTCAAAGACAAAGTTTATTTCAATCAAGTCTCATTCCTTAAGAGAAGGTTAATGAGAAGAAAGTGGAGCTAGAGTATGTGATACTAAGGAATATATTGTTAACATCTTTAAAAAGCCCTTACTGAAGGATGCCTTTGAATATCTCAAAAGTATTCTTGGGGTGATGTAACCTCCTTTTTAGAATTAATTAATGCATGATGACATCAATCTAATGGTCTTAATTGACTATCCTACATCTAAACATTATGTTTTGGGAGTTGATCATAAAGGGGAATAGTTGAGTAGTTGAGCACAACTATGAAAAGGAAGAGTTAAACCTTTTCCATTGATGTCAAAGGGGAGGAGAGAGAGAGAGAGAGCATAATAATTATGTAATTATGAGAGAAATAGTTATTAGAGAGATATCTTGGACAAATATATTACTTTGTGCATAGAAAGATTTTCACATGACATGTTGTCATCAATGCCAAAGGGGGAGATTATTATTAACAATTTTTGTTGGGGATGTTTTTTCATTGATGTCAACATATATGTCTATTAGACACTATTTCGATTGATGAACAATACATAAAGAGTTTCAGTGAAGATATAGTTTATTGTACCCAAACCTATGAACCTTATGGGATGATTTTTTGTGAGCCTATATGCTATGTTTTCATCACATGTGTTTCAGAGTTGATCTAAGTTATGAATTTTTTTGTTGAAGACTAGTTGCAGACAGTATTTGCCAAGAACTATTCTAGAGAAAGGTCTTTGCTATAATTTCCAATGAGTTTCAAAGGATAAAACTTTTGGTCTGTGATTTAGGCTACATCACGAAGACTCAAATTTACATCCACCTATATATATTTTCTTGAGCATCTGAGAATCAAAAGTCAATTTTCTCATTGGACAGTGAAAAGGAAGTTATTTTGTGGCCAACTCAGTCAAGAATTTTTTTGATTAGATTATTATTCTATAAATTGTTGGATGATAGCATGCCATTTGAATTTGTCATGTATTATATATGTGTTCTAGCCAACACTTATAGAATCTCATTAGTTTTTGTAATTTATTTTGTAATTAGGTCCTATATTGAGCTTACCTAATATATGTTAAAGACTTGTATAAAAGACTAAATTTGTTGTAAATTCAAGAGTGGCAGAGCATACACATGGATGAGATCTAACAAAAAGAAAGTGATGATCTAAAGCCAATAATGGAAGTTTGGATTAGAGACAAAAATAAATAAATCAATTAAGAAGTGGTTTGAGAATAATATGATAATTTACTTCAAAGGAACTATATTGGCATAGTTGATGCTTTCAGTCAATTCATCTTAAGTGAATTATTATCAACACTGAATTATTATTTATCTATTTGGATTACTGTCTAATCACAATTGTTTCCCTTGTTGTAATAGAGTAATGAGCTCCAAGAAAGTGCTTGAATGCATTTGCATTCCTCATCTACCTTTAACATAATATTATATGTACTAGTACATCATTTAACAAGATCGACCCCCATTGTAGTCTTTCCCTTAACTAATTTTCCATGCAAAAAATCTCGCAATTTATGTTGTGGTGTTATTGCTTTGCTTTGCATTTAAGTTTAGAGATCTATTAAATGATGGATCATTTAATATTTTGATTTAGTCATGATCTATTCACCCCCTATTGGCATTATGATGGAATGATCGGTGAAAATAGAAAGGAGATATTTGGTTAGTTGTCATTGATTCATGGCAATCAAGGTATAGGTATAATTGTGTCATGCAATCACATGAAAACTATTATTATGGTTATCTTTCACTATAGTAATGACCACAACCTAATTGGTTGATCAGTAAGAAAGATTGGATTGTCACAATTACTAAGATAAATAAGAACACTTGAGTTCTTGGAGGTAGGTAAAAGACTCTAGATTGATGAGTGGTATAGTATGGGTGATCATGTTGGGTGGTGTGATTAAGATTATAGGTTATGGTAAAGATGACTTGGAATTATTTGAATCGTTGGGAAAGTGCAATACAGAATCAAAGCAGTGCACTAGAGGAAATAAAATATGTTTGACTACCTTGAACAATTGACAAGAAAGATCTTGATGAAGATTGACATGGTCATGATAAAATGTATTGGGACATCGAGATAAGTGTGAAGAAACATGCAAGTGGATTTAACCTAGGCAAACCTCAATAAACCCAAAAAAATCCTTACACTGCAATATACTACAACGCACTTCCAACACTAGGATTTAACCTAGGAAAACCTCAATAAACCCAAAAAATTCCTTACACTATAACATACTGTAACATGAAGGATACTTTATTATGGAAACATAATTCCAATGGGTTTTTCTTTGTTTCTTCTTTGTATGTCAAAGCTTTTAAGGAATATCATACGCCTTGCTAGGCTAAAGCTTGGTATAAAGGAATGACCCCTAAAGTTAATATTTTTTCTGGACTCTTTTGTAGGATAAAATTCTAACCACTGATAATTTGATGAAGAAAGGTTTGAATTTTGTCAACAAGTACTATCTTTGCAAGGAATCACAAGAGTTAGTTAATCATCTGACTATTCATTGTTCTTATACTAGAAGGATATGGGAAATGATATACGGTTTGCTAGATTTGGTTTGGGTCGCCCCTCTTACTATTCAAGAGTTCTTTAAAGAATGGAAATCTCCCACTTGTAATACGTTGATTATGAAGCTTTGGGATTTCATCCTCCCTTTTCTTTGCTGGGGAGTGTGGAAGGAAAAAAATGATAGGGTGTTTAGGGGTAAGGAGACTAACTCTGTCCAATTTTTCTATAAGATTAGGTATCTGGCACTTGAAAATATTAGGACTGTTGGGAAATGGAATCAACCTCAAACTAAATGGAAAGAAAAAGTGATAAAGAAATGGAATTTGGAAGGGTTAAGTGTTTCTCGAAATGGGAATAACCTTAGGAATCTGGCTAGGTGGGATTACCCTCCTTAAGGCTGTTGTAAGATTAATTTTGATGGGTCCTCTAATGGCAACCCAGGGATAGCAGTTGTAGTGTCATCATCAAAAATATGAATGGGGACAGTTTGGGTGTGATGATCATCCCTATTGGGGAACAAACGAATCATGTGGCGAAAGCTAGTGCTTCTCTCTATGGTTTTAGCTATGCCAAGAGTATGAATTCAGACAAGATTGGTTAGAGGGGGGCTCCCTCAATATTATTATTTGTCTTAATAAAATTAACAACCCTTATTGGACAATTCATAATATTATTTGTAAGGTCATTTGTTTAAGTAATTCATTTCAGACTTGTGTCATCACTCATAACTATAGAGAAACTAACCATGTTGTTGATTGTGATGCGAATGTGGCTTGAAAAAGTGATGAGAAGCTAATTTGGAATCAAGATGATAATATCCCTTTCGAGGTAATATCCTTGTTTGAGTATGATAAGATGAGAAGTAGGCAAAATGATTTTATTAATGATGAATAAGGCAATAAGGATTAAGTATGACTTGGGTAGAATTGGGGTGTTGCAGATTATGATTAGATTGGTAGGGACTCTTCATTCATTGCCACACAGATTGGGGAAACATTTATTTATCAATTTTCTTTGCTTTGATATCGACACCAGGCTTCTCTTTCTGAATGTGTACCCTAAGATTGTGAGAATCTACAACAGATTGAAGAAGATGGGAGGAAGAAGAAAGAGGATCGAACCAACTAGCTGTAAGGATTGGAAAAAGAAGATGAAGATTTGGGAAATTCTAGAGCAGGGGAAGTTTATGGGTTTTATGGAGAAGCTTAAGGGTAGAAACCCTTCTATTATCCACCAATTCATTAAAACCTAGAAGGATGGGAGCATTCTGGTGGATAATCAAAGAATGGAGGTTACTGAGGACATCATTACAGAAGCTACGGGCCTTGACACAAAGGGGACCAACTTTTACAAAAATAGGAAGCTTTCAGATCGGGTTGTGGAGGAATTTGCAGAAATAGCAAAGGAGTAGAACAGATTGGTTAAAATTGGTAATTCTTATTTTAGCCCTGGTTTTATATCTCACCCCTAGAGGTTTGTCATGTTCATGGTTATTGAATACTTAACTTTGGATGGCCGCTTTGCTAAGCTATTTAGGTACCATTTTATGTTGGTAAACCATTTTAGGCATAGGGTTAGGCTTAATCTTCCCTTCTACCTCAGGCAATCATTAGGTAATACAATATTAGCTATTTAGAATGATCCTAAGGGTGATCATGCTTGTCACGAGGGTTTAATGGTACTGGTTATGAACCTCCTTAAATAAAAAAAAGTGGATAGACCTCGTTGTAGTAAGAAAACTATGGAATATGAGACAAAGGGGAGTGAATAGGATGAGGGCTTTGATGAGGACACAAAGGATGAGGTTGTAGAGATTGAGGTTAAGAAGAGGAAAAAGCTTGAGCCTAGAAGCTTGTTTGGGAAGAAAAGGAAGCATAGGGAGATTGATTTTGAAATGGATACAGATTCTAAAGAGGAGCTGGAAGAGGGGAATGGGAAAAGTGGTATTGCTAGTAAGGTCTCTAAAAAAAAAGGGGAAGAATATGGCCAAGTTTCAAGCATACCTTCTAATGATGAACCTTTGATTAAGAGGATAGAGTGAAAAGGGAAAAGGTAGATGCAAAAGTGCTTGAGGAGACTAAGTAAGAAAGAGACAATGTAGGCGGGGATGAGGATGACCTTACTCATAACAAGGTCAATGATGACCAAGGGTTTTTGAAAGGGATCTTTGGAAATCCAAGGCTTATGAAGAAGGACGTTTATAGTTTGTAATAGTAGATGCAAGACATTTTAGGAGAATTTGACCAGCTCAACAAATCTACAAGAGGGGAGAGAACTCTGGGACAACATATTGATAAACTTCCCAAGGTGATTGGTAATGCTAAAGAGGTTAAGAATCTTATGAAATGTGTTCCATCCCTAGAAGCCAAGAATAGATCTTTGGATCAGCTGATTAAATATTTCCATAAAAAGTAGAATGGTCTGGATAATAGAGTGGTTAATATGGAAAAGACGGTTAAGAAACTGGCTAATCAAAATCGAGCTCTATTCTAAAGACTATGGCAGGCAACATTAACACTCTCCTAAATAAATTTGAACAAGGGAAGGTCAAGGTTCCAAAGAAGTGAAATATGACCAAGGACCTAGCAAGCGCACTAGGGACAACTCGAAAAAGACAGAGGGTGTTGAAGCCAAAGAAATGGATGATCTGAAGGCCTCTGGAGAAAACATGAATATCCTTGCAGACCAGGCAACGAATCTACTGAAGACCCTGTAGATGTTTTTGTGTTGTCTTTTTTCTTTCTTTTTTATGTCTTTTCCAACTTGTTGTTTTTAGCTACTTGTTTTAGTTTGTTCTGCTCTTTGTTGTTGATGCATAATTCTTCTAGGTTTCTAAGCTTTTATTTTCTTGCTCTTATGTAAAAGGTTTCAGGTCCTTTAAAACCTATTTTTAATCAATCAAAACACACTTCCAAAGCTAGGATTTATCCTAGGAAAACCTCAATAAACCCAAAAAAAATCCTTTCTTTTTTGTGTGTAAGTGGCAGGTCCAAAAGAAAAAAAAATAGAAGTAGGTTGAACAAACAAAGACTTATATATTTAACTTTAAAAGATTAAAAAGTAGGGTCTAATTCACCTTTAGTAAAATTGATAGAAATACTTATGACGACATTTTAATGGAAACATCTAATAGCATCCTGGTACCAAATATACCAAATCCATACGCTAATAGTGCTCTTAGGTCAAGGTCACCCCAAGCGACATAGTTTACTTGATTTTGGCTCATATTCTATAAATAGGTCTCTTCAAACCTCTCATTTCCATATTTATCTCAATTTTCACATACCTAATTTTTAATTGCACTACACATGTTGAAAACACTAGTTTTCTCATATTTCACCCTAGATCTAGAATTTGACTCACATAATTTTAGCATAATTTCCAATTCTCTATGAGGATGGGTGAATTGACCTTGTACTCAATCTTTTTAAGTTATAGTTGAGGTTGATCCCGATCCACTCTCCTAAAAAGTAATTAAAGTATGAATAGGCCTAGTTCCCTAGTTTGCATGCACAAGATAGTGAATCTTATTTTCCCACATTACAATTTCCTTTACTAATGACGTAAAAATGACTAGTTCACTTATTTTTTCAATCAACTTAAGTGAAAATAACCTCTAAACACCATCTATCCCATGTCACCACAAGCATTATTGTTAGAGCCTCTCATATAGTTCCTATCAAGATTTGTGGTGATCATAGAGAGCTAGGTGGTGACCATACAACTACTATTGTCTACCCATTTGTATTTTTTATTTTTCCTAGCCTTTCCATCAAGTTTGAGTATATTTATCTACCATAACATTGAATTTTAAAAATAATTAATCTTTTGAAATCAAATTCATTTTGTCTTTGAATTTCTTAAATGTTTAATATACTTGGAAGAATGTTGTTACCGATCATTATGATCTAACTGTTAATGTTTTAGCATCAGTAGAAGTAAAATGATGCTTATTTGATCTGTGTTTATGTTTTAGATAAATTGTTATTATTGATTCTTATATATATAATATATATTATATATGTGTAATATTATATATATATATATATGTGTGTGTGTGTGTGTGTGTGTGTGTAATATAATATGTATTATATATATTATACATTATATATAATAATATTATATTATATTACATATATGGTTAATATTATATATATGTTAAAGATGAGTTATGCATATAGTTATTTATAACATGGTGATTAACTATAGAGACATCTCTTGAAGAGACATGTCTCCTCCTCTCATATTATACATATATGAGAAATCTGCATTTGGAAATCATCAATTACAATGGCAATGTAAGTACATTTGCAGAAACGATCTCAGTTGCTTCAACATGGTATCAGTGCTTACTGCAAATGTATTAAAGCCTTAAAGAAATAATGAGATTATTCATAAAAGAATTATCCTGGATATAAAAGATCCTGCTAAGAGCTATTGTAGCTGTCAAATTTCCTAGCAGATTAATTTCCCTAGCTCGAATGATGTTGTTTAATCCCATGGAAGAAATATTTATTTTTGATGGATTTAAATTATACTAAATATAGTTGTACCAAAGGTATTTGTGTACACAAGTGTCACTTTTGTTGCTCACAATAGTTATTCGCATTATTTGTGTTGTTCATGACAATCACTCTGACATGGCAGCAGTTATCTTGAACCAACATGACAACTAGACAAGAAATTGCATCTTTCTAAATGAGAAATCACCTAGGATAATATCACTACTTCTCAAGTGTTTTCAAATTATAGGCTTGATATAATGAATTAGGTTTATCTTAAGCTAGACTAGTAGAGGTAATCATGGGTGGATTTGAAATTTGATAAATTCTTTGATGTTCTTTCTTATTCTCCATGATGTGCAACAGTGTGCATAATTCTCTTTCTCATGCATTCGATGACTATATTGTATCAAGTGTAGGAAGTGTGGATGAAAAGCATACTATGTTTTTTGTACTAAAAGAATCACAGTCAATTTATACTCCTACGAAAATTTCAAGAGAATTAAAATACTTTTAAAAAAAGGAGCAAAGGCATGCATTCATCAATTCACAGACCTATAGAGGCTTGTTGAGTAGAATCATTACTATGATCGTGAAGAATGGTTCAATCATTTTGGTACTAGATTGATAACTCATAACCCTTGATTGCAACATTAACTTTTCTATCTTCATTTGGGACTTGAAGGAAATTTAGCATGGGAGGTGAATCAGATCACTATTTTAAGGGAGAAGCACCCATTACAATTTCAAATACAAGGAGAAGCATTTAAACTTGTATCAGAGGAAATAAATGTGTTCATGTTTATAAGTCTGGCCAGAGTTATTCTTCTTTTTAAAGATAACCTATGCATGTCCTTCAATCCCCATTAATTTGCACCTAGTATAAAGAATCACATGAAGGAGTATTTAATAAGACCATGGCCACCATTCTGAATTAAACACTTCCATTTCATTGCCTCAAGATAAAAGAATGAGCCAGGTTGGGGAAATATGAAAGGGGGTGATGTTGGCAATTTGAAAATGAATGATAGGTTGTACCCACATTAATATAACCACACCCAAGTAGGTCAAAAACATCGTTGAAAATGAATGGTCAAACCTCTGAGGACCATATTTCAACATGACCTATTAGCATGGACAGTACACCAACATAGCATTGCACTCGAGCCTCGATTAAAGGTTTATGAAAGTTAAATTGAAAATTTGACGTGGTCCACACCACACTAAGGCAAAGAGAGTCATAATGAAACAATGTAGAAAAATCACTATCAGTCATAAATGAATACATTACGTGAGTGTCATCGAAGGGCAAAAGAAATTGGTATCGGTGGTGACAAAAATATACACTATCGTTAGAGGAGAAGCCATGTCAACACAGGCTGAACAGAAGAATGCAATAAGGGGTATGTGGTGTACCTCCAATGCCTTGAGATTCAGGCCTCAACCTCTACAAATCAAAACCTCTAATGACACATTTCCTCAAATGAGTAGAATGTTCTTTCAAATTTAAGAACAAATTATATTCTCTTAAAAAGGGAACTTTGTATGAGTATGAATCTCTTAATCTGCATGGCATTAAACAATAAATATACACCATCCAACAAGAGATCCTACTCTATAATGAGGACAATTAGTCAAGGTAAGTATACTTAGTCGAGGTAAGTATGATGGTAAATTAATTAAGGTTCTTTTCATATTATTATAAAGCATATACTTTAAGTCTTTTGTATAATTAATATGATATGGTTTTCTTTGGTAAGTAATTTTTTTATTATTATTTTAATATCCATATCATATGAGATGTTATAGTTGAAATATATATATATATAATTGGTAAAATATTATATTTTATAATTTGATATAATGTTTGTTAAATTTAAAGAGATTCATTATGAGAGAAATTAATATAATAATATAAAATATATATGAAATGTATTATTATGAAGTCTACTATTTTGGGATTTTATAGTTGAAAGCATATATAACATAGATGAGATATTAAAAGATGGAATATATGCATATTATAAATATATGTCTAGAATATATATTTAAGTTAGATATTATTTATCTATATTGGAATGATCTTATATTATTATGAAGAAATATTCTTGAGTATTATATTAATCTCTCTCTTATTTTTATATTATAAGAGTTATTTGCCTTGTTTTTATCCCTTCGAGAATGTTATTTCAGGAAAAAGAGGGAGGCTGATATTTTAGGCAACTTTGAAAGAGAAGGAGCAGATAGATCATATGATTCAGTCAATCTTCGGTGATCTCGATCATTTTGATTCAAAGGGAGTAAACCATGTTATGATGGAATCTTCAATGATCGATTAATTGTAACAATAAAGAGGACTATAATTCATTCAATTATGTGATCTTAATGGACCTACCCCTTGTGTACATAATATGAAAGTACAAGTTGGAACCTAAAAAGAAGTATTCGAATTTGATCTGATGTGAAAGTGTTCAATGATATACGAGTGGTAACTTTACATTGTGGGGGGAATAATAGGCAATGTTTCATTCCCACTTGAACCATCCTTACAAAAGGAGATATTCCATGATCCTCATGGGCAGATAAGTACTTGTATCTTTTACATTTATCTATTCATTTAATTATAATTCTTTACATACTATAAGGGTCATTTGCTTTGATCTTTTCCTTTATGTTGAGGATATTCTTACAGGAAAAGAAGGTCGGTACTTCAAATATGCTACCAAATATTGTGCAAACTAAATCTAATGATAGTAGCTCCAAAGACCCTGATAATCAAGAAGGATAAAGTGTGGCTCTTGATGCAAGTACCTTTGATGATTGAGATTATGAGATTCTTCTACATTAAGTAGGAGTATGACACTTCTTCAAAGACAATGCTAGAGCTTAGAAGATTAATACTCAGCGGGAGTCTATAAATCCATGTGGGTGACTACATGATGTTGATGGGCCTACTCCTACATATATCACGAGGGAGTGATGACTTTGACAGACATCCCTGGGAAAAGAGAGTTTTCGAGGAAGTAACAAGAGGATCTGACTTCTCAGGATCGATGTTCAGAGGGAGAAATTTTTGAGATGCAATTCTTTGTGGATGATATCGTCTCTATGAGGAGAAGTTTTAAAGAAAAACTTGGTATGATTAATTGTAATGACACATTTTTGAAATAAAATATTTATTTCATTTGAGTTTATGCCTCTATTGGTTACTTAGTAGTATTTGATATGTAATGAAAGGTGACAATCTTTCATGGACATATTCATTTGTAGAAAATTATTGACAAGGTGACGATCTTGTAAATAATAAACCTATTATGAGTATCTCTAGACATTGCTTAAGTATAAGTAGAGATTATATGGGCTTCTCTAGACATTGCTTAAGTGCAAGTAGAGATTATATGGACATCTCTAGACATTGCTTAAGTGCAAGTAGAGATCATGAGTAACATATTATCATGGACATCTCTAGACATTGCTTAAGTGCAATTAGAGATCATGAGTAACAAACTATCATGGACATCTCTAGACATTGCTTAAGTGCAAGTAGAGATCATGAGTAACAAATTTTCATGGACATCTCTAGACATTGACTAAGTGCAATTAGAGATCATGAAATTTTATATATTCACTATGGACATCTCTAAACATTGCTTGAGTGTAAGTAGAGATCATAGGAAATATTTTTTATGATACTGTTTCAAATGACTAGAGAATATAATGTACATTGTGATAGTATTCATAATGTGGTGATAACAAGATGAATTTTGTTATCTAACTATAACTGATTCATGTTGTGAAGATTATATAAAGTTATCAAGTGTTCTACTTTGAAATTCAAATGGTATTTTACTTCTCCCTTGCTAAAGAGGGAGTGTTAATGTTTTAGCATCAGTAGAAATAAAATGATGCTTATTTGATCTGTGTTTATGTTTTAGATAAACTGTTATTGTTGATTCTTATATATATAATATATAATATATATTTAATGTAATATGTATTATATATATTATACATTATATATAATAATATAATAATATTATATTATATTACATATATGGTTAATATTATATACATGTTAAAGATGAGTTATGCATATAGTTATTTATAACATGGTGATTAACTATAGAGACATGTCTCCTCCTCTCATATTATACATATATGAGAAATCTGCATTTGGAAATCATCAATTATAATGGCAATGTAAGTACATTTGCAGAAACGATCTCAATTGCTTCAACACTAACCAACATAAATGTTTTAGCCAAGATTTTATTTTATAAATATCAATTAAATATTGACCATAAATATATCCATATAACAATCATTGGATGAGCTACACAATTTTATTTTTGTATTTTGAAGGCTATAAAGGAGTACATTATCATTTTAGATGACCACGAGATTAGATTGACCATTAACTCATATAATATTGAGGAGTCTTGTACTATATGATCAAGTAAAACTCACATGAACCTTTGATTTCTTGACGAGGCTCATATATCATTAGTTATGAATTCTCAATCAAAGAGGAAAGCAAATAAAAGGCAAAAACTAGTGAGAATTAACAATCTTTTGGACTCATAAGATTAGAAGTGCTAAAACTTAGTAAATACAAAGAGAAATAATTAAAACAAATTATAAGTATGTGACTAGATATAAATACCAAATTCTAATAGTATAAAACGCACAAGCATAAAGTTGTCATTCAAATATACATCAATTGCTTATCGATTGTCATTTTAAACTAAGGTAGTTACATTCTATTGGTTCTAAAAATATTAGATTGGAAATCCAAGAGTTTTACCAATTCTCTAATAGGATTACTTAATTAGTTTAGGTCAACAATCAGGCATAACCTCATGATTCAATTTCCTTGACTTGGTTCTAAGTTTTTCTATAGCAAATTTAATCTTTTTGAGTTCTTAAGTTGGCAAAATCCTTAAACTCAATCAAAATAAAAGTTATATGGATGCTTTGGGATAACTAATTATAAAAATAAAATTTAGAATGAAGGAAAAAGTATTTATGAGTTATAGATGTGGCAAAATATTAAACTTGAAGACCTCAAACATTAACCCGCTTCCATGAAATTAAATGCAGGCCAAACCCTTATCTAGCCTTGGGAAAATTGAGTCGAACTTTCTCCAAACCTTTATATACAACCCTGAGAGATAGTGCTATACCATCCACTACTTTAGAAATTGAAGCTTCAATTGATAGTACAACCCTTAGTCTAATTGAATTTAATTTCTTTGGGAAAATCAATCAGACAACATTTCATATGCAAATTCTGATAGTCAAAGTCTTGTATGAAATTAACTTATTCACCGTTTGTAGTAATTCATTTTAAAACCAATAATTATAACCAATAGTCACAAGGGATGAGTCTGAAAATACTTTGAACTTCAACTTTCAAAATGAATAAAGAAAACACAGCCCTTACATTAAATTTGAAAATAATAACAATAAATATGTGCTTCAATTACAATATCCATTCTACCTAAAAACAGATAAACTTCTACTCATTTTCTCTGTGACCTACTATGCTTCTTTTTTTCACTGATCATATTGTTAATACTTCTCTCACTTGTAACTTGTATTTATATCCTCTTTATGTGGAAGATTTGTATTTATATCCTCTTTATGTGGAAGATGTGACTTTTCAAATGAAAAGTCATATTATGCTTCCTTATTAATCAATTGCACCTCTTGGTAAAATAATTTTAATTATTTTTGTTTGCAATGTTAATTATGTTAATTATCTAGGAACTTAATCTCCCAACGAGCTCTTCACAGGTGGATAAATAATTTATTTGACTCTTTGTAGACTGCAAATGCTTTAAATCATCTACCAAATCAAATTCATAAGCATAAGTAAATAGTGAAATCAACACTCTTTCTATCGTTAACTTCACACGTAACCTTAGAATTAATAGCTCCTCTTGTTACTATGTTCTTCGCATCTATAGATACACCGATGTCTTCTATGTAAGGATAAGTATTCATAGCTCATAGCGCACACAATTATAGAGTTGTAGCATCCATTAACATTAGATCATTTCTTCCTACATCTTCATGTGGAAGGATTAATCTGACAACATATGCATAGCCCTTGCAACACTTTAATGATATCACGACTTCTTGTTGGAATTCAAAAGTAATATTTTGTGAGGCTTAGATAGAGAGAGTGCTTATATTTCAGTACACTTCAAGTATGATTAGATATATCTAATGAATGAAGAGTTGAAGCATTTCTTCTGAAAAACATATAAGAGTAATTCAAGAATTTACGAGTTTGGAATCTAGACATAAACCTTTTCCAAGCACAATATGTAATTGTAGTTGTAATCACCTAAAAATGGTCATCTAGACTATTAGCCCTCTTTTCAACATTTTGGCTAAATTAATTTAATCATTTACCTAGACCAAATTGCTAATAATCAATTTATTTGATTATAACCTATAGTTTGACTATGCTATCCTAAGTTCATTATTTGATTAAAAGAACATGTCCCCTTTTAATTAAATAAAAGACCCCATTCTTCTAACCCACTTAAAGTGCACACATAAAGTCCTTTTTCTATTTTACAATTAAAAGAAAAGGCTTTGTGACTTTTGTCTTATATGACAAGTCAACTTATATTCTATTGGTTGATTTGTGTGTGCACATATCTTTTAAACCGCTTAGAATTTGGTTCTAAAATTTTGTTTGCAAGTTACGTATATGCTCAAAATGTCTCAGTCCAATTTTCAGAGCATTTTGACGTGATTTTCGGAAGTTATGATTTTTTCTTTATTTTTCATAAAAAGCCATTTTTGATCGCAAATCAGCGCGTTTTTTGGAAAAACTTACATTTTCAGAAAGCTTTTTGAATTCTAATGGGGGTTCTTTCTTTGTGTTTTGAATTTTGAGATCGTATTAAGGATAAAAAATTCGATTTGATAAATTTGGCCTGTTTTGACAAAATCAATCTCTAGGGAGCAAATGAAGAGATTTTTTAAAATTTCTTGCATTTTTGGAAAGCTCTCTGATTTTTAACAGGGGTCTCTTTTTTTAATTTTCATTTTTGGATACGAAATCATAGCAAAAAAG
The DNA here is from genome assembly GCA_028749045.1 of Cupressus sempervirens. Lineage (NCBI taxonomy): Eukaryota > Viridiplantae > Streptophyta > Pinopsida > Cupressales > Cupressaceae > Cupressus > Cupressus sempervirens. The sequence goes on from CM053792.1 coordinate 522,349,507, forward strand.
TCCAATCTTGTTGACTAGGTCAAAACCAAAGAGTAAAAATGAAAGCATTTGTGATTAACTTGCACTTTCTTTGCATGTACTTGGTTGGAGGATAAATTAGATTTTTGAAGCAACTCACCACTTTTTATTGCAGATTTTTATGTTATTTCACACTAACTTTTGTTGCTAACAAATTGTGATTTCAGGTTGCCATCCTTGTGAAAAAAATTGAAACATTGCATAAAAAGAACGCATGTCAAAGCTTCAAATGCACATGGGCTACTAACGATTGTTTGCAGGGCTGCCCAAAGCATAAAAACTCAAATTTCTTGCTTTTTTGTTTTCATGTGTGGCATTGAATAATTGTTCATTTTTCATAGGCACATAAAACTTGTGATTGGAGTCTTTTGGTAATAGGAGAGTATGCTCTTCACCCTTGTGGTGAATCAGAAATCTTGACTTGCCATTTGGTTTCAAAAGCAAGGGGTAACTAAATCTTCTTGGTGTGTTTGGGAGAAAATGATTGGAATAGGAGAGTATGCTCTTCACCCTTGTGGTGAACCATAAATCTTGACTTCCAAAATTTGATCCACTTTGTGTAGTTAGAATCCTTTAGAGGGCCTGCTCTCGGACAACCTGAGAGGAACGACCCAAGTGGGAACAAGCCGATTACCTGGCTCTTCCAACCCACTATAAACTCAAGGCTATCAAGGACATAAAACCTTGGTAGACGTAGTGTTTATCTTCGTCTAGTGTGATCGCTTATGGGATTTCAACCATAGGGAGATCACTAGGCAAGAATGCTTAAGGTACTCTTGTGATCGCGAGATCGGTTACTCATCGCAAGGTGAGGTGTCCCGTAATTGGGAGCAAGAGGAACACTATGAACGGAAGCCCGATCTAAAAAATCTAAGTTAGTAACTACCTTTTTTAGCTGCTCAACTTCTTGGTGCAAGGATTGATCCTAGTGGACTACCCGGATCACCCCAAGATTTTACACTCACCATATGTGTTCTCTTGGTTGTGCTTATGGCACTTCCATGACAAAGCCAATATCTCTTGTGGGAAACCACTTGGTGTGAGGCAAAGGAGCATCAAGTGTGGGCCAAGTTGTTGAGTAATGAACCATGACTTCTAGGTAGATATTGCTTGATGTGTTCTCGAATGTGCTAGACCTATGAAAATCTTTTGAACATACACATGACGATAGTTCTAGGGATTTCTTTTAAGACATCACATATGCTTGTATCGCGCAAGGTTGCTTTGTCCCTTGCTTGATTGTTTGAAGAATACTCCATGTGTCACTATCTTACTTGGAAAGAAATTGCTTTTGAACATCAAACTTGCTATGCTATCAACTATTGTCAAACTTTGTCAACCAAGTCAAAACATCAAATGCAAACATTTTCTTGTGTTGCTTGCTAAGGGTAGTCTCATAATTTGACTTGTATTTGCTATGTCTCTAGTGCTTAAACATGCTTAAAGTGGCTTTTTGGTCTTAGTGCTCTTGGTCTTTTTGTCTTCATGGTCTATGCATGCTTGCTAGTTATCCTTTTGCTAAAATGGTTGCCTTGATTTCTTGACTACACTCTTGGGTTGGAGAGTTGTTCACTTATCACCCCGCTTGCTCTATCTATTTGGCTATTTGGGCATCTTGCCTAGCTATTGACTTGAGTCATTCATGTCGTAAGTTTCTTGGACATATTATTTGACAAGTCACTTTAATCTCTCTCTACTATCTTGGCAAGTGAACACTCTACCTCCTATAGTTTCAACATCAAGTTATCTTCTAGGCTCTTTCATGCTTGATTATCTATCTATCACTATGGAATTCAAATCTTGTGCTACCAAACCTCAATTGAATCTAGATGATCATGATATCCTCCATGTCACTAAAGAGTTTCAAGATCTATATGTGCAATACAAAGAACTAGAAGAGACAAATGATCTTCCTTACCTTCATCTCTCTAAGCGCATGACGGAAATGAAGTTTAAACTTGAGAAAAGGTTAGAGGAGAAGATTGCATCACTACATGAATCTTCCTTAAGGTCTTTAAATGCATGTGAGTCACCTTCTTTGAAGTCATCCTCTTCTTCTAGGTCTACATGCTCTACTTCAAGACATCAAATGTCTTCATCTTCTAGATCTAAAGACCTCTTTAGAGAACAAGCAAGTGATACCTCCTTTGAGCCTATGCTAAAATTTCATGATGGACCTATCTTTGACCAAGATAATGATGAATACATGGATACATACCATTTACTTGAGAAACAACAAGAAGATCCTAGACATATTTTTGAGAGGACTTTTACTCCCTTGGAACATTCTTATGATGACATTTTGCAAACACTTCTTGAAACTAAGCTCATCATGTTGCCTAAGTCTAGCTCCTATGGGAATCCTTTCTTGGATGATTATTGTGCTTATCATCAATCTAATGACCATTCTACTTTTGATTGCATTGAGCTAAAACATAAAATCCAAGATCTTATGGATAATGGAATTATTGGAACCTCTAGTGACTCATGTGCTGAGGATACTTCTCTTGAGCAAGATTACGTTGATGAACCTATGTCTAGTAGTGGCTCCATTACATCTTCCACTTCTTCCAACACTCATGCATCTCCCAACACTTCAAAGCTTTCCAACATGCCTCCATCAATTAAAGAACCTAATGCTTTCCACATTGACTACGTGTATCCTCAAGGGCTATCTCTAAAAGAAACTCAAGCTAACCTTCACTTGGCTGCAAACCTTTTCCATGCTACTAATCCTAAACATCCTCAACCTTCATGCACTATTATGCCTAATCCAAGCACTACTCCATTCACTCTTCATTCTCCCTTGTCCTTCGAAGTGGCTCCATGTCAAGAGGACTCTGAAAAAGAAAAAGCTATAAATGTCAAGAAAGATCAAGATCAAGCACCCTTCCATCTCTTTCAAGATTTTTCCCCTCCATATTCTATATCTTGTCCACCTCCTAAGTATGATGAAGATACCACTTCCATCATCTCCCTTGAGCTTACTGAAAATTATGAGAAAAGTTCTCTTCATATGCTATCCAAAGCTACTTGTCAAGATCAAAGCATCCCCTCATGTTCTACTTCTCCATATCCACTTCAAAATTGTGCTCAAGATTCAAGTGCTCCTATTAAAAATGTTGCTCCTGTAAAAGCTACTCATGAGTCTATTGATGGCTTTGACCACGTTGCTCACTCTAAAGATGTTGATGTCCCTTTTCACTATCCATTTGCATCTCCTAAGTCTATCCTTGGTCCTTATCCATCAAAGCTAAAGCCTTCAAACCTTCCATCTATATTGGGACCTTATGTTCCATCATCTCCTACATTTTCCACTCCTAGCTCTCTCGTCATACCTCAAGATCAACAAAGACACTCATCCTTGATGACTTTTCACCCATCTATCCACCTAAACCAGTCATATCAGCCTTATTCATCCACAAATCCCAAGTTCTTTGGAAGTGAGAATAAACATAAGAATCCATTGAAAAAGAAATATCACTATGTCCCATCTAATCGACATGTGAATGCTAAGAAGGAGAATGCACAAAAGAGACCACAAAGGTCCACTACTCAAAGAGCTAAACCAAAGAAAATATGGGTTCCTAAACCCATTATTGAAGAAATGTGCTTTGAAGTATCCGAAGGAAAATCTAAAGCTATATGGATTCCCAAGTCTCTTTTAAAAGACTTGAATATTGAAAATACTTCAAAGTTGACATTCAATCTTTCAAAGGCTTCTATTCCATCTTCTTCCAAAAATCTTCCTAAAAATATCCCAAAGCCTTCCACTCCACTTTTTTCCAAATCTTTTCTACCACCTCATACATCTAAATCTCAAGCTATTTCATCCATGATTCCTCCATTATTCCAATACCCTTCAATGTGTGTGTCAATGTTGATCTTGTCCAATATTTCAACTACCTTCATGAAATCCTCTAAAGCTTACACTTACTTTCTATACATGAACTCTTATTCTCCATATACTCTTCCTACTACCATTTCTCTTTCATCACCCTATCAACATCTTTGAGCATACCTTTCTATGGTCTTGGCTTATCATGACTTATCTTTTCTATAGGATCACTATCTACATTCAAAAAGCTTGAGCTCTTTCTAAAAATTCAAAAAAAAAAAATGAAAAAATGAAAAAAATGAAAATATGCCTTGGTGAAAACCACTTCTTGTAGCACCTTGGTAGCAAAAGTAATGAGAAATAAATTTATCCTATGGTGAAAACTACTTCTTGTGGCGCCTTGGATAAGTACCATGATGAAAACTTGGCAAATAGGCATCATGCGTAATTCTTCCATCATCCATCTATCCCCTCTTCTCTCTTTGATCTTGACAATGTTGAGCTATCTTTGCATATTGGCTATCTTATCCACGAGATTTTCTATTGTGCTCTCCCATTCACTCATAGCCTCTATCTTGAGATTTATTCTTATTGCTCTATCCCATTGCTATCCTAGCTAGTTGACCCCTTGGTCTTGATCATAATAAATGAAACACGATTCTCATATGTCTCTTGACATGGCTACTCTTTTGGACTAGACACTTTATTCTATCTTTCTCATTACTTCCATTGCTTATCCAAAACATGCTTCATATGACTATTTCACCTCTTTCCCTAGCTTGGGTACTCTTGAGGAGTTAGTCCTTGAGGATCACTTTCACTTGCTTCACATTCCTTTCTTATGCATTATTGCTTATCCACTAGCTTGTTTCTCCATCGTGTCCTATACCTTGCTAGACATTGGGAGAAAATGATGTGATCTTGCTTAAGAACTAGTGATCTCTAAATTATTCTAAAAAATCCAAAAAATCATATATGATGCTGAAAAATCCTAAAAATCAAAAAATGTCCTGAAAAAAAGATCTTCTTAGAAAACCTAGCAATAGGCACTTTGATGTATCACCAAAAAAATCAAAAATTGAAAAATACAAAAAAATTGAAAAAGGTTCTGAAAAAATCTGTCAAGTGGTGAAAACCTAGAAATAGGCACTACTTGAAACCCTCGCACCTATGTCTATCAGTCTCAATCATCCACTTCGCTACATATTTCCTAGCTTGGAATTGTTTCTTGTCCTCATCTTGGGGGCATAGCTACTTAGCCTATTGAGGTATTCTTGTGCATTAGGGTTTCTTTGACAACTCACAAAATAGTGTTTCTCAACACTTCCCCCCACTTTGACATCAAGTGTTTTTTAACACTTTACAGATAGTTTACCTACGGTCTCCGATGTCGCGATATTTCACTATCAGAATCAAGTCTGGAAGAAATGGCCAAGTGACTTACACACACGCACTTTAACACTTAAACGACTGAGCTATGCTAACATTTATCTACTTTGTGTGCTGTCTATGATGATTTCTTTGCCATGTATTCCCTCCCTAATAGTCTTTCAAGGATGTCATTGACTAGAAGACTGGGGGCATGGGACATATTTTCTTGATTTCTGCTTGTGGGTATACTTTTGTTTGTCTATAGTGTTGTAAGCATTCATGCTTGTCCTATTCAACACTTTGACTTATAAATGTATCATCCTTGATTGTTTTGCAAGACCGCACTCAGGGTTTATCCTGGCGCTTATGCCTTGATACAGGTGTAATCTTGCTAAATTAAACTTAGGGAATCTAATCATGTCGTTATCTTGACTTACATGTCTCTGATGCTTAGATTGGATTTCCACATACCTATCTAATATCGATCATATTCATATCCTCATAGTTATACTAGTGATGGTTGTATGATCTCATGATGTCCCTAATAAATGCTCAATGATGAAATTAAGAGTCTAAATGTTATGCACTTCTTGCCAGTAAACCACTTTGCATATTAGCTTGCATTTTAGGTTCATTTTCTAGCTTAGTCTTGCATTCTTGCATATGGGGAGAGCTCTCTCTTCATCTTTTTGTGGACATATCAGCTAACTCCTTTCATATATTTCTTTACTTTCTTCTTGTTCATGTCTTTTCACCTTCTTAATCTTTCACTTCATCTCTTTTCTATCTTATCATCACATTATATAAATTTTTGACCTCTTCAATAATTTCAACATCCTAGATTCATTTTCGGGATCGAAATCTAAATTCGAGTTCATCTTAATGGTCAAAATCACATTTTAAAATTTTACCTTCTTCTGAGCAGTTAGCTGACCTTTTGAGGTCTAATCTCTGAATCATCACTGGGGCATCTTCATTTCTTCATGTCTTCATCATTTCCATACTTCATATCTACTTAAATTCACTATTTCATGTCTAAAATCACCTTTCTACTCATTTCGACCTTATTTTTATGCTATATCCTTCAAGGTCAACTCTAGTCAAACTGGGGCATTTTATCAATTTCTTATAGTCATTCTTGGGTTCTAATCATCTATCTGTCATCTTGGACATTGCTATATTCTAATTTTCTCATTTCTAGCCAGTTTTTGCATCCCCTTACCTCATTTCAATTTCGATCCCGAGGGGGCATAAATACTCTATCACTACTTAGGAGCATTTGTTTGATCTTCTCACTTGCTCTCACTCTATCTAATTTTCTAAGTGTTAGTATTCTTCTTGAATTCTAACATCATCTTCCTAATGTTCAGTACTACTGCTATCAGGCTGTGCATTTAAGACTTGCTATCTATTTCTGCATTTCATTCTTTGGAATCAGACGTCTATATCTATCACCGCCTACTTGGCTTTCTATTTTCTTTGACATAATGTGTTCCCAGATCGATCACACATTAGTCAAAGAGGGGCAAATGTAATCACCTAAAAATGGTCATCTAGACTATTAGCCCTCTTTTCAACATTTTGGCTAAATTAATTTAATCATTTACCTAGACCAAATTGCTAATAATCAATTTATTTGATTATAACCTATAGTTTGACTATGCTATCCTAAGTTCATTATTTGATTAAAAGAACATGTCCCCTTTTAATTAAATAAAAGACCCCATTCTTCTAACCCACTTAAAGTGCACACATAAAGTCCTTTTTCTATTTTACAATTAAAAGAAAAGGCTTTGTGACTTTTGTCTTATATGACAAGTCAACTTATATTCTATTGGTTGATTTGTGTGTGCACATGGATCACTCTTATTTTTGAATTCCACTGTTGATCATCCACCATCTTCATCTTGATCTCCACCATCCATACATCTTTAAAAGGGAGAGAGCTTTCCCCCTCAATAGATCCATCTTTTGAACATTGTTATGCTGCAGGTTTTCTAACAGGTTTTATTTGGAGCTTTGTGGAGAACTTCTCTTCCTTGTCTACATTCTCTCATCCATGGCATTTTAGCTTAGATTCATGTTGCATGTTAGTTTAGCTTCTATTTTGCAATAATCTCTCACATAGCTTAATATTTGGATTGTAACACTCTCATTCATATTCTAGCATAGCTGCATTTGACATTCTCATTCTAGCTTAATCTTCATTTGCATTGCATCCTTGAGGAACTCCTTGGGACATTTGCATTCTTGCATCTTGTCTTTGGAACCTCCCATTGCATGGTTTACTAGCAAGAAGAGTATCTCTAAGGCTCATCTGAGAGCCCTTGAATTTGAAATACACTCTCTTGCACTCCGTGGATAGGGAGCTCTAAGCCGGCATCCAAACATTCCAAACTCATGGAATCGTTTGGATAGAAGGGTTTAGAGTGGGACACTTTCGAGTGTACAGTAGTAAAATAGTACATAGACGTTTAGGTTGGAATAGATTTATGAGAAAGGAATTTCATCAGACCAATTCATTATGCCTGGAAACTTTATCTCAACCTTATGTATTAAGAATTGCAGCTTTGGTCCTTAAGGCTCATACTCATTATTTTAAAATACGTATAAGTGTAGACTAAAAATTGAGGATCCATAACATTGTCCAAGTGGAAGAAATTTCTAAATAAGAGTTCAATTGAGTGTATCAAACATTTTGTGTTGTAGCAAAGAAGCACTCATGCATGATCAACAATCCATTTCTTTTCCTTACCTTTATAGATAAGATTCTTGATCTCATTATTTAGGTCAAATTCAGCCTTGCAAAATCATGGTCATAAAACTATTGTATGCAAACTTTGCTTTATATTTATTTACTTATAAGCCTTGAAAGTTATCTTTATTTATGTGCTTGAGACTTCAATATTATTTTATAGAATATAAATTTATAAATTTCATGACTAAAACAATCAATATCATTTTCTGTAGGTATTCACTTTCAATATCTTTTATTTATTTTTCTCATTTGAGCTAGGTTCTAGATATAATGGATAAAATATTAACCTTCAAATCCAAGAAGTGATATTTCAATTCAATTGTCCCATGATTATCTAGTATTGTTCATGTTGATTCTTTCCTTGAGGCACTGATATTACAAGTATAGTTTAGTGTTGATAGTTTATGACACACTCAATCAACATGAGTTCTAGTCTAGTTGAGAATTTGGTGAAGAACTTAATGTACTAGCTTCTCAAAGCTTATAATAATTCACCACGTGATTTTGTGACAAGCAAGAATTCAACACAAGAATAGTTAGATGATTTTTGTAGGCAAATGTTATTGTAGAGGATAGCTCCCAATATAAATATGTAATAAAAGATCAGGTATGATTATAGATGATGGAATAAAAAGCTAATCTTGCCACTAATCTCAAAGATCCTCATATGCTGAACTAGGGTAAAGAGATCTTTGTTTTCAGTAACAAAAAAGCTCAACTATATTATTCTTGATGATCTCATTCTTAAATAGGGTCAAATGCTTTTTCCATTTTCCATTTTTTCCCTTTTGCTTCCAAATTAAATAGGTTTGCTAATTCTTTGGAGGGAGGCTTCACTTGAACATTACACACATTATTTTAAGTTTGTATATTTTGTTTTAATTTTGATTACATATATGCTTTTAAAACACAAAATATTTTACATACATATAAGACCTATTGCTCATGCAATTTGGGATCTCATTTTGGTCAACCTTGTGGGAAGCTTAGCGTTTAAAGGACTTTAATGTTTTGGGTTCAATGTTCATGTTAGCCCTAACTAATAATGCTATGAATGTGCATGAAAGAGTCATATCACTTGATTTATTATCATTGACGTCAAATCTTAGTTGATTAGACATTATGATAATTCAATAGAGTGTCATATCATTTGACTAATGAAGAGGATTTGAAGAAAAGTGTGTTAATGAGTTAGAGTATTGATACGTATAGTATTCAATGAGCACTTGAACGAGTTGGACAATGATAATGCAATATTGGTTGGATTGTTTTACAATCATGTAACGCAATGAGCTACACAAGGTGCACCGAGCATCAAGAAGGATTATAGTATTCACTGAGTGACTACAGCTGTTGCCGAGCTATTGGCAAAGTAAAACTGAATTTTAGTGTTAACTAAGCAAGTCTAGTGTTAATCGAGTGATATATTTCCTGAGTGAAATATTATGTTCAATGAGTAATTGTTGGAAGAACAAGTTGAGGAAAATAGAATATGAGACCGACTTATGATGAAAATAAAGAATGTTTGAGATGTTCAAAGGCTAAAGTTAAAGTTTGTTACAAGATCAATGATTGCAAAAATATAATAAAGATCTGATGATGAAGATTGATTGAATCAAGATATGGATGAGCACAAAGTTTTATGAAAGTTCTATTTTCTAAGTGTCCAAATACATGAATATGAGATAAAGGAATTGCGTTTAAGAAACAATAATTGGAAGGATCCGAAAGCATGAAGATTACTATTTAAGGAGATGTTTGAGGAAGTTTTTGGCTATTGATTGAATGTTGAATGGATGCAAACTATTGAAGGAGAAGAACATAGCAAGGTGAACCAAGTAAAGTAGAATGAAGAGTAGATAAAAAAGTTAAGTGAGAAAATGAAAGAGTGAATCGACCAGTAAGATATTAGAAGAAGGAGACCAAGTAAGAACATATATTTGAACCACAAAGATAGTGCTATACTTAACAGATCATTTAACTATTACTTTTTAACCATTGTAGCAGATAAAATCTTGTAATCGATAAACCTAATAAGTCTGTAAAATCCTATATGGTAACATCGATTAGTGGTGTTTATAAGTCCTTTAGAGCATGTCTCTCTTTAGACATGATCAAGGAGTGAACAAGGTCTAGATGATCTTTTGGTTAAAATCCCCTAACTAGGTCACATTAATAATGTGTACATAAACCTTGAACAGGGTTGGCTCCTAGCAGAGCTCACTTCATAAGAGTGAAAATTTTGGGTTGTCCATCCCAGGTAGTTTTTCCCTTTATAGGGTTTCCACGTTAAAAATCTTGGTGTCAAATGTGTGAATGCTTTTGTATTGCAAGTTTTTTATTTTTTGATCGGTAAATGGCCAAGGGCCTTGATGAATTTTATTAATTAAAAGAAAAGATTACAATAGCTTAATTCCATTCAAACGGGCACTGGTAGGAAAGAACGGAAAAGAAAACCTCCAGTGTAGCCCGAGATAGATGTCCTATATTATTACATTTTAAAAGGGGCATACCTCGGTGAACTCATTTTAAAAAAAAATAGATTACAATCAAAATAGGGGCATACCCTTGGTGAATTACATTGTTTTAGTGTATTTTAACATAACTTTTGACAAATAATGCAAATTTATTTGTCAATCCACCTGCTAGCCGACCGATCTTCCTAACTGAGAGATTCCTTCTTTTAATCTTATCACTTGAAGAGGTTAGTTAATCATATTGAGAAAATAAACCATCCAACCATGGACTTTGGAGAGATTATGATTAATAATTTAAGAGCTAGTTGTTAATATTCATAAAAATAATTCAAAACAGGAGAATAATCCTTAATTATTTTAATGAAGAATGCCATCAAAATAAATACTAAGATCCTACTACATGGCTAAACCAAAAGAATTTAGAAGAACACATAGTAAATTATAACCTTTGATTATAAATCCTACTCTCTATAAAGCCTAAACTAAAGATATCGGCCGCGGAGTCATAAAATATCAACATGACAAAATCCTCCATATATGATTAACTAAGAAAGCCACTCGATGAAGCATCTATGCAACAACCAGAGGGTGTTAGAGCAAATAATCGCCATAAAACATGAAGCCATCAAAACCCTGGAGAAGCATAGATCAATCTTAGACAATTTACTGGTCTACTGACGCTCTTAGAGATGGAGATAATAAGAAACCGCTCAAATCAATTAAAAATTTTGTTGAATTTTTATTGAAACAAGACAAAGAATAGGCTTCCCGCATCATCAGATTAACATAATAGAACGCTAGTCAATATGAAATTTATTATTAAAAAGGGGGAGACTAGAATTTAGCACGCTAGAGTACTATTAAACAAACATATATAGCCTAGTTTCAACCTGTAGGAGAGGCCACATATATCCTGAGAATTAAAAAAAAATCCAAAAACGAATTCCTGAATAAATCTAAAGCTATCTTTAACTAAGCATGGAAAGCAAACTAGTTGAGAGATAGAGCTAGTCTTAGGAAGCCAAACAAACCCAAATTTGATTGTTCATTAAACCCCATAGTTGATCCTGACAATCAACTAAAAATGAGAATGTGAGAAAATGCCCAGTCAAAATAGCATCCACTGGAGATAAAACCATTCTAAGTGGAAATGCAAGGCAACCTTGGCAATCCCAAGCCGCACCATGGCATAAATGAATCCACATTAAGGAGACTAAATATACCCTTCTTTAATTCAAATACAAATTAAAATTGAGCTTAAATTTGAACGAGAAGTAAACATAGATCCGGGCCATATTAAGAAACCCTACTTAAGATTAATGCATCTGTTCAAAGATATTAAACCATTGCTAATTTAGCTAAAAATTTGGAAACCTTATAAACATCCAAAATTAAACAGTGACCATAGAGGAAAAAGCAGAGAATAAACCCAAAAATAGAGTACTAAATATATAATTTTATTCACATATTAAAGAGAGTCTTAGGGTTTTAGACGTATGAAACAAGACCTATATACAAAAGATCTTAAACATAGAAAACTATGGAGACGCTTATGAGCTTAGGAAATTACAATACCAAAATCTATGATGCATTACTAATTGACCCAAAATACTAACCCTAAATAGAAAAAACCATCAATCATGCCAAGCCCCTTCCTCGCTTCTAGTAAACCATGATCACTTCTAGGCTATCATTAGGCTGTTCCACATAGTAGTTAGGAGGAAACTCAAAATCCACCTTGGCTTTGTTGGTTTTCTCTGCATTTAGAGTGCAAAAGTCGAGGTCGTCAAGGTTATCGAATGTCACGCCTGGCTGGATATAAGCATTGAAGATGTGAAGATAGTTGATAAGCCATTCCTTGCTTTCATCGGCAATTATCCCTCACCATCGAAGAAGAAAATGGAGGCTGGCCTCCATTTTAGGCCACTCAGGGTAGAATGCTAGGCCGTCATGAATTACCAAGGAAGGGCAACGATAATTGGTTTCCAAATTTGGATGACCCACGACCAGCTTCATGTATTTTTCTAGTAGTGGATTCTGAATTTTCCATCGATACTATGCACCACTTGTTCTAGACCCTTGCGCTAGGTCAGAAAAAAAAAAGATCCGGACACAATCTAATAATATCTCCCTCCTCCACTTTGGCTCGGACCAAGCAACCAATGAAGACCTAATGATATCACTATTGGTCCACCAAGTAACTGGTAATCTAATACTCCTTCCCCTAAAGCTTGGCTAATTACAATTTGGGAAATACCATCCACAGGGTAAAGGATTCTATTCCACCTCTCAGGTTTTACTGAGCCACAGAATGCCATGGTTCGACTTTCAAAGGTATGAAACAAGTAAATGTTCGAATCCATGCTTAGCGGGAGGGTGGAAAATGAAGAGAGCTAAAAATGACGCCCAGAAATAGGAGCTAGAATCATCTAGATGTAATAAGAAGTACTACTGGCGTGACGTCATCTGGGGGAAACCATGAGATGTCACTTAATTACAGAAAACCATGTCATGAGTGAATCCCTAAAACGGGTCATAATTACTTGACACTCAGAAAGGCCTAAAATGCTAAGACCATTACCTAATGATGATACTAAAGGGAGAATAGAACATGATTAAAATATACTAAGAAGAGAGTACTACCAAAGCTAGCCAAGTTTAGATAAAGACTATAGAGGGATAAGAACATAAACATAGCGTACTAATAAATAATAGTAAATACGCATACTAAGAGATAGATATACTAGTATAATTATATAGTCTAGTTAATTAAAGCGAGAAGATACAAACCATAGGATAAAAATAATACTATAGAGTCTAAGCACAAGAGAAATTAAATAGACTGAGATGCACCTTCATTGAATAGCAAGGAGTTGACTCCATCCACCTCGAAATTTGCTAATTGGTCTGTTGTTTGATTGCCTTCCTTATAGATGTGGCAGATCCTGTAATCTTCAAACTTGTCAATTAAGACAAGGACCTCCTCCAATTGAGAATTGAGAACCCAATTAGAAGTAGAACATTTTTTGATAACATTTAAGACAATTTGGGAGTCTCCTTCAAAGATGACTTTGTTTAAATTAAGCATGAGACATAGTTGAAGACCATGATAAAGAGCTTAAGCTCTGCTAGGTTGTTAGAAGTAGGTTTGATCGACATAGCTTTTTTTCTATCCAACACCTAGCTTCATCATTAATGATACATCCGATGCTAGCTATACTAGGATTACCACAAGCAGCTTCGTCAAAATTTAATTTGACCCAACTAGTTGGCGATGGCTCCCATCTGCAATTTTCCCTAGCCTCTTTACTCTTCTTCATGTAAAATAGGGGAGGATTGATCAAATTTGACCAATGCTTCTTCATTTTCCCATCCCAACTCCAGAAGGATCCTTCCTCTAACTGAATATTCCTAAGGTAAGAGTTAGAGGTTTCCACAATACTGGCTTCTATTTTGGTAATTAGTTCTTCAAGTTTGAATTCCAAATTGTGAAAAATGTGACTGTCCCTTTTCTTCCAAATTTCCCACATCATGATCGATAAAGAGATATTCCAAAGCTTGCTATAAACACCCTTAACCAAAGTCATGGGCCAACCGTTAAGAAGGTCAAATAGAGACTTTGGGAAAGGGGTAGACCAACCTAGCATGTGCTTGAACCATTCCCAACAATATTGGGAAAAGGGGCAATTAAATAGAATGTGATCTGCATCTTCGAAGTTTTGCTTATAGAGTACACATCTAGATGGCCCCTATATACTGAATTTTTATAGCCTATCCATAGTTAGGATCCTATTTTGGGTAGCTAACCATAGAAAGAAATCGGCTTTTGGAAGGCAAGACAGATCCCAACAAAGCTTTAGTGGAATATCCACTGATTCTGAATCTTGAGAATCTAAAATAACCCTATAACCATCTTTAACATTATAGTTACTATCCTTAGATGTTGCCCAAATTAATATACAACACTTTTCTCTATCTGCTTAAGTTTTCTTTCTCTAAGAAATTTTTTGAAAACATTAACTGACTCAACATCTAGGCCTAGACCATCTAGAGATTTCCACATCCATTTGGGAATCCCATCTATATACTCCAGAGTCTTATAATCCCTAACTTTGTTACCCCATAAGTTGCTTTTGTGTTGCAAGTTGATTTTTATGTTATTTACATATTCCTGCAACTCGGTAAAAGCTAAGTAAATGATAAGTTTTATTATTGATACTTGACAATGCGAAGAACAACAAGTTGATAGTTTGAAGTAATTAGTTTGAAAGAGCTGATTGCAAAGTTGAATGAGATCACCGAGTTATTGTTATCAATGTTTATGAAGTTTTAATTAGTATTAAAGTGTTAGAAGGGCATGTAGGATAACTGGACATAACTGATTCACCCCTCTCGACCTCTTAGTTATCTAATAGTTCATTGTTGTTTCCTTTAAGATTACAATTGAATAATTTATTTAAAAAGAATTTTGAAACATTTCACTATTATCAAAAAATGCCATTTATGTTACAAACGTTACATATTTGTTAGGAAAACAATGGTCTTAATGGCTTCTCCTTTAAAAACCTCATTTTTTCCACTTTGCAAAAATGAAAAAATAAAACATTACAACTATTCCATCGCCACACATTTTCATAGCCACATCAAAGAAGCTCACAAATAAATAAACGCATTCATAAAAAAATCTAACCAACAAATCCTTCACTTCATGCACTGTAAAATAAATGAAAAAAATGTTGCTTCCAAATGTTTTGGAGAATACCTTCTTTTCCTATATTTTTGGAGATTATTAAATGATTCAAATTTTTAGAGAGCATCGTCACTATAAATAGGACATTTCAATGGTAAAAAGTGGAATGAAATTTCAAATTAAATTTTAAAATATTTTGTTTCGTTGAGTCAAATAGTTGAGCATAGATACGAGGCCATTGCATTTATAGGGTAGATGCCATAGGGTAAATATGTGTTTCTTAGGAGGTAGAAAAGACGATGGAACAATCTTCACCATCTTCTGATGAATACCCCACAATGTATAATACACAGTTGATGTTATTCAAGTTGCTCGAGTAGTCTTGGTTGTATATCCTTAGCTTTGACCAAGAACCACACAGATGTTTGAGTCACTCAAGTAGACTTGGTCGTATATCCCTTGTTTCGACTCAAACTACAGTCACTTGAGCATTTTTGGTTGTATATTTCTTGTTTCAACTTAGAACCATACAATTATTCAATTCATTAGAGCAATCTTGGTTGGATTTAGGAACAATCTAGTAACAATTGAACCAAAAGTGCCTGATTTACTCTCCTTCATCAAAAGAGCAATAGTTCCTTTAGTACTTTTACCACTTTCTCAAGGTGTATCACATCTTTACAAATTCTACATCTCTATGCTAATGCATTGGAGGTTGCTGAGGAATCATTTGTTTCTCAAAGTGTTGAATTGGATGAGCATATCATTGTGTCAAAATTCCTAGGTGTTTAAATATTGAATATATGAGTATATGTGGCGGGATATAACACTCCAAAAGACTTCACTCTTGGAATTAAAGGGAAAAGAGTTACTCAAGGGTGGACAATTTGAAGAGTTCTTGTAGACTTGTATTAGTATAAGAAGAGTTTTGTTAGATACAAAACATTCATATAACCCTCATTTTAACTCAAAGCTGGCTGCACACATACTTTTGCCATGAGAAAATTTTTTTGTATACCTTTTCTTCACAACACAAATATATCTTCCTTAGATCATGATACACCTAGTATACTTTTAGACTTAAATAAAAGTTATTCAATACGAAAAAAAAACCTCTAAAATAACTACTTAACTTAAAAAAAAATAGAAATATTATTTATACACCAATTATTTGAAAAAACACAAAACAAAAACAAAAACAACATTAATAATAATAATAATAATAATATTTAGAAGAAATCACATGTAGATTTAAAATTGATCTTCTTTTTCAATGTTGGGGGTACTTAATGATTTTAATGATGGCATCCGCTTTTCCCCCACCTGACCCCATCCCATCCTCCTTTACTTTCCCTTGTTAATCATTCAATTCTTGCCCTCCACGATGTGGTGGTGTTGATTACTATCAAAAGAAAAATAGAATGCTACTCCCTCTCCCATCTTTCTTTGGGATTCTCCCAAATTTAAGCCGCTTCTAAAGAATGTGAAGGTATTAGATTAACATCAAAGTGGAGTTTGCTCTTCACCATCCCATCCACTTGGCCGTTTCGATCCCATTAGCAAAGCTCTTGGCGTATACGGTATACGAGGAGGCGAGAGGGGGCCTTTTCTGCGTTGTTAACAGGAGGATGAGAATGATTAGCCTGGAACCCCTGCCTCTCTGCCCTCAATATTCATGAATTTATAAAATGTAGGGTGTAGTGCAACAAAGATGAAATAGGAACACGGCATAAGCATGGAGAGCGTTGCCATACTCAGGCAGCTCCTTGGACAACTGCACGAGCTCTGGGATGTCTATGGTTCCGCCTCTGCCCCTCACAACCACAGGTAGATCTCCATTCTTCCTTCTTCACCTTTGCCAAACACCTCCTAGGTTTCCGGGAGGGGACCACTGCCTACTTTTATCATGCATAGATGAATTTTAAGGAAAATGACTTCTTCCTGAAAGGCAGCATTTTCTGGACAAGATCAGGTGATTTTGAGTTAGGAAACAACTTGTCTTCATAGTAACAGAGGGCATGTGGTTTTCTATTTGAACTTTTAAGATGTCTCAGACAACAAGCAATGTGTCGGCTGTTCAAGCTCTGGAGTCGGTGTACTGTAGTTTTGCTTTTGTGTAAAAACAATCCGATGTGGCATATGATAATTTGTTGGACGGTCGGCATGTTATTTGTTATTTGGGGCATCTAAAGCTCCTATGAACAACCAATATGCTGGCATATATTTTTGACCTGATGGAGCTTGGTGTAAGTTTGGTTAAAAGTTCCAGTTCAATCAAAAGAAAGCTTGTAACAAGTAACAGCGTTTCAAACTTTATTTGATTCATTTCAAGTCGATGCTGGAATATACTAATCTGTACTTAATAGTTGAAGTTATCGAACAAGCCTTTTTTTCATTCAGACGACGGGGAATTCATGGTCTGCTTGACGAGTTTGTGTTGAACTATGTGTGTTTTACTCTTCTGATCGAATGGTGGATTGATTACTTGGACGCCATCTCATTCACCACTTCTAACCGCTATCGATAATTACCGACAAATGCATTTACTAGTTGAGATTAAGACACTATGCTATGTAGCTAAGCTTGTAATTCGGCTATTAAGTTTGATAATTTCTTAACCTCAAAGATCTTCGTATTCCCTGAAACCAAAGAAATATTTAACCGGACATTATTGATCCAATACTCCAATAAATATAATTAGATTGATGTTCATCAATGGTTTATATTTTCACAGGTTTAATTTGCGTTCTAAACTAGTTTTAACTGGAGATTGCGGTGACAAAAAAAGTGCAGCGTATGACATTTCATTGCTGGTGCTGTGTTATCCTCAAGATTAGAATAACCTAGTGACCATGATAAGAGTGCGAAGCACAGTAAGTGCATAAATCCTTACAAAGCAAGCTCTATAAATGTTAAAAACTAGGCTAATAATTGTATTAGCAATGCACTCTTAAATAGAGTTTATAGATGCTATAATAGCATGAACTAAAGTAAACACTAAAAACTCCTTGGTCCTAAAATAGGATTTACTATAAAATAAAAATAATAATAAGATTAAAATATAAAAATAAACAAATGAATAATAATACTTTATAATATGATATAACTACAAGAGAGTTTATCAGTGAAGCCCGGAAACTCACACACACCCTTCCCCCCCCCCCCCCACCTCCAAAAAAAAAAACCAACTACTACTTGAAGTACCCGTCCCCGCATTGGGTACTTGGAGTACTGGAATATCCCCACTGCCATTCAGCAACCATGTTGTCACCGGGACGGGTACTTGAATACCCCTTTTCGAATTTTTATTTTTTAATGATACTATTGGGTATGTACTATGTTACTATGTTGAATGTTCAATTGTTCTGGTTCGTGTTGCAATTTCGCTATGTTCAAGTATTTCAATTTGGTATGTCATATTGAAACATCATTTCATAACTAGCATTTCAAGTTCTATTTGTAGAGTATACAACAGCCCTGCGTGCCCTGGCCCACCCCCCACCATACACCCACCATCCTGAAATGGAGGCCTTTTGTCCCCCCATCGTGGGAACTTGTCCCAGCATCCCAGCTTCCTCATGTACCGCAGCGCCGGTGTTACAATGGAGTTTATTGATTTCAGAAATAAGATACAAATTATCCATAATATTGTAATCATGAACTCAGGCCCTATCATTATCACTTACGGTAAATGATGAACGTAGGTTGTCTCCATATGTTGCTGATGTCCTTGACAACTGTTAACTCGAGATTACCGTGTATTGGCAGAAGCTGGGTACGTCTATCTACAGATACACAAACTCATCAAATCAATAATTGAAGAGTCTCTATGTTTGATAATATAAAACATGGAGCACACCTTCAATCTAAAGACCTCCTTGCAGCTGTGAGGATTGGTTACCATATGGCATGGCAAATCCTTTAGAGAAATTGTTATTTATGGATGGTAAATTCATAAGCAGCAATAATCTTTATTCACAGCATATTGCAACTTCAGAGACAAATCAATCACTCAGCTTCGGAAATGATTAGTGGAGTGTGTCAGCATGTAAATTCAGTTGTTAGCAATTATTGATAACATAGTCGATCACTTTTAATCTACAAAGTATCTACAGCAGGGTGACTATAAGTTCATGATACCCAATACCATGGGATAATGATGGAGTGAGTCCATCGAGCAACATATGTCAGTGGTCATGGTAGCTTTCAATTGGTGATAAGCCTACGTGATACAAGATCATAAGTAAAGGAAACACTTATGAATTAAGTCCTACAGATATAAGTGTAGCAATCAAGGCGTGGCAGGATAAGGAGTAAGAACGATGATATAAAGAATATGATAATTTCTGAGGATGTCAGAGACTTCTCATCAAACACTGAGTAATAAGTAACAATATTCTAGTCACTGTTTGTTATGAGAAGAATATCAACAGTAGTGATTATCATAAAAGCAGCAATTAAACATAAATTAAATAATATGTTAACTGATGTAAACGAAGAGTATTTTCTTGAAAGGAAGTGCCTTATATACCCAATGGGTGTGATTCAATACATACCAGATAACTTTTCATATGGAGTGGGATGTCCTTAGGAGATTGGAAGATATACATACATACAATATTGAGAATCAATTCCTTTCTCAGGGCATCATGGAAGAATAGGAGAACATAAAATATATCTGTTACTTTTCACAATGACGAGATAAGAAAGAAAATGAATCTTCAACTATTCTGGCAAGCATTGTGGGACAGCAGATTATGCTGTAACATATCTAGAATTAGATATTGATTCATATAATATAATATCTGATTGATTTTAGGAATTGTTGAAGTTTGTAGCTGCGATATAGATCTTTATCTTTGATAGAAATATGTTTGTTATGACCGTTATAGTCATCTTCAGCTGAAAGAGATATTTGTGATTATATTGAAGTTTATATTATGCAAAATGACATGTGTCATATGTCATGCGAAGAGGCATGTGTATGGAAATGTAAAGTGTTAAATATAAGGAAATATGAAGGATCTTATTTTTGGGACTCAAAGAGACCTTTGTGTGATAGGTGAAGAGTCTTGTGCAATCTATTTATATGATTGCTTGGTATTTTGTAAATCAATCAAGTGGAAAGCCATGCACTTGAATATTTTATGATCAATAGAAGACATTTTTGTTGGTGTGGCTGGGTTTTTCTATTCCAGTGGAAGGGTTTTCCCAGGATAAATGTTTTGAGTATTGTTTATGCTCTTTTATGGTTGTTTATCTCTATTTCTATGCTAAAACTTTAACATGGTATCATAACCAAGTTAACAACAATATAAGAGATAGCTTTTGGATATTAGATCTTCAAAGCTGTTTTTATTGTTTGTGAGTCTCTCTGTTGGTGACGTTTTCCTAAGCTGAAGTTTTTTTTCGCTTGATTCCTTATGATAATATGTTCTTCATTCTTTGTCGTCTGCCAAAAGTTTTTTTTATTTGGGCGTTGTTCCCTTTTCTCAATTTGGTTCCTCTGTATTTATCTGGCATCTATGTCATAACATCATTATGTTTCTCCTAGCATTCTGGATATTTCGGCCGTTTCTCCCTTCACGTTATAGATTGACAGTGTAAATTTGAAGCTCATCAATTCCCTTTATGCATCATTTGTTTTTGGATTCTTGGCATCGATTCTATGATTCCATTATTGCCATGTTATCTTGTATGCTTTGTTTCTATTAGTTCCTTTTCTATTCCATCTTTTGTTCGTTCTTGCCGCTTCCTTGAGACCATGCATCCAATCTTTGTATCGTTGGGAGTCTATTGGTGTCTCAGTTGATTCATCCTCAATCATCTTGCTTGCCGGTTTTCATATTAAAGTCAACAAGACTCCTTTGGAGGCGACCATTCATTTTTCACGGTTGTGTATTTCTTGTAACTTTTGATGGCATTGTATTGTATGTCTTGTATCATTTGACAGTTTTCATATACTCGTTTATCGGAAGTCTCCAGTTGTTGCCGGAAACAGTTTCAATGCCATGGGAATAAGAAGATGAATTGGCTTGTTTTATTGCTATTGTCTATTCTTGCATTTTGACAATCTTATTTCATTCATCATGGGTTGCTTATCTATTTGTGACCGTAGAGTCTCATATGACGTGACTGCTGGGTCAATATTTCTTATATGGCGTCATGATCCCATTACAACAACCTTTCTTGGCTTTCGTCTTTTTTTTGGTAGGTGCTTTCCTTTTTTGCTCATGTCTCTTGTAGCATGCAGTGAATTATGGAGTAACAAAAGTACATTTATTGTAGCTATATTACTTGTGAGATTGGTCAAGTTGTTTATTGAAGGGTTTAAACTAGTATCGGTTGCATCATAATAGTTCTAGTTTTATTTATTCATTTTAAAATCTGATTTGTTCTAGAATCTAAAAAAAAACTTCTCAAAAATCAAGATTTGTTTTAGTCATGCCAAAAGTATATGTGGGTGGTTTGGTTTATCACACCACTGAAGAGGAGCTGGTATATGAGTTTCATGCCTTCAGAGTTCTTCAAAGGCGTGACAAAGAGGAGGAGGCAACAATCAAGTTTGTTTGTCTATTCTATAGATGTCTTTTATTTAAATATGAAAGTTCAATATTTCTAGGCAATAAACAATGTTATTGTGTTTCTATATATATATGAGCATCAGAATCACTTTTGTGTATAGAGATCTATATGAATGGTGAAAGAAGTATGTATGGACATATCTTGAGATGCTAACTAATGATTTTAGTAGAGATGACTACAACTATTGAATGTCACCAACATGGAGATAAGTTTGAATTTTGACAGGAATTAATACGTTTTTAGTATTAACATTTATAAAGTGAATGCAGGATGCAACGACAATGATCCTTAGGGGAAAGGCTTCATTAGCTACACTGTGTGTGTGTAGAATTTTATTCAAATAATGGACTAGCATCAGCATAAACAACATTAGTATCAATAATAAAGGGCTTCGGTATGTTATGTGAGGTTATTCTAGGAGATCTCATTTTCTCCATGGTAACACATTTTGTTCATATAAATGCTGGGCTGCATATTTTATGTATTCGTGTTGAGATCAGATTTCAAAAGGATAAATATTCTATGTTTTATGTATCTAACTGAAAAGAGAGTATATCTTTCCTTTGATCTCTATGATTAGTGAATCTTATGAGTAGTTATAAATTTCTTTTGGCTGCAGGGTGTAGTGGGATAATGATAGATTTTGCAACATTATTTGCAATCTTGGTGGCACATCATCTTCATTAAAAGAGGAAGATCATGTTTAAAGAAAGACTATTCAGCTTCAGAGGGAGGTTACATGATGGAGTGAGATGTCCAACCCCTTGCAAGCTTAAGATTATTTAGCTTCAAAGGGAGGTTACATGATGGAGTGAGATGTCCAAACCCTTGCAAGTTTATGCAATAGTCAACCATATTATTGTAATGATTAAAGATGTCCCTACCAAGAGGGAGTCTCTATTATTAAAGATGGTCCTACTGAGAGGGAGTCTCGACTATTAAAGATGTCCCCGTTGAGAGGGAGTCTCTGTTAAGAGAAAATCTCAGTGACCAATGCATTCTTCTTTGGGAGAAGTTTGAGGTGAAAACCCTCATTCCACTCTCTACGAGTGGGTATGGTGGACCACCTTCTGCGAGTAGGCATGGTGGAGATGGATTTTTCTTTGGGAGAAGTTTGAGGTGAAAGTCCTAGTTCCACCCTCTGCGAGTAGGTACGATGGACCACCCTCTATGAGTAGGCATGTTGGAAATTCTCTTTGAGAAGTTTTGAGATAAAAGTCTTCGTTCTGCCCTTTGCAAGCAAGCATGGCAAAAGTCATATATGTGATTCCATTCTATGTGCTTATGATGGATTATGTTATTCTAAGATAACATATGTGAATCTATCATCTTTGGTTGCAGCTATGTGTGCATCCTTGACTAAAGATCTCTCTCTTGCTAAGAGGGAGTGTGAAGTTTGTAGCCGCTATAGAGATCTTTATTTTTGATAGAAATATGTTTGTTATGACCAGTATGGTCTTTTTCAACTGAAAGAGGTATTTGTGGTTATATTGAAGTTTATATTATGCAAAAAAACATGTGTCATATGTCTTGCGAAGAGGCATGTGTATGGAAATGTAAAGTGTTAAATATAAGGAAATATGAAGGATCTTATTTTTGGGACTCAAAGAGACTTTCGTGTGATAGGTGAATAGTCTTATGCAATCTATTTTTATGATTGCTTGGTATATTGTAAATCAATCAAGTGGAAAGCCATGTACTTGAATATTTTATGACCAATAGAAGACATCTTTGTTGGTGTGGCTGGGTTTTCCCTTTCCAGTAGAAGGGTTTTCCCAGGATAAACGTTTTGAGTGTTTTGTGTATTGTTTATCTCTATTTTTGGGCTAAAACTTAAACAGGAATAAGAGGCCAATAAATACATCTTATATTTATTTATCTGATAATAATAATGAAATTGAAACTAAATAACTGTTATATTTTATATATGTATTTATATATATTTGTAATACATAAGATAATAATATATATCTTATTATTTCTTAATCATTCGCTAATGCCTTTGGAAGGATAGGTTGGTTTGTATAGGGAGAGGCTATTATGATAATAGATAGTTTCTATTATTATTAATTATTATTTAATGATTATCTATTGTAATCTCCTGTAAATATTAGAATGTTTCAAATATTTATTTTCCTGTATGTACAATAGAATGCTTCTATTCATTATGATTGTTTCATAAGGAAACATTGTTTATTCTTGTGTATATATTGATCTCTTGATCATTGTTAATATCAAGCGAATAATTCCAATTTCTTCGTAATATGGTATCATAGCCAATTCTTTGAATTTTTTCGAAAAATATTATAATTTCTTGTTCCAAATTATCAGAGCAATATTTTTCGAAATCGTTTTCTGTGATATCTGCTTCGGCTAAGGTTTTTCTTGTCTGCAACTTACGGCCATTTTTCTGCAACTGCTGTCTGTAATTTTCTGGTAAAATTGTGCCCAGTTTTCATGTGTTTTTGCAGTCTGTTCGTGGTCATTTTTTCCTGCTAAAATAGCTGCCCTTTTTGCTTGTTTTATGGTCATTTTTGCTCTATTTAGTGACAGTCTAGGGTTTTTGAAACTCTCAATCTCAGATCCGCACCCAGAGACTGTTTTTTCTGCACATTTCTGCCTTTTTTTTGGTCATTACTTCGTAATAGAGGCAGAGTAACTTCATCCCAAATTAGGCGACTCCAAGTGGTGGTATCCAACAGAGGTTTTAGGGTGGGATTTCCTGAGTGCTGTGATTAGAATATTAGCAACTGTGCTCTCTTTGACTGACATTGGTAGCCTATCACAGTTGCTAATAGTCCAATCACAGCACTTAGGGAATCCTGTCCTAAAATGTCTCTGTTGGATAAGTGTTTTATATTATCCATGTTTAATGTTTGGGATGGGTTTAAAGAGCTGAAATTTCTGGGTTGCTAATTTGACTTTTTCCATTTTTGCCCACATTTTAAACCATTCATGTTTATCTTTAGCACGCTTCATGCAATGTGAAGAAACTACTGCTTTTGATGAGCCCACTAATATTTGCATATGCTTAGGGGTGAAGGGATAATTTTTTCGTGTATTGGTGAACAACTAAGCTTTATTAAATAGAGAAGAACTTTTGTGTGCTTGGTTTTTTACACATAAGGGTTTCACAGGTTTCATTATCACATAATAAATTTTGCTTTCTGTTAATTCTGAAATTTCTATCAGATTGTATGCATGTTAGATTTTTTGAATTGGTTTAACAAGCTACTTTTCTTTACACTCTCATAGGTACGGTTTTCTTCAATAATTGAAGGCTCTTGGGAAAAACATCTATTGAAATAAACCAACCACCTGTCTTAGGTTAAAAGTTACATTCTAATCATTGGAAGATCATAGGCATCACAACCAACAACCTATCACAGGTCCTTGTGTCTCTTACAGGCATGGATTGGCTTCAACAACTGAAGCATGGGCATCACATCTTCTGAAACCTTTTGACAACTCCTCTTAATGTACCAGTGCTTTCCATCCACAGAAATCCTGGAAAATACCAGGTTCTCCACTCTGATACCATAGTAAATTTTCAGACCATGCTAAGCAGGTTCTATACTTAGAAAGATAAATCCTAATTGCTAGGAAACCTAAACTTGATAAATATTATTGAACTTTTGATTATGAATACAAGACTTTACAAACACATTATCTGAAAAGATATATGCTGCAGTAGCTCAACACGAAATTTAATCAATATGAATCATTCATGTCCCTGCCTTTATTTTATATATGAATGCATGCAAAATGCCACTTTCCAAGGAAAGCAAAAAGCTAAGCAGGCATGGAAAGAAAAATAACTAACTTTAAACCTTTGAAGGTGGAACAATAATTAGTGCATTGTTCAAATAGAAGCTTCTCATACAAGGTGCCTTGTCTAGAAAGGGAACAAAATCAGTGCCTTCCTAACTTGCAGCAACACTTCTAAGCTAAGTTACCGATTCAGATGCGGATTTAGAAGCTGATGTGAGAAGCGGATATGGGAAGCATGATTTTTATTTGGATGAGGATGCGGATGTGTATGGATGTGTCTATATACATATACACTTGACATGCCTCTTTATTAAAAACTTACATCAAAATAACAAACCCGCCACGTATAAAACGCCGCAGGCCTTAGATATAGCCGTGCGGCCTTAGATAATGTGTTTATAGATAATTGTATTTATAATATAAGATTGCTTAATATTAATATATATAATACTACTAAATATTATTAATATTTAAAGTAAATTACTTATTTAAAACTAGAGTTGCACCACCTTGGGGGATGGGGGGATGGCGGAACAAGGGGACAAGTTTTCGTGACGGGGGAATAAAGGGGCCTTAATTTGGGGATGGTGGGGGGATGGCAGCGGGACGACGACGGGGGACGGGAGGGGGTGTGTATATATATATACATATAGTACTTTGAATGCTAGTTATGAAAAAATGTATTGAAATATAAGCTATAACGATGTAAAAGAGTAAATACTTGAACATTTGATTGAATTGGAACATCGAAAATTGAACATAAATAGTCGAGTCAGCAAATAGTCAACATCGGGACGTCCCCCATCCTCGACGGAGGTGGTGGAAACTGGTGGCACCACTAGGGACGGGGGGACGGAGTCCCCAAGTCCCCGGCGTGTCCAAGTCTCCGAGATGTGGGGCAAAAAGGTGGGGGGGGACGTGTCCCCGTGTTACTATGTTTAAAACTAAAACAATTGTAAATATATCTCTACCATTTGGAAGAATGCGTTAGACCTATACTGGCTGGGTAATGTCGGTTCCTCCATTCCAAAAAAATGTGAGTACTCAGAAACTATATATTGACCAAAGACTTACTGTGTGAACTTTGGTTCAAGTTTTAGAAAATGCGTGAACAGATGGGTAATTACAATAAAAGACATAACTCAGAATATAAATGTTAGCAGATATATTGACCAATCTGGAGATGCGTATGCAGAAAAAACAATGTCTGATAACATTGTGAGTACTCATGATTATGATCCCCAGATTTGAGCAGAAAACTTTGAGCAGGACCAATCTGGAGATGCATCACAATCACAGTTGATCTCAGCAGGATTTTGAGTGGGAGACGTGTTATGTAGTCCATTGGTTGATTACATGCATTGGGATTTAGACAACCATACTGCACAAAATGTCTTATCTCATCCATTGTGTTGAGCAGAACATAAGACAGAGTAGTTAAACAGTCGTTCCGCCCTGCATGCATCCTGCCGGCATCCATATGGCTTCCGGACGCACCAGCTTCTGTATCCACCCTTGGCCAGGACGAATCGGTAACTTAGCTTCTAAGTAATGGTGTGCCTCTATTACAAGGATCATTACTAATACTACCATGTCTTCATAAAAGGGTCCCTTCTCTGCACAGAAACAGAGGCGAATTCTGCCATTTCTGCTGTGCTATGCTGATGCTGGTCTTGACTGTGGCCTTTACACACCTCAATAAAGATTAAGGTTGTTGCTGTGTTCACGAGTCTGCTTAGGTGTAGCTGCAGTGTACTGCTTGACTGTCGAAGGAAGAACACCTTTTAGAGCAACACAGGTAAAACTCCAATAGAAATAGAGATGAAGGCTGGCATTGCTGCTGTGCCATGCTGATGTTTCACTTGACTGTGCCTTTAAAACACCTGCATACAGACTAAGGCTGCTGCTGGGTTTTCTTATCTGCAAAATTAGCCTAATGAAGAGATGAGTTCAAAAGCAATCAGTGAAAAAGAAAGACATTTCTAGGAGGATAACTTTGTAAAATGTTAGCATGATGGAATTCATGATGGGGGAAGAAAAAATTGAGATGTTCTCCTTTGAAAGAATAATGTGAGAGACTATATGGATTCCTGAGACATTTCTATGAAGCATTCTGACACCTCATTAAAAAGGAGCCATTGGAAGTCAGCAAAGAGCATTCAAGGAACAAAACAATGTCAAAATAAAGTAATACCACTTGGATGATTCCTTATCTGAAAAATTGTGCAGGTGGAAGCCATGTACTAGTATTGGTCTAGAACAGTATGCAAATGATCTTAGCATTTTGTGGAAACTAATTGTCAATAGAATATAGCTGCCTATGCCCAATCTAATCTACTGATCATGCTTACATATTTCCTTTTAAAGGCAAATCAAATGTAATCTATAATGGGAATTCAAGAAATGCCACATTTCTCAAAGACTAAGAAAAACCTGAAGGTTCTAATCAATAACTAAACTTGACATGTCTAAAGTGTTTGATTGATGCAGTTTAGTGTTAATCATCATAATGTTACAAGATATTGGTCTTAGATGCAGTTGTGAGTTATCATAACATTTTGGTCAATTGAGATGTAGCCACAACTTTTATCTTCAAAGTCACTCCTAATGGGGAAAACTAGAAGCCTTTTTGCATTCTTACTAGGCCGCAGGAAAGGGGACCCATTGAGTCCATATCTCTTCATTATAGTGGGATGTAACTTTAACAAGCCAATGGAATCAGGAGGAAAATGTGTGGGTTGCCACCATTGAAGCTGGACAGGTTGTTGGAATTGGAATAGAGATAGAGATTTCTAGTTTCTGGTTTGCAGATGTCTTGTTATTTCTATACACTCATACTCCAGGAATACAAAATCTAAAAGAGTTGCTGGCCAAATACTTTGCATTGAGACAACAGGTAAAGACTGTTAAACAACAATAAAGAACAAAAACAAGAACATAAGATGCAAGACATTTATCCCTTTTTGCATTCTTACTAGGCCGCAGGAAAGGGGACCCATTGAGTCCATATCTCTTCATTATAGTGGGATGTAACTTTAACAAGCCAATGGAATCAGGAGGAAAATGTGTGGGTTGCCACCATTGAAGCTGGACAGGTTGTTGGAATTGGAATAGAGATAGAGATTTCTAGCTTCTGGTTTGCAGATGTCTTGTTATTTCTATACACTCATACTCCAGGAATACAAAATCTAAAAGAGTTGCTGGCCAAATACTTTGCATTGAGACAACAGGTAAAGACTGTTAAACAACAATAAAGAACAAAAACAAGAACATAAGATGCAAGACATTTATCCCTTAAGACCACATCAATGATACACGATTCCCTTAAGACCACCTCAAGGGATACATGATTCCCTTAAGACCACCTCACAATGCTAGCTAGTAGTGCCAAGTAGATCAGACCCGAGTTAAAGGTAATTACTTCATTTGATGCAAGAGGTTTGTTTCAAGTGTGATTGTGAGAATGCGAAGTTAATTGATTAAAACTAAATGCAAGTGTGAGTTAATTAACCATGAATTAAACAAATAAACAAAATTACAAAGGTGTTTGGATTATCAAAATTGAAAGAATTGAGAATCGCAGACAAACTATGAAATTCATGGGCTTATTGCCTTGGATAAATGTGCGGCCCAGAGGACTATAGTGCGACACGCTGGCGTCTTACACAGGCAGAGTGGATTTGAAAAGATGCAAAACCAGAAACTAATGTGTGAAACTACAAATAAGGTAAATAAATAGAACGCAAATGGATGAAACTAAATTTTGACGGTTAGCAATGTGTTGAAAATAAGTCCTTCAAACACTCAAGCTTACAATGAAGAAAACTTGCACAACGCAATGGAAATGTTTGTGGTAGTTGAGAGGCTTGCCTTCATCAAGCCCTCGTTTTGGTATTTCCATCTCCACAGACGATCGATAGACGTGGGAAAAATGGTGATAGATAAACGATAAAAGAGATAATATGAAACAAATATAAATGAGAACTAAGATGTAGATTTATGCTCAAAGACACAAAGTAATGGAAGTAGAGAACTCCCCAAATGTGAGAAGACTGGTCATTTACAAGTAGTAGAGCCAAATAGAAGAGCTTGAGAGTGTAATAGTGGTGAACCTTCAACAAAAGTGAAGTGTGGAATGCAAATTGTTGGGTTAAGATGATTGACAATCTTCTTGGTGATGAGCTCATCGAGGATGGAACTGCTCGGAAGAAGAGCAAACCTTTTGACTCTGTAAATTTTGCTCTTATGGTCAATATTCACAGTGTGTATGAACTTAAAACATACATAGAGGCAAAATGAATGCTTGAGTGAAGAGGCTATGCAAACCGAGCATCAAAAATAAAACATGGGTTGTGTCAGATCTTCCTTCAATAAAGAAACCCATTGGCAACAAACGGGTCTACAAAGTCAAATACAAAGGTTATGGTACTTTAGATAAGTACAAGGCTCATCTTGTTCGCTATGAAATTGATTGTGTAGAGACCTTTGCTCCAGCTGCAAAGATGAGCGCCATTAGATTATTCTTGCCATGTCAGCTTAGTGCAATTGGAATGTCCACTAAATGAACGTCAAGAGTGTGTTTGTGAATGGTGAGTTACAGGAAGAAGTGTACATCACACAACCTCTAGGATTCAAGGTTTAATAAATAACACCATGTACTCAAATTGGTGAAAGCACTTTATGGTATCAAAGAAGCTCCTCAAACATGGTAATTGAAAATTGATAAGTATCTCATAGATCAAGGTTTCCAGAGGAGTCTCAACTCAAATTTATGTGTCAAGAGTAAGACTATTGGCAGTGATACCATCATTCTAGTTATATATGTTGACGATTTGATTATGGCTAGTTGTTTTAAATCATTGATTCAGTGAATCAAACATGATCTCTATTATTAGTCTTTTGTCATGACCAGCGATGGATTCCATTTCTGCCTAGGTGTCGAAGTTTGACAGAAGTCACATGACTTCTTCGTCTCTCAATCTAAGTATGCAAGGGCTCTCCTAGACAAACACAGAATGTAGGATTGTAAACTGGTATCTACACCTGTCGAGTTTGCTCTCAAGTAATTAGCAAAATTTGGTTCTCCTGTTGAAAATGAATCTGTATGAGACAGTTAGTGGGAAGTTTGATGTATCTCACTGTCACTAGACCCAATCTGACCTTTACAACGATTTACATATCTTGCTTCATGAGAACTCTCACTCTAGATCATTGGGCTGCAGCAAAACACATACTATGCTATGTCAAGGGTACTCCCATTTTTGGTATCCTCTATGGATGAACTAAAGATGCTTGACTCATTGCTTACACAAACTCGGGTTGGGGAAGCTTTGTTGATGACAAAAAGTCTATTTCCAGGTATGTCTTCAATTTGGGCACAAGTGCTATCACTTGGACTAGTAAGAAGTAGCATGCCGTATCCCTTTCCTCAACAGAAGCTGAATTTCATGGAATAGTCAAAGCAGGTTGTGAGGTAGTTTGGCTTCGTAGGATGCTTTCGACATCCATATGTCTCATGAGAGCCCTTCACCTCTCTTTTGTGACAATCAAGGGGCCATCAAACTTGCTTTAAAGCCAATCCTCCATGAGTGCACAAAGCATATTGACATTCATTGACATTTTATCCGTCAGCTGGTTGAAGATGGGTACATAAATTTACAATTTGTTCCTACAACTGACCAGGCTGCTGATATTCGTACCACGTCCCTACTTCCAAAGAAGTTTGTCAAATTCAGGGGGCAGCTGGTGTCTTTGATAAGTTGACCATTAAAGAACTTCCTTAAAATAATCTCTCTTAAGTTATTTTATTCCTATTTTAATTGTCACTCCTAGATTTTATATATATCCTATACAATAGATTCTTTCTATTATTTGTATGTTTCTTTCTAGAAACATCTCGATTGTAAACTCTATGAGAACAATTCATTCTTTGATTATCCACTATTTTACCAATCATTTGTCTAATACAATTTGGGGGATAATATATTATTCTCAATCACAACAATGAAAAGTGGTGACTCAGTTTTAATGAAAGGTGGTGACCCTTTCACCAATAAAGTATTAAGGAGATTGCCTTCCAAGCAAAAAAGGGAGGAGCAGTAATAGAAGAGTATTATTTTGATTTTGAGAGCAGACTGAGAAGACCATTTGATAAAGGAGATTGATCTAAAAGATCCACCTGATATGAGAAATCAGAGTTCAGATATTTATCCAACTAATCTCATTTATTCGAGTAAGAATTACCTCTCTAACTACATTTTTACTCCTGTTTATTGTGGATTTGTGAATTTAGGGCAAAGTATGAGGTGATCCCAAAAAACAGGTTACATATCTTGCTTCATGATAACTCCCACTTCAGATCATTGGGCTGCAGCAAAATGCATACTGCGGTATGTAAAGGGTACTCCTGATTCTGGTATCCTTTATGGACGAACCAAAGATGTCCGTCTCATTGGTTACACAAACTCAGGCTAGGGATGCTTTTTTGATGACAAAATGTCTACTTCCATGTATGTTTTCAGTTTGGGTACAGGTGCTATCACTTGGACCAGTAAGAAGCAGCATGCCGTATCCTTTTCCTCAATGGAAGCTGAATTTCGTGGAACAACAAAGCAGGTTGTGAGGCAGTTTGGCTTGTAGGATGCTATCTGACATCCATATGTCTCATGAAGGTCCTTCACCT
This sequence comes from Cupressus sempervirens, assembly GCA_028749045.1. Classification (NCBI taxonomy): domain Eukaryota; kingdom Viridiplantae; phylum Streptophyta; class Pinopsida; order Cupressales; family Cupressaceae; genus Cupressus; species Cupressus sempervirens. Next base: position 522,381,697 of record CM053792.1, read on the forward strand.
CTCTTTTGTGACAATCAAGGGGCCATCATACTTGCTTCAAATCCAATCTTCCATGAATGCACTAAGCATATTGGCATTCATTGTCATTTTATTTGTCAGCTGGTTGAAGATGGATACGTGAATTTACAGCTTGTTCCTACAACTGATCAGGCTGCTAATATTCTTACCAAGTCCCTTCTTCCAAAGAAGCTTTTCAAATTCAGGGGGCAGTTGGTATCGTTGATAAGTTGACCATTAAGGAAGGGTATTAAAATAATATCTCCTAAGTTACTTTATTTCTATTTTAATTATCACTTTTAGATTTTATAAATATCCAGTACAATATATTCTTTCTATTATTTGTATGTTTATTTCTAGAAACATCTCAATTGTAAGCTCTATAAGAACAATTCATTCTTTGTTAATAGATTATCCACTATTTTACCAAATCATTTGTCTAATACAATTTGGGGGATAATATATTATTCTCAATGGCAACAATGAAAGGTGGGGATTCAGTTTTAATGAATGGTGGTGACCCTTTCATGAATAAAGGAAATTAATTGCCTTCCAAGAAAAGAGAGGAGCACTAAGTAATAAAAGAGTACAATTCAGATTTTGAGAGCAGACGGAGCATGTTGTTGGTAAATTCTATATTGTAGCCGATGAGTATAATTGTATCTGAAAGGGCGCGTGATGGTTGAGTCACCCCTTTGGGAAAATGTATGTACATTGTCCGTAGGGACTATTGGGAGATCATCATCATAATCATATTGTAAGCATTGGAGTGCATATTGAGTATATGAATAAAGTATCTGCTCTGTGTTATATCTTACTGTACTACATGTGATAAGTATTCATTTACCTTGTATGGTAAACATTTGGCACTATTGCTTGTCGAACCTGTAACAAAGGAAGTGTTATGAAGATTAATGCCGAATCAGCTCAATAAGTATTAATTTTAGATAAGCATAAAGTATTAATTTTAGCACAACACAAGAAGTATAAGCATGAGATATGCACATCACAAGAAGTATTAATTTTAGCACAACAGGCGGAGCGCAGACAAAAGCTTTAGCAACTTACGAACATTGAGGGGGTGAAGGAGCACAGACGGAGGGAGTGCATTCACCTAGCAGACCGAGGAGTGTTGAGGAATTGCTCGAAGAAACTCGACAATGATTGAATTTGGTGGAAGAGAGAAGGGAGGAGTTCCTTAACTTGTATATGTCTAGGATAGAGAATCCGAATGAAAGGGAAGTAACTCGCACGGCTCGAAGTGTTGAAGGAGCACGAGCATAGAGTAAACTCTTTGTTCCCGATACACCTGACAAACGAATACAGACAGAGAATCAAACAACTTCGCTTGAGGAGGATTTTCTCTCACTAGGTAATGCGGTTGTCCAAAGTAGATCATTGTACATAGATGCGTATAATCGGCGATGGATTTGGAGAGTGAGCAGAAAACGAGCAAAAAGAAGCACAAATCGTTGGACTAAGATTCATCTTCCGAAAGTAGCAGCAACGACGAAGAATCAAGTAAGAAGGTACGAGCGTTGTAGAAGGATATGCTACAGATAATGGAGGAGTTAAAAAATTTGAAAAAGAATCCAGACTCGGTGAAAGGGGAATTGTGGTGTACGGACTGTAAGGAGGAGGGCCACACAAAGTGCTCTTGCTCGAAAAAATAATTTTTGCAATATCTGCCAGATTGTGGGACATTCCACAAAAGAATGCCCGTTCAATATGAAGACGAAGGGACACTAACAAGTGTTACTGACACAGGAAGTATCCACTATAGGAGCAGGAACAAACAATGACGCAACATCAAGAGTATATTAGAACAATAACCGGCACGGATGAGGTGGTAATTGTGTGCTTAAAATGTGAACACACTTCTATGAGTCATTATATCCAAGATTGCTCAAGAATGAGGTTTCAAATGGCGGCTCATAGCTCTCTATTCATAGAGTGCAAGGGTTTGTAATGAAGGCTTTTAGTTTTGACCTAGTTTGTGCCCATGCAAGTAGACCATAAAATGAGAGATTCAAAGATCAAAATATGAATGCAAATGGAGATGAAAGCTAATCTATATGATAACAATGCAAAACAATGCAAGATCTAATCTATCAATGTAAGATCTAATCTATGAAAGCAAGTTCTAAGCTAATATGAAAATGCAAGGATAGATCATGATGATAGAAGTCATGGATGCATGAGAGAAGAAGACAAGAAAATAGAAGTTCTCCACAAAAAGTTTTAATGCTCACACTCTTCTAAAAATTGCTCTCCAAACCTGCAGTATAACAATAGCCTAGAGTGTGTGTATGTAAAATGAGGAGAGGGCTCTCCCTTATAAAGAAGATTGGACGATTAAGAGTAAGAGGCAAAAAGATTTAATCAAGGGTGGAGAAAGAATGATTTGTGTGAAATAAAGATCCACCAATGAGAAAATAAGAAAAGAATTAAATGAAATCCCACTTAGAAATATGTGCATTTAAGTGTAGAGGAATTTTTAATTTTTATTTCCTTTTTAAGTGGGGATTTATTTAATTAAAAGGGAGCAAGTTCTTTTAATTAAATAGGAAATATTCAATTAAATTAAAAGAGGGGTTTTTCTCTTAATTAATTAAATATGGATGAATTATTTAATTAAAAGAGGTTTTCTTTAAATTAAATGGAGACTTATTTTATTTAATTAAAAGGGAGATTTTCTTTTAATTAAATAAGATTGAGGATAAAATGATCAACCTTAGAAAATATTGAAATAATCGAATTTGATCAAGAGAATTGATTTGAATTGATTTAATAAAATATTGCAAACCATTGATTCAAGAAATTAATAAATTGATAAATTGAATAATGGGGGCCCATAGTCTAGGTGACCATTTTAAGGTGCTTACAATCATAGTTGGAAAACTCGCCAAATGCAAAAACTCGCCAAGCCCCCCAAAAGTTTAATTGGGAAAAACTCGACGATTTAAAAAAAAAACTCGAGAAAAACTCAGGAACCTAAAAAACCGCTGAAATTCAATTAAAAATACATTCATTTTGCAAAATTTAATGAGAAGATGCATCTAATAAGTTAATTAAATACAATACAAAAGAAAGAAACGAAGTTTAGATATATATAAATGCATAATGCGTACAAAATTGCATTCTCATGCAGAATGCTCATGGTAGGAAGCAAAATAGTAAATTACTAAATAGTTTCAATCTATCAAACTAGAAGTAAATACTAAAAGTCTAAATACATCAATACAATGTGACAATGTCAATCACATCTTCCTCTTTCCATTTGCACTAGCAGGAAGCTGAGGGGGTCTAGTCCTAGAAGAAGTGCCCCGCATTGGGATAGGGTGTGAGCTGCGTGACTGTGAACTCTGTGGCTGTGCCCCCTCGCTCAACGTCCCTACTGACTGGCTCGACGTCCTAGAAGAGGATGCATCTCCTCCTAATGGTAATGCCTGATCCTCGCCTGAATCATCATCATCCTCGTCCTCATCCTCAATGTCATCCATAGTGAACTGAAAATCAGTGTTAACCTCCCCCTCCATGGCTTGCCTCTCCAAATCAGCGATCTCATTTGGTGTAAACAATGGACTTGGCTCCTGTGCTGTCCAATCAGAATAAGGATCTATCTCATCTAGAGCAAGCGGACCAGGTAGTTTTAAGAGCTGTGCCTTTTTTATGCACAACTTAAGATTATATTGCACATAAACAAGGTCATTAAGCCGTTTTTGAGTCATTCTGTTTCTTTTCTTTTTATGGATGGACTCAAATAAGCTCCAATTGCGCTCACAATGTGATGAGCTACAAGGTTGGGATAGGACTCTGAGAGCGAATTTCCTTAAATTGGGGGTATTGCCACCCCAATTTGCCCACCAAGCATCTGCAAAACAAAATTAAAAAAGTTATAAAGCAATTAAAAAAAAAATCAGAAGCACAACTTATCAATTAACAAATTTTTAAAAGTTTGACGCTTTACCTGGTGCTTGAGTAGATCTTGCTCTCTTTGCTAGCATAGAAGAGAACAAAGGACCCCTTGATTCCACATAGATTTGTTGTTCGGTCACAATAAGGTCTCTCTCCTCTTCACTTGATATCATTCTCTCAATGCATTTAGAGAGACCTTCCATGACCTCTCCATTAGGATCTGAGTAGGAATCATCAGCCCTAAAACAAATAGAAAATGATATCAAGCCTTACTACACAACCTTAAAAAGTAAAGTAAAATAAAGACTTATTAAAATCCCAACTTCAAGGACAATCAATTATCATAGTACCTGAATTTGGGATTGAGGAAGTAGCCTGCTGCATGAATAGTTTGGTGGAGCATATTGTTCCACCTCCTATCAATTATTTCCCAAATGGGGTCAAATCTGAGACTATCCCTGTGATAGTAACTTCTAACAGCCTCTTTCGTCCTATCCATAGCCTCATAAAGACCTCCCATTGGGGATTGCTGCCCATCACATGTGCGCAAGACTAGAACCAGGGGCAGAGACATCTACATTTGAAATTTGAAAAATACAAATTAGTTAATAACATATTAAGTTATGAATTGATAATGAAACTTGAATAAACTAAAAATATAATGAAGTTACCTCCACAATCTCCTTAGCCTTTGCAAAAAAGCTATCATCAAAGACTATTCGTGCCACGGCCTCTCCTTTGGGCTTCTTTGAGTAAGGTGAAGCAACCCAATCAGCACACACAAACATTTGCTTCAAAGCCAATATGTGGTCAAGAATACTTTGCAACGTCAAGAAGACCGTTGCAAACCTTGTCATAGCAGGTCTCATCAAATCTCTGCCTATAGTGGCTTTTCTCATCAAACTGAGAATCGATGGGTGATTATAGATATATTTCGTGACTCGCCTAGCATCTTCCACAACTGGACTCACCCAATCAAGTTTTCCTATGTCCTCCAAAAGAAGGTCAAGGACATGTGCTGCACAAGGTGACCAAAAAAGTGTGGGATGCCTCTCTTGGAGGATTCTACCTAAAAGATTAGCAAAAAATCAATAATCAGTAACAAACTTTCCATATTTAGTATTTACAAATTACATCAAATCTAAATTGAATAATACCATTATCCATAGCATTACATTCATGATTCATATTGATTCATCATTCAAATAAAAAAAAAAAAATCTACCTGCTGCCACATATGCTGCTGCATTATCTGTGATTATTTGCACCACATTCTCTATTCCCACCTCCATGACAACATTCTCCAACATTAAAGCCAATGTGGCTGCATTTTTCACTTTGTTGGAGGCATCGACAGAGTTCCAAAACACCACATCATCTTTGCAAGCAATCAAGAAGTTAATAATGGTTCTACTTCTTCCATCTGTCCACCCATTAGATAAAATGGTGCAGCCATACTTCTTCCACTTTTTCTTTTGGTTTTCTATCAACAATGTTGCCCTACCAACCGCTTTGTCAAGCAACCTACAAAATTTAGGTGTAATATTAAATAAAGTGCAAGTGTTAGTAAAAAATTAGGAAATAAGTTATAACAGTTAAGATTTAAAATATAACAATGAACTAAAGTGAATCACAATTATTTACAATTACTAAATAGTAAAATACTAACCTTCCACTCATATCCTTGCGATTAGGCGGCTTGTACCCTTTGCCTGATATTGTCATTGCATTCACCATATTGACCCAATAGGGACTATCAACGACATTCATTGAGATATTGTTGAAAAACCAAAAATCAGCTGCTGCAATATCAGTTTGCTCATGCACCTCCTTAAACCATGCAGTGCCCTCTAATGATGGTTGTGCTCCAGGTGTGTTCCTGGGCACAAAATAACCACCTATCTCTGATGGGGATCCGGATGGTGATGATGAAGAAGTAGGAGATGTAGAAGAAGTGGAACCGGTAAAAGAGAAATTTTGTTTGCGGATCCGTGGGCCACGAAGAGATCCTGGTATGTTCTCAAGTGCTTCTTCTTCCTCTTGCATATCAAAAGGAGCTCCTTTTGATTCAACTATGGCTGCCCTCATAGCTAATTTTGCCTTCTCCCTATTCAATTTTTTCTCTTCAGCAGCTGCAAGTAGGGCATGGATGAATCTTTTTTCATCATTAGTTACCTTGAGACAAGGATTTGAGTCATGTTTCTTTATGCTTGCAAGGTGGTATTTGAGGCGGTTTATGCCTCCATAAATAATTCTCTCACAGGGAATGCATATCACCTTCCCAATATCATTTGGATTTGGAGCTTCATAGGCATACCGCCATGCCTTATCTCTTGCATTTTTAGGCCAAGTGCTTATATATCCAGATGGGCATGGTGTTTGTGGTCACTCTTCTTGCGGGTTTGTCATTTTTTTAATGGTTGACCGCTGCCCTACACATAAATATATAGAAAAATGAATAAACAATGTTAGAACTTAGAAGCTAGGGTTTCAAATGATTCAAAGTTTCAAACTTCAAACTTCAACCATATCCTTAGCAAACAACAAACTTCAACCATATCCTTAGAAGCTAGGGTTTCAAATGATTCAAAATGATTTTAAATGATTTGAAAACATTTACAAACAACAACAAAAATAAAAGAACATTTGTTATAAAACTATAAAAAGTTTTCAAACTATGATAAGATGAACATACCTGGAAAGAAATTTGTCTTCTAAAATCGGTTAGAATCCTCTACAATCCACTCAAATCTGCCTTGAACCACTTGCAATCAGCCAAGAATGCCTCCAAACCTTCTTCTCTTCACTCCTCAAGGCTCTAATCAATGCAAATACAAGAAAGAATGAGAAAAAACACATTCACTACCGCTTTAATCCGTCACAGGCCACGGGCGAAAATCTCACCAGTAAATCACGAGTTTTTATGAAAAACTCTCCGAGTTTTTCACGATTACTCGCCAAATACTTGGCGAGTTTTTACCAGACTGCCGAGTTTTTAATTCGGCGAGTTAACTGGTGAAAAACTTGCCGAGCTAGGAAACTCGGCGAGTTTTCCATCTATGCTTACAGTAATAATAATAGTAATGGAGGCCGGAGTTGGATACAGTATGACTTGAGTGGATGACCGATGAGACAATGCTGTGCATGCAACCTCTAGGGGCACTTCTCTGGAGAATGTACCATGAAGGAAACGCTGTAGTTGCTATGTAGATGGTGTGGTCCAAGAGACCACAAAGATTCGAAATGGCCTAAGTAAGGGGTGAACTTGTTAAGCATTGAAGCATGTGATGAGGAGATACTAGCCATCACTTGCGAATAAGCAAAGAAGACAATGTACCCAGATGCAGAGGAAGAAAAGAAGAGGTTGTAGCAAGCACGGACAAAGCTATAAAAATAAATAGAAACGGAAAAATTACAAACAAAAGACACTGCCGACACCTCAAAGAGTAACTTGGCAGAACAAAATATTATGAGACAGGTAATGCAAATGTAAGTTCCTATGAAATTAAATGACCTTACAATGCCTCAGTTGCAGGCAGCGATACTAAACATGACACCATTCCTGAAAGCAACAGAAGAACAGGGAAGAATGGCAGCGGAGCGACTGCAACAGACCCAATGCTACTGGTACTCACTACGGGAAGACATCCAACAGTAGTAGAGATGGGTATCCTGGGGACCGTACTCACGGACACAATCATAGACGGAGGGTCAGGAGTAAACGTACCATTGGAGGATATATGTAAAAAGTTGGGACAACTTACATTATGGCCACCTAAATTTCAACTACTCATCGCTGATCAACACAGAATCAAGCCTTTAGGGACCCTGATGGCGCAGCCTATAACCATTGGGATGCAGCCATTCTTGTTGGATTTTGTGGTCATACCATTAAAAAGAAAAGGGTATGATGCCATCTTCGGACAGGGTTGGATGGTACAGGGAAAGGTGAAGCATGATTGGAAACAAAATACTCTGTCCATGGAAGGCGGAGGTGGGAGATTTATAATTGACCTGCACACACAGATGGTAGGTGAGGAGGCAACATCATCGGATTCCGAAGGTGAAGGCGAAGGTCACGTTAAGGGGAAGAAAAGAATGGAACCAGATGGAGTATTGAGATTGGAAGGAGGATCAAATGATGATGATGTGGACTTGGTGAACGGCTTACTTCATTGGCAGATGGAGGACTACGAGCTCTTTCCTAGCTGCAACATGTTAGCAGTCGAAAAGGGAAAAGAAGGGAATAAGTTTTCGAAGGAGTATAGCGAAGTGAAGGAGGGAGAAGCACATGTAGATGAAACGCTAACGCATACGTTCAGTGATGATAAACCTATAAAGTATGAAGAGCCTACTGTAAAAATGATGAACTTAGGAGATGAAGCCAATCCCAAAAATATCTTGTGGTAGATGATTGGAATCCAGTCCTGAAGGCAACAACGTTCAAAATATTTATGGAGTATAAGGACATGTTCGCATGGACGTATAAGGATTTGAAAGGAGTAATGTCGGAGTTATGTGTCCACCGGATATCGTTGATAGAAGGTGCAGTGCCCGTATGGAAGCGACTGTACCGGATGAACAAAAATTATGCCGCACAGGTTACTGATGAGATCGATCAGATGCTAGGAGTAGGAATTATTTTTAGGGTGGAGATGAGCGAGTGGGTATCACCAATTGTGATATCTCTGAAGGACACCACCCAGATTAGAATATGCGTAGACTTTTAGTGCCTAAATGCAGTAACAATTAAAGATCCATTTCTGGTACCATTCACCGATAGCATTCTGGAAGAAGTTGCGGGGCATGAAATTTATTGATTCATGGATGGGTTCTCTGGATACAACCAAATATCCATTGCCGAAGAAGATAGGCTGAAAACAACATTCATAATGGAAGATGGAGTATATGCCTATAACAGAATGCCGTTTGGATTGTGTAATGCTCCAACAACATTCTAGAGAATTATCTTACACATATTTGTTAAAATGTTTGTCAAAAACTTTAAGGCATTTCAAGATGATTGGTCAATTTTTAGCACAAAAGATAAACATATAATAGCACTCGGAGAATGCATGGAAAGATGCAGGTGGGTGAGACTAGCACTGAATTTGAAGAAGTGCAGGTTCATGGTGCCACAGGGGAAGCTATTAGGACATAGTCTGCAAAGCAGGGTTGAAGACGGATCTTGACAAAGTTCGTGTACTTTTGGATATGCCACCATCGTTAGATGTATTAGAAGTAAAATCGTTCCTCAGACATATTGGATACTACCGGAGGTTCATCAAGAATTTTGCAAAAATATCATGCCCGCTGGACAAATTAACATGCAAGGGTGAACCTTATAAATGGAAAGTGGAGTAGAATGAAGCTTTCGATGGATTGAAAACAAGGTTGGCCACAATGATCCTAGCTTATCGAAACTGGGATAAGCAGTTCATGTTGATGCATTGAACTATGCAATTGGAGCAACATTGACACAAACAGGTGACCACAGATTGGATCATCTAGCATACTTTGCAAGTAGACTGTTATCTAAAGCAGAGCAAAATTACAGTACGACAGAACGAGAAGCACTCGGAATGGTGTACGTAGTACAAAAATTCAGGCATTATTTACTGGCGACACTGTTCGTATTTTATGTGGATCATCAAGCGTTGTTATATCTTGTGAACAAGTTGATCATACAGGGAAGGATAAGTAGATGGCTATTACTGTTGCAGGAATTTACATTCAAGATTGTGGTACGACTAGGAAAGAGTCATGTAAGTGTGGATCACTTGTCGAGGATAAAATCACTAGAGCCATCGGAGGGGGTCAACGATGATTTTCTTGATGTGCAGCTATTTCAGATTGTTGTACTGCCATCTTGGTACACGTGTATTAGAGAGTATCTCTTGACAGGACGGTTTCCTAGTGAAATGACGCCGAACGAGAGGAGGAAACTGGTGCTAAGGAGTCGGATGTTTCAATTGATCAATGGTTTACTATATAAAATGGGACCATTTTGCGGCGGTGTGTTCTAGAAGGGGAAACACCGAAGGTGTTGAAGGAAGCACATGAAGGACTAGCAAGAGGACACATGGGATTGGATACAATTGCACAGGAGATACTTCTGACAGGGTTATGGTGGCCAACCGTGCACAACGATGCAAGGGAGTGGGCTGTTGCCTGCGATACATGTCAGAGAGCTGGAAAATCATTGAAGAGAGACTTCATGCCTTTGAATCCTTCACACGCGTAGGAGTTATTTAAAAGGTATCTGAAAGGTACTATTGGCATGGGAATCAGTAAACATCAACCTTCATGGATATTCTCATTCCGATTGGGTAGGCAGCCCTACTGAACGTAAGAGTACTTCTGGATGTTGCTTCAGTCTAGGATTTGAAATGGTTTCTTGGTTCAGCAGAAAACAGCCTTCAGTTACATTAAGTTTTACCGAAGTAGAATACATTGCTTCTTCCTTGGGTGCTAGAGAAGCGATATGGCTATGAAAGTTGTTAGTAAATTTGTTCAAAAGACCTTTGAAGCCCATTGTGAGTCATTGTGATAATCAAAGTTGTATCAACCTTTCAGCTAATCCAGTTTTCCACAATCATTCCAAACATATTGAAATTCCTTACCACTACTACATTAGAGATATGGTGGATCGAGGAGTCATTCAACTAGAGTACATTAGTGCTAATGAGCAAACAACAGATCTCTTTACTAAGCCTCTTCCTAAAGTGAAGTTGAAATACTTCAGAGAAAAACTTGGTATGATTAAATTGTAATTTTGAATATTGAATTTAAATTTTCAATTCATGTGAGTTTTTGCTTCTATTGTTGTTTAGTTGCATCAGATATGTAATGAAAGGTGACGATCTTTCATGGACATATATATTTAGAAGGTAATCGTTTGTAAGGTGACGATCTTGCAAATGATAGGCCTGTTATCATGGAAATCTCTAGATATTGTTTTAGACAATTAGAGATCATTGATAATGAATCCATTATGATTACTCTAGATATTGTTTCAGACGATTAGAGATCATAATATATGTTATGATAGTGTTCATAGCATGGTGATTTTAATTATTCGACTAGTCACTGTTTTAGATTGTTAAGATTAGATAATGTATTCAAATATTCTATTCTGAAATCTATTAAAAGGGTGTATTACTTCTCCCTTGGTAAGAGGGAGTGCTGATTTTAATTATTTGACTAGTCACTGTTTTAGAGTGTTAAGATTAGATAATGTATTCAAATATTCTATTCAGAAATCTATTAAAAGGGTGTATTACTTCTCCCTTGGTAAGAGGGAGTGCTAATGTATAGCATCAGTAGAAGTATGATAAAATTATGTTATGTGAATTATGTTCATTAAACGTATGCTTATATATATATATATATATGTATATAAGTGAGAAATTAGTGTATCTGCTGTTTGAAATCAATTGAGGCACCCTACTAACAGTTAGGTTAGTATGGAGGCATTGGTAGATATTCAGATAAACTGCAGCCTTCTTTTCTGAGGAATTGGGACATAAAAATAATAAGTTAGCAGAGATTAAAGCTATTTATAAAGATATACAAGAGGTTCTCAAAATTGGGTGGCAAAAATGCTAAATTTTGAACAAGAATACATGAATGCAAAGATCAGAAACTCAACCACAAAAATGACATGAGCAATAAAAGCTTATCTTGAGAAAACCCTCCACTTGAGGGTGAAAAACGCAGCCCACAAAAATGGTGCCTCAATTGATTTCAAACAGCAGATACACTAATTTCTCGCTTATATATATATATAAGCATATGTTTGATGAACATAATTCACATAACATAATTTTATCATTACTTCTGCTGATGCTATACATTAGCACTCCCTCTTACCAAGGGAGAAGTAGTACACCCTTTTAATGGATTTCAGAATAGAATATTTGAATACATTATTTGATCTTAATACTCTAAAACAGTGACTAGTCGAATAATTAAAATCACCATGCTATGAACACTATCATAACATATATTATGATTTCTAATCGTTCGAAACAATATCTAGAGTAATCATTCAAATTGTATACAAAATTCCAGAAAATAATTACAAAGGACAATTCGCCTGCAGTTTAAATCTCCATGCCTTTAATAATAAACAAAGAACATTTTATTTTATAATAAAATAATAGAATTTATATTACAAAGTCATCATAAACTCCTTATCCCTCCATACAATAAAATAAATATAAAATGCTTCTCAGAGTTTATAAAATGTTTGAATATTTCTTGTCTTTCCTTGGTTTGGTTTCTAACCTTATTTATATCTTTATTTGGGGCATGACTTTTCAAAGTGAAGAGTCATATCTAGATAACACCCTTTCAAATATAATTACATTAATTATTTCCTTTTTATATAATCAACCTTAAACTTCAAAAGGCTCGATGGAATAAGGAGCTTAGTTATTTCAATACTTTCAACCTTCATATTATGACATTTATTTGCCAATTCGCAATATCTCATTTATGGTTTCCATTGAAGCCGTTTTGGACCTCAGATTAATCTTTTGTCTTTGATATTGTTCATATTAATAACCTGCGATGGCTTCTCAGTCTTCATTGCGTATGAAAAATGTTGCCATGAATGAAAGGATGACCTTCGATCAAGACGCTGGATCTTCCTTCTTACCGTTATTGCCATTGTGTATCTCAGTCATTGTTGACTTCGTGGCTTGTCTCAGCTCGTCTCAGATTTCATCGTCCATCTCCTGAAGCAATTTGTAGGCTTGTTCTGGTGCTTTCCAGCATGCCGTCTTTGCATAATGAAGACTTCCAGTGACTTATTTCTGGCGCATACTCAAAACATTCATTGTTTGAGAGATAGCATCGAGTTTTACTAGCCTTTTGTTTGTAGATGCACACATGGCATGGACATTGGCGGCACATGATAATGGTTCTTGAGTGAATCCTGACAGTATATGGACATCTGAGAAATGTCAAGTTTTATATAATTTAGTGCCAGCTCCCTGCGCAAACAAAGATGGAATATGGTGATTAGCTGATGAACTGTTTGCTAACGTTTTTTATCTCTCTTGCCTTCATATTTTTTGGGAGCCAAAGCTTCAATATGGATGACAATTTCTCTTCATAATTTGCAGTACTCTTCATGACCTTTATTTAAAAGTATTTTTTGGAGCAGAATGAACTGAAAATGTTCATGAAGTAACATACAACAGTCTATCATCTTCCAACAATTGTGATGTTTTGATTTCATGGGAAAACAAAAGGAATCTCTGAACCCCATCTGTGATATGCATATTCATCCAACATATATAGACTCATTTCTCTTTCCAAAACTAGAATATTGTTGTATATAGTTTGAGAACTACATGAACTCTATTTTTATTCATACTGACCCAATTATCTCATCATTTTGTTCACTGTGCCTTGAACAAATCAAACTCCCTCAATTTCATTGCTGTAGGCCTTTATGTTGCTACATAATGTATAAATTCAGTATTCTGTGCTCTCTTCTATGGAAGTTCCATTTTCCCAGAATGCATCCTGATTTTCGGCCTATTTCTTCTTCTAGTAATCGATGCCATTTTTGATCAGAAAAAGACAACTTGGTTTTATTTCATCTCTTTAACAAGTTTAGTGCTAAGCATAACTTTTTTGTTATTTCAATGGAGAGAAGAACCCACGATTAGTTTTTTTGGCAATTTACAAACAAACAATTTTAATAAAATATTTCGGTTTCTCATTTTATTATGTTCCACTTTGTGTATTCCACCATCCGTGGAATACATTCAATGTACAGAAATGGCTCATATTTGCATGTAAATTTCACATCTGCCCAGTATTCTAAAAGGGGTATGTAAACAAGATCTTTTTTGAGGTGAGTAAACTTTGTTGTGATCTGAAGATGAGACATTGATCTCCAGCCTTATCTCTTAAATTTAGACAAAAATGGAGCTTCTAAATTTGGGCTCCATCAGAATAGAGCAATGAAAAAAAGAAAAAAGAAAGTAAAATAAATAGGACATTATATAGCATTGTACGACATTGAGAGGACAGTGTATGGTGGCAACAAAAAAGGAAAGTAAAATAAATAGGACATTATATAGCATTGTACGACATTGAGAGGACAGTGTATGGTGGCAACAAAAAAGGAAAGTAAAATAAATAGGACATTATATAGCATTGTACGACATTGAGAGGACAGTGTATGGTGGCAACAAAAAAGGAACACTGTACGACCTGCATATAAAAAGTACCATATGAGCACAACAACAAAACAATTAGCAAAGGGAAGGAGCACTGTACGGTACAGAAGTAGGAGAGCAGAGCAACTGTACAGCCAACAAAAGGAGATTTGAGAAGAAATAGACACTGTACGACAATTTGAGAGGAGGAAATTAGGCATCACCAACAACATAGTTGAGGATACCGCACGACACTCTTAAGTAGGAAAAGTGGCTTGTGGGAGCAGGCAATGTCACCGTATATTGTAGACCGTACGGACAAAAAGATTGGCTACAGAAGAACATCACCATACGACTATAGGGGGAAGTGAACATCATACGGCCTTGAGAGTAACCTATAGCAGAAGGATTGTCGTACATTGTACGGTAGGAGTAGCATAGAGCATGATCACATGCTCCATATGACCCATATGAAAATTGCAACATAAAAGCCAACCGTACGAACACAATACTATAGACAAGAGGAAGCGTACGGACACAAGAATGAATTAAGGTGCAAGTTCCATGATATTATATACCATACAAACTTCAAAAGAGAATTAATGTTGTCTCTATACGATTGTACGACATTCACAAAGAGCAGGAGCACCATCGTATGCTATTAAGGGAAACAAGGAATCACCATACGGTAGCATAAACAGGAAAACAACACCATATGGTCACCGAAGTTACTGTACAGTGTATGGACATAGTAGCAAGGTAAAGTGAAATCATACTCAAGGTACAAATAAGCAAATTTGGAGGTTGTGTACGATCTTGGCAAAGAAGAACACATCCGTTCAAGAGCAGTGAAGGGAGGAGTTGTATAGATGCCAAAAGATAGTAGAAGAAACCTTCAAAATAAGTTGTAAGTTGTACGGAGGTATTTAGCAACTGACCTAATGGTTTGTGCTCACAAAAAGACAAAAGAGGTGACAGTTATGCAATCAGCTGGGAAGAGGGCTTGGAAAAAGAAATTGGAAGAAGATACAACAACTGCAGTGATGAATAGGAATGTAAAGACTTTGCCATCCGGAGTACATGTAGCAGGAGGCACAAGTACAAGACCAACCAAAAAGAAAGGGAAGCAACTAGCACAGTCGGTTGCAGCGGATAATCCCACAGCATAGAATGTTACATTTGAAGGGTTGAATGGAGTAGAATGTAGGAAGTGGTGGCAGGAGACGCTTGATAATCATCCAGTGAAGGCCAACATTCGAAAGGCACAGGTTGAATGGGTAATACAAATGCCTGTATTCTATATTCGAGATTATGAAAGGTTTTTTCGCCTCATGATAGAAACGTACAATAGGTCCTCTCGAACCAGTATGTTTGCCTATCTTGGATGCAACTTGGTAATATCTTTTAGATTGACGGACTTCACATGGGTATTCGGGATATGTAGTCATGCACAAGGGGGGAAGGAAAATAGACAACAAATCGAAAAAGTTGAGTCGGGAGGTAAAGACACAACTGATACAACTGGTATGTGGGGATTTGACATAGACGGAGCAAGAAGCTCCCACGAACATGTTGAATGGTAGAGGATTGAAGAAATCCAATGTTCAGGAAGGGCATTGGCGTTGTCTTATGGATGTAGTAAAAAGTTGCTTCACAGGATCTAGCAACACTTCAGACATTTCATTCCCATAGGTGGCGATGATGAATGGGACCTTGAATAGAAGAGTGTACAATTGGGCTATATTGTTGGTAGAATGGATGTGTGAATTTATGACACTGCAACACAAGACGTTCTACATGCAACATTATGTCATTGGGCTATTCTTGGAGGCAATGACGTAGATGATTCCCAACAATGCACTAGAAGCCAAACCAGGACCACTCGTGCCAAGTGAACCCTTGATCATGCAGTGGAGGCATCTCGATACACTTGGTAGCAAGACTATGGTCGGATAGAAATGACCGAGATTGGACAACAGAAATATTGACAGTGGTCTCGAGGAGACTTCTTCTGAGGAGAGTGAGACCGACAAGGACGAGGAGGTAGAAGTAATTACAGCTACACCATTGAGATTTCCACGACTTGCACTCTCAGCGATGTCACACTTGGTCCCAGTAGGTATACACGACATTCCAGGGTTTGGCTTGTTCAGATAGACAGTGGTGATGACTTTGGCTACAGTTGCGATTTAGCCTGTTGCAGAGACACTATCCATTCCAGAGGTAATGATGGAGCCTACTCGAGAGGTTTTGCTAGCTATACCAGAGGCAGGGGTCGGGGTGCTAGTACCTAATGAGGGGATGGACACTCAGGAAGGAGTGATGGAGATACCAACAGGCGAGGGTGTGAGGATGTCGGGTGTTCATTTGGATGTAGTGGGTTTAGATGCAGTGGTTACGGTGGATACAACATTGTTAGCATCGCTTGAGGAGCCAGACAAAAAGAGCAAAACCTAGAGGTTGAGCATGTACCTAAGTATGAGGTTTCACCGTACACTAGCACCTCGAGCGACATACCTTCACACACCTATGCGAGAAGTAGCTCTGGAGGAAGATCCTCTACAGGCACAGGTGGAGGAGCATCAATCGACACAGACTTATGGACTACCACATAGCGCTGTTGAGCGAATGACAAAAGCAGTAGAGAGGGCTATGGGTGCTTAGCAACAACCCCCAGTAGCACCAGAAACAGTGACGAGAGAGGCATTCTTTGCTGGTATAGCGACTCTAGTGACTCGGGCTCATCAAGTAGTGGCCTCTGTAGAGATACAGGCCTTGGATTTAGTGGTAAAGGAGTTGGAGAGAGTGATATCCTTCATGAGATTAGGATGTTCGACGACCTTTGCAATTTGTTTTGAGGAGCGAGGATGGCTGAGTGTGGAGATTGCAGAGATGTGCTAGGATTGGGCCACTATGAGAGATCTAGGCATGGAGAGCCGAGTAGAGGCTTTGACTCAGGAGATAGTCGAGATACACATGGATGAGTATTACACCCTTCGTAGGAGCCATGCAGACTCGGTAGCAGCGGAGAGGGTTCGGGAGGACTCTGCTACCAAGCTAGCTGCGGAGAGGGCAGCTTGGGAATCCGAGAGGGCAACATTGTTAGCCTGACAAAGTCAGCTATAGAAGGTGGAAGCGGAGAAGGAATAGTTAGCAATAGAGAAAGAGCGGGTGTCAGAGGAGAAAGAGAGAGAGCTTGGAGAGATTGCTGAAATGAAGTAATCAACTTTGGAGCTTCACATGGAGGCTGAAGCAGAATTGAAAGTACAGAAGGAGCAAGTGTCATGTCCCCTTTCTAGTGACATGATTTCCACAGTAGATTTGCCTATCATCGACTCTCATAGGCAAATGATTTTGGAGAGAGAGTCATCTTATTGATCAATTGGTCGTAAATTGCTCTTGGAGAGTTGTAGTTGAGCCTGCATCCAGTCGAGTTGGGCCTACATGTTATAATTTTGAGTTGAGATTGCACTTTTATTTTATAAAGTTATTTTATAATAAAGTGCATTATATGAGATTTTATAAAGGATGTTTCTAGAAGTTCCTAGTGACTTCTTAGAAAAATTAATAAATTGAGGGCTGGGGCATCCATTTGGATAGGCAGATTTGAGGATTCTACTTCTATTCATATTGGAGCAATTTGTAGTCATTTGGTCTGCAAATTTTCATTAGATCTTTGGGAACGAAAACTCCCTTGGATTTACATAACTGAGGTAGTGAAATATCTTCTGAAGGGTTGCTCATTGGAGATGGTATTTAGCCATTTCATGGTGGATTAATCTGAGAATTGATTTTGAGGGTTTGAAATTGATTGCAAAAGGTTTTGGAAATTCATCATCTCATTGGAGAATCAGTTTAGCAAAATTTGGAGGTCATTCAGTGCATTTCCTGAGAAGTTCAAGCCAGGGCCTGGACTCACATTTCCACTCATAACTTCACATCCCGTTGGAGTTTGAATTTATGCATTGGAGGGGTTATGTATTAACCCTAGGCGTTTCAGAACATACCATTTTCGGCACCCAATATTAAGCAAATTATTTTATAGCAGGGTCATACAGGACAGTACAGTACCAGGGCCTGGGTCACAAGTTTGCTCATATCTCACAAACTATTCAGAGATTAAATTTATGCCTTTGGGAGATCATCAAACAACCCTAGGCATCCCTGTTTGGGGTATTTTCGGCAGCTATTACCTTGCATAAATTTCAGTACAGGTGCCGTACTGTACGACCTGTACCAGGGAGCTGTACGGCAGGGGACAGAGCTGCTGTTTGGGGTGCAGAACTGACACCAATACATCATGCATTTGTCAGCAAACAGAGACAGCGATTTCCAGGTTTTTGGTGTTTGATTGGATGTCAAAAAAAGATAGTATAAAATTGCATATGTTCAGTCCTTGTCATAACAGTCTAGTATCTGCTTGAATCAGTCACTGTTATTCATCATTTTCAATTGGATTGTTCTAGTTAAAGAATATTGTTAGGGCTTGTCATTACCATAGTGCATTGTATTGAAATCTGAAATGGTCATAGTTGTAACAGTCCATTATACTTTTCAGAATGCAGTCATTTGAATCAGTCCGTAATAGCATATTGTAATCAGATTCTCTAAATATTGTTATTGGTACTGTTATTGTTAATTGTATTTCATTGCATATTGGTATAGTTATATCAATTACACCTTGTGGATTTGTTGCTCAACAACTATAGCCCTGAAACACTACATTTCAAACAAACAATCAGTTGCATGCCAAGTGTTTGACGGATTGTCACAGTTCAGCATTGAGGGTTTTTAGTGGCCTTTATAGTAAGGGTCACTACAGCAAGTGTATAAGCTATGAGTAGAGCTGAATGAGCTTAGAGCACGAACAACTACTACGCCAAGGACGCATCCCTCTTCTTAGTGTCTAAACATTGATGTAATTAATTTTTTTAGTGTATTTGAGTTTTGTTGTAAGGGTTGTCTATATTTTGTCGTCCGGAGACAACTTAATTTTTTTGGGGGGATGATGTTGTTAGTAAATTCTATATTGTAGCCGATGGGTAGAATTGTATCGGAAAGGGCATGTGATGGTTGAGTCACCCCTTGAGAAAGTATATGTACATTGTTCGTAGATCTTACTGTACTACATGCAATAAGTATCCGTTTACCCTGTACGGTAAACATAGCAGACCATTTGGAGATTGATCTAAGAGATCCATCTGATATGAGAAATCAGAGTTCAGATATTTATACAACGAATCTCATCTTATTTGAGTAAGAATTACCTCTCTAACTACATTTTTGCTCCTGTTTCATTGTGATTTGTGAATTTGGGGAAAAGTTTGAGGTAGTCCCAATAAAGGAAATCACACACGTGTGTGTGGACCTGACCTTTTTTTCAATAATAACATTTGTGCAGTCACACTCATCAAATGACAAATGTAAATAAGATAAAAATTAGATTTCGTAAAACTAGCGCTTGCATCAAGCTGCAAAGTTAAGCCAATAGGTTATTATGCGTAAGTTAAATATATTTGAAAAACTAATTAGTTAAATATGTTTGAAAAAATAAATAGTTATATGAACATGTTTTATAGAATATCAGTAATGATTAATTTAAATGGATAAATATTTCGAACCAACACCCAAAATGCGGATCCATTATATCGTGCAAACAATAAAGAAGAGCAGTAATGTTAGCAGCATGTAACAGATGGTGACCAAAGGCAGAGCAAACTGAAGGGAAAACGGACTGTCAAATGCATTACTTTGTGATCCCATTATGATGGCAAGCAGGCCCATATATAGTTTCCCACAGAGGTGTATCTGAACCAAGTGACAAGAATGTTTGTAGAGGTTAGGCTGCTGGATGCCACGGCAGCTGCCCTAATGGTGGAAGCAGCTCCATGGCCAAACTTACAGTTAAAAATAACTGTATAGGACATCACTAAATTACTTCTGAAATTGAAATTGGAAAAATAAAGATGCAAAAACATAAAACATGAAATAAGTAAAATAAATAAATAGAATCATCTCTTTATATATAAATTTTCTATTGAATCATCTCTTTATAAATAATAAAATTCAAAAGTGCATAAATTGAATATTTTCTATTGAATCATCTCTTTATAAATAATAAAATTCAAAAGTGCATAAATTGAATTATCCCATTAAAGATATTTCTCACCTATAATACATAAGTCAAACAACCTTTACATGTATAAAAAGAGTTGTGAATCGTATAATTTTTAGTTGAAATTACTTAAGTGTGGTCTTCTTTATTACACAAAACATAGTTACAGTGCAAGCTTGGTTTTCACCAAACAAAGGCTATTTCACAATATTCAATACGTTTTTCCATGAGTATGAGCTTCAAAATTGCTTGGCTGCCTGGCAAACACGGTCTGTTTTAACTATGTTGATCCTATTGTGACGTCTGCGTTATAACTTATTTTCAGCACAAAATTTGACTCGATGCTCCCTCTTAGATGAATCAAATATCAAGGCGGATGCAGTGAATTTTTTCTACTGATAGACATGTTTTTTCAGAAATGATAATAGCAAAGAATGCTTTGCTGTTTGAAAATTGTAAAGTTTGGACGAATCAGATTCCGATATTTCAACAGTCTGTAAAAATCCAGAAAACCAGCGACTGGAAAATCCGCCATCAGAAACAAGTCAAATGCAATGTGAAAACAAAGTCCAGTAAATAACAAGTAGCAGTGCGAGACTTTTCCAGCCCGTTTTGGCCCAATGTAAAAGCCTATCTGCTAACAAATATTATCAACTACAGCTTGGCTCTACATGTCAGAAGTAAACACATTTTTAACAAATCAAAAAAATGTGTACATTTAGAGCAATATGCAACCTGTAGGTGATTTATGTAATAATATAATGAAATCAACCTTTTTCAATTTTTTGTTGATGCAAGATCACTTGTGGATGGAATACTCCTCGAATGATATTCGCTTAGGTTCAAAACTTGCACAAAGGTTTTTGTTTTTTTTATCATTAATGGGCCAAAGCCAAAGGAGTGGTCTGAGTACCTAATCTACCACAGAGAAATCCTATTATCTAGCTATCTTTGGTTTTCTTCCATCTGATTTTATCATTAATGGGCCAAAGCCAAAGCAGTGGTCTGAGTACCTAATCTACCACAGAGAAATCCTATTATCTAGCTATCTGTGGTTTCCTTCCATCTGATTATGTTAATTTAGCAATCATATCCTTTTACTATCAGATTTTAATTACTTTAAAATTGTGGACTGTTATCCTCTCTTCTTAATCAAACATGCATATTGGAATAGACAAATTACCAAGTTTTCTCTGATTTATTAATATGCCAAGATTGCCGGACCAGATACCTCCCCATCACTCATTTATAGTCTTTATAGAACTATCAAAACTGTGAATAGTGTAAACTCCTCTCCTATATCATGCAAACATGAAGAAGAGGCAAATTACCCAGTTTCCTTTAATATAATGCCTGAAGTGCCTAACCAGATCTCTCCCTTATAACCATTCTCACATCCATTCATTTGTGGACTAATTTAAATTTACTTCTTTTTAAACTTACCAATAAACATTATTTCTTATACATCTAGTTTCCTCGAATTTCCTGATTGCAGAGAGTATTGAAAACACGGGAAACCATCTAGTTTGAGAAGATCATCATACGTTTGCAACAAACTAGATATTTCAAACTCCCAAATTTCATCTGATTTATAAAATTGCCATACCAGAGACCTCCCTATTTCACATAAATTCATCCATACATTCTTTTACTGAATCTCAAAATCACTGTAGAGAACAATAAAAACTATGAGCAGTTGAAACTTCTCTCCTATATAATGCAAACATGAAGAAGAGGCAAATACCCAGTTTCCTGTTATATAATGCCGGAATTGCCTAACCAGATCCCTCCCTTACTACCATTGCCACATCCATTCATTTGTGGAATAATTATAAATTCGCTTCTCCCTAAACTTGTCCACAAACATTATTTCTTATACAATGAGTTCCTCAGATTTCTTGATTGCAGAGAGTGCTGAAAACAGGGGAGACCATCTAATCTGAAAAGATGATCTGTTTGCAACAGACCAGATGTATTTTAAACATAAATCAGTCCACTGACACTTCTTTAAGCTGCTAACCGAAACATATAATCTGTATAATAAAAAAATTTTGGGCAAGTAACCGAAATACCCTTGCATGACTTGGTCTATTAAATTTAATATAGCTCTATGCCCAAAAAATACTATAACTAGCTAAAAACCCTATACAAGAGTAGATTTCACTACATAGAATACCAACCTAACTGAACTACACCTGACTGGAGCAACTGTAATTACATAAGGATGGCCTTGCCTTTCAGGTCCGGGGTGACTGCACTTACTTGAGCAGATGCTGAAGAACTTGGTTCTGCATTTTTGCTACGTGCTACTGGTTGAAGGCCTGATGCCCTCGATTCCGAACCTTTCTTCCTCATCACTTTAGTCAATTCCATCCTCCCTTGTGTAATTCTTCAATCATTATCCTCCCTACATCTTCCAAATTCTCATCAGTTTGAGCAGAAAATTTATATTTCATAAATCTCTTGATAATGGGTTTTCAAACTTCAAAGAATCCAAGGTCTTCAATTTCCAAGATTGGGATTCTAGAAATCAGCTTCCCTGCAATGGCTACAACTTATAATTCTTGGGGTGGGGAATTGTCAATTCCTCATTGATGTTATCCAAAACTTTTATCAAGTTCCGCAAGAATATCTTTATCAAACATTTTCATACAAACTTCAATGGTGTTTTTGTCTTTCTCCATACGCAGAGCCGAAGCTACGAAAATGACAGGTATATATGTATAGACCTTGTATCTGTAATCAGTGTAAATAAATTGACCCCCTAAAATCTTTTCAATTGCCCGGACAATGGGACTATGTTTGAAATTCATGATTTTTCCTAATCTCTCCTTATCCTTAGTTAGGAATGTCATTTGCTTATTCGTGGACTTAAGCTGAATGGGTGAATCCATGTTTCAAATATAGAGATTACCTGTGATTTGGTACTCGACAGAAGTTTAAATGCAAGCAAATGCTTTCATTTTGAGCTTAACAATCTATTACCTTTCTTGGGTGTAATGATAATCAATGCTCAGTCTGGTATGTTCTGTACGCTTGTTTTCTCGTAGTACTTGCAATGGTTATTTTCTACCAACTTTAATTTTGATATATGAAGCCTACTAAATTTGGAGCTTTACTAATTCCATTTAGTTTTACATGCCTACTTCATCCTACTGTGATGCATTTATTGAAGTGTGTGATATTACATTCTGGATGTTATTTTATGATCTTTAATATGTTTTTAACTAGGTTTAAACACATGATTACAGAAATTTGAACTACCAATTCTATTCTGACTCAGGTGCCATATAGGTGTTAATGTTGGAAGTTGATTTCTCTTTTTCAAATTTTCTTATCCTTTTTCTTATCACCTTATCATAAATTTTCAAGACCTAGTTTTTCATATATTACTCCATCTAGTCCTTTGTTAGCAAGTCAATCTGCGCCCAGGTTTGCCTCCCTATATATATGATTTATAGTGAAAATTTTATTTGAGTAACTCTTATCCTCCTAGATGATTTATAGTGAAGGTTTTATTTCACTATCTCTATTGATCTTCCTAGAAGTGCATTCAATTACCAATTGGGAGTGGCCCCTTTCCTAATAGCTTTGACAATTAATGCCAAATCACCTTCTATTTCTACTTTTTTAAAATTTATAAATCCTTGCATAAAAGAAGACCACCTGTTATATCTGTCATCCCTGCAACATTATTTGTCTAGCTAAACTGTTTTCTACAGAATCATCCTAATTGTATATGATGCATCCTAAGATTCTATGATTTCCCTCTGGAAGTTGCATCAAAATTTAATATAAACCAACCTTGGTTTGTAATTGACCATTTCCTTTGCAGCCTTTCTTGTTTACTTGTATTACCCCTTTTCTTTCCAAAAATGGGTATCTTTAGACCATACCGCCTATTTCTGATTCTGTCTTCCCAATTAGTAAGTTTGACATCTGGTTGTTGGTAAGTTGCTATTCTGCTATTTGGAACTTCAACTTTGGCAGCTTCAATTTTATTTGTCAGATTATCCCATTCCATTGTTTATCTTGAAAAATTCTCCAATTTCTTTCTTTCTATATTTCTCATATCATTATAGATGGAGCAATTACCCATAGGATTCCATATAGACTTGATTTACAAAGACTTAGGCATAAGTCATTAGGTAGAACAATTGACCATCCTAATTTCTTACATAATCATGTCCGATAGTTTTGTGTGAAAGGGCAATTGATGAATAGATGGTTTACTGTTTCTTTTTCTGGCTTGCGAAGGGGGCATCTTGAAGTGCCTTCAAATCCTAATTTTCTAAACCTGTTTGATGTCAACACCCGTTTTTGTAATGCCACCTTATTAAACATGTCTGCTTTGGGTAGACACATTTTATTCCAACACTTATGTATGTGTATTTCAGTTTTTGGGTTTTGTTGATTTTGTAACACGTGTGCATAACCATCCTTGGCATTATAATCACCTGATTTAGCCTCATTCCATATTAGTCTATCCTCCGTCCACTCTCCTGATTGTTATTCTTCTTGCTTATAATATATTATTGATAACTTCTATATCGGCTCTTGGTAGAGGTAAATATTGAAGTGATTTCCATTTCCAACCTAGGGAAGGGCCTCCATTTGGCATTTCAATATTATAGTCTTTGACGTCAACCTCCACTGGCTTTCCAATAAATCTTTTTCTCTATTGCTTTTCAGAATATTATCTATTGTTGTATAACCTCCCTCGGAGTCAGTCTAAAATTTTGCTTATTACCTTCATCTACATACCATGTAAGTTGTTTGGAGATGATATTTATACAACTAATTATGAAGTTCCAGATCCTGGATCCTTCTGGCAGATTTGCTGTTCTAAATATATTAGTTGGATACAATCCTGATCCTTGTACATTATCCATACCACTTTCACCCCTAGAGCCTTATTTTACCCAAAGGTTAATCTTGATGCATGATGCTTTCTTCTATTATCTAAGAGCTCAGAGCCAAACAATTTGCTACAGATAGTAGCTTAAATTGATAATATATTAACAAAAACCATATTCTAGTACTAGTCTTCAAGCAACATTAGAATAGTACTTCGCTTTTCAACACTGCTAAATTCTCAAAGGATTATGCCAACTTTTGGTTGCACATATCAATGAGATTGACCAAATTTGAGTGGAGAACTGCCTGAGTTTTCCAAAATGTATGGTGTTTCCTTTCTAATCTTGACCTATTGAATCTTACTCCATTCAAGACATATAGGGATCTAGTTTTATCATAGATCAATGGAAGGATAGAAAGGTTCATTTCCCTCGAGTTGAAGCGATGATGGATAGAGCATTCGTTAAGAAGGCACCGAGGAACTCAGTAACAAGAGGGTACAGATTGATCAGTTATATCTCTAGTAGAGTTTGCACTTGAGAGAGTTTAGAGCATTGGGTTGTTTTACCATCAATGTGGTCGTTGAAAAGTGGAAATTGCTTGTAGGTGGGACTTCCCCTAGTGGTAGAATCAAAGACATCGTCTAGCTGGATGGAAAAAGGTGATCTTGTGTGAAATATTTTTTAGTTAGCTTTTAAAATTAGTTTACAATTATTTCAGAGGGATTCACATATTACAAAAGTAACTTCAATTTAGGTTATTTAAGTTGTTTTAGGGTTTGAAATGTTTTCAAAGGAGTTATAAAGTAGTTACAAGTTATTCATGGCTCACAACTACCTGGTTGATTATAAAGGGGCATTCTCCTTCATTTGTACATATCTTTTCTAAAGGTCAAGAAGTAAGGATCACAAGAGCGAGTTTATGCTTGTAAGATATTGTGAAGCTATATACACTATACTTGCAAGGTTTTGAGGCATCATATGGTTTACTTTTGAGAAGTTATACAGGTTTGTGGATTATTTGTTTTGTTTCTGCAGGATTTGTTGTTTGTTGCTTAAAAAAATCAGTCATCGACAATTGCTTCTTTATTATATTTCAGGTGGTTTCACTTTTCTTATAGATTGGCACTACGAGGAGGAAATCATTGTATGATTTATCTGTTTCAAAAATCATATATATATATATATATATATATATGTTAATATACTCCATTTTGGTTAGTTATAGGTTTTTAATAAAGTAAAACCTCCTCAGAATAGAGTTGGGGTTTAATCCCATAAAGTTCCCCTTCTTATTTTCCTTGACAAATTTTAGGGTGGCATGCTATAGTGTCAAATGTCAAACTGATATGGTATCATGTCCAAATGGTGGCATTTTTTGTTGTTGTGCATGCTCCACGTGCCACATAGGCATGGTCTGACTTCGGAATGCATGTGCAACATTGTATTGGGTTGCATTATGCATGCAAGCATTGTGTGCAAAGTGCTCATTGTAGTGCTATGTGAAGTTGTGCAAACTTTGGGATGTCCATGTTGCCCAATATGAGTGAACTGGTGAAACCAGTGCATGAGGCTGTGCTTGGATCATTTATGCATGTAGTAATATTTCAACTTTCAGCTTTTACATCCAACTGTTATCAGCTTGAAGATTTATTACAAACAATACCAGATCAATAAATGTGGAATTAGAGACAATTTATCTCCTAAAATGTTGTACTACCTATGGAGGAACTTTTAATAGCTGAGAGATGCCACTTTTGATATTCCTCAGAATATTATGCAGACCCTTTTAACACTCAACTCTAAGACATCCCGTGCAACACTTGACCCTAGAGGACAACCCAGACACAAAGATACCTCAGGAAAAGGATGAAAAGGAGATCCCATGTCTTTTCCATAACTTACAAAGTTTGTCAGGAGCTTTTTGAATGGAGGAGCTTTTTTGTCAGGAGTTTGTCATCCTGACAAGGAGGATCTTTGTTAGGAGCTTTTTGCCACTCTGGGTACACCATGTGCTTTTAAACTTTTACTGTTGCATCTATGCTCCAGTGTGATGGAGAGACATCCTGCTTCGAACGCCTCAGATTTGGTAAGTTGGATAAGGATCTACCAAGACAAGACATTTCATTGGTGGTTTTATTTATAGAAAAAGGGCAGTGCTCATCCATTCAGATGATTGCCAAACGTCTTTCTGTGTTACATCTTAAGTGTGTTAATATTCCCCTTATTACATTATTTACCTCCAAAAAGACTACTAGGCTGGAGACATTTGCAAATTAATCATTTCTCATGTAATAAGAAGGAAAAGACTGTGGATTATACAAATCCATGTCATCACAAATATAATTCTGCATGTTAACTCCATCTATTGTAATTTGGCAGGTCTGCATTTGTTCGTCTGTAGATTTGATCTCTTTTTGCCCCTCCTGCAGCCGCCTTATGTGATCTTACATTACTCTAATATCATCATCTGTTCTCCTCATTGTTTCGTTTACGTCCATGATTCCTTTCATCTTGGCACACTGATTCTTTGTTTTTTCAATGAAGCCTTGAATGCAACCATCCCTATTTTTAATTCTGTTACTATTGGTGCTTAATGCATGGGTTGAGTAGGATGGAATGAAGGTGTAGACAACTAAGTTTCTGAGGTATTTGATTTGTCTGAGACCATCATTTTGGGTCTTAAAAATCACAGCTTCACAATCCTGGAGTAATAGCCTATCTGTAAAGTTTCTAAAAATTCTGATCAATCAATACTGAAATAATGATTTAGGTCTTGCTGAAAATCGATCTCATTCAATTCTGGGCTAAATGTTATTGTTCAGGAAGTCTGAAATGAATTCTGGAAATTATAATTTTATATCTGATCTAAATCCTTTGGAGCAGATTGCTAGAAGAACAGACTTCGGTAATTGTGTCTTCTATTTTAACAAACATATTCCTATTTATACATAGACCAAGGGTCTTGTCTTTCCAAAAGATACATCCCTTCTAGTTCGGCCTTCCATGAATTAATCCCTTTCTCATAACAAATTGGTGGCCTTTATCAGTTAACTAATAGTTAATTATAATCAACTACAATAGTTATCTTAAGAGGCATATAAGTATATCTCATAAGATGCCGATTATGTTGCTTGGAGAATTATTTATCATGAGGCAAACACAAAGAAACTTATATGCATATTGGATCTGTCTGATCGAGAATATCAGAACATTGCTATTATCAAGTTATAAGGATTTAACACTGTCCTCAAGGTCAGGGGATTTGTGTTCAAGGATAGTACATGGGCTCTTCAAAAGATTATGAATGATTAAAGACTAACTTTTGAGCGTAGTTACTCTTTCCTTCACTTTGAGGAGGGTGTTCCTAGATGCATTCTTAATAAGACACTTGATTAAGATGAATCATGACTGAAATAACATCAGCTGTACCCAACACACACTATGACTAGGCCAAAACCTAGTAGCTAACTGTAAAACCTTTTATTAAATTGATAACTACAACTTTGCACATTCACCTAATGCTAGCAACAATACATTATCCCTACAAATGAATCCACTCAACATTTATACACAAATTTAAATTGTAAGCATGCATGACATAATTTTGTAATAATTTGGGCTGTTTGAGGTTGCTTGGGATGTTCGTTTAGTTATAACATTGAATCATGGAAGCATGTGTAACTCTGATCTTCTTGTAACCTATTGATGATAGAGGCATGATTAAAAAAAACTGTTTGGTTCTTCACCTCCTAGATCGGTTGCCTACTCCATTGGGCATTAACGTCATAGTTGAGAAAGAGGATGGAGACTTGCTTGCAATCAGTAATGGAACAAAGCCTGCAAATGCATACAAACTGATGAAACAAGGAAACCCACAAATGAACATTCTTAGTTATCTTAAAGAGATCAATAGTAACTCACATGCAACAAAAGAAGACCATTATAAAAGAATTTGTAATGCTTTAGAATACCGGTCAGTTCATTTATCAAATATTGCCACAATGATGCTAACAAATATGGCAAGTGAGAAACGACTAGGTTCGGAGCCCCTCTTGAGATTTTATAGCCTACTATGGAGACAGATTCACGAGCAAAACTTTGCTCGACTACCTTTTCCTCTGAGCTATAAATATACCACACCATTGGGAGAGTTGGGCCTTCATCATTTGTTGCCCCAAACCACCTTGAGACGCATACAGTCAAGGAATTAGCTCAACAACCAACAATTGTTGCAATGCATTCTGGTAGCCTTTGTAAGATTTCAGAGATTACACAAAAGTTCTGCAAGTCAATTCCTATCAATGGGCCAGCATGGCGGTCTGTAAGCTAGTCCTTTGATCTGTCAGTGGATAACCTGGGATAGTAAAATGCCATTCCCTTGTTCAAATGAGTAACCTGGTACTTTACACAGACTAGTGGTAGGTAGGTTTATCTCTTTTTTGCCATGATGAGGTAAATTAATATTGGCGGACATCAGAATTTGACACGCCATGAATATTCCCTTGAAAATCCTCAGAATGCTATGCACTGCCCTTACCCTTATCAATCAATTTCTTGCAATGCTTGGATGCCAAGGGGGATCTAGAGTATGTGTTGATTTAAAGCATGCTTTAGAGGAGCCAGAGTTGGAATTGTGTTGTAGGGTTTAATAGAAAATTTTCAATTATAAGGCTAATCTTTTTCCACTGCTGATTTTTTAATTAAATACAAAAATTTTCCTATCTCACTGTTCATGATTTAATTAAATATACCAATTTTTCGTATTCCACAATTTAATGGACTAAATATCCTGCTCTTTTCAGAATATTTTAATATAACTTCAATTTTAAACTTAGTACCTGTTATTCTTCTGAGGGGATGTTCTTGTAGTAGCTTGAACTTTAGTAGTGATCTGGGTCGATAATCTTTGATAGCTTTGGCTATCATGTTTTACTTGATACTCCGTTTTGCAATGTAAATTAAAATAATTAGGAATAATTGAGAAATTTTCATGAACTCACCTGGTAACACACATTAATCAGCAAGAAGTTTTGAATCGTAATTGTAGCTGAAAAAAACAATCTTTGTGCTACAGTGTCTTTGAATCATAATTGTAGCTTCAAATTTTTCAGGGCTATGTGATTCTTGTAATGACATTAAAAAATCAACATATTTAGCTTAAGGCCTTGAATGAGACCCTCATTGAAGCTTCGTTGATGACTGGCTTTTCCTGTGCAGCGAGCTGTTAAAAATTTTTAAGTTCAAATTTTCGAAGAAATCAAAATTAGGGATTATATGTTCCACATTTGCAATTTCAGGTGACGTATCTATTAACTCCTAGTTGCACACATTCATAATCTATGATCTACCACAAAGCCCTAGCACCTACCATGTGCTAATTGAATTGGAGAATTAATAGGAAAGACTGACAGCCATTGATGGATGATTCTATGGTCATTGTATGGATCCCACTCAACCTTCCTTAGATTTATTGCATTCAATCAGAAAGTACCAGTTTTATGATTAACATTGTGTAGAACTTTATGATGAGAAGATGTGCAACCAGGGAGAAAATTCCATGTCCACTTAGCTAAAGGATCACATGCGAAGGCTAATGAATTATTTCCTTTTGAATGCCACATCAGTACCAATAGGCTTTAATTCTGGTAATGTTGATGAGTACCGGTGGAAGAAGGACACCAAGACTGCCATTATAGCTCAAAGAGCTACAACCATCAAAGGATCCAACAAGAAACTGCCATGTCTCCTCAATTGCAGATTGTGAATAATTCAATTTACACTGCTAGTTCATTCTTTAATGGTTAATTTTGATGTTGGCCAACCAAAAGCGTCCATGTCAGCTCAACCTTAAAGGCAATCATCCCATGCAATTGTCAAGTTAAACAGCTATGAAATTTCTATGGATCAATATTTACAACTTTAGATGAGCTCTAAATCTGTAAATAGAGGTTACCTGATCATACGTTGCTACAAGATTTGCTCTGTACCACTGAGTCTGGAGGCAAGGCACCTGAAATTAGGTCTATAGTCTTGGATGTCACATCCAGTTTCTGCCAGATTTGTGATGCTTTCTGGGACTTGGGGTCATTGTCAGGTGCTTTGAGCCTAATTAAGAAAAGAACAAACAAAACAATAATTTCTAAACCTTGAAAAACCAAAAAGAAACACATAGCTAGGGCTTAATTACTGCTTAATGGCTTTGGCTCTTGATTTTGAATTGTTTGAAGTTTAGACTATTGGAGCTTGGTTAGAATTTAATAGGAATATTATTGAAAAAAGGCATGTGCCACAGAGGTCCATATGGTCTCTAGGGCTTTAGTTTGGGCTTGGCAGTGGGGGCCTCGACTGTTGCTAAGGTCTAAATTAATGTGCTTAGGGTGCAGCCCTGGATCCCATGAGGGGAGCTGCCCCTTGCAGATCCCTGCTCTAGTTTTTAAAAGCAAAAAATAAAATTATTGTGGACCATGTTGGATGGTAAATCATTTTCTTTTCATTCTCTGGAGTTTTCCCAGGAATCTTAGTATTCAAATTACATTTATACTGTGTCTCTCAATCCTGATCTGGAGTAATGCTACTATGGCTGTAACAGCATATTGCAATTTTTTCTGAGATATGAGCTTCACATTCAACAGAGCTACTGATGTTGGGCTTGGTCATAGAGGATGCTTTCTACCATAGTTCATGACTCCATGTGGTGATCCTTGTTTTTGATGCCATGAGTTTTGAACACCTTAAACCGGTAATAGTTGTATATTAAAAAATGTTGTTTCCCTCATCTCTAGTGCACATTTGTAGTCATTTTATTGATATATAAATCTGTATGTGATCAAAGTAGCTTCTAAATGTCTAATAGATAAATTTATCATGTCTAAAAAGTTGATTTAAGTGTGGGCGATAAAAGTTCTTTTCCTTAAATATTTTATATTTCATGTGTGATTACAAGTAAAAAATCAGCCTGCCGAGACTGAGTCTTTATGATTATGGATGCATGTAAAAATGTAAATTTTTAACTTACCAACTTGGTTGAAAATGCCAAAGATGACCTTTATGATAAGAATAAGGTTTACTTTAACACTTTTGTGATCCACAATAATTAACTGCTTAGCTAATCTGTTAAAGCTATGAGTAAACAACAGACCTAGGTCAAAATTGGAATGTCAACCGCCAACCCCATAAGGAAAGACTTTCAGATATTAGCTGAACCCAATGTAGGGACAACCAGAAACATTGAGGCAGATTAATAAACTCCAGTGATGAGCTGCAGAGGAAATTCAAGATTAATGCAAGCAGCTCAGGCCATTTGAGAAACTTGATTTAGGATGAAATGAATAAGATGAATCTGCTGCTTTAATATGCATCATGTGGGTCTCAGTGTGATCTAAGGTTGTAATTTTTATGTATTTTTTAATAGTTTTTTCTGTTTTTATTTTTGGTGTAATTATAAGAAAGCACATGATACATATCCAAAATCTTGATTCATCACCTATGAATGTAGACTTGTTGGGAGTGAGTTGTGTCATCTCTGAGCCTTTTCTGTGTAGTCATCACATGGTTTCCAATTCACTTTTAATGAGTACTGGACTTGAGAATACTGGGACAATGACATGATTAATCACAAACAGATTTGACAGCTTGCAGTTTGATTATAATAAAAATCAGGTGTACTAGCATGAAAACCTAATTTGGCTACTCAGGTGATTCCGTGACAATGAAAGAAACTGAGATATGAACATTAGTCTTGATTTCTCTCACAAAATTGTAAACTTCTGCATCAGAAGCTTCTCCTTGTTTTCCTCTTAATAATTGACTCAAAGAATTTCATCTTGGAATATCGAGTTTGATTCAGTAATCTGCTTCATAATCTGAAGGACTTCTACCTCGGTCAATTTCATTCAGCATCATCACAAGCCCTTGTAAAGTATCTCTTCATTTGAGCACGAGTGATTTCAAGCATTATAAATTTATACATATTGTTTTCTTTAGAATTTGTTTTTGGTTGCGTTGAATGAACTTCAGAACTTATGCAGTCCAGAGGGTTTTAGATGGTCATGTGATGTTGAAATCTTATAGGCCTATCAAATGGCATTTGAGACAGATGACAATTTTAAGGTTAGTAGATATTTTATGATCTGAATTTAATAGATGTCCCTCGAAAAGTGACTATTGCAAGAATTTTTATAATAGATAAAGTATTATGATCAAGTAATCTACATTACTCTTTCTTTTACACATAAACCAGTATTTACTTCTATTGGAGCAAAGTTAAGTAATCTACATCTTTTGTCTGTCTGTCTATATTGTCATCCTACATCAAGAGAACACATGGGTGAACTTATTATGCTTATATTGTGATAACATTGACTTTGTGATGGTGTTGCAGGAAGAATATCTGTATTGAGTTTCAGATTTTTGGATTTTACATTTACAAAATCCATTTGTACTGTTCTATGCGATGTATTTTCTAAATGATTGCCTTCCCATCTGCTTTTCTCTTGTTTACATGTTGCAACCAATGTATCCTGAAGACTATATTGCTTGTTACTCAGAAATCACAAATAATAGCTTGTAGGTATTGTATATTCAGATGATTCTAGTAGATGGGATTTAGCTTATGGTAACCCTTGTATCGTGAATGATTTCTTTTCAAGAATCTTGCTAAAATTTTTCTAATATGATACAGAAAAAATAATCTTACGTGTTTAAATATATGATTTGGGATGATTACTGTGAGACTGGTTTCCCTGATATAGCATTCTTCTAACTTACAGGAGGTATTTGTTAGATCTGGAGCATAACTCTGCAGATGAGGGGTGTAGTGTTGCCAGGGAAATTAAATCTGGTCGTTTCAAGATGACTGAACTGAAAGCTCCACCTTCTAAAAGATGTCGCAGGGAAAAGAGCCATGAGCAGTTGCCTACTGATGCTGTAGGTGTTATGGAGGAAAACATTTGGAGAGAGTTTCCGGAGGATCTTCTTGAAAGAGTTATTGCACGGTTACCTATTGCTGCTTTCTTTCGTTTTCGTTCGGTATGCAGAAGTTGGAATTCCTTACTCAATTCCCACAGCTTTTCTCAGCAATGTGCTGAAGTGCTGCCTAAGTGTCCTTGGTTTTACACCATAACACATGAGAATGTAAATAATGATGCAGTATATGATCCCTCGATGAAGAAATGGTATCATCTGTCATTGCCATTGTTTCCACCAAAAATAATTATATTACCAGTTGCTTCAGCTGGAGGGCTTGTCTGCTTCCTTGATATAGGGCATCGGAATTTCTATGTGTGCAATCCACTTACTCATTCATTCCGGGAATTGCCATCGAGATCTGTGAGAGTGTGGTCACGAGTGGCTGTGGGAATGATTCTTAACCCTAATGGGGCTGGATATAAATTGTTGTGGTTAGGATGTGCTGGAGATTATGAAGTTTATGATTCTGTAGAGAATGCTTGGACCAGGCCAGGAAACATTCCATCAGATATAAAACTTCCTCTTGCTTTAAATTACAGGTCTCAGGCTATTACAATTGATAGTGTGATGTATTTTATGCGCACAAATCCAGATGGTTTAGTTTCATATGATATGGTAAAGAGTACTTGGCAGCAACTTGCAATCCCGCCGCCATTGTACTCAATGGATCATACTCTTGCAGAATGCAAGGGTCAAATTATGTTGGTTGGATTGCTGACAAAAAATGCTGCTACATGTGTCTGTATATGGGAGCTTCAAAAGATGACACTTCTATGGAAGGAGGTAGACAGAATGCCAAATATGATGTGCCTAGATTTCTATGGTAAACAGGTACGAATGATCTGCCTGGGGAATAAAGGTTCGGTTTTGCTATCATTAAGATCTAGGCAGTTGAACCGCTTGGTACTTTATGACATTTCTGGAAAGCTATGGCATAGGGTACCTAGTTGTGTTCTTCCTCGTGGACGCAAGCGGCAGTGGATTGCTTGTGGGACCTCTTTTCAGCCATGTCTCAGTGCCTCAGTTTGATGGTTGCTTTTGTAGTTAGTTACAGGGTTTTGCTGAATTACCCATACTAAATTATACTTTAATTCTTGTGCTTGAGATGGGAGAGGTCTGATTTATGATGAAAGGTGCTCTAGCTTTCAAGCTGAATGATTTATAGCAAATATTATAAATGCTGAACACCAAGTTGCTTTAATGCCGCAGATGTGAACAATACTATTTTCCAGTGGTCTGTCTGGGCCACTTTTCAGATGTGTCTACACTACTCTTAATTCTTCATTTGAAAACAAATTACTTTTGAAGTCTATGAAGCAAAGCGCAGACCATATGGATATCAATTTTATAAATCTGCTCTAAGTGTGCATGCATATGAGAGGGATTTTAATTTATTCCGAGAAGTGTTCTTAAATGCAACTTCATTATGAGACACTAAATGCTTAATTACCAATAGTTTGTTGTCAGTTCAAGTAAAAAAGGAACTTAAAAGGACTAAGCAGATTGATATTTAGCATGGCAAGTCTTTAACTTGCTCTAGTTACCGGAAATTTAGTATTCATTTGAACTATGTCTAGATCTTTTAACGGAGATTTCCTTCACCCTGAAAACTGAATTAAAAATAGTTAGCAGATAGGAATGCTACTGAAATTTCTCACAATGAGATGCTTTAGTCCAAGGCCCTTTTTCCCCTTCTGTTGGAAGACATTTTTGCTTCTGTAAGAGATGAAATTTCTTCATGCCTCAACACAGAGGACTGGCTTGTCATTGGCTTGGGTTTGTACGGTAAGGATACAATTTAATGACAATGTTAAAACCAAATTCGTTAGATCATTTCATTACATCATATTGATAAAAATGCTTCTCTTTCAGATAAGTATCTTGGCAGCTGCATAGCTTTGAGGATAAGTTTGCTTATAATATTGACTACAATATCTTTCATACTGTGAAGCAAAAATACACATTCTTAAAGTCCATTGCTACCCTTTGTTGCTTAAAAAATACATTGGGGATTGAAGTTCTGTGTTTATTGCTTGAATCTTATGCTTGGCATCTACTCATCACCAGTTTTCTGGGCGTTTATACATTCTTACAATTCTTGAATGATACAATGTTTGATCTAATTGTTTGAGTTTTACTGCAAGCGCATTCCATTTTTTCAAACATTAACAGTACTTTTCATCTACATATCATATTTACGTTGTTGATTACAATCTTTTTTGGTGCAAATGTACGATTTTAGGCACGTTTTTATGAGTCTTACGATCTAAAGTTATTTCAGTTAGCTCTTTGTTGGCAGGGTAAATTGAAATAAATTCTCAGGGATTTGCTTATTGTACTTGCTACCTAGTTTACAGACTGGCACATTTTATTGAGATGCCAAACCAGAAACTTCAACGAAATCATTAACATCCAGTTACTCCGTAAGATGCTCGTATGGAATATTATGTAATTAGATCCTCGTGATAGATAAATAATGTCTAGAATGTACTGTATTTTCTATTGTCCAAAAGTGATTAATAGCATGGCAATTCAATTTAAACTCACCCTGATAGTTAATTGAATTCATTGTTTTCAACCTAAAATAATGAAGATAATTGGCACTTATCACATTTTATTTTGATTGAAAATTGCCATTTATATTTGAAATGTTACATATTAAAGAGCACTAATTGTATAAAAAATGTAGAATGAGATCTCATCTTGGGAGTTGCAATGGTTCATACACTCCAAAAGGGGGTTGACTGAATATCAAAATTTACCGAAATTGAGAAATGATAAGTAACATGAGCTAAAATTACACTAGTGGAGATTCCAAGGGCACAAACAACTAAAAATTTAGTATGTATATATTTATATCTCAAAGCTAACGGTGGTGGAGTTGATAATCTGAGTTGCTTTGCCAACAGTGAGTGCCATGGGGATTTGAAGTTTCCAGTTTGAAGTCTGAAGTTTGAAGTCTATCTGAAGCAACCATCAAATGGATTTGCGTTAGGAATGGGCATGCAAGTTGTTTGTTTTAGAAATGATGAAATAGCAAGAGTTAGGTAGGGGTGCTTATCTTGGGATAGAGGTGTTGAAAACAATTATTCAATTGTATATTGTCATTGATGTTACACAAATGTTACACTCTAATCGAGCACTGCCAGTTGTAATTGAGTTGAGAAGACTCTAGTATCAACTGAACAGAAGTTTAAAAGAAGCCAAGTTCAGTGATCAAGTGCAAATCGAGCTAGGTCGGTCATTGAAGGATTCAAGTGTTAACTGAGTCAGGTTGGTTACCAAAGGGGTTCAATGTAAGCCGAGTCAGGTCGATTACCAAGGAACTTAGTGGTAACTGAGTGACCTAGTTTCAGTATCAGTCGACCTACAACAAAACAATTTTGTTATTTTATTTATGTAAGCGGACTTAGTGGATGTTAATTGTTTGTTTGTAAAGGTATATAAGCCAACTTGACATTGAGCTTCATGTATATGAAAGGTCAAGTTGTGGATTGAAATATGGAAGTTGAGGAAGAAGATAAGATGCGAAATAAGGATATCTGATTAAAAGTAAAACATCCAAAGAGTTGCAAAGATTATTCTGATCAGGGAGGATCTAGAGGATAAGCCAGAACGATGATTTGAATCTGCAAATCAGTTGCTTCATTAATTAGGTCAATCATTGTTACTCTCTAACAATTGTAGCAGTGTCTCATGTGATCATGTTATTTGCTTACTGCTTTATCTTTTTGCAACTAAGTTACTTAAAGTTAAAACACATTAATATCTCAAGATTGCTTTGTTAACCAAGTTACAGTGAATATCTATTTCTAACCGCACTGTACAAAGAATTGAGTTAATAAGAAG
The DNA here is from genome assembly GCA_028749045.1 of Cupressus sempervirens. Lineage (NCBI taxonomy): Eukaryota > Viridiplantae > Streptophyta > Pinopsida > Cupressales > Cupressaceae > Cupressus > Cupressus sempervirens. Next base: position 522,419,580 of record CM053792.1, read on the forward strand.
TTTGTATTGGCATCTAAGGGTTTTGGAATTGTTTTAGTGGTAACTGATTCACCCCTCCTATCTTAGTTACTCTTATATTTTGAACAATTGGTATCAGAGTTGTTGGTGCTTGCAAAAAAGGTTTTAAGGACCTAAGCTAAAGATCAAGATGTCTTATAGAAGAGAAATTCCTAAGTTGAACAGAGACAACTTCATAGCATGGCAGGAACTCATGAAGCTGTATTTGGGAACCATTGGAGATACATGCCTAAGGTTCTTGGAGAATCGGTAGAACCAGTATGTGTCACCTCCCAATCTTTTGACTGTGGATCAAATTGTAGATAGAAAGAATCACAACACAATGATGATTGGCATTGTTTCTGCTCTCAATTATTCTAAATTTGATGAAGTCAAAGATTGTCCTGCTACTCCTGAAATGTGGAATAGGCTGCAAAAGATCTATGGAGGAGATGACAATGAGAGTGCCAAAGCAAACACTCTTAAGAGGCCAATTTGATCAGATGAGAATGAAAGAAGATGAAAACATTGCCAAATACAATGAAAGAATCAAAGCAAGTGTGAGTGCAATTAGAGTTGCAGGAGGAAAAATTGATGATGTGATAGTAGTCAACAAGGTATTAAGAAGTCTTCTTCCTATTTATGCAATTAGAGTTTTAGCTATTCAAGAGATGAGATGTGATCCCAAAAATGATATAACTTTGGATGCACTAGTGGGAAGATTAACAACTTTTTGAGTTAGATAACTTTGATAAGTATCTTACTGGATCTCAGAATATAGAATCAACATTCAAAGCCAAACTAACTTTTGTTTAAAAGAGAGGAAACTCAAAAGGCAAACAATTTGATAGTGAAGAAGAAAAAAAATCAGATGATGACCTTGAAGCTATTGAAGCCCTGCTTGCAAGAAGGTTACCAAAAGGCAAAGGTAAATATAAAGGCAAAATTTCACTGATTTGTTTCTCTTGCGAAGAAGTTGGTCACATTGTTGCATGGTGTCCAAATAAGGAAAACAAAGATGACAAGAAATTCAACAAGTTCAAAGGAAAGAAAGATTTCAAAAGTAAGCTATAAAAACTACAAGGACAAAGGTAAGAAATCTTGTTATATTGGTAAGATTCTGACAATGACGATGAAGATGAAATGGTATATATTTCTATTAAAGATGAGTCAGATGAAGAGGATAATGTAAAGATGACACTTATCTCTCATGTTAACAAGAACGACACATGAATAATAAATAGTAGTTGTTCTCATCACATGATTGGTGATAAAACTAAGTTTGAACACTTGGAGCACTATGTGAAGGGAAAAAAATGCAATTGCATTGACTGATGAACTCAAATGTGACAATGCTTTTTGGGTTGAAGGACTAAGGCACAATCTTTGAAGTGTGGCACAGTTGAACAACATTGGATACAAGGTAGAATTCATGAATGGGAAGGCTAGGCTACTGGATGGTAAAGGAAACCTAGTTGGAACTGGCAATCAGAAAAAAGGTAATCTATTCTATCTAGATCTCATTGGAAGTTCATGCTTTTTGGCACAAGTAGAGGAAAGTTGGCAATGACATAAAAGAACGTGCCATGTAAACTTTGACAATCTGGTCACTATAAGTAAGAACAAAAGAGTAAGAGGTGTTCCAAATCTGAAGAAACTTGAAATGGCCATATGCAAAAAATGTTAGATAGGAAAGATGGATAAAAGTAGCTTTAAAGTAAGAATTACAATATTGAAGAAGTCTTGGAACTAGTTCACACAGGTCTTTGTGGACCAATAGGTATAAAAAGCTATAGTGGAGATAAATGTTTCATTTTGTTTGTTGACGATTATTCTAGGGTGATGACAATAATGTACTTGAAGGATAAATTTGAAGCTTTTCAAAAGTTCAAGTGTTATCTAGTTAGAGTTGAAAAAGAAACAGGGAAGAATTTTAAATGTCTAAGATTAGATAAATGAGGAGAATTCATCTCTAATGAATTCAATAAGTTCTCCAATGAAAGAGGAATCAAAAGACATGTATTTGCACCTAGTACACCTCAACAAAATGACATAGCAAAAAGAAGGAATAGATCCATCATGGATTGTGTAAGAACACTAATGATAGAGAAAAATGTTGCATCCAAATACTAGAAAGAAGTAATCAGCACAACAGTTCATACCTTGAACTAAGTTCAACTAAAGAAAGGTACATATCATACACCTTGTGAATTATGGAATGACTATAAACCTAATGTCTGTTATTTCAAAGTATTTGGAAGCAAATGTTATATCTTGAAAGAGACAAGGAAAGAAAAATTTGATGCAAAAAGTGATGAAGACATAATTCTAGGCTATTCCAACAAGAGCAAAACATATAAATGTTTGAATCTTGCTAGTCACAAAGTTGTAGAAAGTGTATATGTAAAAATTGATGAGTTTGCAGAAAAGAGTGAAGAACAAAGCAACAAGGAACTTGAAGACTACATAAATTTTGTTTACTTTGAGCCTGATACTTTACCAAAGGTACAAACAAATGTGATTGGGCAATAATAGACAACATCACTTCAACAATCAACACCACCCAAGTCACCTAAGTCTGTACAGTTCAACCTGAGTTGCAGCCAGTGTAACTCGAGTTGTAGCCATTACAACCCGAGTTGGAGATAGTTTGAACCGATTCCCAAAAAGAGGAATCTAAGTCAAACTATGGGAATTGAGTTTTGGCTAGGGGAAACAAAGCAAAGTTTAGAGTTTCACAAAACCTTTGAGCATGTGAACCAAGTGAACCGAATCCATAATCTAAAAGAAAGGAATGTGTACTTGCTAGATATGTTAGAAGGCATCATGCACCTGAGCAAATAATTGGAGATTAGACAAAAGACACAATGATAAGGAACACATTAAAAGGTACATGTGTGCTTATTGAATTTGAACTTAGAACTGTTAAAGATGCATTGAATTTAGATAGTTGGATAGAGGCAATGAATAAAGAGATTGAGCAAATTGGAAAGAACAATACCTAGACTCTTGTTCCTAGACCCAAGGACAAAAATTTAAAAAAAGGTGGGTATTTAGAAACAAATTGGATGAAAATGATGAAGTATCAAAGAATAAGGCAAGGCTAGTGTACAAAGGATATGCTCAAGAAGGTATGAACTATGGAGAAACATTTGATCATGTTGCTAGACTTGAAGGGGTCAAATTACTGCTTGCATATGCTGCATTCAAAGCATTCAACGTGCATCAAATGGATGTAAAATTAATTTTCTTGAATGGAATTCTAGAAGAAGTTTACTTTGACCAACTTGAAGGTTTCATTGATCCAAATAAAAGAGACATGGTCTGTAAGTTACACAAAGCTTTGTATGGTCTGAAACAAGCTCCTAGAGCATGGTATGAGAGGCTGCATGGGTATCTGGTAAAGATTGGTTTTTGGAGAACCGATGATAACAATAGATTGTATATTAAAGAAGGACCACAAAATAAGATATTGTTAGCAAAAATTGTGGATGATATATTATTCGCAGGTCATGATGACTTATGTAAATCATTCTCTGAAGAAATGAGGAAAGAATTTGAAATGTCAATGTTTGGAGAGATAAAATTATTTGTTGGTTTACAAGTTCATCAAATGAAGGATGACAATTACCTTAGTCAAAATACATCAAGGAGAAATTGAAGACCTTCAAAATGGAAGATTCCAAACTAGTTAGAACACCAATGTCTACTTGACACAAACTATCTAAGAATGATGATTCAAAAAAGGTAAATCAGACTATCTACAAATCTATTATTAAGAAGCTTCAGCATGTTGTTCACACAAGACTTGATATTGCATTAGCAGTTGGTATAGTTGCAAGGTTTTCTGCAAATCCCATAGAAAATTAAATGATGGCAGTAAAAAGAATTATGGGATGTCTAAAAGGTACTCAAGACTATGGCCTATGGTACAAGAAGGAGGAAACCTTGCGTTGAAAGTCTTTACTAATGCAGATTGGGCTGGAAGCATTGATGACATAAAAAACACCAGTGGAGGAGCATTTTTCCTTAGAAAGAGGCTAGTGTGTCATGGACCAGTAATAAGCATAATTGCATCTCTCAGCCTACAATAGAGGCATAATATGTTGTTGCAATAGTTAATTGTTCCAACACAGTCTTGATCAAGCAACTTGTTGTTAGGAATAAAGGAAGAAATCAAGGACCCAGTGGTTATCTACTGGGACAACACAAGTGAAATCAACCTATCCAAAAATCCAATGATGCACTCTAAGACAAAACACATTGCAATCAAGTATCATTTTCTAATAGAATTAGTTCAAGATAAAGAGGTTAGATTGGAATATGTGAACACAAAGGAGCAGGTTGCTGACATGTTACCTAAGGATGCATTTTTTTTTATCTCAGAGGAAAGCTAGGGGGCCATTCCCCTATTTGATGCTCACTAGAGTACAAATTAATGATGCATCAACCAAACTGCATTGAAGATCTATCAAGTTGATGCAAAGAAGTCAAAGCTCATTGCATATGAATCACTACATAAGGTACATTATAAACTCATTATATCAAGTCTTTGGCATTTGATGTCAAAGAGGGAGAGATTGAATATGTCATGTTCATATCAAAAGAAAAGAGGGAGAACTTGATCAAATGGAGTCTGAAGTTAAGATGTTAGAGGGAGAATCTTAGAGGGAGCTATCATGGATGAAGAATCAGAATGCAACTAAAGATATTATAAAATCTTATAAATCATTTTAATTGCTCTAAGTTTCATTTGCTTATGACATGTGTTGCAATTAATGCAAAAGAGGGAGATTATTAAAAATAATTATTCAATTGTATATTGTCATTGATGTTACACAAATGTTACACTCTAACCGAGCACTGCCAGTAGTAACCAAGCTCAGAAGACTCCTTTATTGGCTGAGTAGAAGTTCAAAAGAAGCAAGTTCATTGATCAAGTGCAAACTAAGCTAGTTCGGTCATTAAAGGATTCAAGTGTTAACCGAGTCAGGTTGGTTACCAAAGGGGTTCAATGTAAGCCAAGTCAAGTTGGTTACCAAGGAACTTAGTGGTAACTGAGTGACCTAGTTTCAGTATCAACTGACCTACAATAGAACAATTTTGTTTATGTAAGCCGACTTAGTGGATGTTAATTGTTTATTTGTAAAGGTATTTAAGCCAACTTAACATTGAGTTTCATATATATGAAAGATCAAGTTGTGGAAGAAGATAAGATGCAAATAAAGAAGGATATTTGATTAAGAGAAAAACATCCAAAGAGCTATAAAGATTATTCTGATTAGGGAGGATCTAGAGGATAAGCCAAAACAACGATCTGAATCTGCAAATCAGTTGCTTCATTAATTAGGTCAATCATTGTTACTCTTTAACAACTATAGCAATGAATAAATCTCTTAATAGAGTTGACTTAACAATCATACTGTAAATTCTCTAACAAGGTGACATTTCTAGATTAAAGTGTCTTAAGACCTCTAACAAGGCCATTCATAATAGGGTGATTCAAATCCTTTAATAGGGTCACACATAATAGTTTGTTTTGTAGCCTTTAACAAGGTTGGCTCCAAAAAAGACTCACTTCAGAAGAGTGAAAAGTTATAACTAGTTGCATTGGTGGTTTTTCCAAATTGGGTTTCCACATTAAATCTTGGTGTCTCACATGTTCATGTTATTTGCATACTTCTTTATTTTTATGCAACTAAGTTACTAAAGGTGTTATAACACACATTAATATCTCAAGATTTCTTTGTTAACCAAGTTATAGTGAATATCTAGTTCTAACCAAGCTGTGCAAGGATTTGAGTTAATACAAAGCTTGTATTGGTATCGAAGGGTTTTGGAATTATTTTAGTGGTAATTGATTCACCCCTCCCCTTTCAGTTACTCCTCTTATATTTGCAACAAGAGGGTGGGATGTTTTGTGAACTCTAAGAAGTAATAAAGATAAATCAAAAGCTCGTTCAACTCCTTGAATGACAACTCTTTCCATAGTTCCACAAATGTATGCAATAATAGTTAGGCAAGGAGAATGTGGAGGCTACTATGTTAGTACAAGGGGCATTTCCCTAATTGCCTTGTAAGAATTTATAGGAGCTTCATTTGACCCACATTTTCTTTGCATGCACTCACATCACTAGCATGGCATTAGAGATCACCATTGTTTGGTTAGCCCTATAGGAAACAAGTGACTATAGAGTTGATTGAAAATAATATTTTTAAATTCCATTGCTTAAAAGAATCTCAATATAATAGATGTTCAAAACTTTATATATCTACAAATCATGGCCAACCTAGCCAATCTTTTCCCCCCTGAGAAATACCCTTTAGCTTCTTTCATAGACTCCTTAGCATCATACTATTTTTCCTATTTGACATCATTTGTGAGGGTGATAGCAACACCTTTATTATGAGCATGCTTGTTGACATTTTTTCTTGAGGACCCCAAGAAGTCTACAAGGTTTTTTCTCTTTCCCAAGTGACTACGAGCATGTCATTAACAAGGGTGAAAGGGTTACCAACCATTTTACTTTCAAAGGATTAAGCTAGGTTTTTTCATAGAGGGGCCACGTAACACAAGGCTTCTTTGGGTATTCAAATTTTGGGCAAGAGGGGAGGAGCAAGCATGTTTTGTTGTACATTCTATAAAGGATTGCCATGCAAGTGCTCAACTAGAGCATATTTTCATAAAGTGCCATAATCAAACCTCTGCAAAGTTGTGGGAGACACCCTTATCAATATTTCGTTGTAGGGAAGAAACAAAAGGTAACATTTGTTTTCGCACCCTTATTAGTTCCTGCCAACATGCAAGATACTAACACAATTTTTTAGTTTGACTAGGTCAGTTAACCAATCATCACACTGTATTAAATTCTATTGTGCTAAAACGTTATAGTTAAACATAAATATTTATTTTTAAGAATTGAAAAATTTAATTTTTTTTGACTTTCCATTTGTTGAAGCAAGCAGAAATATGATTTTTTTTCAAGAAAAATACTAGATTTTCAAACTCTAAAGCAATGGGAAAAGCTAGAAAATCTTTGAGAAGCTTCTTCTTAAAAAATGAACCGTGTATGCATGTACTTATACAATAAAGAAATGGAAACAATGGGGGCTTAAATTATTAAAAAATAATTATGTTGGAGGGACATATTAATATGAAACTAGTGGAAATTCACCACCACCAAATACACATAGGTAATATATCTTCTTATTATAATGATAGAGTATTTTGTTTTTAATTTAATTTTATTAGATATTCATATTTTTGTTAGGTTTTATTAAAACAATTAGATTAATATTATTGTGAAGTATTGTAATTAAAATAAAATTTATTTTCATAAACTAAAATTTGTTTGTATTATAATAAGGTGTTTTTATTTATTTCAGAGAAGTAGTTTATAAAAAAATTATTTGGAAGTAAATAGTTAAATTTTTTTTTTTTTTTGAAGTAAGCAATAAAATAAATCTCTTAAAACTATTGAACTTTTAATTTTCAAATATTTTAAAATTTCATTATTGGTAGATTGTTTCTACTTTTTAAATTTCTATTAGTAAAATACATTGCTTATTTTTACCTACCAAATATTTTAATATTTGATACACTTAATTAAAAATTTTAGTTGACAAAGGCAACGATTTATTAAAATTTAGGAGTAGTTATGAATGTTAATTGAGAAAAATCTTATAAATTCTTGTATTAGAACAAGAGCAACATAGACTAATGCAAGTTTCATGTCTTCAAATGATTTATTTTATTCAATTGATGTACATATATTAAAAGTTCTTCATCCCATCTAATATTCCATTTTAAGTCATAGTTAAATGTACAACTTCAGTCAACTCTTACTCTAAAATCCACCATGCTAAAGGTAGGAACTTTGGCGCTTATGCCTCTTGTCAATATTTTGTAGGGAAGACAAAAAAAGGTAACATTTATTTTCCTAACATGATTTAACAATGTGAAATAGTAACCATGCCCAATCATATATCAACATGGAAGGGTGAAATAATATATACTATAGACTTACGAAGGCATATGAAGGGGAAGATTCAACCTATCACAACCTTTTTAGAATCTTCCTTGGTTTATGCCATCCTTCTGGAATCTATCGATGAAATTCTTGTAATTGCTTGAACCCTATTTAGCAATTCTTATTCCTATGTTCTCTATACCAACAACATTGACAACCATTTGGGGAGAGACCTCAAAATGTAGACTACCCTTTTTAGTCTTTCCTTACTTCGAAGAGCTCTGGAATTTAGTGTTGATGGCATCATTCTATGCCTACATAGCTATGAAAAAAGTGGCTTTATTGTACTAGAGAAATAATTACACATAATAATTACATTCCAAATAATAATTACACCCCATTTAGAGATGGTATCCTACATAGCTATTAAATCTAAAATGTACTTGACCAATTAAAAAATTTGAGCTCCACAGTTAGTGATGTCACTTCACATGTGAGACCTCATTGAACAAAGAGTTTAGTGAAGTCACCTCACATGTGAGACTCCATCATTGAACAAAGAGCTCAAATTTATCTAGAGAAATAATCATTGATATTAGCAACATTTCCTTTAATGGAAGTGACATTTGGCTTTCTACCTTGTCTTCATTGAACGGGTAATACGATACCACGAGCATTTATGTTGGAAAATGAGTGTGGGGATCTTAGGTAGCTATTAGAGGGCGGTGACAAAAATAAGTTTGGGATTTTTTTTTTTAAAAATAGGGGGATTCTTGCTATGATTCCTAGACAATGGTACTTAAGATTATCTTAACACATTACCCCAACTAATATTACAACTCCAATTGAACAACATATAACACTTATCACTTTGTATGGAAACTTCTACTTTATTTGAAGACTCCAACTTCTTTTACACCTCAGCTCATGTGACATGTCACTTTTATTAATGATGTTTAATATCATTTGATGTAATTTTTGGATATTTGGCGAGACGTTTGAACTTATCCTACAACTTTAGTTTTGAATTTGGAAATCTTCATTACAATATATTTGTAAAGACATTCCCTTCCTTTTAAACATGCATTACCTTGGTTTGAAGGAAGATCTATAAAGAATTAATAATATCACTCATTAGATTTCTAATTTCCCAAGGTCCTTTGATTTCGTTTGTTAATATGTCTTTTATTAGTTTCGTCTGTCCCTCTACTTCCAATTTGTTAAAACTTAGATTTTTAGAAAGTATGATTCCCTTCTACATAAACATGGTCTCAACCATGTTTTTGGATTTAATGCCAAAATTCATAGTAGTGCATCAATCAAGTGGTCCTTATGATCCCCTAGGATTGCACTAGCACTCACAATCTTGAACTCCATTTAAAACACCCAACCAAAATACATTTCACCCATCCTTGTAGGGGAGGTCTTCAAATAGTGTTATGTCTAATAGTTTGCTTTATCCAATTCATTCTAGCTAGATCTTGTTAGTTCCCTATCATTGTTTTATCTCAAATTATTATAGGTTAGGGAGATGCTTAGACAAGCCAAAGGAGGCAAGATTGATACCATTTTAGTTGATGTTTACTAATCATGAAGAGCTGCTTCTAGATTGATCCTTGAAAATTTTGTTATTCCATTCCTTCCAAAGGCAGCATGCTATCATAGAAGGGATTCATATCCAAATCTCCTTAATGAAAATACGTGTATTGTAAACATGTAAAAGTTGTCCTCAGTTTACTATCAATTTTTTCATAAATTAGGTGGATCCATATCAATATTAAACAATATTCTCATTCTCCATTACATTATAACTATCATACCATTAATCATATCTTTCACTATACTATAATATTCATAATTCTCCATTAGTTTGATTAATCCATACAATAAAATATTTTGTTCTTTATATTTCTCCATTATTCCCATTAAATAAATATATTCTATTATTATTCCATTTAATGCATACATTCCTAATCCCACTCACATCATTTCATCCTATATTTAATCTCTCCCATCTCCACTTATCACATCCACCAACCACATGTTGGACAAACATATTTCAAACATTTGCAACCAAAATCCCTTGAGGACTCCTATAAATACCTTGCCCCCTCTCATTTCTAGGTATTTAATTTAGCATTGATTTCTTGCATCCATAAAGAAAAGATGGAAGCTAATTGTCAAATTGTTGAGAATGTTAATGACAAGATTTAGATTGTAACTACTTTAAGAAAGGACTTCAAGGTCACCCCTCCTATATGTAATGGGAGAAATTCTAAGGAATATGCCAAGGCATGGATAGTTAGTATGGAAAAGAGTTCTTTGTCCAAAATTTCATATGGAAATCAAAGGCAGTATGAGACACTTCTCAACTTGTTTGTGAAGCATCCACATGGTGGGTATGTGCAGGATCATGGTGTGCCAAAAAGTGGTGATGTGAAAAAAATAGAGTTAAAAAATGTCTAAAAGCATTTCAAAATTTGTTTTGACTTTTTTTCCACCCATCCTGATACCAAAGCTAAAAAGTAGGCCCAAGTCTTATCAGGTATCCAATTTCATATCGGATACCTGATATTATTGGATATCCCATATGAAATTAGATACTCGATACCTATACTGTGATTTTAAAAAAAAAGAAAAACCCAAGGGCTATTTGTTCACACTGCGTTTTGTGTTTTGAGCTTCGATATCCAATCCGTGTATGGATACATGATATATGTTAGTGATTTTTTATTTTTTTTAAAAATGTTTTCAATCAATTTTATTATAAATTTGTTAGTTTTAATTGAATTTGTTAAAATTTAGGTTTTTTTTGATATAAATTGTTGAAATTTAGGTTTTTTTAATAGAAATTATGTTTTGCAAATTAATAGGTATGGTTGGTTGAAATGATGATACTGAGGCAAGAAATACTGTTCCTCATAACCCCCACCAAATGATCTAGTGCCCCCTCAAAATCGTCCACCAAATGATCCCCTACCCCCTCAAAACCCTCTTCAAATTAAGGATTTGATATTTGAAAATCTCACCAAATTGAGGGCTTTGCGAACAACATATAATACTGTACCCGCATTGGCTCCTATGTTATCCATATTAAACACCATAGTGGATAACATTGAAACACTTACCAACGAACAAAATGCCGCTCTTCGTTGGTGTGATGAAATGCATGAGATTTTTGATGATGGGTTGGATTATGATGAGGTTGTGACCCTCAATATAAGTAAAGATGATTTGGTTGCCCTTTTTTTGAACCCAAAAATCGGTTTACCAGTCGATCGCAGAAAGCCCAAACTATCGATTAAATGGTGCACAAATGATGCCATACGTGCAAACTTTTGAGATCGTTGGTGGATGGTTTTTGATATCCCTCCACATAGCAATGTAGAGGTGCCATTTTATTTCCTTAGAAAATTGTATGTAGAAATTGTGTTGGGCCTCAAGGTGAACTATTGGAGCATGAAGCCCAACATGGGTGTAGGAGGAGGAGTTCCTCAGGATAGACCCTCTTCCTAGTGGAAGAAAGATGACACTTTTGTCCCCCCTACTTATGTCTCCCCCCTCCTTAAGTGCAACATCCTGATATCATTGCAGAGGCTAGCTCTCAGACTATTAGAGCCATCCATAGGTTGAGTAGCGTATTGATATCCTAGGCTAGGTCAGTGCTGCCTCCCCATGTTGATGATGTTGGTGTGAGTTCATCATCGACAAGCTCATCACATGTTTGTGTGCCCCATACTTACATAATGTGCAAGAATATTTGTCTAGGTCCCATAGGTGATCTTTCTGAGTATCAGTTTGTATTTGATGAGGATACACTAGACGCGCATGTAGAGGCTACAAACCCTAATGCGAGAGAGGAGGGGCATGCAGAGGCATGGACTCCTTCTGTGTCGGTACGTGTATACATTTTTTCTTATGACACATGCGGTTTAAAGTTAATCTTTATAATAGAGTAATTTTAATTTTTAAGCTATATTGACTTATACATGTATGTGATCTTCACTCATGTTTAGTTGATGACCGAGGAGGAGCTAAGATAGGTTGATGATGCCATGCTCTCAACTATTTCATTTGTCCTTGGGACATCTATGGTACATTATGTTGTGTTCTCATTATTTTTTCTATTTGATATTGTAGCATATATATGGTTTCTAATCTTTCTTTTTTCTTGCAAGTATCACCTATCCCTGGGGGACAAAGTGCAAGGGATGAGCTAGGAGCATTGACAAGGGAAAGGTAATTAAGTGCTTTCTATTTGATTAAATATTGATGCATTCTTGTAAAATGTTTGTGTAATGAAATTTAATTACATTCTTTATTGTATAGGGCGTGGCTACTGGCAATGAGCCCATGCAGATTCCATGTTGTAGATGCTTTGGCATTTCCATTCACACTAAGAGCCCCATTGTATGTATAAGTATCATTTATTTTTTATTTTCCTTATTTTCATAAATAAATTCAAAAATAATTTTCGTGATATTAACAACTAGTATTTTGTATCTCATAGGAAACTCTTAGTGCACACAAGGTTGGAAGACGGAGTTTTGTATCTTTGATGATGCAACCACTATATCTTGAGGAGGAGCCAACATAGGGAAGTTGTAGTTTGAATTCTTGATTATATGTTATAAATTTAGCATGCTATGAATTATAATGTTATAGTTTAAGTTGTAGATTCATCTGACAAACATATTTGAACATGCATAGCCCACAATCAGCGAGGTACAAGCATTGCCGAGGACATATGAGAGGACTCCTGATCGATGCAAGAGGTCAATGAGAGAGGTATTTATGATAAAATTTTAATAGTATAAATATTCATTAAAAAAAAATCATTATGCATTTGAGTAATTCAATGTTAGATACAAAGAATCATATAAATTTAGTAGTCTAACTTGGGTTTTCCTTGTTTGTTTATGTAGGAGGCATCCGATCCACCTAGTGCAGCGAGGAGGTTGCATTTTGATTATCCACTAGTAGCCTAGGATAGTATAGTTGTCATAGGATGCGTAATGAGACATTTTGAGATGGCATATGTCGCATTGTTTACAAAAATATTGATATTATACACATTCTGATGGCATGATCAACCACATTTTGTATATGGATCTATGTATTTTGATATATATTTGTGCAATTTGTCTATAGATACATGAACTTTGATATATATTTGTGTAATTTGTCTATGGGTACATGTATTTTGGTATATATATTTTTGTCATTTATGTGCACAATGATATACATATTAATTTAGTATCTAGTATTGTTCAATTGATCATGGATCATGTGCATTGTTCATGTTTATGGAATATCATTAATTTTGATCATGTTTGTAATAATCAATTCAAATGCAATACTTTGTGAATAACATTTTAACAACCTTAATTATCAAATTTGGATGCAATGTTTAATTTGAAATGCTACCATGAGTTATATCTTTTTTCTATCAAAAACTCTATAGTTAATATATGAGAGTTCACTTTTTATCATGTTATTCAGAGTAAGAAAAATAGGGAAACCTTGTTTATAGAGGAAAACCTTATTTATAGAAATGAGTGACATACATAAAACCATTATTTTCCTTGTGGTTTTAGTTTTAGATTGGATTTATTCCTTATCTTGGTAGAATGATGCAAAGCCCTTTGGTAAACCTTTAATAAATAGTAATAAGTAAGGGGATTCACAAAAAGATGGTAGTCTATCAAGGAATTGGAATGAACTCAAAGGCTTCAAAAAAGATCCATGACATTTTAGACAATAACATCAACACACTTTTAAACCTCCTACATAAGGTTCACGTAACCCCAAATCTGATTTTAAACTCCACCTTCAGCATTGAAACTAACTCTTGGCTTCAAATCTAATCTCAACACACTTAAGGACTCCACTCCTCAACCATGGATTCTATTCCCAACCGTGAACTCATTCCTAGACTCATAATCTTTGATAACTAGCCTTTCACTTTGTTACTATCCTCATACTACAACTTTTTAATTTTAAAATAACCACAAAATATCCCAACTTAAGAGGCTTCATTTTATCAAACCTTTTTAACTTGGTTCCCCAATACCATATCCATATGAATAACATCTATACATTTCTCACATTGACCAAATTACCCATACTGATCCACTTAACAAAACTTAGGATCCAAATCATCCAAAACATACCTTCTTGCTATCCTTTTTATAGACCCAAACACAATCATTCATAACTTTTGAATCATACTTCATTTCCTCAATCCAACCATCGAGTCATTAGATCACTTGACCCTTCATAACATATCAAAAAATCAGGCCAATCCAACAATGGAAAATTGAGATATGGCCTCACAAAAGCACTAATTTTTTTGTGACAAAACAATCTTCCTTTGACAATCTCATTAAAAACATGTTATCAACAGAGTGTAACAATAGAAAATGATACAAATTGTAGAAAGAAACTTTGTTTTATTACTTCTTATTTATCATAAATCGTACATTGTTGGCCCATTATTGATCTAATCAACATCTAAAGGCCCTAATAAGACATTTTCCACCCTATATAGTACTACAAACCCTATAATCCCTTACATTTCCATGATTAGCCTTCTGGGCCATATTTTGCATATAATGTAACTTTTGTGTAAATTGGCTTCATTAATGCATTCTATCATTTCACACCTTATATAGGTGTTTCCAATCTTGTATGGTCATGCTCAAACCCCTAACTAATTCTTTGCACTCATTTTCACTTTGTAAGAAAAAGTTGCAAAATTGCAACTTTTGCAATTTTGACCAATTTTTGCTATAACTTTAAATTCTTAATTAGATGAGTTCATCAAACTTGGTAAGGGGTTATCGATAGCCCTCACGAGCTCTAAATTATGACCCTCAAAAGATTTACCTCAATACACACTTAGAGCAACTTGGAGACTCTTTGGTACGGGGTGGCCGCGGACAATGGATGCTTTCTATGGTTAGAACAAGGGTGTCACTAGGGTTCACCTGCCCATCTGGAGCTAATGGCACTGACGATTTGATTCCAAGATCAGTGGTTTTAAAGTTATGGTGTGGTGCACCTATGAACTGAGGCATACTACGAATTTTGGCATCGAGCAAGATTGCTATGCCAAATCCAAATGGAATGTGATCTCTCAAAAATGAGATAGGTTATTTTAGGCCTCAACATGGCCTTCTTTTAGCATTTGATCTTTTATTAATAGCCCTCATGAGCTCTAAGTTACGAGCCTTGCAAGATCAACTTTGATACACACTTAGAGCACCTTGGAGACTCTTTGGTATGAGGTGGCCACAGACGATGGAGGCTCTCTGCGGCTAGAACAAGGGTGTCACTATGGTTCAACTACCCATCTAGAGCTAATGACACTAAAAATTTGATGCAAAGATCAACAGTTTCAAAGTTAAGTTGTGGTGCACCTATGAATTGAGGCACATTGTGAGTTTTGGCATCGAGCGAGATTGCTATACTGAATCCAAACAGAACATGATCTCTCAAAAATGAGATAGGTTATTTTAAGCCTCAACATGACCATCTTGTAGCATTTGACATTTCATTGATAGCCCTCACGAGCTCTGAGTTATGACCCTCAGAAGATCAACCTCGATATGCACTTGGAGCACCTTGGAGACTCTTCTATACGGGGTGGCCGCAGATGATGGAGGCTCTTTGTGACTAAAAAAATAGTGTCACTAGGGCTCACCTACCCATCCAGAGCTAATGGCACTAACAATTCAATGCCAAGATCAACGATTTCAAAGTTACGTTGTGGTGCACCTATGAACTAAGGCAAGATCACTATGCTGAATTCAAACATAATGTGATCTCTCAAAAATAAGATATTTTAGGCCTCATTATGATCTTCCTATAGAATTTGATGTTTCATTGATAGCCCTCATGAGCTCCGAGTTACGACCCTCAGAAGATTGGCCTCGATATGCACTTAGAGCACCTTGGAGACTCTTTGGTATAGGGTGGCTATGGATGATGGATGCTCTTTATGGTCAAAACAAGGGTGTCACTAGGGTTCACCTACCCATCCAAAGCTAATGGCGCTAACGATTCGATGCCAAGATCATCGGTTTCAAAGTTAAGCTGTGGTGCACCTATGAACTGAGGCACATTGCGAGTTTTGGCATCGAGTGAGATCACTGTACAAAATCCAAATAGAATGTGATATCTCAAAAATGAGATAGTTTATTTTAGGCCTTGGCATGATTGTCCTATAGTATTTGACATTTTATCAATAGCCCTCACGAGCTCCGAGTTACAACCCTCGAAAGATTGACCTCGATATGTACTTAGAGCACCTTGGAGACTCTTTGGTACGGGGTGGCTGTGGACGATGGAGGCTCTCTACGGACAGAACAAGGGTGTCACTAGGGTTCACCCACACATTTGGAGCTAATGGCACTGACGATTCAGTGCCAAGATCAGCGATTTCAAAGTTAAGCTGTGGTGCACCTATGAACTGAGGCACACTGTGAGTTTTGGCATCAAGCGAGATTGCTGTGCCGAATCCAAACAGAATGTGATATCTCAAAAATGAGATAGGTTATTTTAGGCCTTGTCATGACCATCCTGTAGCATTTGATGTTTCATCAATAGCCCTCATGAGATTTGAGTTATGACCCTCAGAGGATCGACCTCAATACGCACTTAGAGCACCTTGGAGACTCTTCGGTATGAGGTGGCCATGGACAATGGAGGCTCTTTGCGGCTAGAACAAGGGTGTCACTAGGGTTCACCCACCCATCCAAAGCTAATGGCACTAACAATTTGGTGCCAAGATCAATGGTTTCAAAGTTATACTGTAGTGCACCTATGAGCTGAGGCATACTGTGAGTTTTGGCATCGAGCAAGATTGTTGTGCCGAATCCAAACAGAATGTGATATCTCAAAAATGAGATAGGTTATTTTAGGCCTCAACATGAACATCTTGTAGCATTTGACATTTCATCAACAACCCTCACGAGCTCCGAGTTACGACCCTCAGAAGATTGACCTTGATACGCACTTAAAGCACCTTGGAGACTCTTCGGTACCAGGTGGCTGCAGACGATGGAGGCTCTCCATGGCTAGAAAAAGGGTTTTGCTAGGGGTCACTTGCCCATTCAGAGCTAATGGTACAAAAAAATTGATGCCAAGATTATTGATTTCAAAGTTACGCTATGGTGTACCTATGACCTGTGGCACACTGCGAGTTTTGGCATCGAGTGAAATCACTATGCTGAATCCAAATGGAATGTGATCTCTCAAAAATGAGATAGGTTATTTTAGGCCTCGGTATGACCGTCTTGTAACATTTGACATTTCATTGATAGCCCCCACGAGCTCTGAGTTACAACCCTCAAAAGATCAACCTCAACACATACTTAGAGCACCTTGGAAACTCCTTGGTTCAGGTGGCCATAGATGATGTAGGCTCTCTGTGGCTGGAACAAGGGTGCCACTAGGGTTAGTATTAAAAGTAAAACATTATTTTTTGCTTCTTAAGTTTTGGCATTGGGCATAGTGCAAGTTTGGTGTTAGTAATTTTTTAGGTCCCCCACATAAATTGTTAGATTGTGGTGATTGATTAGGGAAGCACTATACATACTTTATAATTCCTTGCTAGGGTTTAGGGTTGGGCCAAGCCCCAAGTAGAAATTTTTTTTGGGCCCTATTTTATTGAGATTTTGGGCTAACATGTAATTATTAATTGTAACCCTAAAGTAGTAAAAATACTTGTATAAAAGAGCTTTGGGTTAGGGATTATTTTATAGTAGGTGTGATGCAAAAATTGGTTCTTACGGCAGTATTGAGCTGTAAGGAATTATAGATTGTAATTAGGTTGTAATCACTGGATCATAAAATATTGGACTTCTATTTGGTGGACGTAGCCCAGGGTTTGGGTGAACCATGTTAAATCTTGGTGTCTTGTGTTCTTTTTTGTGTGATCTATTATTTTCTAATATTGGTTATATTTGCATGTAATTATTATTTCTATCCATGGTTTAACCCTAACATTAATTGCATTAAGTAAAATCATCTTTGTTTCTTACATTAAATCAACAAGTTTACATGTACAATATACCAAGTGTTTCATCATCGTTACATCAATAAACAACTACCAAAAATAGTAGTGTCAAAAATAGTAGTGTCAAAAATCGTAGTGTCAATAAAAGTATTGTCAAAAATCGTAGTGTCAAAAATAGAATAGATTTTTTTTCATTCTGCTCCTTATTTAGTTTTTTATCTTCATGCATGGCTACTCTTCATGATGTACCTACATTCCAATATCATAAGAAATGTTAGTAACTTATTGTATTAAACAAGATAATCATCGGTTCACTGAATCATTATGAACAAAATAACATAAGAAGTAAATATACCTAGTTGAGTGTTCTAGTAGGGTCCTCTCTCTATTTTAGGGTCTCTAACAATGCTTCATGATCAACATTAGTAATAGTTAAAATTTCTTTTACTTTTGGTCTTCTTTGATGCTTCAACAACTTTACATTTGTTGCTATAATAAGATACGAATATATGAGAATTGCTTCTAATAGTCTTCGAATGCAGGAATTCCATTCCTTCTAAGCATGTATGTCTGTAGCCATGTTCCAGTGACAACCACTAAACTAGTAGGATATGTGAATCCATCATCATCTGTGATCGGTTGTGCAAGCTTTTGTCTACCTCTTACACAATGTGCTAACTAATAAACTAATTTCTCATCATTCCCCTATGGTGCAACCAATGCAAAGACATGTCCTAGCTGAAGAAGATCTAATAGATGGTTATGCTCAAGCGAACTTTCCATGTCATCATTTTTGATAAAGGGTATGATAGAAAATAGAGTTAGATAATGTGGAGCCCATGTGTCCACCCACTCACTCGACTCACATTGATCCCAATCACCCTAAAAACAACTAGGACAAAAACAAGCTAGCTATCATGTCCAAATGGTCCATGTACTAGAATCAGAGCTCTAGAATGAATGCATTTTTTATGAGTCTCTCACTATAGTACAATCTAATATTCCACTTATGGACCCTTCCTCAATCAACCAAAAGAACCTGTCATGCCCATAATTCTACGAGGTAGAACACAACTATTTTTTTTTTGCAAAAACTGAAGGTAAGAAACTTAATCTATCCTTGACTTGGTGATGAAGTTAGAAGGAGGAATGCAATTTGCTCCAATCAAAGTGTGGATCATGAGTTCACTATGAAGAGGTCACCTAGTTGCCAGTTACTAAAGACAAAACTATGTCAAGTTGTTATGATTATGAATCCCTCATTCTTCTATACATTAGGGTATCTCATTTTGAGTATAGAAGAATGAGGGATTCATAATCATCCAATAATCCTATTTTTATTCTATACCTATTTTTTTATTGATTGTATTAGCAAGGAACTCTTTTTTTGTTTTAGTCCATACATTTTTCAGAACATGTAAATGCATCTACAAGCCTTATGTGAGCTTAACTTATTGGTATACCTCTCTCCATGAATTCTCTATGTTTGTTAAGATTGAATTGGTGGTAGTTTATCATTGCATTATGCATTAAATTTCTAATGCAATTAAGTAAACTTAACAATAATCAACTATCATATTACTACTAAAATCTATTTGCAATCTACACTAACATGGAGCTCAAATGAAATTCTTGAAACTATAATTTCATGTACATCAATTATTCAATATGCTTTATTGGTATCTAGTTTCATAATTCATCTATCTACAAATCTATTGTTATCAATTGCAAATCTTACAACTTTTTCAAATCCAATATTGAACATCAAGCAACTAAATTATTTTCATGAAATTTGAGGAGATAAAGATATCAAATGATAATGTTCAGTCCATTCTTTCAAGGTATAACATGATACAATTTCTTTCCTTCAACACATTCCAAGTTTAAGTAATGATAAGACACCATCAACACAATATCAAACAACAATAGAGTGGTGGAATGACAATATCAAGCTATACACAATGGAAGGACCATTTGAATACATACATTATTCAAGTCTCTCTATCTATGGACAAATGAATTGGAACAATAACTACACTCTTACAATACAATTTCTTCACATAACAAGTGGAGTTTATCTCTCCATTTTCAACACAATAATAATGAGTCTTCTCCTATTCAAAGAATAAACTTCATGAACATCAAGCTTCCAAGCTCTTCAAGTGAATACCTACAAAAGAGAGACAAAATGGGAACCATGGAGGCTCACCTCCCAACCTAGGCCTCAAGGAGGCCACCCACCGAGCTTGGGGAAACAAGGCATAAACGGTTGCATACTACACATTCACATGCCATGCATATTCACAACAATATGACAAGATTCAACACAATACATTACAACACATCCCATTCCAAGGCTTTGCACAAAGATTCAACAATTGAATCAAGTAAAGGGTGAAGGTGGGCTCTCACCATGAGGAGGATTTCCAAAGCTATGATCCACAATATACACATCTTATCATTATCAACATGTCCTTTCGAGGCTTACAACATCTTCCCTTCCACACACCTCCTTATACCTCCCAAAATGCAAGTAAGCAAGATGAACACATTTCATTGAGCATATACAATCATCTCCACACATGGGAGAGTTCCTTAACTACATGTGTGAGCCCAACTAACCCCTTCACCCAAGCATCTCTTCCCTCCCAAGGGTGAGTGATGCTTCACACCCATTATACAAAACACAAGAAATGAAAAAAAAGCAAGATTCAAGGAAGGATTCACACAAAACTTCTCACATGCAACACTCAAAAAGATCTTTTCTACAAACCTCATCTAGAATACAACAAAAATTCACCATTAAATGAAGAATACCACATCTATTCTACATACAAAATGATGAACACCATGGATCAAAGGTACCAACCTCACTCCAAGCAATGGCAATGGATACTTGTAGTAGAGCTCCTTCTTCTATTTCTCCAAACCCTAGTTGTCTCTAAAGATAGAGAGTGGCCAAGTGAGTTTCCAATTTAGCCATGCCTCTATATATTCTTCTCATTTTCGGATTCAATAAAGAATGCAATTTTTTTGGGGTCTCCTAGGTCTACTAGACACCCTAGAGGTCATTATTAGCCTCCTAACTTATAGTATTACATGGGTAGGGTCTATTTTTGTCACAAATTCACCCTAGAATTACTTTATGGCCTTCCCAATGCTAGGTAATTCAATTTTCAAAATTTCCCTTGGTGATAACCTTGTCCTCTTTACTAATTTAGGGTAATAAATCAGATTTCTTAATTAAGGCATTTAACTCAGAATAAGGTGGCCACATGATCCATCATCAAAGAACATGTCATTTCACATAACGAGTACAAGTGTCAAGTGACACACACAAAATACACTATACATCACACATGCCACATTCAAAATCTACACACATGAAATACATGCTTCACACATACATCTCATGTTTACAAAATAAATACATCACAATGAGGTTTTCGAATCTTACAAAGATTCACCTTGGCAGATTCATTTAAACATGTGTCTATACCTTGTTTCCCCATTAAAATTTCATGGTTCCTCTTTCTACACATCAAACTCGAGCATTAGTAGTCCAAGGAGTCAAATAAACATATACAACATAAGTGCATATAATAACAATAATATCCATATCAGCATCATTGAAATTAGATTTCCTTTCCTAATCTTTTCAATTATTCTATTCAAAATGTTAAGATATCAAAATCTACATATCATAAGTCATCATTATAAAATTAACATCTATTTGCATATCCTAACCATTCATCTGCATGTCATAAAGCATCATAATCAGATTAGCATTTTTCTATAAATTAGAAATCATCAGGATCAAATTAACATTTGCATTACATCAAAATATGATAATATCGTGTCATAAAGCTGCATCCATACATGTTCAAACATTTTTTACACTGTAACAGGTTCTTAGTGCATATAACAATGTAAAACACTACTAAAGCATCAAAATCAATAGACAAAGCAATCCACTATCCATCTAAGTCTCGAATAACTGTCAAAATATCAAGGTCTCAAATATCAAAATGTAAATAAGATATCCATGCTATGACAGGTCAGAGTGAGGCCTCACAAAACCTGTGTACAACTGAATCAAGAGTCCCCCCTTGTGATAATGCTGAACTACACCAATCAACAGTGCTATGAGCATCAAGAAGCTCTGCTCCTAAAATCTTCAATTGCTCCTTAATTAGAGCTCTCTTCGCACATGCCCTTGCTCTATCATATTTCCCTTTCCCATGGTCAGACTCAAAAAAACTCCAAATATGAGGCACCCCCTCTCTATGTGTATCCTACATAACTAATAAAACATGCGAGCATTCTTTAATTGACCTATACAGTTATATGACCAAATGACATGTCTATCCATAGCAATTACATAGTAAGAAATCAAAATAATTCTCGAAACAATGTTACACAAACCCGTGAGAGTGAGATCTATCATCACTCATATAAAAATGATACTCTCTAATAATCTTTTGACTATCTTTGCACTATCAGGGGCATGTCTATATGTTATGTGGACAAAAATAGCAATCTGAATTGAGTTGTAATTGTGAGATTATGTCTCATTTTGAGGTTGCAATGTGTAGTTCTCAACAAAGTCAACAACTGATATAATAGTGCCAATGGGAAAAGTCTCCTTACATATTCTAAATTGTTGATCCAACCACTAAGACCTGTGACTATGTCTTGCATACTTGTAGAAAAGATTTGTCTTAAAATTTGAAATAAAACTAGCCACACTAATTTCTTTTGCAACCAATTCACATCTATAGCCCTCACCCCTACTCTTCAATGTGTATTTCACTGTTTCATATACCTTTTTTTTACTATTGTCTTTTTCAAGATCTTGTTCGCACCCCTCATTAAAACATGTGTCAAACTTGGATAAGCCACCACATTTTGAACACTTCTAATTTAAGCAAACATTTCTATAAAAGAAACAACCATCAACTCTATGACATAAAAATTGATCTAGCAAGTCTCTTGATGATTTTGGAAGACCACTAGCACCACAATTCTCCAATATTTCTTTACTGTGCAAAGTAGAATAGATGAAGCGTAATAGCTCATGGTGCATAGAAAACTCAACATGATATTTGCAACAACATGTATTTCAAATTTTAAGTGGCACCCAATAAAATGGCTTCAAAGATTCAAAATCCCTTTGTGATATATGAATACTTGGATGACTCTCTCTAAATTGTTTGAACAACATAGTTTGACTTACCTCCAAATAATATTTAGGATGTGGCGTGTAGTCTCTAATTCCAATTGTCAACTTTAACATGTATTTAGCATTAGGTGATACTCTTGAGCTAGAGTGCCAAAATTGTGTAATTTCTTCCTTCACATCATTGGATAGCTTCTTATGAAAATGTGGAAGTCTCCCACCAAAAGCCATGTTTCATTTTGAAGAGGATCATCAATTCTCTCTCGTCTACTAAATGCTCTTCTCAAAGTAGTACAATTTACGTTTAAGCCAATACAAGTTTGTCTCATATATCTACCCTTTCTCAAATGATGACTTACCAAAGAGGTTGTAATAACCCTTCAAGAAGCTCTCTTATCCTTCTCCTTGCTATTTTTCCTAATGTTATTGAGAGCACTGAAAAGATTCTTCACAATAATGGCATTTCTTTCCAATTTTTTATTGACATGAATCTTCAATTTAGAAAGCATAGGTCTCATATTTTGCATCTTTAATAAGTGCATAAAAAGATGACATTGCTCCACCACTGTCTTGTTGTCAAAAGACATCTTATATAGTCTTGAAGCCCATAACCAAATAGTTCTTTCTGATTTTTTTTCCTTCCAAATTGGTAATAATCATTTCATCAATTTCAACTATCTATTTTAATGTTTTAGAACCTTCATGTCAATTATAATTAGGAGATATGTAAGGTTCCTATGCATTGTCATGTTCGGCATGGTCAATCATGCAATTTACATTATGACTTGGTAGCATTTCATTCTCTAAATTTTCATTCTTTAAATTTTCAATCCTAGCATTATCGTTATCAACTAGTACATTTTCATTCCCTAACTGCACATATTCATTATCCGACTCTATGATTTCACCTTCGACCAATACATCTTCAACTTGACTCACATTTAACATACCTTGTCTTTTCCTTCAGTGATTTACCCTGTCCCTTTCCCTATATGCCGCAATGTCTTCATTCGATATCTTCCTTTTGCGTTTAGCCTTTTGACGACTACTGCTCCCCATTCAGATGATAATATTGGACACCTAATGATATATTATCAAAACTTTTTAAAACATTTGTGCTCCAAAAAGTTAGTTTTCCCAAAACTTGTGAAAATGGCTCGCAAAAAGCGATGTTGTCGAGTTTGTAGTGATAGGTAATATGTTGGAAAAATAGTCGATCTAAGATTAGATACCTGATATTAAATTGGATATCCGATATCAGATCAGATATCCGATATTGATTCCAAAATTTTGGAGGGAATTATGGGCAATGTAAACAAATTTCATTAACTTACGTATGATTAATATAAATATGATTTAATTACGATTATTATTATATATGATTATTATATTATATTATTATTAAATATAATAATTTATGTTATTATTATTATAACCTATAAATATAATATATATATATATGATTATTATATTATATTGTTATGATTTTTACTATTATTATTAAATATACTAATGTAATATATCTTATTATTGTTATTATTATTATGACATATATATATGCTTATTATATTATATTATTATGATTTTTACTATAACTATTAAATATAGTATAAACAACATATATTATTATTGTTATTATTATTATTATTATTATTATAACCTATGATCCATTTGGTTGGTTATAATGTGTCAACCTATGATCCCTCTCAATCCATTTCATGATAGCATATGTCCTTAGGGGCCCTAAGACCCCTAGGGAGGCATTTGGTTGGTTCTAATGCATCGAGAGGGATCATAGGTTAATCTATGACCCTTATTGATGCATTTCATGACAACATATGTCCCTAGCAGCCCTAGGGTCCCTAGGGACACATTTGGTTGGTTCCAATGTGTCGAGAGGGGTCATAGGTTAAAATATGACCCCTCTGATGCATTGGAACCAACCAAATGTGTCCCTAGGGGCCCTAGGACCCCTAGGGATCCATTGGGTTGGTTCTAATGCATCGAGAGGGGTCATAGGTTAACCTATGACTTCTATCGATGTATTTCATGCCAACATATGTCCCTAGGGCCCCTAGGGCCCCTAGGGATGCATTTGGTTAGTTCCAATTCATTGATAGGGGTCATAGGTTAACCTATGACTCCTCTCGACACATTTCATGACAACAAGCATTTGTTGGTTCTAATGTGTTGAGAGGGGTCATAGGTTGACCTATGACCCCTATCGACACATTTCAATACAACATATGTCCTTAGGGGCTCTAGGACCCCTATGGATGCATTTGGTTGGTTCTAATGCATTTCATGACAACATATGTCCCTAGGGGCCCTAGGACTCCTAAAGACCCATTTGGTTGGTTCTAATGTGTCGAGACGGGTCATAGGTCTATCGATGCATTTCATGACAACATATGTCCCTAGGGGCCCTAGGATCCCTAGGGACCCATTTGGTCAGTTCTAATGCGTCAAGAGGGGTCATAGGTCTATCAACACATTTCATGACAACATATGTCCCTAGGGCCCGTAAGGCCCCTAGGGACGCATTTGGTTGGTTCCAATGCGTCAAGAGGTGTCAAAACCCCTTTTGACACATTTCATGACAATGAATGTCCTTAGGAGCCCTAGGGCCCCTAGGGATGCATTTGGTTGATTCTAATACATTGAGAGGGATCATAGGTTAACCTATGACTCCTCTCGATGCATTTCATGACAAAATATGTCCCTAGGGGCCCTACGACCCCTAGGGATGCATTTGGCTAGTTTTAATGCATTGACAAGGGTCATATATTAACCTATAACCCCTCTTGATGCATTTCATGACAAGATATGTCCCTGGGAGCCTAGGACCCCTAGGGATGCATTTGGTTAGTTCTAATGCGTCGAGAGGTGTCATAGGTTAACCTTTGACCCCTCTTGACACGCTTCATGACAACGTAGGTCCCTAGGGGCCCTAGGGCCCCTAGGGACACATTTGGTTGGTTCTAATGCATCAAGAAGGCTCATAGGTTAACCTATGACCCCTCTCGATGCATTTCATGATAACATATGTCCCTAGGAGCTCTAGGGCTCGTAGGGATGCATTTGTTGGTTCAAAAGCATTGATAGGGGTCATAGGTTAACCTATGATCCCTCTCGACACATTTCATAACAACATATGTCTTTAGGGCTCCTAGGACCCCTAGGGATGCATTTGGTTGGTTCTAATGCATCGAGAGGGGTCATAGGTTCCCTCTCGATGCATTTCATGACAACATATGTCCTTAGGGGCCCTAGGACCCCTAGGTCCACATTTGGTTTGTTCTAATGAGTCGAGAGGGGTCATAGGTTAATGCATTTGATGACAACATATGTCCCTAGGGGTGCTAGAACCCCTAGGGATACATTTGATTGGTTCAAATGCCTTGAGAGTGGTCATAGGTTAATCGATGACCCTTCTTGAAGTATTTCATGATGATGCATATCTCTAGGGGCCTAGGGCCCCTAAGGATGCATTTGGTTGGTTCCAATGAATTAAAAGGGGCACACTTTATGACAACATATGTCCCTAGGGGCCCTAGGACACCTAGGGACCCATTTGGTTGGTTCTAATGCATTAAGAGGGGTTATAAGTTAACCTATGATCCCTCTTGACACGTTTCATGACAACATCATATTTAGTTGGTTCTAATGCAT
This sequence comes from Cupressus sempervirens, assembly GCA_028749045.1. NCBI lineage: Eukaryota > Viridiplantae > Streptophyta > Pinopsida > Cupressales > Cupressaceae > Cupressus > Cupressus sempervirens. Next base: position 522,446,419 of record CM053792.1, read on the forward strand.
CAAGAAGCATCATAGGTTAACCTATGACCCCTCTTGATGCATTTCATGATAACATATGTCCCTAGGGGCCTTAAGACCTCTATGGACATATTTGGTTGGTTTGAATGTGTCGAGAGGGGTCAAGGTTAACCTATAAGCCCTCTTGATACATTTCATGAAAACATATGTCCCTAGGGGCCCTAGGATCCTTAGGTACGCATTTGGTTGGTTCCAATGCATCAAGAGGGGTCATAGGTTAACCTATGACACCTCTCGATGCATTTCATGATAGCATATGTCCCTAGGGGCCCTATGACCCCTAGTTAGTTCTAATGCATCAAGAGGGGTCATAGTTTAACCTATGATCCCTATTGATGCATTTTATGACGACATATGTCCCTAGGGCCCTAGGACCCCCAAAGACCCATTTGGTTGGTTCTAATGTGTTGAGAGGGGTCATAGGTTAAGCTATGACCAGTATTAATGCATTTCATGATAACATATGTCCCTAGGGGCCCTAGGACCCCTAGGGATGCATTTGGTTGGTTCTAATGCATCAAGAGGACCTATGACCCCTCTTGACGTATTAGAACCAACCAAATGTGTCCCTAAGGGGCCCATAGGGACATTCATTATAATGAAATGCATCGAGAGGGGTCATAGGTTAACATATTAGAACCAACCAAATGCATCCCTAGGGGTCCTAGGCCCCCTAAGGACATATGTTGTCATGAAATGTGTTGAGAGGGGTCATAGGAACCAATCAAATGTGTCCCTAGGGGAACCTATGACCCCTCTCAATGCATTTAATGACAACATATGTGCCTAGGGGCCCTAGGACCTAGGGGGACATATTTGGTTGGTTCGAATGCATCGAGAGGGGTCATAGGTCTTGATGCATTTCATAACAATATATGTCCCTAGGGCCCCTAGGGCCCCTAATGATGCATTTAGTTGGTTCTAATGCATTGAGAGGGGTCATTGGTTAACCTATGACCCCTCTCGATGCATTTCATGACAACATATGTCCCTAGAGGCCCTAGGACCCCTAGGGACCCATTTGGTTGGTTCAATGCATCAACAGGAGTCATATAACCTATGACCCCTATCAACACATTTCATGACAACATATGTCCATAGGGGTGTTAGGGCCTCTAGGGATGCATTTTTGTTAGTTCCAATGTGTCAAGAGGGGTCATAAGTTAATCTATGACCCCTCTTGATGTATTTCATGACAATGAATGTCCATAGGGGCCCTAAGACCCCTAGGGATGCATTTGGTTGTTTCTAATGCATTGAGCAGAGTCATAGATTCTCTCTCAATGCATTTCATGACAGCATATGTCCCTAAGGGCCCTAGGACCCCTAGGGATGAATTTGGTTTTTTTTAATGTGTCGAGAGGGGTCATAGGTTAACCTATGACCCCTCTCGATGCATTTCATGACAACGAATGTCCCTAGGGGACCCTAGGGACACATTTGGTTGGTTCTAATTGTCCAGAGGGTCATAGGTTAACTATGACCCCTCTCGACACATTTCATGACAACACATGTCTTTAGGGGCCCTAGGACCCCTAGGGACCCACATTTGGTTGGTTCTAATGTGTCCAGAGGCATTTCATGACAACATTTGCCCCTAGGTTCCTTAGGGATGCATTTGGTTGGTTCCAATGTGTCGAGAGGGGTCATAGGTTAACCTACAACTGCTCTCGATGCATTTCATGACAACATTTACCCCTAGGGTCCTTAGGGATGCATTTGGTTGGTTCCAATGAATTGAGAGGGGTCATAGGTTCCCTCTCAATGTATTTCATGACAACATACATCCCTAGGGGCCCTAGGACCCCTGGGGACACATTTGGGTAGTTTTAATGCATCGAGAGGGGTCATAGGTTAACCTATGACCCCCTCTTGATGAATTTCATGACAATATATGTCCCTAAGATCCCTAGGGATGCATTTGGTTGGTTCTAATGCATTGAGAGGGGTCATAAGTTAACCTATGACCCCTCTTGACACATTTCATGACAACATATGTCCCAAGGGGCCCTAAGACCCCTAGGGACCCATTTGGTTGGTTTCAATGTGTTGAGAGGGGTCATAGGTTAATCTATGACCCCTATCGATGCATTTCATAGTTCCAATGCATCGAGAGAGGTCATAGGTTAACCTATGACCCCTCTCAACGCATATGTCCCTAGGGGCCCTTGGACCCCTAAGAACCCATTTGTTGGTTCTAATGCATCAAGAGGGGTCATAGGTTAATCTATGATCCCTCTCGATGCATTTCATGACAACATATGTCCCTAGGGGCTCTATGACCCCTAGGGAACCATTGGGAATGCATCGAAAGCGGTCACTAGGGGCCCTGGGGACATATGTTGTCATGAAATGCATCGAGAGGGTTCATAGGTTAACCTATGACCCCTCTCGACGCATTTCATGATAATATTATATTTAATAATAATATAATATTGTATATTTTAATATAATAATAATATGATACTATATATTTTAATATAATAATAATATACTATTAGGTTATATAACAATAATAATCATATATATTACTAAATTATATATGTAATAATAATAATAACTATATATATTATTATATATAATAATAATCATATAATATTACTATATATATATTTAATAATAATAATGTTTATCATATATATTACTAATTTATATTTAGTTATAATAATAATTATATTTATAACTATACTAAATTTAATAATAATAATAATCATACATATTACTATATATAATAATGATTATAATCATATGTAATAATAATAATGCCCACACTTCCTGAAAATAAATTTCCCTCTTAAGTTTCCCTCTAAAAGCTTCCTCTAAAATTTCCCTCCAAAATTTTGAATGTGGGTGGTTTCCCTCCAAATTGGAAAATTCAGAGTAATTAGATACCTGATTTGTATTTGGGTATCTGATTAGGCTTGGTATTTACCATACCTATTTGGTCAACCCAAAAAATGTGTTTGAGAAGGATTTCACTTACATTCAGACTTTGAGTAGCCATTTGACAATGTTATTTTCATTGAAATTGAATGAATGAAAAGGTTTTTTTTATAACACTCTCAAGATTCCATCGATATAATATTTGTCAAATTTTGAGTTTGATAAGTATTTATTAGTTAATTTTTAATAAAGATGATTCTAAAGTGCTGATTGACATACTGATTGAAAAATAGCTATAACTTTCAAAAGGTATAACATTTTTTAAATCTAAAAATTGCATCACATTCTATACTTTGTCTAATATAAGCGAAAAAAATAATTTGGTAAAGTTTTCAATTAGTTAAGGTGGTTAGACATGAGAAGTTTTTATTCCAAAAAAGTTTTAGTAGAAAAATTCATATTTGATTATTTATTTGGAATAAAAATACTCAAATATATGCATCACATCTGGGCATGAGTCTACTTTTTATATCTATAATTATATTAAAAAATATTATCATTTGATTTTGATTAAGGTGGTCAGACATACACCTATTTTTTATATTTGCCCTGAAATTTTCATAGTATTGTATTAAAATCCGAACTTTTGACCAATCAAATATTTTTTTCTCCAGATAAGGCCTAGTAGTTTAGAAACTACATTCAATTTCTTACATATTATTTTCTTATAAATTTTTAATATAAAGTCTAGAACTCCTTTAAAATTATGTGTCAAGTTGACATAACCTTGATTTGTTGGGTTTTCATTGCCACTTAAGGCAATAGTTTGGTTGAGCATGATCCTACACATACCTTGGTGTGAAAATATGATGGAAAAGAAGAAGCTCCAACATTGTTAGATATTGTGGGAGGATTTCTTATAATTTTTCTACAAGAGGTGGTTACCTCAACTATTCTATGATAAGAAGTCAACACAATTCTACAAGCTAGTACATTGGGTCTTGACAACTACATAGTATCATGAATGATTCTTTGATTTGACTAAATATTTTCCACACTATTAGAATGATGAACTCTCTAGGACCCATAATTTTTTGATGGGCTTACAACTAGAGATCTATAGTGAGGTAGAAATGCACAAGTCATAGACCATGTATTATGCACTTAGAAAGTCCCTTCGAAAGATGTCACCCCAAAAAATCATAGAACAACTTGAATTATAAAAGGAAATACCAAGATGATAGAAAGAAGGTTGAAAGATGTGGCCACTAGATGCCCTTAATATTATTTTAGGAGAGACTTTTAGCCCAAACATCACATCCATGCTGTAGGTGATCATAGAAAGGAAGACTTTCACGCCACACTTATTTAGATGTTAGATAAAAATTTTGGTCATATTACTTCAATTCTAATTGATATTGGTGCTACATAATGTGTAGTGCCTCTCCCATTTGATTTCTGTAAGTCATCCTGATGGATGCAACCTTAATGATGTTACTTGGTGAGTGATCATGATTGGGACCATCAGTGGTCTATGCCCTTGAGGTGATTGGATTTATGTTACTATATCAGTTGCTTTGATTGTACTTATGGTTTATTTTTGAGATTATCATGTGTTAGATGGTTTCACTGAGGTTTGTGTCAGTGGTTATCAGGATCGATGTGGTATCATGATGTTTGTTCCATGATTATCCTGATATGTGTTCAAAGATTGCACTGTGTACTATTACCCACTACACTGGACTAGGTTCTTGTAGCAATGGTTAGTCATGTTTATGAGTATGTTCACTTATGTGTTTTAAGTGCCTTTTCATGTTATTTAAACAACCATTATTAAATGCTTAAATAATTAGAAATGAATTGTCCATTTTGAATTCATTAGTTATGTGTTATAGATATTTACGTTGCTATATTTTGATATGAGAGATACTTGTTACTCATGTTATGTTTTACATTTGAGATGACCCGAGGGTCAAATATTATACTTTGATTTCAGTATCATAGATGTTAGACTCCTATGCTATTCAGTGGATCATAATTGCATGATGATGCATTTTTGAGATGACAATATATTTTATGATGATATCTGGTTATCCAATATTTGGACATATCTATGATTTGGTTATATGTGGATTTAATTCTATGGTGATTTACTTCATTCTTGCTTTAGTATGCTTTATGTGAATGTGAGTGATGTAAATAGATTATTTTAATATACATGAATAAATGGTTAAATTAGGTAATTAATGCATTTATTGCTTTAGCTATATTATTATATGCAATTGCACTTGATTATGTGTTTTAGTGTGCATGATTTATATCCCTGGTAGTGGCACATGGAGTTAGTAATTCAACTATTCATTTTTACCAATGTCACCCTAGTATGGTCAATGTATCTTATTTAAAATATTTAATTTAAACCTTCTAATGATTTAATAAATCCAAACTTATTTGAATTATGTGACTAGACCTGTGAACGTGTTTGTACATTTAGAGGTCTATATTATCGCAAAAGTTGTTAAGGAAATTTTGGTGATTTCTGAGTTTTCGAGCTTTAATTTTTATTGATTTTAATTTTTGGCAGCTTTTCCATAGATGATTTCCAATTGCTTGGAATAGCCTATTTTTGTTTGGGTTGATTTGGGGTTTAACTAGGTTAGCTAGTTATTTACCCTAATGGACTGTTCACTTGAAAAGTGAATAAGTATCAAAAGAGAAATTTAATTTCTCACTTCTCACTTTTGAATTAGAAAGTTTGAGAGTAAAACCCAAAATTCTCTTCTTGAGGATTTACTATTCTATTCATTGTGGGAGATACAAGTGTGGGATTATTGTGAGATTGATCTCGTTGAATCTAGCTTAGGGAGACTTTGGATTGCTACAATTTTTGGCTACTTTTGTGAGATTTTAATTTTATGGTTCAGATTCCTATTTTTTCCTTTTGACTGTGAGGTAGGGCTCTCACATTTTATTGTTTCGGCTTTGTTTCTACTTCTTTTTTTGGTAACCATTTGTTAGGAGGTTGAGAACTAGTGTTCTCCTCTATTTGTATATGCTAGCTCTACTCGGTTGGATGGGTATGAGAATTTCCCTATTTTTGGGATGAGGGTTTGGGGTTTTGCACTATTATGCTTGTTGTTTTTGCATAGGGACTCCAAACCCAGATTTTATTGTATTTTTGTGGCTTTTGTTCCCTAAGATCAAATGAGTTTTATTTTCAAAGTTTTCAAGTTTTTTGGTTTTTACCTTGTTTTGTGTGTTGCTCTATTCTCTCAAGTTTTTTTGGCATGATGTTAGTCATGGACCCAGATTAGCCATTGGGATGCTAGTTAGATCATTGTTGCACTTTTATGTTGCATTGGGATGCATGCCACATCCTTACTCTTGACTTTATGTTTGGGCGAGTGATCTTATACCTGGTGTTATAGTTTCTATAAGACCCTTATTTTTATTTCGTGGACACTAGAATTCGTATAGAATCCATACTCTTGAATTAAGGCCGATTGAGTGAGTTCATGATGTTTGGTCTTGTTGCATCATTGGGATTCATGTAGAATCTATACTCCTAGATTGAGGTCAGTTGTGTGAGTCCATGATGTTATTTGTTTTATTATTTCTTGGAATTCATGTAGAATCTATCCTCCTGAGTTTGTTTTTGGTTGAGTGATATTTTGCTCGTGTTCTCATCTAGTTCTTTTGATATTATCTTCATGATGGTGGTGCACTACACATGAGTACACACACATACATATGTTGGGTGACTTGCGAGCCTCGATCTCCCATTTGTATTTCAATGGAATTATGATCATTTAGGGTTGGGTTGGGAATATGCATGCCTATGGGCACTCATTATTAGATGAGCATGGGTAGGGTAACATAACATATGGGGGGGGCTTCTATCTTGCAACTTGGTGACCATTTCCTAGTGGGTTAGTAGAGGAAGTTTTAAGTAAGTGATAACTAAATAAAATATTGGGTGGTAGTAGAACTTAAGATAATAAAATACTTTAGTTTGAGAGCCTTCCATTGGGAAGTTAAGTCCACACAGTTCCAAGCTTGGATTTTCCAATTCCAAGCTACTCCCCATGATGTCATCCCCAACATAGTAACCTACTAAATGTCTAACCAGGACCTATATTATTTGCATTGTGTTATGATCTTGGTTTTAGTCCTTATTACTGTCTGGCATGAGTGTTAGCCATGGACATTGCTTTTTGTGTGTTTGTGGTTGGATCATTATCTCCATCAACACGACGAGAGTGGAGCTATGAGTTCCACATGGTTGGGAGGCGTAACTATCTATACCATTATTGGGGACTGGTGTATAGAGATGATCTATTGTCTTAGTGTGACTATTGTTGGATGTTTTCACTTAGTACTTTAGGTTTTGGAGTATGCCTTCTTGTGATATATGTTTTCATTAGAATGCTTGTATATCATGTTTAGATGATATTATTTTATTTATGCATTCCCTTATTATGATGTTTAGCATATGATTAGATGATGTTATCTATATATTTAGAATATCTATTGCTTTTGGTTTAGCATATTAGATTTCCTATTCTTAAGATGTTATTATGCTTTAGTAGTGATGTCCTTATAAGACAACTCCGACTATCTAGTTGACAGTTAAGGATGTCATGCGCGGGGGATGGCTAGGACCTTCAAGGCTTCATGATGCTATTACAATTGGGAGGAACCATGCACTTAGCTTGTCATTTTAGTACATTGCAATGTTTCTTTTAGTTCTTTCCCTTCACTACTATGTTAGATGGTTAGATGTAGTTTCCATCTTGTAGTTATTGTTTGAGTGTCTATGCCTCAACTATGGATCTAGTACTCCCTATTGTGGAGGTTCTTTACTTCTTGTTTTATCCCATTGTTTGTCCTTGGAGCATTTCTTGCTTTTCTTGGGTGACCATGTGTTAGCATTGGGAAATACTTTAAAGTATTGCACACCCAAAGAAGAAGAATCATGCAATACTAGAAATTATCACAATGCCCATAGGAAAACTATCATGTGATACTTTAAAGTATCAAACACCCATTGGAGAAAGGTCATACAACACTTGTAAAGTGTCGCATGACTTCAGGAGAAGTGTCATCCAGACTTTGAAAGTATCACATGCCTTCTTTAGAAAGGTTGTATGACATTGGAAAGTAACACACAATGCTGGGATAAAGTATTCCATGGGTCTTTGGAGAAACTTGTTTGAGTGAAGAGTGAACACTTTTTGGTTTGATCAAAAGTTTTTGGGAGGTGTTTTGGCTACCTCTACGGTGTTCTTGAATACCTTGGAATTTCATTTTGATTTCAAAATGTTTTGAATTTGAAATCATCTACATCCTTCCATGGTTAGTCATTTTGGTTAGTAGTGGTATTTAGAGATCAATTGGTGTTTGGATATTTTTTTAGTCTTCTATTGCAATCTTTGTGATCCTCACATGTCATATGTCATGTGCATCCATAATTGTATTTTAAAAAAAATCTTAGCTTATATTTATCCTTGTTCCAAGGATCTCCAAATAGGACATTACATAATGCTTTTTGGATCCTAAGATTGTAGCTAGAATGCCTTTTAGGGTTGGATATATGGCTAAACTATGGGTAGTAGAATATGGTAACAAGAATGAGTGTTAGGTAGATAAATAATTATTCTATAGTAAGTTGGAACTCCTAGCTTTTTCTCAGAGGTCAACCTATATGTGGATCCTTTGGGTTCGTATGATATTATATTAGGCATCAATTGGATAAGTGCATGTAAGCTCATTGTTAACTACTAGGACTATTAAAAAAATTGATCAATTATACATTATCTTTGATGTTACACAAAATGTCAAGCCTTTTCCAGTCAGTGTTTTTCGAGCTCACTTGAGTGATGAAGACAACTTCTAGTGTTTACCGAGCATTCTAGAGTAAATAAAGTATGAGACAAATGTGCTAAGCTTCATTCAGGCACCAAAGGAAGTTATCAAGAAGACAATGTCTATTTATTTCACTTGGATACTAGAGGAAGTTGGCATGGAACCAGTGTTAACTAAGCTCACTTAGTTACCAAAGGAATTTAGTTCAAGATGTAGTGTTAATCGAGCTTAGTTGGTTACCAAAGGAAGTTTGAAGAAATTCTTCTTTGAGTTAGTATTGATTGAGCTGGGTCAACTAATGAAGGATTTTCTTGAATCAACATATTAGTTTGATGAATTTATTTGTTAATTCTAGCTAACTTAAGGGATGAATATTGAAATTTGTAAGTGTATTCAAGCTGACTTGACAAGGTAAAATATAAAAGTATAAGGTCAAGTTGTGAGATTGAAAGAGAGAAGTATGGGATTGAAAAGATAAAGCAAGGAAGCAAATTGGAAGGATAACAGAGTATCTTTAGCTCACTAGGATGTATTGAACATTCTGATTAGGAAGGATCAAGTATTCAAGCTAGAACAAAGACTTGAAATCAACTTTATAGTTTCATCAACAATCATGTCATATCATTGTTACTCTTTAACAATTTTAACACTGTATCAAATCTCTTAACAAAGTTAGCCTAACAACTATTTGCCAAATCCTTTAATACGGTGACATTTCTAGATTGAAGTATCTAAAGACCTACAAGGCCACTCCTAACAAGGTGATTAAATCTTCTAATACGGTCACACCTAACAGTGTGTTTTGTAACCTTTAGCAGGGTTGGCTCCTAATAGGGCTCACTTCAGAAGAGTGAAAAATAGTAACTTGTTGCAAATTGGTAGGTTTTACCAAATTAGATTTTCATGTTAAATCTTGGTGTCATATGTGTTCATGTTATTTGCTTTATGATTTTGCAGCTAAATTAAGGTTAATCACATTAAACATCTCAAGAAGCATTTATTTCAGTGATTACTGAGTAATAATATCTCTTAGTGTTTGTTGAGTGATTTAGTGCTAACCGAGTTACAATAGTATTTTTAGTTTCAACATAGTTTGGTTTTGTTTTGTATTGAGATCTAAGGGATTTGGGATTTATTTTTGTAGTAAATAACTCACCCCTCCCCTCTCAATTACTCCTCTTATATTTCCAACAAGGATAATGTAATTGAATGCCTTGATGATGCAGGACACCCAATAGTGTCAAATGCCCACTTGAACTTTGAGAAATTCTTGACAATAGATTGAAGAAGCTAATCAAAGAGGGAGAGCGTAAAGGGAGACTATTGAGAATATACAAGTATGATAAATATGTTTCAATCATTGTTTTGTCACTGATGTCAAACCTGCTATTTGATGGTAAGATAATTGCTTATATGATTTAAGTACTATCACTTATTTGATTGATGAAGAGGATTTGGTCAAAAGAAGTAACAATGGCACCTAGAGGAAAGATTGAGTTATGATTACGTAAAAAGGAGTATAAGAATAAGCTAAGATAGTGATAACATGATGTATTGATAATCTACTTAAGGTTACAAAGGTTGATTACATTAAGAAATTTTAGAAGAACAAGTTACACAAAATTTGTTTGCCAAGTAGTAGGTGCCGAGCAAAGTTAGTGCAAGCCAAGCAAAAAATTACTTGGAGCCGAGTAAAAGTTCATTCTAGTGTATGTCAAGTAGAAAAATGGATGTCGAGTAAAGTTTAGCTGATGTCGAGCACTAGTAAACTTTAGTTAATGCCGAGTAATTTTACAAAGGATGTTGAGCAAAATAGTATGTGCTGAGCATCAGAAGCAAGATAATGCCAAGCTACTGCATTATTTAAAAGATCATGAATTTGATGGATCTAAGCCAACGAGTTTATTTTCTTGGATTATGTGAACTAGGTGGAAGATAAGATTGATGACCCAGAGGCAAAAAATTCAAGGTAAACCATTTTTAGGCAAATTCAAAGAGGATTCAAGGAGAAGTCTCTAGAAGAGATATGAAATGTGGGATAGATTCATTGTATCCTACCTAAGCCATCTAAAACCCTAAATTAGATGATGGAGAATGAGTGGAAAAAGATCTTAATTTTCTATTTATAGGAATGGTTGGTCATGAAGCAAGGTTTTCATGTGCGAGGAGGGTCAGTGCAAGAAGTTGGGTCTCACTTTTGGCCAAAAAGTGGAAGTGTTTTTCCTGTTTTTGAAATATTTTGTCAATTGATGCCAAAATTTGAGCCATTTAGAGATTAAATATTTAAAAACTTTAGAAATTAAAATTGTAGTGCCTGGAATCTTCTTTTTGAATATGTAATTTATTTGTATACTCATATGATAGATTATTTTTTTGGTATGGATCTTTAAAAGCCACTTTTTCAAAATGCCTGTTTCAGGACCATACCACGCTCGTGTACAGACACCATAATTTGACACAAATGAATGAATTTTTGCGAATCTTTTTAAATGGAGTTACCTAACATACTAAAGATTGATGAGAATATTTTTCTTGAATTTTTTAATGAATATTTTATTATTATTAATTATTAATTGGCTATAAAAGAAAATTTTTAAACCTCTCATGTACGGACACCATAATTTGATCAAAATTTCACTTTTTTCAAATTTTTTTTTTTTAAAACTTGAAAAGAATTGAATGTAGATTGATGACATATAAATTAATTTAAGAAAAAATATAAAATAAAAAAGTTATTAAAGTTTTAGTGAACGTTGCTATTTTACATTTAGGTACCACCTTTGATTAAAAAATAATAATAAAATAGTAAATAAAAACATAACTTTATAAAATTTATATTTTTGAAATCAGGACAGTGAGAGCTCTAATGGATTTTTGTTTCGTAAAAAAATTTGATCGAGAAGACCCTCTAAAAATTATGGCAAGGCATGAATTTGTCAGTTCAATGCCTTAGCCAAATCTTAAGAGGCCAAGGCATAGGCTTGGTCTCACCAAGCCTGTCCCAAACCAAAATTCGAGGCAGGAAAAAAAAATCCCGCCTCATGTTGTAAGAAATGGGCACCCGTTATTTGAATTTTAAAAAACGGGTACTCGTTTTGAAAATCTAAAAGCGACATGTAAAATCTGTCGAAAACTTGAAAAATTGAATTTTTAAGAAACGGGTACCTATTTTTTACTTTAAAAAAAGGGTACCCAATTTTTTAAAAAAGGGTACCCAATTTTTAAAAAATGGGTACCCATTTTTTATTTTTAAAAAACGGGTGCCCGTTTCTTAAAAATTTAAAATTTTATTTTTTTTAGAAACAGGTACCCGTTTTTTGAAAATAAAAAATGGGTACCGATTTTTAAAAATAACAGGTGCCCATTTTTTAAATTTAGGGTCGGGCACCTGAACCAAAAATGGGTGCCCATTTTTTAAAATCGGGTATCCGTTTCTAAGAAGTTTCATTTTGTGGATTTGACTTCTACGGAATTGCGACCCAACTTTATGCATTCACCCAGGACCTAAGGAAGACAAGGAGTCAAGGGTTTTACTTCATCAAGTGATCTAAGAGAAGAGTCTGCAATGACATGTTGAGCAAGAAGGCTTAAGGATACAAATTCTTGAAGGATGAACAAGCTACAAGAGCTACGATGAGTCAAAGCCAAGTATAATGGAGGATTGAAATAATGATTTGTAATCTACAAATGAAGTTGTACATTATTATCAGATCAAAACCTTATTGTTACTCTCTAACAATTATATCAGTCTAGGGTAAATCCTTTCAATTGAGGTTGACCTAACAGTCATTTGTATATCCTTTAACTAGGTGACATTCCAAGTGAATGCTCTAAAGTCCTCTAACAAGGCTCACTCCTAATAGGGTGATTAAAATCCTTTAACAAGATCATATTTAACAATGTGTATTTTAACCTTTAACAGGGTTAGCCTTTCACAGGGCATCATTTCAGAAGAGTGAAAAAGAGTAGCATGTTACTAATGGTTTTTTCCAAATTGGGATTCCACATAAATCATTGTGTCAAGTTTGTTGATGAATCCATTATGTTTTATGTTTAAATTTTTGCAAGTTGATTTGAGAATAACCTACAAGTTTTAAGTGATTTCATAATCTTATGGATGCATGCATGATGAATAACATTTTATGGGTTCACTAAGTTGTGAAAAGTTTTATTTATACTAATTCACCCCCCCCCCCCTTCCCAGCTATTCTAAAGTATTCCAAAAATTGGTATTAGAGCCATCTACTTAAGATAAATAGTTTGAAGGTACTAGAAGCATAAAAATCAAGATGTCAAAAAAAAAGCACCCAAGCTCAATAGAGATAACTTTTCTGCATGGAAAAGTTTGATGAAGCTACACCTTGGAGGACTTGGAGATCATGCACAATCTACCATTACCACTGAGAATGTTAATCCTATTGGTGCCCCAGCTGTTAAGGATATGAGAAAGAAGAAAGAACATAACCAGGCAATGCTGGAGATTGCCTATGCCCTAAGCTATACTGAATTCAATGATATTAAAGGTCTTGATAGTGCAAAGAAAATGTGGGATGCCCTAACCACTATCTACGGAGGAGATGCAAATGTTTTAAGAGCCAAAGCTAAAAGTCTCAAAAGTAAGTTTGATGATATGAGAATGGAAGAAGGTGAGAATATTGCTTAATATGTTGCAAGGATAAAATAAGTTGTTAATGCAATAAGAGGAGATACTGGTGAAATAGATGCTGATACTATGTTAAACAATGTTTTAAGAACACTACTATCTATATATGGTATTAGAGTTTTTGCAATTTAAGAACTGAGATGTATACTAGGGAATGATCTATCACTTGAAGGTCTGGTAGGTAGAATCACTACTTTTGAGCTATCTAACTTTGATAATTACAAACCTAAAAGTATTGAATCTGCTTTCAAAGCTGAGGTATCATTGAAAGAACCTAATGAGAAGAAAACAAAGAAATAGAAGAAGTATGTGTCTAGTGATAGTGATACAAATGAGGAGGATGTAGAACAAATCGAAGCACTACTGGCAAGAAGATTCCACAAAGGTAAAGGAAAGTTACCTATCATTTGTTTCAATTGCAATGAGGTTGGTCATCTTGCTACTAGATATCCAAAGAAGAAGAATTACAGAGGTGGTGACAAATACAAGAGAAAAAGAGATGAAGTTAGCAAGGACTAAAGAGACAAAGGTAAAAAGTCATGCTACATCGCTGAAGAGGAAACAAAGGATGATTATGATGAACATGATGATGATGTGGTGTATGTCGCAATGAAGGATGAGTCTAATGAAGATGAGGCAACTACACTTGTGACTTGTGTGAACAAGAATGATAGATGGATCATTGACAGTGGGTGCTCACATTATATGACTAGAGACAAAAGTAAGTTCATTACTTAGAATTGTTATGATGGAATAGTGTAAGATTTGGTAATGATGCACCATGTTTGACAAAAGGAAAAGGTTCTATCAAACCCATAGATAAGATTTTTATGTGACAATGCTTACTATGTTGAAGGACTTAACTATAATATTTTGACCATGTCACAACTAAATAATTCAGGATGTAAGGTTGAGTTTGAAAACAAGATTGCTAAGATATATGACATTGATGGGAAACTAATTGGAAAGTATGATCAAACTAGAAGTAATATATTCTATCTTGACATAGAGGATGCTACTTGTGTTGTTGTAACATTTGACAATATGTGGCTATGGCACAAAAGGTTATGTCATGTCAATTTTGATAACCTGGTCAGTGTCAATAATATGAGAAAAGTTAGAGGTTTTCCTAAGTTGAAGGAGCTTGAGAATGTAATGTGCAGACAATGTTAGGCAAAATGACAAAGTCAAATTTTAAGAGAAAAGCTTAAACCTCTAAAGAAATAATAGAGATTGTTCATACTAACTTGTGTGGTCCAATTGATGTGCAAAGCTACAAAGGAGATAAGTACATTATGCTATTTGTTGATGATTATTCTAGGATGATGACAATTATGTTTCTGAAACATAAATCTGTTGCTTTCAAAATGTTTAAGTGGTACTTAGCAAGAGTTGAGAAGAAAAAAAGTAAAAGTTTGAACTATTTGAGATTTGATTAAGGAGGAGAATTCACATCAAATGAGTTTAAGATGTTCTGTAATGATAGAGGAATTAAAAAGAAAAATATTTGTACCTAGAACCCCTCCACAAAATGGAATTGCTAAAAGGAGGAACATATCTATAATGGACTATGTTAGACACTCATGATGGAGAAGAATGTTGCTTTGAAATACTAGAGAGAAGCAATAAATAAATGTCATGCCCAAGTTTTAGGGAAAACCACAAGAATGTCATGCCCAGGTTTTAGGGCAAACCACAACTATTTTTAAAAATTATGATTATTATTATTATTTATCCAAGTTTAAAAATCTTAAAGAGCCTCAAATAGACATATGCATAAAACAACTAGACGGTCAATTTGTTAGACATTCCTCCTACATCTACTTAGGGTCACAAGTAATGGTTATGTTCATTAGGATAAGTGGAATATTGATTCCTACTACTTTTACTTATAGGGGAAGATCTCTTTAGACAAAGGCTTAATTTAGAGTGATATAGTAAGGAGTATTGTACATCATGTTTGATCCTTTGGAATTAGTTTTGCATTTGAATTGTATTCACATGTGTAGTTCATATGTCATTACCTTCATCCTTCTATATCATCTAGCATGGTATGTTCACATCATTGGTCATATTCACCTTTAGAATATTTCATTTAAACCTATACGTAGCTATTAACATTGGCATTAAATTGAGTTACATTTATCTTAAAACATTGGTGGAGATGTTATATGTAATATTTCAATTAATAACCAATTTTCTCTATTAATCTTGAATTGAACTAACACTAATTAACAGATACTAATTACTCCTCAATTAATCATTTATATGCTATCCTAGTTATTATCATTTTATCTATGTCTATGCCTATTATTATTCTTGCCTCCATTATTGCTTACAAATTCATGAGTGCTTATTACTAGCTAGTTCATTTTCATTTATACCACTTATTTCCTAACCATAAAACATTGACACACTACTAATAGCTGTTAGTGAATACTCACTAACTAGCAATCTATGTGAATTGCTAACTAATTAATTTTTTTTTTTAACATCACTAAATTATACTTTACCATCTAAGTATTACACCTTTACCCAATAATACTACTAGTTTCAACCCCCAACTCATTACATTTCCAGACCAATCCCACATCATTATATATAATATACTTGATTTATTATGATTCTAATTCTACTAATACCATACCATTGGTTATCTACTAAATAGCATTGATTAACATCTAGCTTGAATTACTTCTAATGTGAAAGTAGATTCAATAAGCTTGTATACTAATAGTCTATACTCATTCCAAAACCCAACTTCCCGCTCAATTTATCTATATCATTATACTTCACTAAATCAAATTTTCCTAATAATTAATTATCACATCTTCTACTTCACTCTTGGACTTGCCACTTCTTCTACCTAAAATAATAACACATAGCGACTTACATGTTTGACTTAATTTTAAGCCTCAATTGTTTTTATTTTAATTTCACCATTACTAACTCAAATTTATTGTTCTATAGTAACTACCATCTATATTACTCAATCTTTTAATGTAACAATTATACTGAATAAAATTCTATATAAATTCTTTTTGTACACCACACATCTTACATAATCACCAAATATTCTTTATTACAAATGTATTATTATAGTTAATATTGTATAATTCAATTTATAATTATCAATACACTAATACCATATCGAGTAAACCATAATTACATGCTTCTAATAATTTTAAAATCTACTAATACAATAATGAGTATGTTTATCACTTTACTACTGACTAGCTAACTACTACCATTAGCCTAACTACTAGCTAATATTAGTCTCAATTTAATCCCTCCCATTTCTAAACACTAACTTATCCCTTAAACATTAAATAACTAACCATTACTACACACTACCACCTTCTATCTACTTACACCACTAAAATATGCCTTAGCTAGGTGCCAACTCCATGAAATTTTAGAAAAACTACACCTACCTCTCTACGACCTACCTTGACTAGATGCCTACCCAAGAAGACCTCCCCACTCCATGCACTAAGACCGAGGTGTCTTCCTTACTTGCTTCCAAGGGAAGTCGACTAGGGAGCAAGGTTAATGTCAGACACATAAGCATGGTCATGGTCCCCATCATGCCTAGGGAGCATTTCTGATTTCATGTCAAATGCTATTCTAGCCTCTTCCATAGAAGTACACCTAACTGCATTAAAAGAAAACTTTTGAATCTTAAGACATCAACATAAGCACTAAGTTCAAGGAGACTTTTCTTCATCCAAGGTGGAGGCTCCTTGGGAAGGCCGACCACTTCACATCATGGGCTATCATCACATGTGTATCCCAAGGTTTGAAGGAAGGGTGGACGTTGGGGAGGAGTGGAGCCCACTATCCACCAATCTCTTTTCTTTTTATTTTACATTGTAGTTTATGTATTAAAGAGGGAAGGCCACCTACTGTGTTTGGTACATGGTATGCTTAGATGGTGTAGGTGCTAATAAGACATTTAATTATATATATTTTAAAGTTTACTTCCCCAAAGAAGTTGGTCGGATTCCCTATGGTTTAAGATAATATGTAAAGCATTATTATGGACACATCTATGTTGACTCAGTGTTCCCAAATTGGCCTCAAGATTAGAGGTGTTAACTTCTTTTAATATTATTACTTCTTGTGAGTCATAGTGTCAAGTTATATGCTCTATTATTTTATTTGACTGTAATAGCTAGGAGTTATATATACATTTTTTACTCTGCCCATACAAAAACCAAAGAGTTAGATTCACATCTACAACAAGCCTATTTTTTTTATGCACTTTTACATTCTATGTTATCTACTGATTTTATACCCATACTCTAAGGTAATCTTAATATGTTATTGCCATGATCCTAGGAGTTATTAAACATATCATGTATAATCTAAATAAATTCATTTAACATTTGAACATTTACTCAATACAAATATACATATACATTTTACAATGAAACATGTATGAAACTAACTGATCAATCTTACTTATGGATGATAAAGTTTGGAAAACATTTGTTAAGAACTAATATTGTATTCTCATGCAGGATTTAGCTCAACATGCATATACAACCATTATACATTAGAACTGAAATGATAATAACTTTCCATGTACCTAATCTCCCAGCATTACAATTCTCCCATGATAATTGAACCCATTCTTGCAATCTACATAGAAATGAAGGAGCACAATAACTTATAGAACCAAGATAGCTTATCCTCCTACACACAATGCATGCTTCCTCCAATAATTCTTAAGTTACACAAAAGGTGGTGACATCTTCACAATATGCTAACATAATGGAAATGATTTTCACTAAACATAGATGTTTCACAACTCTCCTTTCCAATGATAAGCAATGACACTACTCTTGCAATACATTTAAATGCACACAACAAGATGGGGTTTGCTGCTCCATTACCAAAGCAACTACAATAGTATTTCCTCCTTAGGCAATGAAAACTTCATGACTCCCGCGTATCCAAGTGCATCAAAAACCTATAAAGAACAAAATTATAGAACCATGGAGGCTCACCTCCCAACCTAGGCCTCAAGGAGGCCAACCACTATGCCAGGGGAAACAAGGCTCAAATGGGATACATCCAAACAACATCTCAAAAAAATAACTAACATGATCACAACATTTTTGCAACACATTTACAATCCCCAACCAAGGTTTGCACAATGACTCACAAACAAAATCATAAACATTGGGTGAAGGTGGGCTCTCTAAGGAGGAGAATGCCACATCCTTATGTATTAACAAATCCTACAATTACAATATGCCCAACAAGGTTTCCAAGAAACACATGCCATCCAAGGCCATCAATAATCACATGCCTCAAAAAGACTATCCATTATTACTCTTTTCACATATCCTAACTTATACCTCCCATAGAACAATAGAAAGGCATATGGCTTCAATGGAGCCCATACTCCATGAAAAATATCCCCTCTCCAAGAGGAGGATTTCTCAACTTCAATGTTGAGCCCAACTAACCCCTTCACCCCAAGGATTCTCTTCCCTCCCAAGGGTGAGTGAAGCCTTCACACCCAACACGACATTCAATCCACAACCAAAATCCAAGAAAAAAAACCAATGCAAATAAATTCAACATGCTCACTCACATACACAACACATTTACAACATGCACCATATCAAACACATAGATCCTACAATAATCACTCTAACAATTTTCGTCTACAACTTTCATGAGATGAAAGAAAACATGGCATGAAGCACTAACCTCCTTCCAAGTTATGGTTATGAAAGGGAATCATGATCTTTCCTTCCTTGGCTTCCAAGCTTCCCTTGCCAAAACCCTATTTGTCTCTACAATTAGAGAGTGGGTGAACAACCACTAATTTTGGCACAAGCTCCCTAAAAAGATCTCCACTTCCATTCCCACCTACCTCTCTTACACCCTTGTACCTTTCTACCAATAGAAACTCAACCAAGTGATGGGATGATGTAAGAAGTCATGTGACACTCTGATTTTCGAATTGGCTTGAAAATTACTAGTTTAGAGGGTCCCGTAAGTCCCCTAGGCCAACTTATGGTGATATTTAGACCCCCAACCTATACTACTACCATGTGGGTGACTTATTTTCACCAATATAACACTTTGGGAACCACTTTTAGGCTCTCTAAAGTCCCTATCAAGTTGAATTAAAATTCCATTATGAAGGTGACTCATCCTAACACTCTCCAGGGTGGGCTAACTTAATTTCATAATGCAATTAAGTTTAGGTTAAGTGACTTCATGCCAAAAAGCCTATATGACATGTCTTTTACACATAGACAACACATGTGTAAAATGACACTACACATTAAAACACTTTACACATCATGATGACATGTCTCTAATTAATAATGATCTTGAACTTATAACACCCATTCACAATCACATTATGAAATAAACACAATACAATGAAGTTTTGAATCTTACAAAGATTCACCTTGGCTTTACCGTGTTCACATAGGTTGAACCTTGTTTCCCCAAATAATTTTCATGGTTCAAATTTCCTGCACACTCAATTTAAACATTAGTAGCCCAATGAAATAGAATAAAAATACATACTGATAAGTGCAGAATAATCCAATATCATATAATTCGTAAAACATATACAATTAAATTTCATCTAATCATTTTCATAAAATATTCAAAACATTGAAATATCAAATATGTGCATCAATAGTTATCTTTCTTAACATAACTCATTATCCTTTAAAAACTATCACAACTCTTTCTAGCATGAATATGAAACTCTAAAGTCCTCTTTGGTAATCATGAAAACATATAAAATGGATCTTAACCTATATGTCCTAAGTGAAAATCACTTATGTGTAGACTAGTTAACTAGTATCCTTTCAATCAAGTTAAACAGAATGACAATCCTAGCAATATCTCCTTTATCACATTATAAGGGGTTTGTGTGTGAGTTTTTAGGGTTAATTCCTCATATTGTTAGAATGTTTCCATAATTATGTCATCATAATTTAAAACCAATTTTTGAATGTAACCACATGTCTTGTTGTGTTACATTCATTGTTGTACTCACTAGAATGAACATTAATTTATCTTTCCTAATTGCTTTGTAGATCATACCTTGACTTTTGTGACCAGGTTCTCAGCTTGAACATATTGAGTCATGTTTCCATGGGGTCTTAGCTTATCAACCTAATGTTATTGGATATGGTATCAACCTTATAATAAACAAAATCTATATCAGTCTCTAATAGGATCTCATAAATCACTGTTAATAATAAAAAATGTCAATCATGACCTAATTATCTCCTAATCATATTCATTCCTTATGGTTTATAATAGGGTACAAGTGTGGGCCTTACGATAAAAATTTCTATACCTTGAACTATGTACAAGTCAAGAGAGGTGCTCATTCAACACCTTTTGAACTATGGTATGGATACTCACTGAATGTAAAATATTTTAAGGTATTTGGAAGTAAGTGTTACATTCTTAAAGACTTTAGGAATAGTAAACTTGATGCAAAAAGTGATGAACATATATTCCTAAGATATTCCACAATAAGTAAAGCTTATAAGTGTTTAAATACTAACACTAACAAAGTTGTGCAAAGTGCAAATGTAGATTTTGATGAATATATAAAAGTACATGAGGCTAAACCTATGAAAGAACCAAGAGAATACAAATCATTTGTATACCTTTATGAAGGTATGCCTACTGAAGAAGATGCTACAAATCAACCTACAAATCAACAACAAGTTTCAGTGACTGTCAAGTCACACCCCATGAATGCCAAGTTCCATTCAGGAACCAAGCTCCATTCAGATGCCAAGTTACAAAATGAAGTTGAAGCACATTCTGATTCTGAGATTATTAGTGTACATGAAAGAGGTGCTGAATTACCTGATAGAGATGTACACAATGATTTTGAAGCTAAAAGATAAAATGAAGAAACTAGAGTTGAACCAAGATTGTCCAAATATGTGAAAAGACATTATCCTGCTACACAAATTATTGGAGATAAAGATGCATTACCAATTACAAGAAACAAATTGAGAAATGATACATGTTTGCTGAGTATGAAGGAACCCAAATCAATGAGAGATGCTTTAGAAGATGTAGACTGGAATAAAGCCATGGAAGAAGAGGTTGAGCAAATTGATGAAAATAAAACATGGACTCTATTTCCTAGACCAGAAGACAAAAATGTGATTAGCACCGAGTGGATATTCAAAAATAAGCTAGATGAAAATGGTGAAGTCACAAGGAACAAAGCAAGATTAGTTTGCAAGGGATATGCACAAGAAGAAGGAATTGACTATGGAGAGACATTTTCTCTTCTTGCTAGGTTGGAAGGAGTAAGAACTTTACTTGCTTATTCTACATACACAGGTTTCAAAGTTTATCAAATGGATGTTAAATATGCATTTCTAAATGGCATATTAGAGGAAGAAGTTTACATAGAACAACTAAAAGGTTTTTTTGATGTTAACAATAAGAACATGGTATTACATAAAGCTCTATATGGTTTGAAACAAGCACCAAGAGCACGGTTTGAGAGACTTCATAACTATCTTGTGAAGATTGGATTTGAAAGGACTAATGATAATAACAATCTATACATGAAGATTCAGAAAGAAAAAAGTATTTTGTTATCTAAAATTTTTGTTGATGATATCATATTTGGAGGTCAAGATTCTTTATGTAAGAATTTTGCAAATCAGATGAAGCAAGAATTTGAGATGTCTATGTTTGGAGAGATCAAATTCTTTATGGGTTTACAAGTATATCAAATGAAGTATGGTATATACATCACTTAGTTAAAGTATGTCAAGGAAATATTGAAAACTTTTGGATTGAAGGATTCCAAACTAGTAAGTACACCTATGGTGACATGACACAAGTTGTAAAAGAATGATGATTCAACCGAGGTGAATCAAACATTGTACAAGTCTATGATTAGTAAATTGCAATATGTGGTACATAGTAAACCTAACATTGCATTATCTATATGGATAGTTGAAAGATTCTCTACTAATCCTAGGGAGAATCACTTGACAGCTATAAAGAGAATAATAAAATATTTAAAAGGAACAAAAGAGTTGGGTCTATATTATAAGAAGAATGAGTTTGAATTAAGAGCCTACACTAATGCTGATTGGGATGGAAACATTGATGACAAAAAGAGCACCAATGTAGGCAAGAGGCTGGTTACATGGACTAGCAAGAAATAAAACTACACTTCACAATCTATTGCTAAAGCTGAATATGTTGCTGTTGCTATAAATTGTGCAAACATTGTATGGATCAAACAACTACTCAAAAGTATGAAGGAAGAGATCATAGAACTAGTGACACTTTATTGTGATAATACAAGTTCTATCAGTATATCAAAGAAGCCAATGATGCACACAAAGGCTAAGCACATCGCAATCAAGTATCATTATTTGAGAGAGTTAGTTCAAGATAAAGAGGCAAAGATGGAATATGTCAACACAAAAGAGAAAATTGCTGATATCTTCACAAAAGCATTACTTAAGGATGCTCATGAGTATCTAAGAGGTAAAATAGGGGTGATAACCCTATCAAAGGCTATCTAACTAACAAGAAGAGTGCGTTGCATCAAACCAACTAATGTTCATATGTTACATATTGATGCAAAGGATCTTATTTAGGAGCTTCCTAAAGTAATCAAAGAGATGAAAATTCAAACCAATCACAAGCAAGGTGATAGAGGGAGAAAACTAAAGAAACTAAAAAAGCTTATATTTGCATGTTAAGATGTCAAGTTTTTGGCATAATTCTTAAGCATTATAGTCAAAGAGGGAGAGATTGATTGATCAAGAGGGAGATATCAAGAGATAATTGTCAAAGAGATGGAGAGATTTACTAATCTTAGAGGGAGATAATTGTTGAAGGAGACAGTTGTTGATCAAGAGAACAAAGAGGGAGAAATCCTAACATCTGCCTAGTAAGAGGGAGATATGAGAAGAAACTTAGAGGGAGTTATAAGAAAGATTTTTTGTAACCTATTGAGAAGATGGAAGTTGCTGATAGAGGGAGAGATTTCAATACAAGGAATTATTTTCTTTTTTGGTATTTTTTTGGTCTTACTATTTTAACCTACTTAGTTTGGTTGAATAAGATGTTTGCCATTTTGTTGATCAATTTGGTTTGGCATCAATGTCGAAGAGGGAGATTTTTGATAATAGATTGAAGAAGCTAATCAAAGAGGGCTCCCCGGCCCCAGGTTTCGTAGCAGCCTAGCGTTTCGTATACAGGCCCCGGTGACCGACTTATACGAAGTACTTTGGGCGAGTGTAAAGGGAGACTGTTGAGAACATACAAGTATGATCAATATGTTTCAATCATATTTTTTTTATTGATGTCAAATCTACTATTTGCTAGTAAGAAAATTGCTTATATGATTTAAGTACTATCACTTATTTGATTGATGAAGAGAATTTGATCAAAAGATGTAACAATAGCACCTAGAGAAAAGGTTGAGTTATGATTATGTAAAGAGGAGTAGAAGAATTAGTTAAGATAGTGATAAAATGATATATTGATAATCTACTTAAGGTTACAAAGGCTAGTTACACTAAGAAAGTTTAGAAAAACAAGTTACACAAAGTTTCTCTGCCAAGCTTAACTGAGTGGATAGTAGGTGAGGAGCAAAGTTAGTGCAAGCCAAGCTGAAAATTACTTGGAGCTAAGTAAAAATTCATTCTAGTGTATGCTAAGTAGAATAGTGGATGCCGAGTAAAGTTTAGTTGATGCTAAGCACTAGTAAACTTTAGTTCATGCTGAGTAATTTTACAGAGGATGTTGAGCAACGTAGTATGTGTCGAGCATCATAAGAAAGATAATGCCAAGTTGCTACATTATTTAAAATATCATGAATTTGATGAATCTAAGCTGACAAGTTTGTTTTCTTGGATTATGTAAACTAGGTGGAAGATAAGATTGATGACCTAGAGGCACAGAATTCAAGGTAAACCATATTTAGGCAAATTCAAAGAGGATTCAATAAGAAGTCTCTAGAAGAGATATGATATGTGGGATAGATTCATTATATCCTACCTAATCCATCTAAAACCCTAAATTAGATGATAGAGAATGAGCGACAAAAGATCTTAATTTCCTATTAATAGGAATGGCTGGTCATGAAGCAAGGTTATCATGTGTGAGAACCTAAGGAAGACAAGGAGTCAAGGGTTTTCTTTTCATCAAGTGACATGTTAAGCAAGAAGGCTTAAGGATACAAATTCTTGAAGGGTGAACAAGCTACTAGAGCTGCAATGGGTCAAAGCCAAGTAGAATGGAGGACTGAAATAGAATGGAGGACTGAATGGATCTGCAAATGAAGTTGTAAGTTGTTATTAGATCAAAGCCTTACTATTACTCTCTAACAATTGTAACAGTCTAGGGTGAATCCTTTGGATTAAGGTTGACTTAATAGTCATTTGTAAATCCTCTAACTAGGTGACGTTCCAAGTAAATGGTCTAAAGTCCTCTAACAAGGCTCACTCCTAATAGGGTGATTGAAATCCTTTAACATGGTCACATTTAACAGTGTGTATTGTAACCTTTAATAGGGTTGGCCTTTCACAGGGCATCACTTCAGAAGAGTGAAAGAGAGTAGCATGTTATTGGTGGTTTTTTCCAAATTAGGTTTCCACATAAATCATTGTGTCAGTTGTGTTGATGAATCCGTTATGTTTCATGTTTACATTTCTGCAAGTTGATTTGACAACAACCTACAAGTTTTAAGTGATTGCATAATCTTATGTATGCATGCATGATGAATAATGTTTTATAGGTTAACTAAGCTGTCAAATGTTTTATTTATACATCTAGACCTTGGATAATTGATCCACCCACTCTCCTAGTTATTCTTAAGTATTCAAACACAAATATCTACAATGTAATTGAATAAGGAAAGGAGAAAAGGGTGTTAGTTATATGTTGCTCATGTTAAGAACATGGAAGACACTCCACCTTGTTTAGAGGATTTCCCCAAAATACAAGAATTTAGGGATGTATTTCTAGATGACTTACCTGAGCTACATCTTAAGACAAAATTTGATTCTTCTATCAATCTTTTGTCAGGAGATGAACCAGAGTCAAAAGTTTCTTATTGTATGACCTCCACAAAAATGTTAAAAATGAATTTATAGTTACAAGAACTTCTATATAAGGGTTTCATCTACCCTAGTATATCACTTTGGGGAGCTCCTATAATCTTTAAGAAGAAGAAGGACAATACATTCAAATTTTGCATTGATTATCGAATGTTGAACACGGTGACCATCAAGAGTCAATATCCTTTCCCACAAATTGATGAATTGTTTGATCAAATAAAGGGAGTGCCCGTATTCTTCGAAATTGACTTGAGATATAGATATCACCAAATTCATATCAAAGATGAAGACATAATCAAAACAACATTCAAAACAATGTATAAACATTACAAATTTGTTGTCTTACCTTTTGGGTTGACTAATGCTCCTACCACTTTCATGAACTGGATGAACAACATCTTCAGGAACTACCTCGACAATTTTGTAGATATCTTTATTGATGTCATCTTGTTAGAAAGTAAAGTCCAACAAGATAACTAGGGTGGGGGTGAATCAATTATCAAATTAAAGAAACTCTTAATATCTTTATTAATTCTAAAACATGTAAATAATAAGTGCAACAACCATAGGAAGATAATCATATAGAATAATACTAGAAATGTTAACTAGAGAAACCAGTGATCAGATTAAAAACCCCAGTGGAAATGATGCCCACAAGATGATGTACTAATATACTATGTTTACTTTAGTGGCAAATATTCGCCAATTGAATTTTTTTTCTCATTAACCAATGTCGGTTTGGAAATTTTTTTCATATATGTGGTATGGTGTGTTACCCCAAGTTTACCAAACATGGATCACACCACTGAGCTCATCGCTACAAAATTTATGCCATCAGTTGTCCTTTTGACACAATATCTCCAATAAAAAATAGTTTTTGCACACAAAATAATAAACACATTCACCTATGATTTATGAAGGGAACTTTTTGGATGGCCTCAATTCACCCTTGCTTTTGAAAAAATGTTTTAGGAGAGGGATGACAATTGCGCCACAGATATGTGGATGCGTGTCATGTACTAATTCAATTTTAACAACTATATTATGCATGGCCATATACTGGACAAATCATATTCACCCTAGAAATTCCATAGGACAAGTTTTTATTACATGGGCTTCACCAAATATTTTTATACATTATAACATTCCTGCATAGTTTTCCAAAAAGGAGTGGTATAAATACATTCAAAGTCTAGTAGGTTGTCTTAATTCCAATCAATAGTGAAGTCTCAATTTCTCAAACTACCAAGATCATTGCCAAGTGAGTCACGATGACTTGAACTTAGGCAAAGGTGAGTAACTTAGACCCCTCTCCATTTGGATTCTATAATTTTAGTTTATTCTTATTTAGTAGGTAAAAATTAAATTGTTAGTGGTTAGTTATCACCTAGGACTAGTGACCAAGACCACTAAGTCATGTAGTAACCAGGGAGACCTAAGATATCTATATTTTAAATTTTATGTCTTACAACCAATGAATACTATTTAGATAAATATATGGAAGAGTCAACTACCACTTTTTAAAAAATTTGATTTATTTTGGTAGCCTATATTTCTTTGGAGATGTTGAACATGAACAAGGGTAAGAGTCCTACATGTGGTGGAAGCCAAGAAAGGCTAGCCAAATACACTTGTAGAACCTTTTCATCATATTTTAGTGGCAAAAATTAGGAAGCTACAACATCATGAGTACATTTATGAAATTTCCAACCATTACAAGTGCCATTATCACATATTGAAGAAGTTGGCGAACCTAATATCTCTAATCACAATGAGCTTGAAGAAGATCTTTAGGTAAATACCCAGAATAGCCAAAATCTTTAGGTCAATACCTAGAGTAGCTAGAATAATATAATTGAATTGGATGAGAATCCTAAAGATGGTGATGGTGCATGACAAGGAGAGGCAAAAAGGAAATACAATACAAGAAATGATGCAAAATCCAAAAAAGATTAGAATTGGGATCTATTAATAAGGAATAAAATAGAATGGGTCTCAAAGTATCCATTCATTGAACTTGTGTACAATACAATAAAGCATGAGCTTTGGTATAATGCACATGTATCATATGCATAAGGATATATAAAAAGAAAAAAATGTTGCAGCTAAAAATTGACACCATAAAAAAGCATATGGGTAAAGTTTATGAGAACAAAATCATAGATGGAGTGGAAAAATTGATGACAAGATGGAAAACCAAGGAGGAATGTTAACATGTTAAGATTACAAAAATAGAAGTTGAAAAAATGGGTAAAGTTCTTCAATTAAATGTTGTCTTTTATATTTTGAGAAAAGTGCATGTCACAAAAGACTACCCAACATTGAGTGGTTTATTACACTTTTTGAAAGTTCATTATTATTTGAGGAGTCATTGGTTAGTAAATAGCAGATGGGAATAGGTAAGTTATCTTGCTAAGGTTGAAAATAAAAATATCAAATAAAAAATTGAAGTGTAAAGTTTTATTGCATTCTCTTTAGATGAGTTTACAAAATAGACAATACTTCCTAAGTATGCATGCAAATATATATTGCACACAATTTCATCCACAACCTAATCTACTAATTATTGTTAAAATGAAGGATAATTCAACAACAAAAAACATATTTGAACAAGTAAAAGAGATCTCTAATTGAATATGGAGGTATAAATGAAATGATGATTGCCCAAAATTGGGTGTGTGTTGGAGAAAATGGAACTTCAGTAATGAAAGGGTACACAATGTTAGCATGAATGTTGACGATACTACATTGGGGGAGTATTATATGTATTGGAGAGTATTGAGATGTTGCATTCATGACTATGATTTTTGTCATTAATGTCATCATAGCATGGTTTCTATAAAGACTAGATGATTAATAGATAGAGATCTTGATGGTATGGACAATGGTTTGATTGTATGGTGATACGTAGTTATGAACATCTTCAACACATTATCTTGTTAACATGGTCAAGTGCCCTAGAGTCTGAGTCAAATACATATGGAAGTTGTACCTAATTAATAGAGAGCAGTTCAAAGAGTATTGGAAAAGCAGTTCTTGTTGTTTGTTTGCTAGATTACATCTGAGATTTAGTAAGAAGATGCATAGTTAGGTAGTGTCAGAGGGCAGTCTATTGATCATGATGTCAATATGTGCACAAGCCCTAGTATCACACATGTGAAGTTTTGTATAGAATGTGAGCCGATAATGCTATTGTAATTGTAATTAATTAGTTTTTTTATTATAATTAATTGGGAAAGTCTCAAGGCCAACTCAAGGAATTATTATGAAGATATGGTATAAAGTAAATACATTTTCCTTGTTTGTAAAGTGTATCTATTGTTGCAAGAAGTGTAAAGTATGAAAAGAAGCATAGTGCTTATTGAATGTGTGTAATGATCCAAGAGATTATTGGATGCAAGATCTATGATCTAGTTACAAGATCAGAAGGTGCAAAAGTTTAGTTGATAGGACAAAGAAAGAGGAAGGAGCAATATAGTACAATTCTATTATTCTGCAAGGAATGATGCAAAGATCATTTGGATAATGGGTTCATTGGTATTTCCTTTGAAGCTATTTGGGCAGTGGGTTCAGCTGTCTTCCACAACTCCTAATAGTGTTGACACAACTCCTAACAGGGTTGGAATCTCTTTATAGAGATTCAGAGTCTCCTATAAGGGACTCATATGTATGGAATGTATTCATAGACTCCTAACAGGGTCCATCCTCTAACAAAGAATATTTATATTAGTACATCATCTTGTGGGTATCATCCCCATTGGGTTTTTTCCTCTGGTCAAGGGTTTCCCTAGTTAACATATCTAGTGTTATTGTGTATGAGTATCTTGTTGTGGTTTCAATTTATATTACTCATATGGTTAAGTTTTTTTAAGGTTAATAGTTGCATAACTAATTCACCCCCCTCTCAGTTATACCGGTGGACCATATATTCTAACAATTGGTATAAGAGTATTAGGTCCTTGAAGGATAAGCTTAACAACTTGGGATATCAATGGAAAATATTTTTGGAAAGGATAGTCCTAGATTTGATGGGGCCAACTATGAAACTTGGAAGGAGAAGATGAAGACTCATTTCTTGTGCATGGGTCGAGGATATTGGATCTTGACAAAGAGTAAGAAGACAATCACTAAAGAAGAAAAGATTGAAGGATGCAGTGAAGATGAAAGAGATCTATTCACATGTAACTTGAGAGCAAGAGAAGCTCTACTAAAAACTCTTCTAGGGAATGAATATAGTTAGGTAAAATCACTTGAAATATTTGATGAAATTTGGAAAGTATTAGAATCTACTTTTGAAGGTGATGATCATGCAAAGAGAATGAGATTACAAAATTGGATATGTGCATTTCAAGATGCTAAAATGATAAAAGATGATTTTGGAAGAAGTTATATTGGAAAAATCTCAGAAATTATTGCAAAAATTTGATCTCATGGTGGAACCAAGAAAGAAGATGAATTTATATGGAAGACCTTGAAATGTTTGACACCACCATTCAAACCAGTAGCTTAGATGATTCAACTAGTAATATCCGACACTAAGGATTTCACAAAGGAAATATTGCTTGGAAGATTAGAATCTACAAAAGTGGATCTGTGATAGTCTGGAGATCTAGCAAGAGTCAAAATAACCTTTAGTGCCTTGAACATTCAATGTAATCTGACAAGGAGTGTAAGCACATATGGAGATCTTACTAGTAGTAGTAGATTTGATGAAGATGAGAAGATTAAGGAAGGAATAGCCCTTTTTGTGAGAAGAGAAAAAGATGGTAAGAAAATCTTTAAATGTTGGACTTGTGATGAATTTGGTCATTATGCATCTAAATATCCTAAAAGAGTGAAAAAGTATAAGGGAAAGTTTAAGCCTACAAGAGATAGAGATAGAAACTATTTGTATGCAAATAAAGATGAAGAATATAATGAGAAAGGTCAAAGTGAAAATGATGATGAATTGGGAGTTGTGGTTATCAAGGAAGATGATCTTGATAGAGAAATTAGAGAAGAAAGAGCTCTAATTTCCCAAGTGGAAAAGAAATATGATTGGGTAATAGAAAATGGTTGTTCACATCACATGATTGGTGATATGAATAAGTTTGTTAAGTTCAAGAATCATGATGGAGGTATTGTTAGAGTTAGTAACAATGCAACTTGTCATATAATAGGAATTAAATCTACTACTCTTGATGGTAAAACTAACACTGATGATGTTTATTTTGTTGATGAATTGAAGCATAACTTATTGAGTGTTGGATAGTTGGTGGACAAGGGTTACCATATACAATTCAATGATAAGATCTACATTATCAAAGACATAGATGGTAAGCTAATTGGAACTGGTGCTATATCTAAAGGTAATGTATTTCAGTTGAATCCTACTGAAATGACATGTTTGGTAGCTAAAGTGGATAACAATTGGTTGTGCATAGAAGATTCTACCACATAAAGTTTGATAATATTGTGAAGGTTAAAAGAACTTTTACTGTCAGAGACTTGCCTAAGATTACTAAGCCTACTAATGTTGTGTGTAAGGAATGTATTTTGGCTAAGCAAAAGAAAGTATCATTTCCTAGCATGAAGTTCACTATCATAGAGTAGCTAGAGATTTTTCACATAGATTTGAGTGATCCCTCTAAAACAGGAAGATTCTATGGTGAAAGGTATTTTATGATTTTTGTCAATGACTTCACTAGAATGATATGGGTAGAATTTCTTAAAGAGAAATCTGAAGCTTTTGAGAAGTTCAAGATATTTAAGAATAGAGTTGAGAATGAATCTAGTGTTAAGATAAAGTGTTTAAGATTTGATAGAGGAGAATTCACCTCTAGAGAGTTTAACATATTTTGTGAAGAGAATGGAGAACTTGAATACGAGGTCTATATTGAGAAGCCTAAAGGTTTTACTTTATCAGAAGGCAAAGACATGGTATGTAGACTAAAGAAAGCTTTATATGGTCTAAAACAAGCACCTAGGACCTGGTATGAAAGGTTAGACTATTATTTTGAAAATCTTGGATTTTCTAAAGGTATGAAAGATAGTAACTTGTATTTGAAAGAAGTTGAAAATGGTTTACTGATTATTGTAATATTTGTTGATGACATCATTTTTGGAGGTAATGATGAAGCAAGTGATAAGTTTTCTAAAGAGATGAAGAATGATTTTGAAATGAGCGTGACAGGAGAAATAAAGTTTTTCTTGGGATTGTAGATTGTAGAGAAAAATGATGGTATTTTCATTTCACAAGCTACTTGAATGATTTGTTGAAAAGGTTTGGTTTAGAAAGTTGTAAACCTATTAGTATACCTACGATAACTGGTCACAAGTCACCTGCAATAGAGAAGAAGAAGTATAGATCCATGATTGGATGATTATAGCATCTAACTAACACAAGATTAGATATAGAAAATGTAGTTGGGATTGTAACTAGATTTCAAGCTGATCCTAAGGAATAGCAATTTGCAGCAGTGAAGAGAATATTTAGATATTTGAAAGGGACATCTGACTATGGAATTTGATATGATAGATCAAGCGATTTCACTCTATGTGCATATACTAATGCAAATTGGGAAATATGAATGATAGAAAGAGCACCACTGGTGGAGCATTCTTTCTTGGAGGAAGATTGGTTTCTTGGTTAAGAAAGAAGCAAGATTGTATTTCCTAGAGTACTACTGAGGTAGAGTATGTTGTAGTAGAAAACGACTGTAATCAAGTTATGTGGATGAAGCAGCTGTTGAAGGATTTTAGATTTGAGTTTGATGAACTTGTTATCATTTACTGTGATAACATAAGTAAAATGAGTATGTCTAATAATTTTGTATTGTATTCTAAGACTAAGAATATATCTATTAAGTATCAATTGCTAAGAGAGAAAATAGTAGAAAAGGAGATTAGATTGGAGTATGCGAGTACTAAAGATCAGATTGCAGATATCTTTATGAAGCCTTTGATTAAAGATACATTTGAGTACTTAAGAGGTATGCTCGGGGTTATGCTATTTCCTACTTCTAAGTAGATGATGTAGAGAGTGCATCAATTGAGTGGTACATAGAACTATAGTTAGCTTGGATTGAATGCTGATACTTCCTGTATGGGAGAGTATCTATGATGATCTAAGTCCTCGAGGACTCTTCATATTTGGTATTGAATAGTTTCTTTGGACACTCAAGCTGGTTGTAGACTTGAAGCAACATATTAGCAATTGGTATTTATCAATTGGAATGTAGTAACATTAAAATTGAGGTCCTTGCCATTGATGTCAATGGGGGAGAGTATAGTATGAATGAAAAAAGAATCTCCTAAGGCATGAGGGAGAGTATCTCCTAAGGCATGGAGGAGAGATATATATCTTTAGAGAGATTTAGAAAGATTCATGAAAGGAAGCAAGAATATGCATTTGAAGTATTGTGAGTTGTTTAGTGCGAAGTAAACAATTGATGTCTAAGAAGAAGGAATATGCACTTGTTGTGCATCTATTGATTTGAGATTCTATTTAGCATGTGGACAACTGATGGTAGTCAACAACATCAACAAGACACTATTTAGTATTTTTGGAACTTAGATTTTTTTCATCTAATTTTCCATCAATGCCAAAGGGGGAGATTGTTAGCATGAATGTCAATGATACTACATTGGGGGAGTATTCTAAGCATTGGAGACTATTGACATGTTGCATTCATGACTATGTTTTTCATTGATGTCAACATAGAATGATTTGTGTAAAGACTATTTGAGTAATAAATAGAGATCTTAATGGTACAGACAATGGTTTGATTATCTGGTGATGTACAGTTATAGACATGTTCGATATAGTATTCTGTTAACATGATCAAGTGAGTAGAGTTTGAGTTGAATACATATAGAAGTTGTACTCAATTTACAGAGAACAATTTAGAGACAAAGCATTGGCAAAATAGTTCCTATTGTTTATTTGCAAGATTACATATGAGATGCACTAAGAAGATGCATAGTTAGGCAGTGATAGAGTATAGTCCATTGACGATGTCAACGAGTGTACAACCCTAGTATCACATGTGAAGTTTTATATAAATTGTGAGCTAATAGTGCTATTATAATTGTAATTAGTTAATTATCATATTATAATTAATTTGAAAAGCCTCAAGGCCAACTCAAGGAATTATTATGAAGATATGGTATAGATGTTTTCCTTGTTTTTAAAGTGTATCCATTGTTGCAAAAAGTGTGAAGTGTAAAAAGAAGCATAATGCTTACTGAATGCATGCAAAAAATCCAATGGATTATTGGATGTGAGATTTGTGATCTGGTTACAAGATTAGAAGGAAAAGAAGTCTGGTTGATAGGACAAAGAATGCAGGAATAATATAGTACAATTCTATTATTCTGAAAGGAATAATACAAAGATCATTTGGATAGTGGGTTCATTGGTCTTACCCTTGAAGTTTTCTGGTAGTGGGTCTAACCATCTTCCACAACTTCTAATAGGGTTGGCACAACTCCTAATAGGGTTGGAATCTCTTAATAGGGATTAAAAGTCTCCTAATAGGGACTCATATGAACTAAATGTATTCATGGACTCCTAATAGGGTCCATCCTCTAACAAAGAGTATTTATATAAGTACATCATCTTATGGGTACCATCCCCACTAGGGTTTTCCCTAGTTAACATATCTAGTGTTAATGTGTATGAGTATCTTGTTGTGGTTTTAGTTTATTAAATTACTCATATGGTTAAGTTTTTTTAAGGTTGATAATTGTGACAATAGTTGTATAATTGATTCCAACCCCCAACCCCCCCCCCCCCCCCCCCTTCTTAGTGGACTATATATTCTAACACACAAATGGTCTTGTCACAAGGTTACAAGCTTTTCTTGCACCTTAAATTATTGTTCGCATCATTGCATGACCCACATAATGAATCTAGCTTTTAGAACTATGAGAATTTTTTTAAGAAATATATAGAGTTGAAGTTTTGGTCAAAGAGATCTATAGAAAATTTTGTCAAAGTCCTAAATGATTCATGGAATTTCAATAGTTTTTTGAGGGTCTATCTAATGGGAGAAAGATTCTTAAGGATAATGATACCAGATGGATATCATTGGATGGACTAGCTCATCATTTTTTTCCTAAATATCCATGATTACTTGTATTGGGAAGTTAATTTGGAAACTAAAATACCGAGGGGTGGTGTGGGGGTGAATCATGATCTATAAAATTTTATCCCTTAAAACAACTTTATTATATTCACCATATTTTCCATCTCATATCCAATTCATGCATAACATAACTTGTAATATATCAAAGTGTTGTAATAAGTAGATTTAACTATCAATCACATGCATGAAATGTAAACACATATCACAAAAATCTGATTACCTAGAAACCCTCTAAGGTGAAGGTAAAAATGGGGTAGGGATGACACCCAAAAATCTTCACTACTACTCACTAATATAGTTAACCTGTTAGGCTTACAATTTTGATCACTTTTGATGATCCACCTAGTTAGGGGTTTGTCCTATTAAAGTCTATTAATATTGTTAGGTCTTACCTTGTGAGAGAATTTTACACTTACAATAAAGTAAGGACTCAGTTAAGAGATTTTCAAAGGTATGTTAAATCAACTTTGTTAAGAGATTATCCCTAACTTAGTTATGATTTAGTACCTGATCCTTCAGTTTGCACTCTACTTCTAATTATAGATCTACTCTCTTCAATTATTTTGATTTGATCTTCAATCTAATATCTCTTTGCTCTATCCTTCATTGCTTCATAAGGTTGCTAACTTTGTCCTTCACAACTTCTATCTTGCATGCAATATCCAAGACTTAACTCCTTTGCTTCCTCTATAATTTTTACACTTTCACCCATGATCTTGCTCTTTGATCGCATGCATCTCTATATAAAATAGGGTTTAGATCTATGTAAATACAAATTTCTAATGAGTTTTCTTGATGTTTCCCTTTTTGCCTCTTTAGTTGATTGATTGCTCAACTCTGATAGGAATCAATGGTCCACATTATAAATGCGTAACAATCTCTATAATTAAATGGCATGTCTATGTCAGCTTAAAATAGTTTACCTCAAATTTTGTAACATTTAAGACTTTAATGTCTACTTTTTGTTGCTTGGCACATATTGTTCCTGATGCTAAGTTGTCACTATTCTTGCCGTTGTACTCAGTCTCAATTTACTTGGATTCTTCTTCATAACTCAACATGTATGTGCATTGACTTCTCGGTATACACTGTGCTTGACTTAAACTAAAAATACTTGGTGACCAAAGACTTGATCAACTACTATAGAGTTGGCATATAATTGTTTATTTACAAGCCTTTCGCATGATTCAATCTATATAGAGTAGCTCAGTTGTAGTGATGACCGACTGACCCTACCTCATATGTGATTAAGTGTTTGACACTAATAGACAACAAGATTTAGAAATACCAACAATCTCCCCCTTTAAGATCAATGGAAAAAATACTTTTTCATGATTACATCTTTATAATAAAAGAATAAGAGTACCCCTCCCAAGAATATGACTTAGTTTGTAATAAATGCAAAACTTTTGGCGACTGAACAATGTAGTTCAATACATATATTACATAACTCTAAGTAGTCTAATTGTGTATACTTCTTGATCTCATCATTTTCCAATTTTGTATGTAATCATCAATATTATAATCCCCTTTGTTTTTTTTTTTCACTCATGGCTATTGCTGGGGTTGAGTGGGTGGAATCAAACCATATTTGTCAATAAATGGTTTGTGGATTTAATTGATCGTGTCTAGAACATGATACCATGTTGTTCTTGTTGATTCCAAGACATGAATCTTCAATTCTAATTTTGCTACCAAGTCAATTAAATTGTTAACAATCAAAAGATTATGATCTATTTAGATTAGATCCTTTGTTGAATTCAATCCTCATTGCATAACCTCTAGATGAGCTATCAATATTGATTTTATAGAAATTAGTTTGTTCCTCATGCTTCTTTAATCTTTTTTTAGTTCGACCAATTTTCCTTGTGCAAACAACAATTTTTTGTAATACATTTTGCTGGATTCTACTGATTGTGAGATTAAGCTTCCTGATTGCTTCATTTTAGCCTAAAAATCATTAGTAATGACACATCACATAAAATATTATATAAATTTTTTATCTTGTGTACAAGATCCTCTATATTCTATACATGTGCCTCTAACTCTACCTTCCTCTTGGCAATGGCTGTAGAGATTTTCTCTATACTGTTATTCTCAAATTTATTTGTTAATCATGCCATTAATTTCTCATTCACTTCAATATCTCTAGTATTT
This sequence comes from Cupressus sempervirens, assembly GCA_028749045.1. Classification (NCBI taxonomy): domain Eukaryota; kingdom Viridiplantae; phylum Streptophyta; class Pinopsida; order Cupressales; family Cupressaceae; genus Cupressus; species Cupressus sempervirens. The sequence continues at coordinate 522,483,243 of CM053792.1, forward strand.
AGTTGTTCAACAATTTTTACTAGCTAAGAAATAATAGGGGCATTCACATCAATATTCTATACATCAAAAGCATCAACAAATATATCTTTTATACCATGCAACACTTGTTTCTATTGTTGTTCTCTTTTCATTTCTTCTAGCTTCTTTTTCTTCGCCAAAATGTTGTGTAGAATGAGAGTTTTCTCAAGAGTAAGATTGGCTAGATCTCATTTTGACATCTCAATGACATCATTTAGACTAATAGTAATATCTTGAGAACTATACTTTATTTCTTTTCCTTTATTTTACTTCTGAGTGCTACAGCAGCTTGGAACTACTCTAGTAGGAGTAGGTGATGAGGTGTCACTACTTGGTCTTGCTTGAGCTTCAGTGCTTGAGACAACACTTGTAGCATTCTATAGTATATTCTCCATTCCTTGTATTGCTTCCTTGTTTCCCTCAATTTGAGGTCCTAAAATATTTGTTCCTTCTTGACTTGTGGTAGAATTTTCTACTTTAGTTTCTTTGGCTGATTGCTCTACATTGTACTTTTCTCCTTCAGTGTCTGAGGAATTTTGTTGCTCATCAACTAGAGTGTTAGGCGTGCTGGCATATATAGGTGATATGTTGCCTTGTGGGCTTGACACACCTGAGATTTCTTCATCACTATGATCATCTTTGATGGTCACGGTCTCCACTACTTTCTCTCATTCAAATATTTGAATGTTTAAGACAAAAATACTTTTCTAGAATAGTTCATTTTTTTGTACTATAGCTTCAATCTTATTCTAAAGAATCATAATTTTTTTGAACTTTAGAACAAATTGGTTCCTATAAATTTCCAAAAATGTTGACTTTTGATCTTTTGATAATTCAAGCATAATTTTGGCCAAAGTGCCTTCTCTTATTTGTTTCTCCATGTCCAATGTCTGTTGCCATCTCCTTTCTAATCTACTATAAAATTCAATTGGAATATTCTTTTCCAATTTAATAGTATCCAATTTATTGTTTTCTATCATAACTATCATGGCCTCTTCTACTTTCGATTTGTCACCATTATTTAGTGTATCACATTTTAAAAATCTAAAACTTGATAATCCTATAGAGCTTCTGATGTTAGCACATACATCATCAATATTCTTTGATCTTTTAGGTACTAGAATTTAGTGATGTCCTAGTTCATTTTACTTGGTTCTCTGTGCATTTTCCTCTTCAATTTCTTTATGCTTAACTAGCCTTATTCTCTTTGTTTGGCTCCAAGTGGCTTGCATTTTCTTCTTCTCTGTACTAGAGTTACTTGGTTTAGTAATGAAAACTATCCCTTTCTTTTTGGATGGCTCAACACTAGTTGCTACCACCCTTGTTCTTGGCTTTGTTGGTGTAGGAGAAGAGAGGGGTGTTACTGCTGACTTCTTTGTAACCTCCTTTGGCTTTGTGATTTTCATAGTTTTAGTTTTCTTCACTGGTGGAGTGACCACTACTAGTTCTTTACCTTGATGTCCTTCTCCTTCTTCCTCTTCCTCATCAATAATGAATTTATCTTCATCTTCACCAAAACCTTGTGTAACTTTCAAAGGTTCTTTTCCTTTTGTTTGGGTGCCTAGCTTCTCTTCTAGGTATTCTATAATTTTCTTTCTCTTCTTCTCTTTTGAAGCTATTTTGATATCAATTGTGATTCTTGCCTTAGCTTCTTCATGTCTCCTAGAAGGTTATGATTCTACATCAATTTCTTCTTTAAGTAGTGCATCAACATTTGCACTTACATTGTCGCTATCAACTTTATAATCAAATTGTTAAAGCCATGCTTTTTTTCTAGGCTTGACTACTTGAAAAAATGTATTATCTATATCCACTAGAAAGTGTACATCATTTTAATGTTTCATCACTAATTCTACTGGGACCCTAATCCTTTTTCTCATCTTTTGTTTGAACTCCTCAAAATACATGTCCATAGCATTCTTAAAATTTTCTCCCAATTGAGTTGTATATTCACTAATTTGTCTTGTGATAGGTTTTCCTTTCTCCCAAACAATATTTCCAATAGTAGGAAAATTATTCTGAACTTAAAAGAAAATGTACATAATCAATGATCAAACCTAACACATTGAATTCTTTTCCTTCCTGATTGATGTCAGGTTCTCTGCCAACTATGATCTTTGCAACTCAACAAGATCATATTCATGATCCTTCATAATAATCTTCCATGCTTGATTGACTTCCATACATGGCACACTATTTAGTCTACTCAAATTATAAAATTTGTGAGAAATGACTCTCACTACGAACTCAATCACTAGATCTATGATGGTAGAAATATACATCCCTTGTCCATTCCATTTTGCTTTTGTGTTAGCTTCAATTTATTCTCTGCTAAGACAACACATAGTCTTATTTTTATCCAATGTTGGATACCTAGTAACCTTGTGAATTATTATCTTTGTGATCTCAATAGGTCTATTTTCTAGCCACAACTTCATATCATGAATTTTGCTTAGAACTGTTTGATCCATTCAATCTTGAAATTCCTCAAAAAATCTAGGGCATGAGTTAACCCTTTTCTTTCAACAATTTTGAATTCATCCTTTAATATTCCTTCATCACATAATTTCTCATATGTCTCACGAATCCCATAATCACCAACTTCTCCAATTTTACAAATGTAACAACTCCGTACATCATGGATCATAATGAATTTTAGTGGTAATGATGATCACAGGCTCATTGGATTTCCTTTCATAGAAATCTCACGAATAACAAAAAAAATTGGTGGGGGACAAATGTCATTCTTCACCAATTGAACATTACTCACCTCTACTCCTTGATTCTTTGCTACAGATGATGAAGATGCCATATTTCCTCATTAGGATTTTGAAACTTTGTCCTTTGAGTAACTTGGCACAACTTAAATCTTTACTTGACCAATCTTTTGCCTTAAAATCACTTTTGCAAATTGCTCAAATTGCTTCATGCTCTCAAAATCTGAATGCAAGGTGTGTGAAATACCTTCAAATTTTTAATATATACTCCTATTTTCTTGAATTAGGGTCTCCATTAATGTTGTATTATCTATTAGGTGGAATCCATCTATCTTGGTCGATATTATGCCTTTGAACTTGGCCTTCATTGTATAGCTTTGTCAATTCCATATAACCCAACCCATACATTAGTTTGGCATTGATGTACTTGGTCCATATTGCAATGATCAGTCAACATAGAAAATTTTACTAATGTTCAATACTCATTATGTAAATGATTCTTTTGTACTATTCTTTCCATAAATCTTTTCTTATGCAGATATGAACTTTTGCACATTTTATGTTAGGAATTGATGTAAGATAAATAATTAAATATATAGTTCCTTAATTACCTTTATTTATTAGTTTGAGATGGTGTGATCACCTCCTCCATTGGATTGGGTGACCTTAAGTTCATTTGTTCCACTACCTCTAGTTTTGACCTTTTTCTTCCAAGTTTGATTCATCTCCTTCTTTGTTTGTTCAATATTTAGTTTGCCTTTACCCTTGTTGTGTTCATTGTTTGGTACTAGTGCTTGGGTGTTGTAATTCTTATTCACATGTCAAATATTATGACAATTAGAACAAACTTTCTTAGGTACATTCTTGTTTGTTTAGTAGGGTTTTGTCTATGATCTACATTCATAAGCTCTGTGTCCAAACTTTTGATAGTTGTAACAATATCCCTCAAATCTAGTTATAGTAGGTATGTTGTTCATTCTTGATCTACACTCATGTATTTAATGTCCTTTCTTCTTGCAATAAAAATAATAACCAATAAACTTAGGTTTAGGTTTTTTCATACCATTTTTGCTTCTGTGGATGTTTGCAGTATGGCCAAGTTTACCACATTGATAACATGTAGGTCTTCTTTTTTGAATTTCTTAGCTGTCCACTCTTGGATGATTTTCTTGATTTGGTAGATGAATGTTGTTTTGTGTGACTTGATCCAAAAGTACGACCATATGTCTTAGGTGATCTTATTATCTCTTCAAGGTACTTTATTGCTTCACTCAACTTGTTCATTCTTTCTATAAGTTCTTTCTCAGTTCTTAATTCATTTCTCACTAGATCAATTTGTGATCTCAAATTTTCTATTTCCATGTCCTTCCTATTTAACTCCTATTTTGCAAGCATTAGTTGAATCATCATGTCTAGCTAAGTATATTAAATCTTTTTCACATCAAATGACCTTTCTTCAAGTTTGATAGCCATTTGTCTTTTGTCTTCCTCAACCATAGCTTTTTCTTTTCAACTTTCTTCTTTTGTTCAATCACTCCATATAACATCATTGATTGAATTTCATGTTCTCTCTTTAATCCTTCAACTTCTTCATCTAGGATTCTGTTATTCTCAAGTAGATCTGCAATTGGTGCATGACTACTCTCATTAAAATTTCCAATGTCAAATAGTCCTTGAGTGTCTACTTCTTCTTAATATGTGTCATTTATCTAAATGTCCATATCCTTTCTCTTTTTTAAACATATCCTTAGTTCCTCTCTTGCTACTTCAAGTTGTTGTAGCATGAGTTGGATGTCAATCACTTGATTGTCAGTAACCTTTCCCAATTTGTAAGCCTCCATCTCCAAGATCTGAACTCCCAAGTTGTTAAACTTCCATAAGAGAACCAAAGCTTTGATACCAATTGTTGGGAGGTTAATTGGGAAAATAAGATAATGAGGGGAGGGGGAGGGGGGTTGAATCAAGATCTATAAAATTTTAATCCCTTAAAATAACTTTATTATATTCACCATATTTTCCATCTCATATCCAATTTATCCATAACATTACTTGTAATATCAAAGTGTTGTAATAAGTAGATTTAACTATCAATCACATGCATGAAATGTAAACATATAACACAAATATTTGGTTACCCAAAAACTTTCAAAGGTGAAGGTAAAACTGGGATGGGGATTACACCCAAAAATCTTCACTATTGCAGTAATAAAATTAACCTATTAGGGCTACAATTTTGATCACTTTTGATGATCTAGCCTATGAGTAGTCTACCCTATTAAAGGCTATTAAGACTATTATGTCTTATCTTGTGAGAGGATTTTAAACTTACAATAAAATAAGGACTTAATTAAGAGATTTTTAAAGGTCTGTTAAAACCACTCTATTAAGAGATTATCCCTGACTTAATTATGAGTTAGTACCTGATTCTTTGGTTTGTACTTTGCTATTGATAATGGATCTCCTCTCTTAAATTCTTTGATTTGATCTTCAATCTAATATCTCTTTTCTCTGTCCTTCACTTCTTCATAAGACCTGCTAACTGTGTTCTTCACAACTTTTATCTTGCATGCAATATCTAAGACTTAACTCCTTTGATTCCTTTACAATGTTCACACTTACACCTGTGATCTTACTCTGTGATCGCATGCATCTTTGTATATATAAAATAGGGTTTGGATCTATGTATTTGAATATTATAAAGATTTTTTTAGATGCTTCCCTTTTTTCCTCTTCATCTGATTAGTTGTTCACCTCTCATAAGAATCAGTAATCCATGTCATAAATGCATAAAAATATCTGTAACAATCTCTATAATTATTAAATGTCATGTCCATGTAGGATTAAAATGGTTTAACTTAAAGTTTGTAACATTTTAGACTTTAATGTCTTCTCTATGTTTCTTGACACATATTTTTCCTAATGCTCAGTCATCACTATTCTTGCTATTGTACCTTGTTCTCAATGTACTTGGTTTCTTCTTCATAACTCAACATGTATGTGTACTGACTACTTGACATACACTGTGCTCGGCTTATACTAAAAATACACAACCAAAGAATTGCTCGGCTCCTATAGAGCTTGACATATACCTTTTTATTTATAAATATTCCATATGATTTGACCTATATAGAGTAGCTTGGTCATAGTGGTGACTGACTAAATCTACCTCATATATGACTAAGTGTTTGACACTAATAGAAAACAAGATTTAGAGATACCAACATACTTGGTACAACAGAGTCAACTCATGATGATCAGGGTGATCAACATAAATATGGTGAGCTACTTGAAAGATTAAGTAAGCTAGAGACACTTTTAACATTAGAAGCCGCTCTCTCCATGCTAGAAGAAATGAGAAATGCAAGGAAGAAGATCCAACAAATATTTATGTATATTGAATAATATACTATGCTTCATAAAATAACATGTGCAAACCTCGATAATCTCTATAGAAATCCAGATTCATTTTTTGTAGATGAATTTTTTTAGGGTGGATGAGAATCCAAGGTGTCTATCTTGTAGTATTCTTGAGGTTAAAAAGGCCTTTGTTCATCTAAATCTACTCTTTGATACTCCTAAATAACTCAAACACTCAGATACAATTCAAACCAATCACACAACCTATCAATATTTTCCATAATTTCCCCCCACATTTTTTCTATAATTATCTTGACCAAATTTTTAATTTCATCATTTGAATCAATCAAGTTATTTTCATAGGTTATGAATTTTTTATTTGCCTTCTATACCTCTTCCACCATTTGACAACTGGTTTTCACTAATTGTATGTCCATTAGACTCCAAATTTTTGAAAATATCTTCTATAGATGCTCTTTCATCCTAAACTTTTTTATTGGTTTCTTGAAATTCATTTTCTTCTTTAAATTTTACATTTGTGTCCATATTAAGATGATTCAAAGTATCACTAAGTTTTTTATTGCTTTCTCCCAGTTGTTCCTTCAACTTCTTGAGTTTTGCTTCTCTCTCTACATTTACATCACTTAGCTTTTTGTTTCTTTTTTCCAATTGTTGCTTCATAATTTTCATCTTTGCCTCCATAATTTAAGGTTGTATAGTTGTTCTTGAGAGGGAACACTTGTTATCCTTTTCTCTATTTCTTTGCATCTGCTATCCATTGCTTTATCCTTTGTCTTTGCCTTTGCATTTTCTAGGTCTACTTTCAACTTTTCAATTGCATTCTCCAACATTATTTTATCTCTCCATTTTGAATAATGAGCTATAGAGGATAGAGTTGGTCTTTTTTGCCACGCTAACATTGTCCACATTTTTTTACTTTGGAGAAATCCATTGATAGGGTGCTAACATGAAAATCTACTAGATTTATCTCACTCTTTGGTGGATTATTATCTAGCTATTGGGGCAGAACAATCATGAACTCCATGATTTCTTAGTTTGTGTTGTATTTTGGAAATGTCCTAGTTGATGCAAGTTCTTGAGAATAAGCCATGTCATGTACATGATTTTTGAATGCCTTATTATTTTTTCTATTCATTATTTGGTTTTGTTGAGAATTAGTTACAAAATTATTGAATTCAAAATTTGGGTCTACTGACACAATATGATGTTTGAAAGGAGAAAGAGAACTACCAATATTGTACTTGTCTCCACCAATGCCCAAGGTTGTAGTAATTTCATTATGAGGGTTACCAATGATCTTGCCCCTTCCTAATCCTGCCCCACTTCCACTACTAACAGGTGGAGATTTTGGACTATTTTAAGTTGTCTTGAGGGAATTGTGCATAGCATTGTATTAGTATCAATATGCATGATTTTTTGCTTCTTTGTAAGTTCAACAACTGCAACATTCTTGTAAAAGTGCATTAGTAATGTTGTTTTTGAATTTCTAACACTGGTAACTGTAAATCCAACTAGGATGAAAGATATATTTTTTGCAATGGGTTTAACTTTTTTTGATGAACCTAATAGTGATGTATCATCTAACTCATATTTATTGACTGGTCTATGAAACTTTTTTGGTGGCTCTGGTACACATAGTGGATACTAAGGTCCTTTACCTGTTGGGCCCAACCCATCATCACTTGGATAACCCAATTTCCTATTATCTTTGCCCCTAATCCATAAATTTCCCTTGTCTTATCATTGTGTACAACATATTTTCTATTTGAATCTAATGTACTACTGCTAGTAGTAGTTTTGGGAGTGGACTCAGTGGAACCAATGGCAGTGCCTATGGTGGTAGATGTAGGATCCTTGGAAACCTCATACTCATTGTCTTCATCCTCAAAATCATATTGTTCTATTGTTGCATCTGGATGCTCATGATGCCATAATTTTCCAAATGAAGGAAAGTCTTCAAAATATGTAGAGGTCTTAGGATTGCTAAGATTCTTTCAAATTTCTCCATAAGCATTAATTTTTTATTGACACTAATGTGCATCTATACAGTCTTTATTTATGGCATCTAGAAGAGATTTTTTACTTGGATGATCCACTTTCTGGTAGAAATTATAGGATGTTATAGGCTACACCTTTTCTTTTTGTTTGTGCATTTCTTTAGTTTGTGCTAATAATTCCTCTATTAAAATATTATTTTCACTGGTACATTTCTCCATCTCTATTTTGACTGCTTCCAAGGAGTCTATGTTTTTAATTTGTTTAATCAATGGCATACTCTCATGCTTATATTTTATTGTGGAGTTCCCATTCTATAAAGCTTTATACCAATTATGTTTAGCGAATCATACTGCCAGTGCATGGAAACATCAAATTTAAAAACTATAAAAAAATCTTGTACCACTTTGAATGCTCTTCTCTCAAATGTGAACCCTCTGTGTACGAAAGGAAAGGAAGGAAATATGGTTTTCTTTTGCTGACCATGAAAGAGTACATTTGTGATCTTCCATACATATTCTAATTCATATAACCTCTATGTCAAATGCATTAGAAGTTTGTAGGGTTCTACTGCTAAACCATAAAACCTTAATTCATTGTACTCTTCCATAAAGTACCAGTTAGCTAATTGAATTTGACTTCCCATTTCAATGAAGTACAAAGTGGTTGTAATCCCCTTGGGGACCACTCATCCTAATCACAGGTGTCTATTCAAATATTTATTTACCAAAATCAAGTTGAAGCTTATTTGTTTCAAATATTTGATGATGCTTTGATGAAAAAATATAGCACAAATAGGTCATGTGTCTAAATGTCTTCTATGATTGTGACTATGAGTGTGAATCTCTTTTAATCATTAGCCATTATTCTTGCATGTGATGAAAAATGTACTCAATATAACTATATCTTACTAGATCACATAGACAATGAATATTGAAATTCCTTTCCAGAATGTTGTCACCCACTTTCTCATTACTTTCCAAACCCAAACACATTTATAGTAGGAATATAGTATCCTAAACCCATTGGGAAAAATATCCAATTCATAAGGTATTTTATGATCATGAGGTAGATTGAATTTTTCTTCTAATCCTTTGATATACAAATTTTTTCTATCAGGTTGTAAGTTCTCATATGTTTTTGTCAATTTTTCCAAGTCAATGTGGGTTGGGTTTTGTGCTTCATACTATAGGTACAATAAACTAGCAAATTCACTCTATGTTATTGATAGAATTACATCCTGTATATTTTGATTGACAATTGCCTTTCTTTTTTCATCATAGTTTTTGGCACAAACCATTATGATTTTTGGACAAGTGAATATTGGAGGAAACCCCAAGTGAGTTGTTCCTACAATCCATGTTGCAAATTTATTTAAAATGGACCCTATAATTTAGTTGATTTAATATATTTTGAGTGCTTTTGTGGATCATTCCACTTGTTTTGAATTGTATGTTTGATTTCCTTCATACTCCTTCCATAGATAACATAATCGTAAATATCATGGATTTCATTAGTAAAACCCAATGGTTTAACTAGTTTGTACAAGTCAAAAAATAGTTTCCATGTCCCCTGTATTTTATTTAGCATTGTACTTCCACTACTAGTGCTAGTGCCACTCCTATTGTATGTTTTTGTCATCATTGAAAATTATAAAGAACCTTACACAGTTACAAATTACAATTTATAGGCATGATCAATATTTAAGCTATAAATTATAATTCTAATATTATACTTTGCAAGTTACTTAGCTGCTATAATGTAAATAATTTAGGCTTGTAATGCATGATAAATTCAAAAGTAAACCCTAAATTCTACAATTGATACTACACTTACACAATATGCTAAGAAAAATGTGTTTAGGATCTTACTTGGAAAGTTGATACACAAATTGAGTTATCTTAGAAGACTGAGACTATGTTGCAATTTGTAAATTGTAATTTTGTAGCCCTTTTCGATTAGTGATGGTCTAATTCTTTTGGAAAGATCTTGGTAGTTTGTGAAGAGATCCAAGATTGAGCAAAGAAAATAAAACCTTATAGTCTATACAAAAGAAAATTCTATAAATCAAAGGAGTGGGAGAGTCAAGATTGTGTTTGATATTCATTGTTATGTACATTGTGTAATCACCTAAAAATGGTCATCTAGACTATTAGCCCCCTTTTCAACAGTTTGGCTAAATTAATTTAATCACTTACCTAAGCCAAATTGTTAATAATCAATTTATTTGATTATAACCTATAGTTTGACTATGCTACCCTAAGTTCATTATTTGATTAAAAGAACATGTCCCCTTTTAATTAAATAAAACACCCCATTCTTCTAACCCACTTAAAGTGCACACATAAAGTCCTTTTTCTATTTTACAATTAAAAGAAAAGGCTTGTGAGACTTTTGTCTTATATGACAAGTCAACTTATATTCTATTGGTTGACTTGTGTGTGCACATGGATCACTCCTCTTTTCAAATTCCACCGTTGATCATCCACCATCTTCATCTTGATCTTTACCGTCCATATATCTTTAAAAGGGAGAGAGCTTTCCCCCTCAAAGGAGGGATCCTCATTTTGAATATTGTTATGCTGCAGGTTTTCTAACAGGTTTCTTTGGAGCTTTGTGGAGAACTTCTCTTTCTTGTCTACATTCTCTCATCCATGGCATTCTAGCTTAGCTTAGCTTTCATTTTTACATGTAGCTTAATCTCACATAACTTAATAATGGTATTGTAACACTCTCATACATGTTTTAGCATAGCTGCATTTTGCATTATCATCTTAGCTTAGTTTGCATTGCATTCTTGAAGAACTCCTTGAGACATTTGCATTCTTGCATCTTGTCTTTGGAACCTCCCATTGCATGGTTTACTAGCAAGAAGAGTATCTCTAAGGCTCATCTGAGAGCTTTCTTATTCTTGAAACACTCCGTGGATAGGGAGCTCTAAGCCGGCATCCAAGCATTTCGAACTCATGGAATCGTTTGGATAGAAGGGTTTAGAGTGTGACACATTTTTAGTGTACATTTTTGGCGCCCACCGTGGGGCTTGAATCAAGTTTCTAACTCTATTTGCTTTCATTTCTTATCTCTAGTTTTTTACAGCAGCATATTGGATCTAATCAAGTGCTTTTGTAGAATTATCACTTTGGTTTTAAAGCCAACCCATATGTAGATTGGTTTGAAGGCCAAAAATCTAGTTGGTTTAAAGATTTGATCATATCTTTTAAACCGCTTTGAGTTTGGTTCTAAATTTTTTTTTGCACATTGGGTATGTGGTCAAAATGTCTCAGTCCGATTTTCAAAGCAGTTTGAAATGATTTACGAGAGTTATGATTTTTTTTTTTTTTTTTTTCATAAAAAGCCGTTTCTGATCACAAATCAGCACATTTTTCAAAAAAATTTACATTTTCAGAATTTTTTTTAAATTCTAAGAGGGGTACTCTCTTTGTATTTTTACTTTTGAGATCGTATTATGGATCAAAAACTCAATTTAATAAATCTAGCCTGTTTTGACAAAATTGATCTCTAGGGAGCAAATGAAGAGATTTTTTTGATTTTTTTGCATTTTTGGAAAGCTCTCTAATTTTCAATAGGGGTCTCTTCTTTTCATTTCTATTTTTGGATCCGAAATAATAGCAAAAAAGTTTAATCTTGTTGACTAGATCAAAATCAAAGAGTAAAAATGAGAGCATTTGTGATTAACTTGCACTTTCTTTGCATGCACTTGGTTGGAAGATAAATTAGATTTTTGAGGTAACTAACCACTTTTTATTGCAAATTTTCATGTTATTTCACACTAACTTGTGGTGCTAACAAGTTGTGATTGCAGGTTGCCATCCTTATGAAAAAAATGAAACATTGCATAAAAAGAACGCATGTCAAAGCTTCAAATGCACAAGGGCTACTAACAATTGTTTGCAGGGCTGCCCAATGCATCAAAACCCAATTTTTCTTGTTCTTTACTTTTTCATGTGTGGCACATACTAGTTGTTTATTTTTAGGCAGATTAAAACTTACAATTGGGATCTTTTGGTGATAGGAGAGTATGCTCTTCACCCTTGTGGTGAATCAGAAATCTTGACTTGCCATTTGGTTTCAAAAGCAAGGGGTAATTGAATCTTCTTGACATGTTTGGGAGAAAATGATTGGAATAGGAGAGTATGCTCTTCACCCTTGTGGTGAATCAGAAATCTTGACTTCTAAAAGTTGATCCACTCTTTGTGTAGTTTAGAATCCTTTAGAGGGCCTGCTCTCAGACAACCTGAGAGGAACGACCCAAGTGGGGACAAGCAGATTACCCAGCTCTTCCAACTCACTATAAAATCAAGGCTATCAAGGACACAAAATCTTGGTAGACATAGTGTTTGTCTTTGCCTAGTGTGATTGCTTATGGGATTTCGATCATAAGGAAATCACTAGGCAAGAATGCTTAAGGTACTCTTATGATCACGAGATCGGTTACTCATCGCAAGGTGAGGTGTCCTGTAATTGGGAGCAAGAGGAACACTATGAACAGAAGCCCTATCTAAACACCCTAAGTTAGTAACTACCTTTTTTAGCCACTCAACTTCTTGGTGCAAGGATCGATCCTAGTGGACTACCTGAATCACCCCAAGATTTACACTCACCATATGTGTTCCCTTAGTTGTGCTTATGGCATTTCTATGACAAAGCCAATATCTCTTGTGAGAAACCACTTGGTGTGAGGTGAAGGAGCATCAAGTGTGGGCCAAGTTGTTGAGTAATGAACCATGTCCTTTAGGTAGATATTGCTTGATGTGTTCTCAAATGTGGTATACCAGTGAAAATCTTTTGAACATACACATGACGATAATTTTAGGAATTTTTTTGAGACCTCACATATGCTTGTATCATGCAAGGTTGCTTTGTCCCTTGCTTGATTGTTTGAAGACTACTCCATGTGTCACTATCTTGCTTGGAAAGAAATTGTTTTTGAACATCAAACTTGCTATGTTATCAACTATTGTCAAACTTTGTCAACCAAGTCAAAATGTCAAGTGCAAACATTTTCTTGTGTTACTTACTAAGGGGGGGTTTCATCATTTGGCTATGATTTGTTATGTCTCTAGTGCTTAAACATGCTTAAAGTGGCTCTTTGGTCTTAGTGCTCTTGGTCTTTTTGTCTTCATGGTCTATGCATGCTTGCTAGTTATCCTTTTACTGAAATGGTTTCCTTGATTTCTTGACTACACTCTTGGGTTGGAGAGTTGTTCACTTGTCACCCTGCTTGCTCTATCTATTTGGCTATTTGGGCATCTTGCCTAGCTATTGACTTGACTCATTCATGTCATAAGTTTCTTGGACATATTGTTTGACAAGTCACTTTAATCTCTCTCTACTATCTTGGCAAGTGAACACTCTACCTCCTATAGTTTCAACATCAAGTTATCTTCTAGGCTCTTTTATGCTTGGCTTTGCATCTAAAACTATGGGATCTAAACCTTGTGCTACCAAACTTCAACCAAATCTAGATGATCATGATATCCTCCATGTCACTAAAGAGTTTCAAGATCTATATGCGCAATACAAAGAACTAGAAGAGACAAATAATCTTTCTTACCTTCATCTCTCTAAGCACATGATAGAAATGAAGTCTAAACTTGAGAAAAGGTTGGAGGAGAAGATTACATTGTTACATGAATCTTCCTTAAGGTCTTTACATGCATGTGAGTCACCTTCTTTGACGTCATCCTCTTCTTCTAAGTCTACATGCTCTACTTCAAGACATCAAATATCTTCATCTTCTAGATCTAAAGACCTCTTTAGAGAACAAGCAAGTGATACCTCCTTTGAGCCTATGCCAAAATATCATGATGGACCTATCTTTGACCAAGATAATAATGAAGACATGGATGCATTCTATTCACTTGAGAAACAACCAAAGGACTGTAGACATACTTTTGAGAGAAATTTTACTCCCTTGGGGAATTCTTATGATGACATTTTGAGAACACTTCTTGGCACCAAGCTCATCATGTTGCCTAAGTCTAGCTCCTATGGAAATCCATTCTTGGATACCTATTGTGCCTATCATCAATCTAATGACCATGCTACTTCTGATTGTATAGAGTTGAAACATAAAATCCAAGATCTCATTGATAATGAGATTGTTGATCTTGCAACCTCTAGTGACTCATGTGCTGAGGATACTTCTCTTGAACAAGATTACATTAATGAACCTATGTCTAGTAGTGGCTCCATTACATCTTCCACTTCTTCCAACACTCGTGCATCTCCCAACACTTCAAATATTTCCAACTTGCCTCCAACAAATAAAAATACTAGTGCTTTCCATATGCAATATGCGTACCCTCAAGGGCTACCTCTAAAAGAAACTCAAGCTAATATTCACTTGGCTGCAAACCTTTTCCATGCTACTAATCCTAAACATCCTCAACCTTCATGCACTACTATGCCTAATCCAAGCACTACTTCATTCACTCTTCATTCTCCCTTGTCCTTAGAAGTGGCTCCATGTCAAGAGGACTCTCAAAAATAAAAAGCTATAAATGTCAAGAAAGATCAAGATCAAGAACCCTTTCATCTCTTTCAAAATTTTTCCCCTCCATATCCTATATCTTGTCCACCTCCTAAGTATGATGAAGATACCACTTCCATTATCTCCCTTGAGCTTACTGAAAATTATGAGAAAAGTTCTCTTCATATTCTATCCAAAGCTACTTGTCAAGATCAAAGTGTCCCCTCATGTTCTACTTCTCCATATCCACTTCAAAATTGTGCTCAAGCTTCAAGTGCTCCTATTAAAAATGTTGTTCCTATCAAAGCTACTCATGAGTCTATTGATGGCTTTGACTATGTTGCTCAATCTAAAGATGTTGATATCCCTTCCCACTATCCCTTTGCATCTTCTAAATCTATCCTTGGTCCTTATCCATCTAAGCTACAACATTAAAACCTTCTATCCATTTTGGGGCCTTATGTTCCTCCATCTCCTACATTCACTCCTAGCTCTCCCATCATACCTCAAGATCAACAAAGACACTCATCCTTGATGACTTTTCACCCATCTATACATCTAAACCAGTCATATCATCCTTATTCATCCACAAATTCCAAGTCCTTTGGAAGTGAGAATAAACATAAGAATCTATTGAAAAAGAAAGATCACTATGTCCCATCTAACCGACATGTGAATGCTAAGAAGGAGAATGCACAAAAGAGACTGCAAAGGTCCACTACTCAAAGAGCTAAACCAAAGAAAATATGGGTTCCTAAATCTATCATTATACAAAGGCACTCTCAAGCACCCAAAGAACGAGGAAAATCTAAAGCTATGTGGATTCCCAAGTCTCTTTTAAAAGACTTGAATACTGAAAATATTTCAAAGTTGACATTCAAGCTTCCAAAGGCTTCCATTCCATCTTCTTCCAAAAATCTTCCTAAAAATATTCCAAAGCCTTCCACTCCAACTTTTTCCAAATCTCTTCTACAACCTCATACATCTAAATCTCAAGCTCTTTTATCCATGATTCCTCCATTGTTCCAATACCCTTCAAGGTGTGTGTCAATGTTGATCATTTCCAATATTTCAACTACCCTCATGAAATCCTCTAAAGCTTACACTTACTTTCTATACATGAACTATTATCCTCCATATACCCTTCCTACTACCACTTCTCTTTCATCACCCTATCAACATCTTTGAGCATACCTTTCTATGGTCTTGGCTTATCATGAATTATCTTTTCTATAGGAGCATTATCTACATTCAAACAGCTTAAGCTCTTTCTAAAAATTCAAAAAAAAAAGAAGGAAAAATAGAAAAAATGAAAAAAATGAAAATGTGCCTTAGTGAAAACCACATCTTGTGGCACCTTGGTAGCAAAAGTAAAGAGAAATAAATTTATCCTATGGTGAAAACTACTACTTGTGGAACCTTAGATAAGTACCATGATGAAAATCTGGCAAATAGGCATCATGCGTAATTCTTTCATCATCCATCTATCCCCTCTTCTCTCTTTGATCTTGACAATGTTGAGCTATCTTTGCATATTTGCTATCTTATCCACTAGATTTTCTATTGTGCTCTCCCATTCACTCATAGCCTCTATCTTGAGCTTTATTCTTATTGTTCTATTCCAGTGCTATCCTATCTAGTTGACCCCTTGGTCTTGATCACGATAAATAAAAAATGGTTCCTAGGCCTCTAGACATGTCTACTCTTTTGGACTACATGCTTCATGCTATCTCACTTGTTGGCTTCACCACTTATTCTACACGCTATTTTGCTCATTTCTTTCATTGCTTATCCAAAACCTACTTTATATGGCTATCAATCCCTAGCTTGGGTACTCTTGAGGAGTGCATCCTTGAGGATCACTTTCACTTGCTTCATAGTCCTTTCTTATCCATCTTTATCTATCCACCGACTTTTTGCTCCATCATGTCCTACACCTTGCTAGACATTGGGATAAAATGATGTGATCTTGCTTGAGAACTAGTAATCTCTAAATTATTCTAAAAAATCCAAAAAATCATATATGATGCTGAAAAAAAAATTTAAAAATCAGAAAATGTCCTGAAAAAATGATCATCTTAGTGAAAACCTAGCAATAGCCACTTTGATGTATCACCAAAAAAATAAAAAATACAAAAATACAAAAAAATGAAAAAAGTCCTGAAAAAATCTATCAAGTGGCGAAAATTTGGAAACAGCTGCTACTTGAGACCCTTGCACCTATGTCTATCAGTCTCAATCACCTATTTTGCTACACATTTCCTAGCTTGGAATTGTTTCTTGTCCTCGTCTTGGGGGCACAATTGCTTAGCCTATTGAGGTATTCTTGTGCATTAGGGTTTCTTGGAAAACTCACAAAATGGTGTTTCTCAACACTTCTCCCACTTTGACATCAAGTGTTTTTCAACACTTTTCAGATAGTTTACCTACAGTCTTCGATGTCACGATATTTCTCACTAACAGAATCAAGTCTTGAAGAAATGGCCAAGTGATTTGCACACATGCACTTTAACACTTAAATGACTGAGCTATGCTGATCTTTATCTACTTTGTGTGTTGTCTATGATGATTTCTTTGCCATGTGTTCCCTCCCTAATAGTCTTTCAAGGATATCATTGACTAGAAGACTGGGGGCATGGGACATATTTTCTTGATTTCTACTTGTGGGTATACTTTTGTTTTTCTATAGTGTTGTAAGCATTTATGCTGGTCCTATTCAACATGTTGACTTACAAATGTAACATCTTTGATTGTTTTGCAAGACTGCACTTAGGGTTTATCCTGGTGCTTATGCCTTGATATAGGTGTAATCTTGTTAAATTAAACTTAGGGAATCTAATCACGTAGTTATCTTAACTTACATGTCTCTGATGCTTAGATTGGATTTCCACATACCTATCTGATATCGATTATATTCATATCCTCATAGTTATACTAGTGATGGCTGTATGATCTCATGATGTCCCTAATAAATGCTCAATGATGAAATTAAGAGTCAAAATGTTATGCGCTTCTTGCTAGTAAACCACTTTGCATATTAGCTTGCATTTTAGGTTCATTTTCTAGCTTAGTCTTCCATTCTTGTATATGGGGAGAGCTCTCTCTTCATCTTTTCACAGACATATCAGCTAACTCTTTTCATATATTTCTTTACTTTCTTCTTGTTGATGTCTTTTCACCTTCTTAATCTTTCGCTTCATCTCTTTTCTATCTTATCATCACATTATATAAAGGTTTGACCTATTAAATAATTTCAACGTCCTAGATTCATTTTCGAGATCAAAATCCAAATTCGAGTTCATCTTGATGGTCAAAATTGTCTTTTAAAATTTTAGTTTTTTCTACACAGTTAGTTGACCTTTTGAGGTCTAATCTCTGAATCATCACTGGGGCATTTTCATTAATTCATGTCTTCATCATTTTCATACTTCATATCTACTTCAATTCACTGTTTCATGTCTAAAATCACCTTTCTACTCATTTTGACCTAATTTTTATGCTATATCCTTCAAGGTCAACTCTAGTCAAAGTGGGGCATTTTATCAATTTCTTATAGTCATTCTTGGGTTCTAATCATCTAGCTGTCATCTTGGACATTGCTCTATTCTAATTTTCTCATGTCTAGCCAGTTTCTACATCCCCTTACCTCATTTCAATTTCGATCCCGAGGGGGCAGAAATACTCTATCACTGATTACTACAACTATCTATTTCTTAGGAGCATTTGTTTGATCTTCTCACTTGTTCTTGATCTATCTATTTTGCTAAGTGTTAGCATTCTTCTTGAATTCTGACATCATCTTTTCCTAGTGTTCAATACTACCACTATCAGGCCGTACATTTAGGACTTGCTATCTTTTCTACATTTCATTCTTCAAAGTTAGATATCTATATCTATCACCGCCTACTTGGCTTTCTATTTTCTTTGACATAATGTGTTCCTAGATCGATCATGCATTAGTCAAAGAGGGGCAAATGTAATCACCTAAAAATGGTCATCTAGACTATTAGCCCCCTTTTCAACATTTTGGCTAAATTAATTTAATCACTTACCTAAGCCAAATTGTTAATAATCAATTTATTTGATTATAACCTATAGTTTGACTATGCTATCCTAAGTTCATTATTTGATTAAAAGAACATGTCCCCTTTTAATTAAATAAAACACCCCATTCTTCTAACCCACTTAAAGTGCACACATAAAGTCTTTTTCTATTTTACAATTAAAAGAAAAGGCTTGTGAGACTTTTGTCTTATATGACAAGTCAACTTATATTCTATTGGTTGACTTGTGTGTGCACATGGATCACTCCTCTTTTCAAATTCCACCGTTGATCATCCACCATCTTCATCTTGATCTTTACCGTCCATATATCTTTAAAAGGGAGAGAGATTTTCCCCTCAAAGGAGGGATCCTCATTTTGAATATTGTTATGCTGCAGGTTTTCTAACAAGTTTCTTTGGAGCTTTGTGGAGAACTTCTCTTTCTTGTCTACATTCTCTCATCCATGGCATTCTAGCTTAGCTTAGCTTTCATTTTTACATGTAGCTTAATCTCACATAGCTTAATAATGGTATTGTAACACTCTCATACATGTTTTAGCATAGCTGCATTTTGCATTATCATCTTAGCTTAGTTTGCATTGCATTCTTGAGGAACTCCTTGAGACATTTGCATTCTTGCATCTTGTCTTTGGAACCTCCCATTGCATGGTTTACTAGCAAGAAGAGTATCTCTAAGGCTCATCTGAGAGTTTTTCTATTCTTGAAATATACTCTCTTGCACTCTGTGGATAGGGAGCTCTAAGCCGGCATCCAAGCATTTCGAACTCATGGAATCGTTTGGATAGAAGGGTTTTTAGAGTGTGATACATTTCTAGTGTACACATTGTACAGTGTTCAACTATAGTTGGTATAATAATTTATTATGAAATGTGTGATATTATAGTATAATTTAGGATTAACTTTACTAATTATTGCTAATTTTTGTCTTCAAAGAGATAGTGATTTTTCTTTTTGGGGATTTTTGAAAAATCGTTATTGTAGCCAAAATCATCCCAAAATACATCTCCAACTATTGATCTTTGATGATCCAACAATGGTTAGTGCATCGACCATCACCTCTTTAGATGTTGCATCAAAATGCAATGTCATACTCATTTCTCACTTGATATAGGTATGCCATGTGCTTTCTTTCTAGGGGTATTTGAGAAAATAAATTGAGTATTTATGAAATTGAACGAAAATACATCTAGAGTTGTTGATCTTTTTTGAGCAAATAGTGGTTGGTGTGTTCCCTTTGGGCCCTTTCTGTTATAATTTAAGTGATGCCAACACCATGTGACTATGTATCACTATGTTGTTCTCCACATCTAAATGAATAAAAATTAGTCACATGTGATACACATATGCCACATGTCTCCTCTTTAGGATCATTTAGGAAAACAAGTTGAGTGTTGTCCAAACTGGTTTGATACATTTCAAGTTGTTGATCTTTGTTCATCCAATGATAGTCGAGGCATCCCCTTTATTATACTAACACTTAGTGACATTATAATAATTATAATATTAGTTATTATTATATTATAATAATAACTAAATTATATTAACACTTCTCCAAGATAAATCTAAAGTACATCCAAGATTAATTTTTTTGCTTTAAATAAGATCTTTTATAATAAAATAAAGACATAAGAGTTTAATGGGTTGTGGAATGTGACAAGGGGACATGTTAATAATCACCCTCTATCTCCTAATACTAGATTTTCCATAATTGTAGATTCAATTTATCAATAAGATTCACTGAGATAATATGAGTACTTTCCTTTAACTCTAGCTAAAGTTAGTTGTATGTTGAATTGATTAGGCTATAATTAAGGACCTAATACAATATAGTTAAATCATTCTAATTTATAGATAATATATTTAAAATTTTAATTAAGTTTTAAAAGATATTACAATATGAATAATTCAATAATGAAACATCAAATATTAATTTATTAGTTATTAGAGTTGACATGTGTCTTCTTTCCAGGACATTTATAAAAATGGTTGAGCATTCCCTGGATTTGCCCAAAAATCATCTTAGATCATTAATCTAAGTTAATCAAATGGTGCTACTATGAGCATAGTAATTTCATACTTGATACATGTTTTCTATGTGTTTACTTTCTGGGGATATTTGGAAAAACTAGTCAATTTTTGTTGTATTCAGCTTGAAATACATTTGGAGTCATTGAATTTTGTTTATCCAATGGTAATCGAGGCATCCCATTTATAAGATTAATATTATAATTCTTAAAAATATTATAATACTTCTCGTTTGAAAAATAAAATAGTTTTTCAATGATTTAAATTTGATTGCAAAATAAACCCATTTAGTAGAGAAATAAATTTGGCTATAAAAGTAAATATCATTTCTGTTCCACATATTATGTACTAGTGAACACTGAAGTAACTAATTAATTAATTAAATTAATTGTTAAATGTTAAACCTCAATATGTTAATTTTAATTCAATGTTAAATTTATATCGTCTTTCTTAATAATTTAATGAAAAATCCAAAAATGCCAAAACATTACATAATTAAGCATAACAATAATTTCTTTTATTTATATGAAACTCCAAATTTTTTGTTGATATTCATTGAAAATTAAAATCTATAGGGAGACACATGTACATTGATAAAACAAAATAGGAACCAAACATAAACATCACTAAGGGAAAACCCTAGTACTACTATATTAGTCTATGTAAAAAGCACAACCCATCACTAAGTATGTGAATTTGTGAAGCCACCAGTTATCCCCTTCCACTTCATCTAGATCATACCATTTTGGAGAAAATATGTGCCAATTCATGCCCATTTCTTATGGCACTTCAATTTATAAACAATCAAGCCCAACATAAATAGTTGTAGGGCCACATTTTGGGCAGGTTCTTGAAGCTTGTAAATTGTACATTCCCAAGGGATCCCCATCTCTAATACTACATGAGCAACAATATCGATTTTATTGCTCAAGCATTCTTTTTAAAAAGTCTTCCTCATGAACATCAAAATATTGACCCTTTCTTCTTTGAGGTTGAGAAGAGAGGCTAGAAAATGGGATGTAATATCTATGCTAACATGGTACCTATTCTCATTCACTAGAAACTTGTGGCCCAAGACCATTTTCAAAACATGAATGATAAAATCAACAATGATCATAGCCTCATTTCAAATTCATAAGAGGTTTTCATTAGGGATGTCACCTGAAAAGGCCTTCTAGTCCTCTTCCAATTTACATGTCAAGTGAATTGGAGTATCTATCTTGATTCATAATTTATGAAATAATTAACTACAAAAAATGACTAAATGCTATAGAGAATTGACTTCTAGTATACCACACCAAGTAAACCAGACCATAGTTTATCGAGCACTACAACTATCATACTATTGACTACCAAAAATAAGAAGAGAAATGATGAAGCAATAAGTCAATTGCCTATAAATAAGTTGAGTGCCTAAAAATTTCTTTAGTCTTAATAGTGGTCCCTAAAAATTTGTCCTTTTGGATTCTAGTGTAATGTGTGCAACATTGATGGAAGAGGGAATGTTACTAACAGTGATAAGACATCTATTTAACTTCCATTGTAAGTGGTATAGGATGGAAGGATATGTGTCACCATTTTGGTGACCTAAACAAGTTCAAGGTTTCATTCAAATTATTTGGACTGAAATAAATCTTCAACCATTGATATACAATCATTGAATATTAGTTTGTAGATGGATGTTACATGCATGTTGGAGGTATGACACATTATTTGAAACATTTCCCAAAACATCATCACTGCAAACAAGCAATTAGAGCTTGCATGTGTACTATGTACTAACTAGAAAATACTTACTATAAAATAAATTAGGATTCACACAAGTTTGGAAATTAATAATCAAATACATTATCTAAATATTGTAAAATAACTAGAGCCAAAAAAAATACCATGCCACTAAAATATAAAATATCAACAAAACATGGTTACTTTGTATCTATTTTACATTTCATCTTCATATTTATACCAAAAATGGTTGTGGATTCCCTCAAAAAGGGAAGCAACAAGCTTCCAACCATTATATTTCATAAATTTTTTGATAATATGTTTTAGAAAATAAACCCTAACTAAACCAATGATTCTTCGTATAATGCTTCTATTATTCTTCAGAACATCCCAAAAGTGTGAAAGTTCTAGTTTTTTTGTTCCACCATATGAATTTCAATTTGGTCTTCAAAATTAACAAGGTTGGGACCCATTTCAATGAGCATTGCTTATAGGTCTTTTTTTTCTTCCTTTCTAGCTCTTTAATGGTGTTCATAGGATTAGCAGAGAGAACTTGCAAAGTTTCCATAAGCCTAGCAACAAGATCACTTTTCTCCTCATCCTCCTCTAGAGTCAAATCTAGGTTGATAACATGACTTGGATTTTCATTCGATGATCCCTCTACCATAGACAATCCCATTTCTGGCAATCAACTATGTTTCTAATAATAAAAATCACGAACCAAGATGTCGAAAATTTAGAGAATGATTTTTTGACTAGATTCCATTCTGCCATAAATGTAACAATACATTTCACATACATGTCATTCTTTAGATACCTCACTTTCTTAGAAATATTTGATTTAATACTAATCATAATATTTTGATAATTTGATAACCAATTTGATAAATATGCAACTAATTGTTATTAATTGATTCATTTAGTAGTCACATTGTTTACATATGATATGATATTAGTTGCTAAGCTATCTCAAAGTGCACATTCACCATCAAATTATAACTTTTGTTTCATTAGGTGGGAAAAATCACCTAATCCATGTTTTCCCCATTAAATAGGAAAAATCACCTGATCCAATATATATTTTTTCAATTAAATAGGAAAAATCGCCTAATACAATATACAAATTTTCTATTCAATAGGAAAAATTTCCTCGTATAATATATTTTTTCTATCACAAGGGACAAACTTGCCTCTTAAATTATATTTTTTTCCATCACAATGAAAAATATTGCCTCGATTTTATGAAATTTTACTATGGTTAGAGAAAAATTGCATCTAAAATTAAACTTCTCTTGAGATTGAATTTTTTTTGCCAATAGAAATTATTTTTCCCACCCAAAACTAATGTTGGATTTTCCACAAATTTATATATTTTTGGGTAGGGGGTTTCTTAAATTTATTCCTGCTAATATAAATGTTCCTTGTGAAAGGATGGATCCTGTTAGGAGTTAATGAAATGCATTTAGTACATATCAGTCCCTATTAGGAGACTTTAAATCCTTATTAGGAGATTCCAACCTTATTAGTAGTTGATGGGAAGATAAAATGACTCACTAAATAATACATATGTACTTTCCATTGTCCAAACAACTACTTATTTTCTAGATATAGTACTTTGTTAGCTTACTATGCATTGCACCAAAAACTTCTCTGATCAACAAATATTCTTTATCAATTTCACTAGATCTCACATACAAGTTTCTATACTCCTATTACATCAAAACCACACTCTACCACAAGGAAATAATCTTTCCTTTATACCAAGTCCTAAAAAATACTATTGAGTTATCCTTGGGGCTTTCTTAATTTACAATAATAATATAGGACCACTTTAAGATATTACATTTACAAGTTATATTACATCATTAAATCTTTTAACAATTACAAATGAATTGCTTATTTGCAGTCTTCACAATAATGTGCAACATCTAACTTTTCTCACTCAACTAGGCTATCTTAAGCATGTCTTCTTGCTCTATCTCAATGTGCTCAACTAGATTCTATCTTTGTTAGGAGATACAATCCAAATATCAAAAGCTGCTTCTCATCAACTCAATCTAGTAATTGCATTTCTATAGGTCCACACAACTATACCATGTAGACACTCTATAGAATATTACTTCAAGTATGCAAGCTTAGCCTCATCTTCAATCAACAAATCATGTGAAGCCAAACTGTGTATGTTTCTCTATTAGTCTTCACAAAATAACTAGTATGTTGACATTAATGATAAACTCTATCATGAATGCAACACACAACCTCTAAATTATGTCTCCAATAATGCTAAGATACTTTGCCATAGGAATACCAATATAATTCATGCTAACGATCTCCCCCTTTGGAATTGATGGAAACATAGATGAAAAACATTGAAGTTCCATAAATACCAAATGCATCTCTATTGTATTTGTTTCTCCATTCATGTTGCCCATTAAATGTATTAATCAACATTTCAAATCCTCTTCATAAATTAAATCTACCCATTAATCAAATATCCCCACCATGGAGTGATCTTCCATGTGTTATACTCTTTAATCTTCTAATTGTTTTTCCCTTATTGACATCAAAAATCAATATATGTGCTACTCTCCCCTAAAGGATATTTTTTATGTGCTATTCTCTCCCCATTGACATCAGTGACAAAGGTATCATTATGTCAATCTACTATATATGATATTTAATAAGCTCAAGTGTCCGAAGATAATATTAAATATCGGAACCAATAGTCCTTCATGACTCAACTTAGTCAAAGATACTCCCCCATAGAGGAAGCCTCAACCATCTAGTTTAGATAATGAAATTTCCTAGACTAATGCAATCAATACATCAAATACTCAAAAGTAGGCTTGGGCATAATCACAAAAATACCACTCAAGTACTCAAAGGCATCCTTAGCCAAAGGTTTTGTAAATATAACTACAATCTTCTCCTTTGTGCTAACATACTCCAATATGATTTCCTTTTCTACAACCTTCTCACACAAAAAGTGATACTTAAGAGATATATTCTTTGTCTTTGAATGGAATACCAAATTTTTGGACATACTCACTATACTTGTGTAATCACAATGTATGATAATAGGCTTTGTAAACTCCATTCCAATGTCCTTCAAATTTGTTTCATACAAATAATTTGATTAGAACTATTTGTTTCTTCTACATACTCTTCCTCTTTAGTACTATATGTAGACCTTAATGCATGACATATTGTCAATTAGTGCCAAAACACTTAGTCATTATGAGAAGTCAGTTTTCACCAAGTTACAAGACATAAGTGTTAACTGATCTCATGTATGAACTAAGTTAATAGTGTTAACCAAACTAGCAAAGAGAAGTGTCAACTGAGTTGGTAGTATCTACTAAGCTCCAATATAAATTGAGTCAGGTTAGTATTCTTATTTTAGAATGAGAACTAAACAGCCTAAGTAGTGACTTCTCTGGTTTAACCTGCTTCACTTGTTACAACTGTGGATATAGGGGGAAAGTACTAGGATTCATATAGGTACCAAGTCAAACCAACTACCTATTACCTATTGCCCACATTAGGCAATGTCAAGGTGTCCCTTATAATAATAGGGGAGCTACCAACTAGGAATGCCAACCAATTATGGCCAGATTCCTATAAAATTATAGGACATAAAAGGGGTCCTTTTAGGATAGGAGGCCCAATGTGAATAAAGTCATCCAATTTTTCTAAGAGATTAATATGGACTAAACATCTAGTATCAACTAAGTTCTAGAGTTAGCTAATGAGAGTTTTACCCAAGTGTTTGTAGTATCACCCGAGTAAGCTATTGGACTAGAGTCTCAACATTGAGCCAACTTGGTAATTTTTTTGACACTATTGAAGTTGTAGCTAACCTGTTGATGCAATTATTTGGATGGATATAAATATAAGGTGATTTGATTATCCAAAAAATCTATTATTAATTAAAGAGCATTACATGCAAGAAAATATGAAAGAGTAGAGTATTTAGAAGGCTACAAGTAGCATAAAGGAAAAGCATAGACTCATCTATCATGGTTAAAGTGATCAGTTTAATTTAAATAATCTTCATCAATAAACAAAGTTGCATAGCAGACATCAATCCACTAATTCATCCTAATAGGTACATCAGTCCTAAATCCTTTAACAGGGTGGACCTAATAGTCCATTGCACAAAATCCTAACAGAGTACATAATTAATTGTATTGTATACATCCTTTCACAAGGTAGACCTAACAATCCTACTTACTCTTAACTAAGTAGATCACCAGAAGTGATCAATTGTAATTCCTAACATACCAACTTTAGTACTGTAGTAGTGAACCATTGTGGGTGTCATACCCACACTAGTTTTACCTTCTATTTGTGTGTTTTTGGGTTACCAAACTTGAGTCAAAGTGTTATGGTGTTGTTACTGTATTGATTTATGTTCCATGCATGCAAGTAGATTAGGAAATATAATAAAGTGAAGAAAATGAAAGACTAATAAATGATCTTAGAGTAGAAAAGGAAACCAATGAAAGAATGATGATATCACAAGAAATCATAGATCAATTGGCTAAGCTGTCTTTGAATAGAAATGAAGGGAAATTAGGAATAGGATTCACTAAACAAGGAGAATCATCACAATAAGGAGCTCAAAACAACAAAAGAATTTCACGTAATCATCATGGAAAGTTAGGGCATACATTATAAAAATCTTGGAGCAATGGAAAGTCATGTTTTAATAGTAGATGTTAGAGTTGTGACAAGCATGGATACATAGAAAGTGAATGCATAGAGAAAGATAATTTTGAAGGAAAATTTTTCTCATGTAACAAACAAGGTCTTAAATCTTCAAAGTGTAGAAACAAGAAATGGAATCCTATTGACCAACTTGCTAAAGATATCTTTGGTTGGGACTAGAACATATGGTGTAGATGTTATCTATGTAGTTATTATGGACACATCAGAGCTAACTATATGAGGAGTCACTTCAAAAAGAGGAATCATACAAAAATATTATATGTATTCAAAGAACTTGGATATCTAGCAAAGAAATATATGAACAAACCTATAGTTGAAGATGAAAATAAATAAAAAGCTGATAAGATTAAGACTCAAATGATGCAGCAATACGTGAGGAAATCTCCAAAGAGTTCAAGCCAAACTAGTGAATTTATTGAAAACCAAGGCAATGAGGTGGGTGATTAAATCATCTCTATATAAACATACAAGGAGACCATTGGAGTTGTGAACAAAATCAAATTCTACATCAGTTCTAGTTATGCAAACAAGAAAGTCCAAACCAACATAATAGATGCAAAAGGAAAAATAGAAGAATCATGTCAAGTCTCATTTATAACTAAGATGTAAGTTCTAATTGAGTTACTCTTCAAATTCAACCAAGCAAGGTCAGACTCAATTGAGTCATTGACTAAATCGAGTGTGATCAGGTAGTCTTAACTAAGCTTCATGCTAAAATCAAAGTTTGAAGACTTAACCAAGCATCCACCTACCTATGTACAAAGCATTAATGAGGCCCCAAAATTGAAAATATAAGAAAAATGAGAAATTGAAGATTCATTTCTTCATTGCAAATTTAGATATCTAACAAAGCATAGCATTATTCGAGTCCCCAAGTGATTCAGAGTGGTGTAGGAGCACCTAGGTAGGTTGAAGGGTAGACCTAGGGTTTCTTTGGTGTTTTTGGATTTTTTTTATGCTAGCCACATCACTAAAGTAATAATATGATCAAATTGGTCCTAAGGTGGGGTTAGATAGGTTTGAAGAGTCCCACAATGCAATATTGCTCCTAATTGCTCAAAAAGTGCTCATTTGGCTCCATAGAGAAAATTGGGTTTGAGGGCCAAATAGGGAAGAAAGTATTTTGGGGTCCTTATTAGGTGTTTTTGATCCATATTAGGCCTTTTGGAAAGTTTGATAGCAAGTAGAGCAAGTTTGGGTAGATAATTTGCAAAATTGAAAAAATTGCTCATTTCTTGCAAAGTTGTCATTGACAACTTTTGCAACTTTTATGCAAAAAGAGAAAATTGTTTTTGGGAGCTCTTCAACCAATTAAATTAATTGCAAACTTACATTCCAAGACTATATAAGGTTGAAATAAACCTTTTTGAGAAGAAGAAGGTATTAGAAAGGAGAGTGGATGGATTGAAATCAACAATTTCTTTGTGTTAGGTTGTGGTGACTAATTAGGGAAGTATTGTACATACTTCATAAATTCTTTGAATTTTTTTTTTTTTGGACCATGGTCAATGTTGTGGCTAATGTATGGCTGACATATGGTTGAGATTGGTTTAGAATTAGGGATTGTTTTATTGTTGTGATGCAAAAATTGGTTCTTGCGGTGGTATTGAGCTATAAGGGATTACAGATTGTAATTAGGTTGTAATCATTGGATTGTAATAATATCAGACTTATTTTCTGGTGGACATAGCCCAAGGATTGGTTGAACCACGTTAAATCTTGGTGTCTTATGTTCTTTTTAGTGTGATCTATTATTGCTTATATTTGCATGAATTATTATTTCTGTTTTTGGTTTAATCCTAACAAGTGGTATTAGAGTGAGGTTTTTTTTAACTTATCCTCTACAGGAAAGTCTCACGGTTGAGTGGGTGTCTCACAGTTGAGTGGGAGCGATGGCAGATGAGGGTAAGATGAGGGTTGACAAGTTTAATGGGAAAAACTTTCCATTATGGAAGATGCAAATGGAAAACTATCTTTATCAGAAGGATTTATGGAAGTCATTGGAAGGAAAAACAAAGAATCAAGGATCTATGTCAAATGATGACTAGTATCTTTTAAGATAGAAAGGCATTTGGAAGCATTCAATTATGCCTGGCACCATCGGTGACATTTAATATTACAAAAGAAAAGACAATAGAATAGTTGATGCAAACCATGGTGAAATTGTATGAAAAGCCCTCTACTTCAAACAATGTATTTCTCATGAAGCATTTATTTAACATGAAAATGGCATAAGGTGGATTTGTTGTAGATCATTTAAATGAGTTTAATACTATTACTAGTTAGTTATCTTCTTTGAGTATCAATTTTGATGAAGAAATAAGGGCTCTCTTGATTTTGTGTTCTTTTCTTAAAAGCTAGAATGGCTTGGTAATGGTTGTGAGCAATTTTATTTCTGGATCTAGTACCCTAAAATATGATGATGTGATTGATGTTATTTTGGGTGAGGAAACTCATAAAAAATCCTTAGGTGGATCTACATCTGGAAGTGTTTTGAACACATAAAGTCAAGGCAGAACAAGTGAGAGAGGAAGTATTTCTAGAATTTGTGAAAAATCAAGAGGAAAGTCAAAGGGGAGGAGGTCTCAATTGAGAGGACTGAATGATTGCTAGTACTGTGGGAAATTATGGCATACAAAGAAATATTGTTGGAATTAAAAGAAAAATGAAAGAGATAAACTAGATGGAGACAAGGAGGCAAATGTGGTAAGTAAAAAATCCAAAGAGGATGCTTTGCTTCTATTTTTAGAAAGTGTTGATGATTCATAGATTTTAAATTTTGGTGCTTCATTTCATGCTACACCTCTTAGAGGTTATTTCATTGATTATGTCTAAGGGGATTTTAGACTTGTTTATTTGGGGGATAATGAACCGTGTCAGATTGTTGGAAAGGGAAAAGTTTAGATTAAGTTGTAGAATGAGAATCATTGGCTAGTACATGAGGTAAGACATGTTCCAAGGTTGATAGGAATTTAATTTTAGCAGAGCAACTCAATGATGAGGGTTCTGTAGTTACTTTTAATGATAAAAATTGGAAGGTTTCAAAAGGTTCCCTTATAGTAGCAAAATGCGTGAAAGTAGGCACCTTTATATCTTTGTATAGGTCATATTGTTCTTTCTACTTTAATTGTTTCAGAGAAAAATGAATGTTCAAGAATAATTGCTACAGTTGAGCAGGAAGAACAAAAAGCTACTGTAAATTTTGATACAACGTTGTGGCAAAAAAAATTTGGGCACATGAGTGAGAAAGGTATGAAAGTACTTCATTCAAAGAATATTTTACTAGGTCTAAAATGTGTTAACATAGATTTCTATGAATATTGTGTGTATGAAAAACAAAACAGATTGAATTTTGTGAAGACTGGGAAGGAAAACAAAAGGAGAAATTAGGACTTGTGCACACCATTGCATGGGGACCAACTCAAGTATCTTCCCTTGGTGGCTCTCATTGTTATGTTACATTTATTAATGATGCAACTAGAAGAGTAATGGATTATTTTCTTAGATAGAAATATGATGTATTTCAAACTTTTAAGAAATGGAAATGCTTGGTTGAAAATGGGATTGATAAGAAATTAAAATGTCTCAAGTCTGATAATAGTGGTGAGTATTGTAGTCATGATTTTGAAGATTATTGCTCCACTAATGGCATTTGTAGATAGAAAACTATTCCAAGGACTCCACAGGAAAATGGACTGGCTAAATGCATAAACAAGACTATAATGGAGCATGCAAGGAGCATGAGGTTGCATGCTGGGTTGCCCTTACACATGTGAGTAGAGGCTTTCAATACTACTATTTATTTAATTAATAGAGGTCTCTCTACTCCTTTGGGTTGTGGTATTCCAAAGGAAGCATGGACTAGTAAGAAGGTGAGTTATTCTTTTCTCAAAACCTTCAGTTGTGAAGCATTTGCTCACATAGATTCTAGAAATAGAACCAAGTTGGAAGCTAAGTCAAAAAAAAGTGTATTTATTGGATATGGCATTAATGAATTTGGTTATAGACTTTGAGATTTTGAAAATCATAAAATTGTAAGAAGCAGGGATGCCATATTCAATGAGAAAGTGTTGTATAAAGATCTGTTGTAACAACATAAGAAGAAAGAAGATGATTATGTAGTGTTGGATGATACTCTAAAAGATGATGTTCCAACCATTTATCATGATCTGTAACAACCACAACAATAAATGCCACACATACCAATGAATGTTAGATGGTCAACAAAGAAAATTAGACCTCCAAAAAGATTTTCTCCCTCTTTGTATTCTATTTTGCTAACATATGCTACTGAACCTAAATATTATGATGAAGCTGCATAAGTGTATACTAATATTTAGTGGGAGTTTGCAATGAAAGACAAAATGGACTCTTTGCTGAAAAATAAGACATGGGGTTTATGCAAGTTGCAAACATGGGGTTTATGCAAGTTTCATGTAGGTAAAAGGGCTTTATAGAATAAATAGGTTTATAGGTTAAAAGAAGAGGATGGAGGTAAGAAAATATTTAAAGCCAAGTTAGTTGTAAGAGGATTTGCATAGAAAAAAGAAATTGATTTTGATGAGATATTTTCTTCTGTTGTTAAGATGACTTCTATCTGTACTGTTTTAAATATTGTGGCTACTGAAGATTTTTATTTAAAGTAGCTTGATGTTAGAATAGCCTTCCTTCATGGTGATTTGGATGAAGAGATATATATGGCTCAGCTACAGGGATTTGAGATAAAAAGGTAAGGAGAACTTAGTGTACAAATTGAAGAAAAGTTTATATGGCTTAAATCAAGTACCTTAGCAGTGGTATCTAAAATTTGACAGTTATATGCATGAACATGGATACAATAGGTGTCATTCATATCATTGTGTTTATTTTAAGAGGTTGGATGATGCAAACTACATTATTTTATGTTTATATATGTTGATGATATGCTTGTAGTTGGGTCTAACATGGATCATATTAAGGGGCTAAAACACCAGTTAGCACATGCATTTTCTATGAAGGATTTGGGAGCAGCGAAACAAATCCTTGTCATGAAGATTTGTAGAGATAGGAAGAACAAAAAATTGATGCTATCTCAGACCAATTATGTTGTGAAGGTGTTGTAACATTTCTTTGTGGAGAATGCTAAAGCTATCAGCACACCTTTACTTAGTCATTTGAAGTTGACTAAGGAGATGTATCCAAAGATACAAGAAGAGGAGGATAAGATGTCCAAGGTACCCTATGCTTCAGCTATAGGAAGCTTGATGTATGCTATGGTATGTACCAGGCTAGATATTGCACATGTAGTGGGAGTCATTAGCAGGTATATGAGTAATCTAGGAATTGAGCATTAGAATACAGTCAAATGGATTCTTATATATTTGAGAGGAACATCTAATAAGTGTTTACACTTTTTGGACTCTACTACTACTTTATAGGGCTATGTTGACTCAGATTTGGCAGGGGATATTGATACTAGGTAGAGTACTACAAGTTATGTCTTTACTATTGGTGGGGCAACCATGAGCTAGGTTTTGAGATTACAGAAGGTTAATGCTTTATCCACTATAGAGGTAGAGTATGTTTTTGCTATAGAGGAAACCAAGGAGATGATATAGCTTCAATTCTTCTTGGAAGAATTGGGACACCCTCAAAGAGATAATTATTTGTTTATAGATAGTCAAAGTGCCATTCAACTTGCAAATAATTTAGCTTTGCATTCAAAGACAAAACACATATAGTTGTGGTACCATTTCATTCGATCAATTTTGAAGGATGGCTAGTTAAAGATGGACAAGATACATATAGATGACAATCCAAAAGATATGTTTACAAAGGTAGTAACAAGGGAGAAGCTAAACTCCTCTTTAGCTTTGGTTGGTCTTCTAGATTGCACATGAATAAAATAACAACAGAATCTAGGGCGGTTTGATCTAGTGGGAGCCCCATGTGGTAGTGGTATTGCTATAGGATCAGTCTCCAAGTGGAAGATTTTTGTCTAATGTGGAGTTTGATCAGTCCCCAAGTGGGAGATTGTTAGGTTGTGGTGACTGATTAGGGAAGTGTTATATATACTTGTGGCTGAAATTATGGCCAATGTATGGCTAACATATGGTCGACATGTTGTAACCCTAAAGTGGAAAAATACTTGTATAAAAGGGATTAGGGTTAGGGATTATTTTATTGTTGTGATGCAAAAAATATTTCTTGTGGTAGTATTGAGTTGTAAGGGATTACAGATTGCAATCAGGTTGTAATCACTAGATTGTAATAATATTAGACTTGTTTTTTGGTGGATGTAGCCCAAGGATTGGGTGAACCATGTTAGATCTTAGTGTCTTGTGTTATTTTTAGTGTG
The DNA here is from genome assembly GCA_028749045.1 of Cupressus sempervirens. Taxonomy (NCBI): domain Eukaryota; kingdom Viridiplantae; phylum Streptophyta; class Pinopsida; order Cupressales; family Cupressaceae; genus Cupressus; species Cupressus sempervirens. Next base: position 522,516,726 of record CM053792.1, read on the forward strand.
ATCTATTATAATCTAATATTTTTTTATATTTGCATGAATTGTCATTTCTGTCTGTGGTTTAATCCTAACACTTTGTTTTTAGTATTTCAATGCTTTGTACATATTAATTTTAGGGTTTTCTATGTTGGAAGTGTTGGTGGAGGTTTTCTTTCATATTTTTTTTCTTTGTGTGTTATTTTAGAGAGGTTTGTGGGTTCAAATAAATTATTTTGCTAGTCAGTAGGTAGCTAGCACAAAATGGGGTCTTAAGGCCATTTCCCACCATATGAAATGTAAAACCTTTTGGGATGTGGAAATAGACTCCTTGTACATTATTTATAGCAAATGAGAGCCCATGGGAAGCACAACAAGCAATTTTAGTGTGATTCCCTAGGCAAGCAAACCATGTTTGGTTAGGGATCACAAATCTAAAAAAGAGCATTTGAAGCGGATTGAAAGGTCTAATTATTCAATCCAAGAATGTGGTGAGTAAGTATATGGTGAGGGATAAACCCAATCAAGGGGAGGAGTCTTGGTAAGGACTTTTAGAAGGTTTAAAACCCAAACAACACCAAAATCTTTGAAACCCTCAATTTAAGCCTAAAATTATGCTTGGGCTATACATACAAGTTGGGGGCTTAAGAATACCAAAATCTTCAAGTATTCTAAAAAGGGTATCTATAAAGGTGATTTTTTTGGCTGTTGTTAAGGGATTTTTCAAAATATCTCAATTTTAGTGCATTTGGAGGGCTAATTCTTGTAGTCTTTTTCCAAGCAACTGAGTACAAATTGACTCGTGGATTGTAATTTGACTAGGGGTTTGCACATGTTTTGGGTGTAGTACATTGATGAGAAACCTAAGGCATGCCTAGGTATTCATTTGACCAAATGGAAAAGTCCAAGGAGCATTGGGGTTATTTGTGTGTTTGTGGAAGTTTGGGCAATCTTGTACTAACCTATTTATGTGCACTAATTGAAGAAGTAGGATCTCCTTGAGAGAAGATTGGAGCCATAGGGCATGAAATAAGCCTTATTTTATTATGTGGAAGACCTAAGAAGACCCTAGAGAGCTTGGATATGTGAGCAAGATTGGTTGTGACATCAAAGTGGTATTAGAGCAAGTTAAAGACTTGGACAAAGTTGGTGGATGTTTGTAGCTACTAGAGAGTTAGTAGGTTAAACTAGCATGGTGACTAATATAGAGCTATCTAAGGAAGTTGATTAAGAAAGGGAGAAGAAAAAAGTTCTTGAAGAATCCCTAGTAAAGGTAAAGGTGCAATTGGATACATTTGTTGAAGCAACTTGGAGGAAAGAAGAAGAAGAATTTGAGAAGGGTAAGGAGGTAGCAGAGGAGGATGTAATCCCTAAACTCAACCCTATCTTGAATGAAGGGACCTTCTTGAAGGCTATCAAAGTCCTAGGAGAAAAAGCTTTGGAAGTTGTACCACTTTTCAGTGGAAAGATGGACATAGATGCAGTGATTGACTGGATAGATGACATTGAGAATAAGTTTGAGTGTGAGGGGTATCAGAGGCACAAAAGGTTAAAGTTTTTAAGTCAAGTCTTAGATGCTCAACTCTAACATGGTGGAAATATGTACAAGATGAAAAATCAACATGGGTAAGACTCTGATAGCTAACTAGAAGGCTATGGTCAGTAAATTGAAGGGGAACTTCCTGCTTGAAGAATTTAAAATTTAGCTCCATAAGAGAAGGCAAGGATTAAAGAAAAAAGATCTAGATGTGACCTCTCATACCGAGGAATTGTAGAGGTTATATCTGAGATCCAAGTAGCAAGAAGATGATCCAATCAAAGTGGTAAGACATCTAGGTGGCTTGAAGTGGAATATCTAAGAGAAGCTCAGTTTGTGGACACCTACTATAGTTCAAAGATGCCATTAGCTAGCTCTAAAGGTAGAGGAAAAGAACAAAAGGATAGGAGATTCTAACTTCAAGGATAGAGGTAAGGGAAGAAACCAAAGAGGACAAAGGGGAGGCTACTAGGGTAGAGATAGTGAGCAGATGAATCAAGGGGAAAACAAGTTCACATAAATAGCTAGTGATAATTCCTCAAGAGGTGGTTACAATAGAGGGAGAGGCAACCAAGGAGGATCAAGTAGAGGGAGAGGATTAGGAAGATCCAATTCATACTTTGCAAGTATGAAATATTACAATTGTGGTGACTTGGGTCATCCAACATACACATGCCCAAAGAAGCCTTCTTCCTCAAAACAAGACAAAATAATGGCATATGTGCAAGATGATTGCAACAAAGAATCTAATGTAGATCAAATTGAGTCTAAAAAAGGTGAGAACCTCATGTTTAGGAGATTTCCAATCAAACAACCAACTCCTAATGAACCTAAACATAGGAGGGCATTGTTTAGGATAAAATGCAAAATCCTAGGAAAAGTATACAAAGTAGTGGTAGGTTCTAGTTCTATTGATAATGTACTATGAGAGGAGGCTATTACTAAGTTGAAATTATAGAAGATACCTCATGACAAGTCTTATGAGGTTACTTGTCTTAATGAGGGACAAAGCATCTTGGTGAACAAGCAAGCTTGGGTGGAATTCTCCATAGTAGGATACAAGGACAAACTATTGTATGATGTTTTACCTATGGATGCTTGTCATCTTTTGCTAGGTAGGCCTTGGAAATTTGATAGGGAAGTTGTTTATGATGGTAGGGAAAATTCCATAACTTTTAAGAAGGGAGGAAAAACCTTAAAAATTCAATCCTTATTGGAAGGGGAGGAAACACAAGCAAAAGTGCCTAGTGTGCTATTTGTAGTGGGAAAGAGTTTGTTAAAGACCTCAAGGATGAGGAATGTCAAAGTTTTTAAGTAATGCTGAAATATAAAGAAAAAGAAGATCTAGCCAAGGAACCCTTACCAATTGAAGTCCAAACTTTTCTTGAAAAGTACAAGAACATTGTGCATGATGGTACTTCAGCTACTCTACCTCCTAGGAGAGTTATTAGTCATAAAATTGACTTTGTTCTAGGTTCTTCCTTGCCCAATAAATTAGAATACAAGTTGAATCCAAACAAAAACTTAGAAGTGGCAAGATAAGTCCAAGAATTGATGGATCAAGGCTTGATACAAAAGAGCATAGGCCCATGTGCAATTCCTATTATATCGACATCTAAAAAAGGAGGGAAATGGAGATTATGTATATATTCAAGAGCCATCAATAGGATTAAAATCAGGTATAGGTTTCCCATACCTCGGATTGAAGACCTTATGGATTGTCTTAGAGGGGCTAAATACTTCACTAAGCTAGACTTAAAGAGTGGTTATCACTAAATAAGGATACATGAGGGAGATGAATGGAAAAAAAAATTTATGACTACTGATGGTCTTTATGAATGGCTTGTAATGCCATTTGGTCTTTCTAATGCTCCTAGCACATTCATGAGGCTCATGAATGCAGTGCTCAAGGATTTTCTAGGCAGATTTGTAGTTTTATATCTAGATGATATACTTATTTTCAGCAAGACTAGAGAAGAGAATATCAAGCATGTTGATGCATTTTTGAAGAGGCTTCATGAGGAGAAGCTAGCCATAAATCTTGAGAAGTGTGACTTCTTCAAGGAAGAACTTGCATACCTAGGCTTTGTGGTGTCTCAAGGTACATTAAAGATGGACAAGGAGAAGATTTTTGCTGTACTAGATTGGTCAACACCTACCACATCTATTGAGGTGAGAAGTTTCCATGGGTTGTCTCAATTCTATAGGAAATTCATTAGGAATTTTAGTGGTATTTGTGCATCTTTATTGGATACCATAAAAGGTGGAGTCAAGTCTAAGTTTAAGTGGACTTTAGAAGATGAAAAGTCATTTGAAATGTTGAAGAAACAAGTAGCTAATCAACCTATCCTATAATTTCTTAGTTTTGAGAAATTGTTCACCTCAGAATGTGATGCAAGTGACTTAGCAATAGGTGGTGTTTTGAGTCAAGAAGGTAGACCAATGAATATTTATAGTGAGAAGAATAATAAGGCCAAAAAGAAGTATTCATCCTATGACCTAGAGCTCTATGCCTTTGTTTAGTGCCTTAGGAAGTGGAGACATTATTTGTTTCCCAAAGAATTTATTGTGTTTACAGATAATCAAGCTCTTAGCTACATCAACACTCAAGATAAGTTGAGCAACAAACACTTAAAGTGGATGGAGTATTTGTAGGCCTTTACCTTCACAATCAAGCATAAGAAGGGACAACCAATCAAAGTGGAAAATGCACTAAGTAGGAGGATTATGAAAATCCAAGAGATTCAACTCCAAAGCATTGGAATAGAGAGCTTTCAAAATATCTACAAAGAAGATGAGGACTTTGCTGAAGCCTACAAGGTATACATGGATTTTGAGAATAATTTTCATATAATTTTTTTAGAATATACCTTGCAAAATGACTTGATATTCAAGGATAATCAGTTGTGTGTACCAAGGGGTTCCATGAGAGAGAACCTGCTACAAGAGAAGCATAATGGAAACCTAAGTGGTCATTTTGGTATCAGCAAAACCATAGAACTAGTGAAAAGGTTCTACTATTGGCCAAATTTAGCCAGGGATGTAACCAAGTATGTGGAGTAGTACATGGTGTGCATGAAAGCCAAAGGAGGAATCAATAATGCAGGTTTATGTTAGTCTTTAATAATTCCAAATAGGCCATGTGATTGTGTAAGTATGGGCTTTATTATAGGTTTACCAAAAACCAAGCAAGCGTATGATAACATTTATGTCATTGTTGATAGATTCAACAAAATGGGACATTTCATTTCATGTAGGAAAACTAATGATGAAAGTCACATTGCCCATATATTTTTCAAGGAGGTTGTACAGATTCATGGACTTCCATTAAGCATTGTATTAGATAGGAATGTTAAATTTATGAGCCATTTTTGGAAAACCTCGTGGAAAAAGCTTAGTAAAAACATGTCCTTTGGTTTAGCTTACCATCTCCAAATTGATGGTTAAATTGAAGTGGTTAATAGGACCTTAGGGAACATTCTAAGGTGCCTAACTAAGGAATATGGTTAAAGTGGGATGTTATCATTTCACAAGAAGAGTATTCCTATAACGATAGCAAGAATAGGACCAATAGAAAGAGTCCTTTTGAGATAGTTTATGGAATGCATCCAAGGGCTATATGTGAACTAAGATATGTTAGTGATATGGATAAGAGAAGTGGACAAGCTAAAGACTTTTTTCAAACCATGAAGGAGATTCAAGAGAAAGTCAAGAAGAACATCGAAGACAACACTCAAAAACTCAAGGCCAAAGTAGATGGAAAGAGGACAAAAATTTAGTTTTCAATTGGTGACTATGTAATGGTCCATTTGAATAAAGAAAGGCTTCAAAAATTTGTTCCTACCAAGATATAGATGAAGAGGGTAGGGCCATGCAAAATCTTGGCAGAGTATGGACGAAATGCCTATAAGGTAGATTTACCTTTAGATTTAGGCATATCCCCTATTTTTAATATGCAAGACTTGGTGGCATACAAAGGTACCTTACATTAGATCAATCTAGATTTTCATGCTAACCTTGAACCTACTGAAATACCTAATATCAGTAAGTTGGAAGCAGAGAAAGTGTTAGACTCAAGGGTGAAAAAGTCTACAAGGCACAAGGTGTATATGGAACATCTCATTCAATCAAAGGGAAAGAAAACTTCAAAGGCTACTTGGGTTTCTAAAATAGAGTTCAAGAAGGCTGGAATACCCTTATACATGTTTCCATCAATTGGGGCTTAGTTTTTTTTGATGGGGGGAGTATGGTGCAAGAGCACCTAAGTAGGCTGGAGGGTAGACCTATGGATTCTTTGGTGCTTTTGGATTTTAGTGATTATATCCACATCAATAGAGTAATAATAGGATAAAATTGGTCCTAAGGTGGGGTTACATAGGTTTGAAGGGTCCCACAATAAAATATTGCTCCTAATTGTTCAAAAAGTACTCATTTGTCTCCATAGAGAATTTTTGGGTTTTGAGGGCCAAATAGGTAAAGAACATGTTTTTGGGTCCTTATTAGGTGTTTTGGATCCATATGATTCCTTTTAAAAAAATTTCTAGCAAGTAGAGCAAGTTTGGGTAGATAATTTGCAAAATTACAAAAATTGCTCATTTCTTGCGAAGTTGGCATTGACAATTTGCAATTTTTATGCAAAAAGAGAAACTTCTTCATGGGAGCCCTTCAACCACTTAAAATACTTGAAAAATTAAATTCAAAGCCTATATAAGGTCAAACTCAACCTTTTCAAGAGGTTGGAAGTATTAGAAAGGAGAGTGTATGGATTGAAATCAACGATTCCATATTTACATTAGTTTATTTGTTTTGAGTGTTTCAATGCTTTGTACATATAAGTTTTAGGGTTTTATATGTTGGAAGTGTTAGTGGAGGTTTTTATTCATTTATATTTTTAGTTTGTGTGTTGTTTTAGAGAGCTTTGTGTGTTCAAATAAATTATTTTGTAAATCAGTAGGTTGTTGTTATGAATTAGGCAACTAGCACAAAATGGGGTCTTAGGGAAATTTCCCACCATATGAAATGCATGGCCTTTTAGGATGTGGAACTAGAATCCTTTTACATTATGTAGAGAAAAGGAGAGCCCATGGGAAGCACATCAAGCATTTTTAGTGTGATGCCCTAGGCAAGCAAACCATGTTTCATTAGGGGTCACAACTATGAAAAAGAGAATTTGGAGTGGATTGAAAGGTCCAATTCTTCAATCCAAGAATGTGTTGAGTAAGTATATGGTGAGGGATAACCCCAATCTAGAGGAGGATTCTTGGTAAGGAATTTTAGGAGGTTTAAAACTAGAACAACACCAAAATCCTTAAAACCCTCAATTTAAGTGTAAAATTGTGCTTTGGCTATATGAACAAGTTGGGGATTTAAGAATGCCAAAATATTCAAGTATTCTAAAAAGGGTATCTAGAAAGGTGATTTCTTTGGCCATTGTTAAGGGATTTTTCAAAATATCTCAATTTTAGTGCATTTAGAGGGCTAATTCTTGTAACTTTTTTCTAAGCAACTGAGCACAAATTGACCTGTGGATTACAATTTGAATAGGGGTTTGCACTTGTTTTGGGTGTAGTATGTTTATGAGTAACCTAAGGCATGCCTAGGTATTCATTGGACCAAATGGAAAGGTCCAAGGAGCATTTTGGTTATTTGTGTGTTTGTGGAAGTTTGAGCAATCTTGTACTAACTCGTTGATGTGTACTAGTTGAAGAAGTGGGATCTCTTTGATAGAATCCTCAGAGACATAGGGTGTGAAAGAAGCCCTATTTTATTAGGTGGAAGACCTAAGAAGACCCTAGAGATCCTAGGGTTTGTGAGCATGATTCATTTTCACATCATACAGTGAATTTGTGTTGAAGAAAAGTTGCACAAAAAATTACCATCTATATTTCTTCATCAACTAGGCAATATGGAAGCCTCTTTGAGCACAAGGGTTAAAAGGGGTTCTAAAATATTGGTGAAAAGCTTAGACTAAATTCCAACCAAGTTTAATCTTTATCCTACAATTACTAAAGAGAATGATCCACAAGGAGTGCACTTAGTTGATCCTCCCAAGGTACTTCTTATTCATGATGTTAGGTCATTTTATCACTGTTCAATTCAAGAATTGGGGAATTATGAGCTAGATTAAGCATATAGTGCATTATGTGAAAATGATGTGTTGAAACCAAAGCATAAGCATTTGAAAGTTAAGGGTTTGACCCACATCATTCATATGCTAGGGAAATTTCAAATAGAGTGGATTAGGTTTGTATTAAGTCAAGTTCATGACATGACCTTCTAGCTCAAGTAACCATTTCTCATCATTAAGAAGATTATTCATTGAATAAATAGTTACCTTATGCTGGAGAAGTCCAAGAAAACCAAAACCCTAGGATGGGAAGAACAGGCTAAGCTAATCCTAGCTAAAAGGGATGATAGAATCATGAAGTTGAATAATGTGACTAACATGGAAATCAAGTTCAACATTCATGTGAAGAAGAACCTATCTTTTGACCTCATTAAGCTTCAAGACATCCCGTTGAGAAAGAACATGGAGAACATTTGAGCCTCTAAGAAAAATTCATGCAAGTTTGGTTCACTCTTGATCTATTTATTATTTTATGTGTAAAAATTCTTTCCATAAAAAATAATTATTGTATGGAAGGAAGACACCCTATGCTATATCAAATTAATGAATTCATAGATGAAATAGGTGAGAACTTTGAAGGCATCATGGATGCATACTTTGAAATCTTTAAGGAGAGGATGTAGATTAGGTTTAGGATCCCTAAACAATAGGTGGGTGATTATGAGCAAGACATATGCTTCCTTCTTAACAATGACAAGGTACATATTCAAGTAGTTAGACCTAGTATTGCATGGGCGAAGCCTCTAGCATATGAGGTGAATATTGATAAAACCAGAGATATCATTGAGGCTCTCATCAATGATCCTATAGATCCCAAGGCTACGTACTTTGGAACATATGAAGAAGCAAAGAGTAGAATCTCACTTGTGGTTCAAATTCCTCAAATCTTAAAGAAAAGAAAGAAAAGGTTAGAAAATATTGAGAAGAAGCTTGCCAAATCATATTCTCCTCTCATGCATACTGGATAAAGGTGATGATGTAGAAGAGTAAGAAGAAGAGGAAGTTGATCAAGAAGAATATGTAGAGGAACCTCCTAATAATAAGCCAAAGACTCCATCAAAGAAATCAACAAGGTCCTCTACCCCTGTAATCACTGTTACCAAGCCTAGGAAGTCAAGAAGGAATTTTAGGCTCGAGGAAGAGATGATGATGCAAATGAAGATAACACCCCAATAATTTATTTGAAGAATCCACCACCTACCTTTGAGAAAAAAATGAAAATAAGTGAAAGAAGTGGAATGATAGGGTTCAAATTCTTCAAATATAATTTTAGAAGTAAAGAGGAGCATAAATAGATTGAAGATGCATTAGTTGAAAACATGGATAGATGGAAGTATGACCCCTCTAAACTCAAAGGGCATGCTCTTGAAACCTTACTAAAAGTTGTTTCTCACCATTGGAAAAATTCAATAAAAAAAGAGCCTTGAAACATTAGAGAATAAAATCTAAGGAGCTCATGCCAAACTTCTCTGACAAGGAAATGAAGGAGGCCTTGTCCAAATATGAAAACAAGATGAATCCTTGATTTAAATCCTTTCAGATTTTATCAAATAAGATAGAGGATGTTGTGTAGTCCACATCCAATATGTGGAAAGCCATTTTTAATTTTAAAGAAGAGGGAGAACTAGTAGAGGTTTAGGCAATTGAAGATTCTAATCCTAAGAAAATTGTTGCAAGGGTAATAACATCACTCTCATCTACACCACCTAAGGAAGCATCCGAGATATAGTCTACTGAGTTGAACCTAGTTCAATGGAGTAGTGATCTGAAGAGTATTATATCTTCACTGAGTTCTCTTCTAGTGGTAATTGAGCAATAGGCTCTCATAGTATCAATCGAGAAATAACCAAAGAAGGATTCAACTGATAAAGGAAAGGAGATCCTACCATCATCAGTTGTCAAGGGAAAAGGAAAAGGAAATATTTTTGATGATATTAATCTAGATGAAGAGATTTTAATCCCAAATTTAGACTAATCTAATCTATCTATTAAGTAGATGGATATATTGGGAGAAGTAAGAAAGAAAAAAGCCAAGCAGAAGATCCAAAGGGTAGAAATGGATAGAAGAAAAGTTTTAGAGGATATCAAAGATATATTTGTGGATGCCCTATCTATTGAGTTAAATGAAAAATACCCTATCATTAAAAACCTACTTTGAAATTATACATAAGTTCAATAATGACATAGATAGGTAGGAAAAACTCCTTGAGAAAGCTAAAAAAAGTTTGAAAACAAAGTGCTCAAAAATTTAGCAAGGAAGATAGCCATTTATCAAGTAGAATTTTCTACTTTAACTTCTACTTTAGAAAATGTTGGGAATATTGTTATAACTTTGTTTGAAAAATTGAGTGGTACACCAAATTCTACCAAGGAAATAAGGGATAGACTAGCTAAGATTGATATGGACTTGAAGGCTAGTGCAAGTCAGTTGGCACTCAACCCAAGTTTCGATTGAAATCATTTTGCAAAAAAATAGATTTTTGACAAATCTTCAGGTAGAGCTATTAAGAGAAGAGGCTAGAATTAGGGAAACCTTGGTAGATATATAGATCATGCAAAGACACTAGTTAAGGACACAAACCTTTCAGTGGCAAACCACATGTTTGAGTTATCAACATAATTTTAGATTGATCTATACATATAAAGGTGCTACAAGATAACTGGGATAAGAATATGTCTTTGATTTTAAAGGTACATCATGATTTTCTCCCTTATTTTGGCATAACCTTGTAAATTTTTGACATTTGTAACAAAAACAAAGGGGAAAGTATATATAAAAGGAGAAAAGTATATACATATATATATGCATGATAGAGGGAATATGTATAGAAATTGTATGTATAATAAAAGATATGTAAATAGAAGTTAAACAATTTTTTTTTTTGAAAACTCAAAACCAAATTCTTCCATTCAAACTAAGTTGCAGTTTTTAGTTCAAATTGAGTTGCAGAGTTTTTAGTGCAAACTAGGCTACAAAATAGAGCACACTAAAAGGAGGAGTTTACTTAAAGAATTTTGATTTCAGATTTTGTGCATGATAAGTGTTTTTGTTACTAATGCCAAAGGGGAAAATTGTAGATCTTGGCATGACATATTGTCAGTTAGTTCAAAACACTTAGTCATTAGGAGAAGTTAGTAGTGATTGAGTTACCAAATAGAAGTGTTAGCTAGTTCATGTGTGAACCAAATTAACAATGTTAACAAACTAAGAAGAGAGAAGCATCAACTGAGTTGAAAGTATCTATCGAGCTCTAGTGTAAATCAAGTCAGGTTAGTATTCTTGTTTTAGAATGTGAACCACGTAGGTAGAGTAGTGTGAACCAAGCCAACCAAGTTTATTGAGTGATCAAGATGGATTGAGCATCCAATATCAACTGAGTGCCAAAGTTAGTCAAGGTGATAGTATTTCCTGAGTCTTTGCAGTATCACTTGAGTAAGCTATTAGATCTGAGTCTCATCGTTGAGTTGAATTGGTAGTTATTTTTGAAACTATTGAAATTGTAGCTGACCTATTAATGAAATTATTTGGATGGATATAAACATAAGGTACTTTTATTATCCAAATAATGTACTATTAATGGAAGAGCATTACATACAAGTGAATATGAAAGAGTAGTGTATTTAGAAGGCTACAAGCAACATAAAGGAAAAGTAGAGACTCATCTATCAAAGTCAAGTGATCAGTTTACTTCAAAGGGTCTTTATTAGGAAATAAAGTTGCATAGTACCACTGATTCATCCTAATAGGTGCATCAGTCTCAAATCCTTTAATAGGATGGACCTAATAGTCCTTTTCAAAAACTTCTAAAAAATTACATACCTAATTGTATTGTATAAATCCTTTAACAAGGTGTACCTAAAAATCCTACTTACTCTTAACTAAGTAGATCACTAGAAGTGATCAATTGTAAGCCCTAACTGAACAACTTTATTACTGTAGTAGTGAAGCATTGGGTATCATTCCACCCCAATTTTAACTTCTACTTGGAGGGTTTCAAGGTTAGCAATCTTGTGTCAAAGTGTTATGGTGTTTTTACTTTACTGATTTATGTTCCATGCATGCAAGTAGATTAGATAATATAATAAAGTGGATTAAGGAGAAGAAGTCTTAAGTGCTTCTTGATTTTCCCTACCGCTTAGTCACCTAGCTTGTATTACATTTCAAATAATTGGTATCAAAGAAAGGGTATCTTTTCAAAAATTTAGCAATTTGAGAGAAAATATTAGAGACAATGGAAGTATACAACCTAGAGAAAGCCATTGAAGATGAAAAGTTGGAGCTACATGTGGCCATTAAACAAATCAAGAAACTGAAGAATCAACTCTCTTAATCCATGAAGAGAAGAGAAGAATTGGAAATACAAATGAATGCTAATCTATAAATAGAAGAAATAATTGAAGATATTTGGAGAGAAAGAAGTTCAGATGAAGCAAATGTAGCTATATAAGATCTATTTGGAAGGAACCTCATTTTGCAAGAAGTCAAAAAATTGAAAAGAGAACAAGAGATTCATTTAGTTAGGATATGTGAAGTTATGCAATAGAAGAACAAAGCTTACAGTGAAAAAGATATGGTAGAAGAAGAAAAAAATATTACTCAACACCACACTAGAAGAAAGAGACAATGAAATCCACTAGCTTCCACTACATCAGGTAGATATGATAAATCAACTAAATACTATAAATCAAGAAGTCATCAATCTAAGGACAAAAAATGAAAGACTTATAAATGATGTTAGAATAGAAAAAGAAACAAATAAAAGAATGATGAGATCACAAGAAAACATGGATCAGTTGGATGAGCTATCCAAGAATAGACATGAAGGGAAAACAGGATTGAGCTACACTAAACAAGGAGAATCATCACATCAAGGAACTCAAAACAATAAAATACCTACATGTAATCATTGTGGAAAGTTAGGGCATACATCAAAAAAATGTTGGAGTAATGGAAAGTCAAATTTTAATGGTAAATGTTACAATTGTAACAAGGATGGACATAGAACAAGTGAATGCACATAGAAAATTAAGTTTGAAGGAAAATGTTTCTCATGTAACAAACAAGGTCATAAATTTTTCATAGTGTAGACCCAAGAAATGGAATACTACTAAACAACTTGCTAAAGCTATGTTTGGTTAGGACTACAATACATGGTGCAAATGTTATCTATGTGGTGAGTATGGATATATTGGAGCTAATTATATGAGGAATCACTTCAAAAAGAGGAATCCTACCAAAAGATGTTACGTATGCAAAGAATTTGGACATCAAGAAAAGAGCTATATGAATAGAGCTATAGTTGAAGATGAACAAAAATCAAAATCTAATTGGATAAGGACTCAAATGAATCAACAATGGGTGAGGAAATCTCTAGAGAGGTCAAGCCAAAATAGTGAAGTTATTGACACCCAAGGTAATGAGTTGGGTGATTCAATCATATATAAGGAGACCACTAGAGGTGTAAATAAAGTCATATTCTATATCAGTTCTAGTCATGCAAACAAGAAAGTCCAAATCAACATAAGATATGCACTAGGATAGATAGAAGAATCATGTCAAGTTTCAGTTATAATTGAGCTATAAGTTCTAGCTGAGGTACTCTTCAGATTCAATCAAGCAAGGTCAGACTCAACAGAGTCATTGATTCAACTAAGTGTGATTAGGTAGTCCTAACCAAGCTTCATGGTGCAGTCAAAGTTTGGAGACTTAACCGAGCCTCCTTCACCTACCTATGTACAAAGCATTAGTGAGGCCCTAAAATGGAAAATATGATAAAAGGGAGAAATAAAAGATTTATTTCTTCACTATAAATCTAGAGAACTAATAGAGCACAACATTCTTCGAGCCCCCAAGAAATTCAGAGTGAATTTGTGTTGAAGAAAAGTTACAAGAAAAGTTACCATCTATAGTTCTTCATCAACTGAGCAATATGGAAGCCTCTTCAAGAACAAGGGTTAAAAGGGGTTCTAAAATCTTCGTGAATAGCTCAAACTACATTGTACCCAAGTTCAAGCTTTATTTTGTGATTGCTAAAGAGAAGGATCCACAACGAGCACATTTAACTATTCCTCCTAAGGTACTTCTTATTCACGACGTAAAGTGATTTTTATCACTGTTCAATTCAAGAATTGGGAAATTTCAAGCTAAATCAGGCATATAGTGCATTTTTTGAAAATCATGTGTTGAAACCAAAAACCAACGAGGAACTTTCAAATAAAGTGGATTAGATTTGTATTAATTTGAGTCCATTATATGACCTTCTGGCTTAAGAAACCATTTCCCATCACTAAGAAGATGATTATTTGAATAATTGGTTACCCTATGTTGGAGGGTTCCAAGGAAACCAAAACCCTAAAATAGAAAGAACAGGCTAAGCTAACCCTAGTTGAATGGTAAAATAGAGGCATGAAGTTGAATAATGTGACTAACATGGAAATCAAATTCAACATTCATGTCATATCTCATAAGATTTATAGGTCAAGCCAACCAAACACTATATGTTGTGAAATAGTTGACTTAGCATATAAGGTTGTGAAGAAGAACCTATCTTTTGACATTGCCAAGCTTTAACACATCTAGTTGAGAAAGAACATGGAGAGAATTCAAGCCTCTAAGAATAATTCATGTAAGTTTGGTTAACTTGATCTATTTTTTCTTTTATGTGGAAAAATTATTTCCATCAAAAGGAATTGTTTTATGGAAGAAAGACACCCCCATGCTATATCAGATCAATGAATTCATAAGATGAAATGGGTAAGAATTTTGAAGGCATCATGGATGCATACTTTGAAACTTTTAAGGAGAGGGTACAGAGTAGGTTTAGGATCCCTAAACAATAGGTAGATGATTATGAGCAAGACATATGCTTCTTGGTTGACTATGAAAAAGTACATATTTAGGTAGTCAAACCTAAGATTGCATGGGTGAAGCCTCTAGCATATGAGGTGAACATTAATGAAACCAAAGATATCATTGAGGCTCTCATCAATGGGCCTGTAGATCTCAAGACTACATACTTTGAAACATATGGAGAATCAAAGACTAGAATCTTACTTGAGATTCAAATTCCTCAAATATTGACAAAAGGAAAGAAAAGGTTAGAAAATATTGAGAAGAAGCTTGCCAAATAATATTATGCTCTCATTATTATTTCTTATTGAAGCTAAAGGTGATGATTTAGAATAGGAAGAAGAAGAAGAGGAAGCTTATCAAGAAGAAGAACAGGTAGAGGAACCTCATAATAATAAGGAAAAGATTCCATCAAAGTCTCCATCAAAGAAATTAGCAAGGTCCTCTACCCCTATAACCAGTTTTACCAAGCCTAGGAAACCAAGAAGGATATTAAGGCTTGACGAAGAGGATGATGATGCAAATGAAGACAACACCTCAACCATTTCTTTGAAGAAACCACCACCTACCTTTGAGAAACAATTGAAAACATTAAGGGAAGTGGAATGGCAGGGTTCAAATTCTTCAAATATGATTCTAGAAGTAACAAGGAGCAAAAAATGATTGAAGAAGCATTAGTTTAAAAGATGGATAGATAGAAGTATGACCCTTCTAAACTCAAAGGGAATGCTCTTGAAAACTTACTAAAAGTTGTTTCTCATGATTGGGAAGTTAGAGTAAAAACAAAGGACATTAAGGAAGCTCATGCCAGACTTCTTTGACAAGGAAATAAGGGAGCTCTTATCCAAATATGAAAACAAGAAGACTCCTAGATTTAAATCCTTTCAAATTTGTCAAATAAGATAGAGGATATATTGCAATCCACATCCAATATGTGGAAAACCATTTTTGATATTAAGGAAGAGGGAGACCTATTGGAGGTTCATATAATTGAAGAATATGATCCTAAGAATATCATTGCAGAGGTCATATGATCCCTCCCATCTACACCTCCTAAGGAAGCATTAGAGCTACAATCTACTGAGTTGAAGAAAATTCAATGGAGCAATGAAGTGAAGACTATTACATCTTCACTAAGTTCTCTTTTAATGGTAACCATGCAATAGGCTCCCATAGTATCAACTGAGCAACAACCAAAGAAGGATTCAATTGAAAAAGGAAAGGAGATCACACCTTCATCAACTATGAAGGAAAAAGGAAAAGGAAATATTTTTGATGATATTGATTTGGATGAAGAGTTTGTAATCCCAAATTGGGACCAATCTAATTTTTTTGCTGAGAAAATGGACATATTGGGAGAGCTATGGAAGAAAAGAGCCAAGCAATAGATCCTAAGGGTAGAAAGGGACAGAAGAAAAGTTCTAGAGGATATCAAAGATATATTTATGGATGTACTATCTATTGAGGTAAATGAAAAATCCCCTATCATTGAAAAACTGGTTGAAATTGTACATAAGTCCAATAAAGACATAGATGGGCACGAAAAACTCCTTGAGAAAGCTAAAAGGAAGTTTGAAAATAAATTGCTAGAAAATTTAGCAAGGAAGATAGCCATTGATCAAGTAGAATTGTCTACTTTAACCTATTCTTTAGAAAATGTTGTGAGTAATGTTGTATCCATTAGTTTGTGGTGATTGATAAGGAAAGTACTGTACATACTTCATAAATTCTTTGGGGTTTGGGGCAACACCTTGAAATTTTTTTTTGGGCCATGACTATCATTGTGGCTAATGTATGGCCAAAATATGGTTGACATCTTGTAACCCTAAAGTGGCATAAAATTACTTGTATAAAAGGGCTTAGGGTTAGGGATTGTATTATTGTAGGTGATACAAAAATTGGTTCTTGTGGTGGTATTGAGCTGTAAGGGATTACAGATTGTAATAAGGTTGTAATAACTGGATCATAATAATATTGGACTTGCTATTTGGTGGATATAGCCCAAGAATTGGGTGAACCACATTAAATCTGGTGTCTTCTATTCTTTTTTGTGTGATTTATTATTTTTTGATATTGTTTATATTTGCATGTAATTGTTATTTCTATCTATGGTTTAATCCTAACAACATCTTTATTTGTAAATTTGATTGATACAATAAATTTTACCAAGGAAATCAAGGACATACTAGCTAATATTTGTATGGACTTAAAGGCTAGTTCCAGTTAGTTGTCACTCAACCCAAGTTCCAATTCAAATCATTTTTCAAAAGTCATATTTTTGATAGATCTTCCGGAAAGCTATTAAGAGAAGGGGCTAGAATAAGGGAAACCTTGGTAGATTTATAGAGTATAATGCTTCCCCACATGGACATTATGCAAAAGAGAATAGAACTTGCAAAGAAACTAGTTAAGGACACAACCCTTTTAGTGGTAGACCACATGTTGGAGTTATCAATAGAATTTTAGATTGATTTGCACATACTAAAGGCTCTACAAGATAACTGGGATAAGACTATCTTTGATTTTGAAGGTACATCATGATTTTCTCTTCCATTTTGGCATAACCTTGTAAATTTTTGACATTGGTAACAAAAGGGGAAAAGTATATATATGCATAATAGAGGGAATATGTATAGAAAGAATATGTACAACATAAGATATGTAAAAAGAAGTTAAACAAAAACAAGTTTGAAAATTAAAAAATAGGCTATTTAGTTCAAACTGAGTTATAATATTTTCGGTTCAAACTAAGTTGTAGAATTTTTAGTGCAAATTGGGCTAGAAAATAGAATACACTCAAAGGGGGATTTTGACTAAGAATTTTAATCTTAGATTTTTTGCATGGTAAGTATTTTTGTCACTAATGTCAAAGGGGGATATTGTAGACCTTATGGCATGACATATTATCAATTAGTTCCAAAACACTTAGTGATTATGAGAAGTCAGTAGTAATCAAGTTACCAGATAGAAGTGTTAACTAGGCTCATGTGTGAACCAAGTTCACAATGTTAACCAAGCAAGAAGAGATTAGTTTCAACTAATATCTACCAAGCTCCAATGTAAACTGCATTAGGTTAGTGTTCTTGTTTTAGTATGGGAACCAAATAGTGTGAACTGAGCCAACCAAGTTTGCCGAGTGATTAGTATGGATTGAGCATCTAGTATTAACCGAGTGCTAGAGTTAGCCAAGGTGAGAGTGTTTCCTGAGTGTCTATGGTATCACCCAAGTAAGCTATTGGACCCAAGCCTCAACACTGAGCCAACTTGGTAATTATTTTTGAAACTATTGAAGTTGTACCCAACTTGTTATTGCAATAATTTAGATGAATATAAATATAAGGTACTTTGATTATCCAAATGATATAGTAACAATTGAAAAGAATTGCATACAAGAGAATATGAAAGAGTAGAGTATTTAGAAAGTTACAAGCAACATAAAGGAAAAATAAAAGACTCATCTATCACAGTTAGGTGATCAGTTTACTTCAAAGGATCTTCATCAACAAAAAAAGTTACATAGTAGAGATCAATCCATTGATTCATCCTAATAGGTGCATTAATCCCAAATCCTTTAATAAGGTGAACCTAATAGTCCTTTCGAGAAACTTGTAATAGAGTACATACTTAATTGTATTGTATAAATACTTTCACAAGGTGGACCTAATAGTCCTACTTACTCTTAACTGAGTAGATCACCAAAAGTGATAAATTGTAAGCCCTAATAGGCTAACTTTATTACTCCTATAGTGAAGCATTGTGGGTATCATCCCACCTAGTTTTACCTTCTACTTGGAGGGTTTTTGGGGTACCAATATCATGTCAAAGTGTTATGGTGTTATTATTTTATTTATTTATGTTCCATGCATGCAATTAAATTAGATAATAGAATAAAGTGGATTAAGGAGAAGAAGTTTTTAGTGGTTCCTAATTCACTCCCCCTTCTCAGTCACCTAACTTGCATTACATTTCCAACATTATATGAAATATAGTTTTGTTTCTTTCTTATCTAAGAAAAACAATCTTTGTACCAAGAAAAATGGTCCACCACTTGTACTTTTTCTATCACCAACACTTCCTTCTCAATCTACATTAGTGTATGCATATAAAGTGAAGTCATGTGATCTATCATACAACAATCTATAATTAGGTGTACCCTACAAATATCTAAAAATACTTTTCACTACTACATAATGTGACTCTTTAGGATCAACCTGAAGTCTTTCCATAATTCTAACTACATTGGCTATGCTAGGTCTAGTGTGTGTCAAATATTACAAACTTCCAATCATATATCTATACTTCTTTTGTTCAAAAATAGGAGATTCACATTTGTTAGATAACTTATGTCTAATAACCAAGGTGTATCAATAGGATTACAACTTTCCAAACCAAATCTCTTTAATAAATCCATAAGATACTTTGTTTGTGATATGAATATCCCATCTTTGTTTTGTACAATCTACAAACCTAAAAAGTACTTTATCTCACCAATTATGCTCATCTCAAATTCTTTCTTCATATTTTCTGCAAATGTTTTGCTTTCTTCATCATTTCCTTTGAATATTATGTCATCAATGTCAACTACTTCAATAATTAATTAACCACTGCCATTCTTTCTCAAATTTAGATTGCTATGAAAAATAATTTCTATAAATTCCAAACTAACTAGATACTTGTCCAATCTCACATACCAAGCTCTAGGTGCTTGTTTCAAACTATATAGTGCTTTCTTTAATATGAAAACCATGTCTTTGTTATCTATTAGGGGAAAACTATTAGGTTGTTTTATGTATACTTCTTCTTCAATTTCTCTATTCAAAAGGGACAATTTGACATCCATTTGATAAAGTGCAAATTTTTTTTAGCTCCATATGCCAAAAAACATCCTAATTACCTTTATTCTAGAAATAGGTGCAAATGTTTCTTCAAAGTCAATTCCTTCATGTTGTGAGTAACCTTTACAAACCAATTTTTATTTTTTTCTTACAATGTCACCTTCTATATTCATCTTATTCCTAAATACTCACTTATTTCCAACAACATTCTTATCCTTAGGTTTAGAAACCAATTCCCAAGTATCATTCTTTTCAATATTTTCTAGTTCTTCTTCTATAGCTTGAATCTAATAATCATCCTTACAAGCTTCATCAACACTTTTAGGTTCAATTTGAGAAATCAAAGATAATTCCTCATATACCTTATTCCTTCTTAAAACTCCTATATCCTTACTTCTAATAATCTGATTTGTAGGGTGATACTTTGTCAAAATTCTCTTAGGTGTCGCTGTCTCAACTCTGATTTTAGTTTTAGACTCATTCTTAGGTTCTTCTCTCTATTCCACTGTTTGTACTTAATTATACAAATCAAACCCAGTCTCATTAAACAAATCAACATTCTTTGGGTTAGTCCTTGGATTAGTCTCTTTATTGAGATTATAATTAAGTATTATTTCTTGAATTCTAAACTTTTTATCAACTCTAACATTTGTGCTCTCAACAATAGTCTTAGTTCTCTAATTAAAAAATCTGTAAGCTTTTCTTTTCAATGAATAACCAAGGAACATACCTTTATCACTCCTCGAGTCAATCTTTCTAATGTAATCTTCTCTTTTAATGTAACATTTACATCCAAATATTCTAAAATACTTAAATGATGGTGCATGTCCAAACCAAGGTCCATAGGGAGTCTTATTCGTACCTTGTCTAATTTGTACTTTGTTCACATTGTATTCATTTATTCTTTCTAGAATGTCTTTACCACATTATTCTCAAACTGTTGACATTTCAATCATGTTTTTTATTAGTGACATACACTTAGATTGTAAGTATCTATCGAGCATATGTATAGTTAAGAATGTTAACCAATCATTTTAGATGCTATTGAGTTATACAATTGCTACCGAGTCCCTTGGACAGTATTCAATTTGTGCTAAGTAATTACTACAAAGTTGTTGACTTGTAGTGTGAATCAAACATCATAGTATATGCCTAGTTTATTAGTACAAACTGAGTTGTGCAGTGCTTAAAGAGTTCACAGTTGATGTGATGCGAGTCTAGTGTTACCAAGCTACACAGTGTTAACCAAATGACTCAGTTTATACTAAGCTCATAGTGATAGCATTGACTGAGCTATGAAGTGTGAATCAAGTGATTTAGTTTATATGCCAAGTTTCATAGTATTCACTGAGTCACCAGTGCATACCAAGTTCAAGACTACTTGGAAGTGATCAGTACAGATCGAGTTTCTATGTCTATAGAGTGCATGATGATGCTAAGCATTGATAGTAGATACTAAGTATCATAACCTCACCGAGCTAGTCTTCAAAACCCAAGTTTCTTCATTTGGGCAAGCTTTGTGTATTTTGTGTAAACTTGTATTGTGATCGACTTTGTAATTTATAAATTGGATCAGTATATATGTAACATATTGTATCACATCCAATATGATGGAATGATGTAATGTAACAAGAAGAGGAAAATAGTAAAGTGAATTACAAAGGCTACAGTAGTATAAGGAGTAGAAAATATTTATCTATCACAGTAAGGTGATTTCTACACTCAAAGGAATCTCATTCAACAAATCAAGTTGTAGATCAAATATTAGCTACTATTTCATCCTAATAGGTGGATCAGTCAAATCCTTTAACAAGGTATACCTAATAGTCTTGTGTAAATCTCTTTACCAAGTGCATACTTCATTGTATGTTTATAAATCTTTTTTAAGGTGAAACTAGTAGTCCTTATTGCTCCTAACAGGGCAGATCATTAGAAGTGATCATTGTAAGCCTTAACAAGCCAACTTTATACTACAGTACTAAAGGTTGTGGGTATCATTCTCACCTTAGTTTTATTTTCTATTTGAAAGGTTTTTGGGTCACCAAATTGTGTGTCAAAAAGTGTTATGTATGTTTTAATGTTTTTAGTTTCTCATGCATGCAATTAATTAGATTAGAATATACATGAAGGATTAATTGATAATTAAGGATGAAGTTTTATTGGTTACTAATTCACCTCTCCCCTCTCAATAAATTAGCCTATCATAGTATTTCTAATAATTGGTATTAGAGATTTGTGGTTCTCAGAGAAAAGTTTAACAACTTGAGCAAAGATCAAAAGCAATGGAGGTATTCAGACTTGACAAGGCTATTGACAATGAGAAGCTAGATTTGGAATTGGCTATTGGACAACTCAAGAAAGCAAAAGAGAAACTCTCTCAATCCTTAAGAAGAAGAAAAGATCTTGCAATCTAGATGAATGACCAACTCTACATTGAAGAAAGAATTAAAGACATCCACTCAAGTAATTCAAATGAAGCTAATGAAGCAATCAAAGAACTATTTGAAAGCAATAGTACTCTTCAAGAAGAAGTAATAAAACTAAGAAGAGAGCAAGAAATTTAGTCAGTAAGATTGTGTGAAGTCATAGAAGAGAAAAATAAGATAAAAGAAGAGATAGAAGAAAAGAACAATGAAATTCAACACCTATCTCTTTAGCAGATAGACTTTATTTATCAGCTCACTAATGAAAATGAAGAAATCATGAATCTAAGATAAGAGAATGAAAGATTGCAGAATCATTTAAACACTAAAAGGAAAACCAACTAGAGGATGATGAAATCTCAAACAAACATGAATCAATTGAATGAGCAAATTCATTACAGACAAAAGGGAAAAGTAGGAATTAGATATACAGAAGAAGGTGAATCATCCAAGTAAGGAGCTCAAAATAATCGAAGACCTACTTACAGTCACTGTGGTAAGATTAGTCATACATCAAACAAATGTTGGAGCAATGGGAAAGCAAAATTCAATGGAAAATGCTACAATTGTAATTAGCATGGACATAGGGCAAATGAATGCAAAGAGAAACCTAAATTTGAAGGCAAATGTCAAAAATGTAAGAAGCATGGGCACAAGTCATTATAATGCAAAACTAAGATATTGAACCCAATAGAGAAAATTATAAAAGTATTTGGTTGGGACTATAACACTTGGTGCAGAGGTCATTACTATGGAGAATTCAAACACATTGGAATGAATTGTGTAAATGATGGAGACACAACCAAAGACTAGAATGAATACACAAGAAAAGGAAAATATTATTATCAATGAAAAATTCCCTATGGGCTTACAATAGTATGATTCTGGAGAAAGGAATCCTCCACACAATACCTTCTCTCTAACTCCACTCAAAACTACCTTTACAATGCCAAAAATGTTCTTAAATAGACCCTAATTCATTTAGGGTTAGGAATACATTCTAGAATATGCTAGTTGACATCCACTACCAAAATAGAAGGTCCTAGAAGTCACATTAGAAGTCAGCGTAAAATTACAAGAATCCAAAAATAGTAATCCAACTTTCAGGGGGCATAACTTTTGAATTGTGACTCTGATTGATGAACCGTTTACATTTCTAGAAAGCTCTTGAAGTTCTTTGTAGCCCTGTGGACTAGCTTTACTCATCCCCCATTTTTTGGCTCTGTACTAAGCCATTTAGTGCCCCATATTTGACTTTGAAGTGCTCTTAAGAGGTCTCCAGGAAACTTAAAACTGCAATAACTTTCTAACCATAAAGTTTTTTGACTTGATTCTTTTTTTGGAGTGCTTTAAATTACAAGTATAATCATCCTCCAAATTACACCCTCTAATTGATCATAATTTTGACTCCATTATAAAATAATCCATTTTTTGCATTTACACGTATGTTAGAAAACTAATAGTGAAACTATGAGAGTTGGAACCTTTATTTGACTTGAAGGGTATCCAAAAGTTCAAAAAACACATTAAACAAAAACTATCTCTAAGCATATTTTTGGGTGATACAGGATTGCCCTTACACCACTGGCTCCTGCATCAGACACCTAAGGTAGATTGAAAAGTGACCTTGTCACTTTATGGTAGAGAAAAACCCAAATGGGAAACCTTCACTACTAATATCCAAGTTGAGTCCTCTATTGGACATCCTTTCCACTTCACTAGGTACTCTTCATACTACCTATTTTTGGTAATCCTGCCCACACAACTATCTAGAATCTCTTCTATCTCCTCCTTCTTAGAAGTAGGAATTGGACATGGCTCCAGCATCAACTCCTCATCTACACCATCATCATGATATTCTATTAAGTCTGCAATGTTGAAGATTGGAGAAATGTGAATCCCATCTGGTAACTCCACCTCATATGCATTTCTCGAGTCATGTTTGTTCAAAATTTTGCAGGGGCCAAATTTCTTCATCTTTAGCTTGTTGTAAGTACCCACTGGAAACCATTCCTTTTGTAAGTGTACATTAACTAGATCCCCTACTTAGAACTCCTTATGTCTCCTCCTTTGATCTGCCTTGGCTTTATACTATTGATTCATCTTGGTGATGTGTGCATAGACCACCTCATGTAGGCTCTTGATATGTTCAACAAATTCTTCTACCTCAACACTTGTCCTCTCCTTTTGCTCCATTTTTCTCAATTCTAGTGTAGTCCTTAGACTACTTCCATACACAATTTGGAATGGTGATCTACTAGTACTCCCAAAATTATATTAAGCAAATTCTTCTTGTGGCAGAATCAAATCCCATCCCTTAGGCTTATCTCCCACTAAACACCTTAGCAAATTGCCCAGACTTCTATTTACCACTTCGGTCTATCCGTCAGACTGTGAATGATGTGTAGAACCAAACCTCAATTCTATCCTCAACTTCTTCCATAAAGTCCTCTAGAAATACCCCACAAATTTAGTATCTCTATCAGAAACAATACTCTTTGGGAGACCATGTAGCCTCACCACCTCTTTAAAAAACAATTTTGCAATATGTACAACATCATGAATCTTGTGGCATGGGATGAAATGTGCCATCTTGGAGAACCTATCAACCACCACAAACATTGAGTCATCACCCCTTTGTGTCTTTGGCAATCTAAGAACAAAATCCATACTTATGTCCTCCCATGGCTTTGATGGAACATGCAATGGCTAATAAAGTCTAGTATTTTGACTAAATCCTTTGGCTGCTTGACATACTTGACAACTCTGCGCAAATTTCTTCACATCTTGTGACATTTGAGGCAAAAAATAATGTTCTCTAAGAATGGAAATGGTCTTATTTTAACCAAAGTGTCCTACCATTCCCCCACTATGTTTCTTTTTGATCAAGTTCTCCCCCATGGAACTCCTTGGAATGCATAATTGACTGCCCTTGAATAGCATACCATCCTGAATCAAATAATCTAGCCACCTGGTCCCGTCTATAGTAATAGGTTCTTTACAAGCCTTCCACACTTTAGAAAAATTAGGATCCTTCGGGTATAGATTCTTGAGTTCATCAAACCCAACCACTTCAACCTACATTACTGTAAGCAACAACTGTCTCCTATTCACTGCATCTGCAACCCTATTAGACCTTCCACTTCTATGTTTCAACACAAATGTATATCTTTGCATGAACTCTACCCACTTCATATGTCTCTAGTTTAATTTACCTTGACTATTTAGGTACTATAATGCCTGGTGATTAGTGTACAAGACAAATTCTTTTGGCAATAAATAATGCCTCCATTTCTTTAAGGCTTGAATGATTGCATAAAACTCCTGATCATAAATAGAATACTTTTTCTTTGTGTCATTCAAATTTTCACTAAAATATACAATAGGCTTACCTTCTTGGCTCATACAACCCCAATAAAACTGCCACTAGCATCACAATCTACGTAGAACACTTTACTAAAATCAGGAAGTGCCAACATAGGTTGTTTTGTCACCTTCTTCTTCAACAATTCAAAACTCTTTGCAGTTGCTGTAGTCCACTTGAACTCTTTCCTATACCCCCTTATTGTTTCAGTAAGGGGTGCACATATGCCACTGAAATTCTTAATGAACTTCCTGTAAAAACTAACTAGACCATGAAATGATCTCACCTTAGTAGTAGACCTTGGAGTAAGCCATTCCAAGATGGTCTTTACCTTCTCTGGATCCATTTTGAGACCTTCATATGATACAACAAACCCCAAGTAGACTAACTCTTTTTTTACAAAGCTACATTTCTTCAAATTAATCAACATTTTCTCTTCCCTCAACCTTTTGAGAACACTATGAATGTGCAATAAATGTTCATGCAAAGTGTTATTAAAAATTAAAATATAATCCAAATAGATAATAACAAATTTTCTCAAGAATTTCTTTAGTATCTCATTCATAAGCCGCATGAAGGTGCTTGGCGGATTGGTCAGTCCAAAGGGCATGACTAACTACTCATATAGAGCCTCCTTGGTCTTGAATGTAGTCTTCCACTCATCTCCCCCTCATATCCATATCTGATGATAACCACTCTTGAGTTTGTGAATTACTGAGCTCCACTCAAGTAGTCCATAAGATCATCCATTCTTGGCAAAGGAAACTGATACTTGATGGTTATTCTATTTATAGCTCAAGAGTCTATGCACATTCTCCACTCTCCATCCTTCTTTGGTGCTAGTACTATAGGTATTGCACATGGACTCAGGCTCTCTTGAATCAAACCCTTCCTCAATAGCTCCTGAACTTGTTTGGTTAGCTCCTCAGTTTCAGTAGGAGTCATCCTATGAGCAGCCTTGTAAGGCAAACTAGCTTCAGGAATTAAATCTATCTAATGACTAATTTGCCTTACTAGTGGCAACGCTTCTAGAACAATATCAGAGATGACATCTCCATACTCACTTATTAGGCCTGAAACTTCAGGTGGAATTTCACTACTACCTTCCTTATCTCTTCTTGCAATCAAAGAATAACACATATGTTGATGTTTCATAGCATCAAAAAAATTTCTTCCATCAACAAGACATATCCTAGTACTACTACATACCTTTCCACCTTCCTTTATCAAGGGCTTTAATTTGTGGCAAAATCCATCCTTTGTCAGAGAGTATGTATTTGCATAACCATCATGTACAACATGTCTATCAAATTTCCATGGTCTTCCCAACAATAAATGATAGACATCCATTGGAATAATGTCATAGAGAACTTCATCATGGTAACTCCCAATCTTAAACTTCACCAAACACTATTCACTAACTAGGAACTTATGATCATCCTTCACCCAAGCAATCTGATAGGGTTGGGGGTGTTTCTCCCTCTTGAGCTTTAGCTTAGAGACCATCTCCTTAGACACCAAGTTGTTAGTGCTGCCACCATCAACAATCACATCACAATACCTATTCTCGCATTTGCACCTAGTACAAAACAAACTCCTCCTCTGTCTAGATTTAATCTCATTACTTAGTAAGACCCTTTCATTTATGAGAACCTCTCCTCTTCCTGCATCCTCAGAATGTGATGACTATGCATCCTCATCCACATGAGCAACCCTTCCTTGACCATCAACTCTCCTATCTAACCTCCCTTGTCATTGAGGGTATTCAAATGCATGATGACCTTCTTCATTGCAATGAAAATAGGTACCACTAAAGCCTCCTCTTCCTGAACCTTGTCCATGTCCTTTTCCTCTTCCTCTCTAATCTCCAAAGTTTTGATTATGGGAGCCATTGAAACCCTCATTCCTTTGGTTCCTACTAATACCCACATCTTCATTTTTCTTCTGGGTCTCATTTTGACCTTCGAATGACCTACCACCACCCCTTCCTCCTTGACCGCACCCTCTTTGCCTTCCATCAAATTTTTTTTTTAGCTTCTCTTCAACTCACAAGGAAAACTAGTATGCCTCTTCAATGCTAGTCATTCTAACTAGACTTAACTCCTCTTGAATGCTAGGTCATAACCCACTGAGGTAACGAGCAACCTTCTCCTTATTAGCTTCTGTATGCCCTGCCCTAATAAGAAGTTGATAAAATTTCTTTGTATATTTCTAGATAGATTTTCCTTACTTGCTTTAACCCTTACATTTTCTTGAACAATTCAAGCTTGTAATCAACAGGAGTGAATCACTTCTTTAGTTTGTCCACCATGCAATCCCACCTTGTGATTTTGTCCTTTTCCTCTTCTAGTCCTTTCCAGTTGAATCTCTTGCCACTAGATTTTGGCATGGCCTTTCATTTTGGCCTTCAAAAACTTAACCCTCTCTAGGTCTCTAATATCCTCATACTCAAAATACTCCTCTAGTTCACTGATCCAATCAATCAACTCATCCAGGTTTAGAGTTCCTGAAAACAAACCCACATCAATTTTAGGTCTTTTTCCAAGCTTAGAAATGGTCCTAAAAAGCCTCTCCTCTACCTAATTTATGACTTCCTCTTCACCTTCCCCTTCTTGTCCAATATTTTCTTCTTCTTCATTTTTTTCCTCACTGTCATTGCTTGCGACAACATTCAATCCTCTGTGGATCTCCTCCTACAATGCTTGAACTTGTCTCTAGAGGGCTCTAACCTCAGGAGTAACAACTTTGACCCTTCCACCACATTCCCTTCATGGAGACATCTTCTTGTCTCAAACCCACAACCACACAATCCTCGTGCAAATTACCTCACAGTTGGTGCTCTGTCTACATACTCAGAATAACCTGATTTGATACCACTTGATGGAGACACAACCAAAGACTAAAATGAACACACAGGAAAAAGAAAATATTATTATCAATGAAAAATTTCCTATGGGCTTATAATAGTTTGATTTTGGAGAAAGAAATGCTCCACATAGTACCTTCTCTCTAACTCCACTCAAAATTGCCTTTACAATGTCAAAAATGTTCTTAAATAAACCCCAATTCATTTAGGATTAGGAATACATTCTAGTTGGCATCCACCACCAAAATAGAAGATCCCAGAAGTCATGTTAGAAGTTGGTGTAAAATTAGAAGAATCCATAAATGGTAGTCCAACTTTTAGGAGGCATAACTTTGAATCGAGATTCTGATTGATGAACTGTTTACATTTCTGGAAAGCTCTTGAAGCGCTCTACAACCTTATGGACCAAATTTTCTCATTTCCCATTTTTTGGCCCTATAAGAGGCCATTTAGTGCCCCATATCTGACTTTGAAGCAATCTTAGGAGGTCTCCATAAAACTTAAAACTGTAATAGCTTTCTAACCGTAAAGTCTTTTGACCTAATTCTTTTTCTAGAGCACTTTAAATTACAAGTGTAGTCATCCCTCTAAATTACACCCTTTAACTCATCATAATTTTGACTCTATTACAAAATAACCTATTTTTTACATTCACATCTATCCCAAGGCACTTAAAAACTCTAACCCAGAAAACTAATAGTGGAACTGTGAGAGTTGAAACCTTTATTTGACTCAAATGGGTATCTAGAAATTTAAAAAACACATTAAATAGAAACTATCTCTAAGCATATTTTTGGGTGATACAGGATTGCCCTTACACCATTGGATGCTCCTGCATTAGTAAAACATCATGTGAGGATAAGAGATACTTCCAGAAGATGTTTCATTTGTACAGAACTTGGTCATCTTGCCAAGAGCTATATTGGAATTGGAATAATTGAAGATGAAAAGAAGACAAAAGCTGATAACATCATAAAGTAGATGAGACAACAATGGGCTCCAAAATCTTTTGAAAATACAAGTTTGATCACTAATGAAGATGTCACTCAAGAATTGGGTGACTCTACCATTTCCATTTGATCTCTCATAAGAGAATTGGAACTAGGATTTTGAAGAAAACATCTCACATCAGTTTTGTAATACTCCAAAATTGGCTCATTGCATGATACCAATTCTGGTCTATCTAAATCAATTCTATAGTCCTATTTCACTAGGCAAATTCTTATTCTAATTTTTGCTACTTGACTTAATTGTCAAATGCTTAAAATGCTAATTTGCATTAATCAGACTCTTTATTTAATCCCTATAGTACGCACTCATATTAGCCATGTTAAACCTATTTGATTTCAATTTAATTTAATCTAAAGTATTCATACTTTATTAAATTAAATTATCTCCTAAGGCTAATGTACTATGAAATTACATTTATTTAATTTAATAAATATGTCTATTTTAATTAATTAAATAAAATTATTTAATTAAATAGAAAAGCTATTTCTAATTAATTAAGAAAAGTTATTTAATTAAATAGGAAGCCATTCCTAATTAATTAAATGAAGTTATTTAATTAAATAAGAAAAGTGTCTCTAATTAATTAAATAAAATTATTTATTTAAATAGAAAAGGTATTTATGAGAGCATATCTCATTTTATTAAATTAAATATCTCTCCTAATTTTCTCTTCAGTTCAAGAATGGAAATTCTTAGTTCAATGCTGATCAAATTAGAAGTGACCCAGATCACTTGCTTTTACACTAAAGTCTATCTGAGCTGACTGACTCTTACACTTAGATCTAAGTTAGTTAACTCCCTTTAATTTGAGAATCTTCCACCTTAATTGAACCTCATCTTCAATCCTAACCGTTGATTGAAATCGATCTCAACCGTTGATGGATTCTAAGAAAATCTATTTAAGAGACCCTCATTTCTTCATTTTGAGAGGATGAATGAAATTGCTATCGAAGTGGTGTTGAAATTCATATCACATTTTCTCACATTTTCTCACATTTGTCATACACTTGCATCCTTAGTTTAATTTCATTTAGCTTAACTATGCATATGTTAATCTAGTT
The DNA here is from genome assembly GCA_028749045.1 of Cupressus sempervirens. Classification (NCBI taxonomy): domain Eukaryota; kingdom Viridiplantae; phylum Streptophyta; class Pinopsida; order Cupressales; family Cupressaceae; genus Cupressus; species Cupressus sempervirens. The sequence goes on from CM053792.1 coordinate 522,546,773, forward strand.
TGCTTTATTTTGTTCTTAGATTACATTGCATATCTCATTTAGAATACTTTGCACATTCATCTAGATTAGCTGCATTTCTTTAAATCCTTCATTGTTAGAGGGTTTGGTTGCTTGCACCTTGATTCTAAGGATATTAACAGGCAAAGTCCCTTTAGATAGAAGGTAACAGGTTGACTTGTAGGGAAAATCTTGGGTGAACAATCTCATGTTCACTCCAAGATGAATCTACATACAATGACCATGTTGAAGTGTGTGTGTTAACAAAGACCACATATCCACGCATACAAGTTCCAGTTAGTAGGTTGAAAGATCCAAATCAACATTCAAGATGCAAAGGGATCACCAAGTAAAAGATTCTAGTAATTACCAAATAAGGTTGAGTTACTGTCTTACCAAGTGAGGTTGGGTTGCAGACCCTGCTGAGCAAGGTTGGGAGTAACTAAGTTATGTATGGTTAATGAGTCATGAAAGACTATCAAGCATTTAATGCAAGCAAAGCGGATGACAGTCTGTCATTTGAGTGAATAATCATACCAAACATTTATGGAAAAATTTGATGAAAAAGGGTGAAATTAAAGTCATTTCTCACCACAAATCTTCAATAGCTATCTATGCAGAGTGATCTTCAAAGCTTTCAAGCAATTTGAGCGAATCCTTATTGAAGATTTTCATATTCTCTCAAACCCTACTAAGAGAAGATGGCATGCACTAGTAGAAAATCAAAGAAAGCTTTAGACATGTTAGTTCAAGGCATGGAATGGAGGATACAAAACTTTAAGTTGACTCCTACCATTGTGAAAACCCTAGATCCGAATGGAGCTCAATCTTAAATTCCACCAAAGGTATTGTTAATCAATGATATTTTTTCACATTTCAAATGTGCTATTCAAGACATTAGAATAATAGAGATGGATGAATCATTGAAGTAATTTTGTGTTAATGGTGTGTTGAAACCTAAGCATCAACATATTAAAACTAAAGGTTTAACTCACATTCCACATATGCCATGAAATTTCAAGTAAAATAGATAAGATATATTCTCAGTCATGTGCACAATGGTTAACTATTGTTGGAACAACCTATTTTGGTAACTAAGAAAATGATCCATAAGATCATTAATCTTCCCATGTTGACAAAAGAAAAAATGAGTAAAACACTAAGTCGGGTCAAACTAGAGAAGAAAACCCTTGCCAAGTGGGATTGAAGGGGAATGAAGATCAGCTATGTTACTAACATAGAACTCAAGTTTAGGATACATGTCAGCACTCACAAGATATATAGTTGGAGTAGATTAAACAATGTATTATGTGAAGTAGTGGATTTTGCATACAAGGTGGTCAAGAATAACTTGTCACTTGACCTTGCTAAGTTGATGTTAAACTAGTTCAAAAAGAACATGGAGAGTATAAGAACTTCCAAGAACAATCCATGTAAGTTCAGTTCACTTTTGACTTGTTTATTTTTCTATGTTCAAAAGTTCTTACCATCTAAAGGTATAGTAGTTTGGAGAAAGGATGTACCTATTCTTTATCAAATTAATGAGTATATAGCTGAAATGGGAGAGAACTATATAACTATTATGGATAACTATTTTGATGCATTCAAAGAGAAGATGAATAGAAGATTTAGGATTTTTAAGAAACTAGTTGAAGACTACAAAAATGATGTTTGTTTCATGTTTGATAGTGACAAAGTATACATTCAGGCAGTTAGACCAAGGATATTATGGGTAAAGCCTCTTGGTTATGAAGTAAACATAGATGAAACCAAGGACATTATTGAGACACTAGTTAATGAGCTTGTTAACCCTAAAGCTAAATACTTTGGCACTTATGATGAGGCAAAGGCTAGAATTGAGCTTGAAATCAAACTCCTTCAGGAAGTCAACAAATGAAAGAAGAGAATTGCCAAACTAAAAACCAATACCACTCTTCTATTGACTGAAGGTAAAGGAGAAGATGAAGAAGTAGAAGATGAAGAGAAATTAGAGGATGAAGAGCCATTAAAGAAGAAAGGTAAGGTAATTATTACCAAGCCTGTCAAGAAATCTACTAATGTGTTTACTAGAAGATCATCTAGGAAGAAAGTAGATAAAGGAGGAGATGTAATTTTCAAGAGGTCTCCACCTACTACTAAGGAAAGGATGAAAAAATTAGAATCAAAATCTAGCATAACAAATTTCAAGGCATTAAAGTACGAGTCTAGGACTGTAGATGAGCAAAAAAGAATAGAAGATATGTTAATAAATAAAATGGATAAGTGGAAGTATTCCCTAGCCTAGCTTGCTCAACAGATTCCAAATGTTCTAATGGACAAGGTCAAGCCAAGAAGGGAGAATGACATGAAAACTACAAAATACATATATGAGTAGACCTTGAGGCAACTCATGCCAAATTTGGATGATAAGTAGATAAAGGAATCTCTGAAGAAAAATGAAGAAAAGCTTACTTTGAGATGCAACACTTGTCTTGTACTATTGAAAGACATTGAGCATGTAGTGAAGAATGCTACAAACACATGGAAGAATTTTTATCTTCTTCACAAGTTGAGTGATTTTGTAGTTAGTGTCAGTGACAAAGATGATGATGATGAACCTGAAAAGGATGAAGAAATTGATGCTGAAGAAGTAACTCATTATGACAATGTAGATGATATGGAAGAAGAATAGGGGCAAGAAGCTATCAAGGAAGATTTACCAGATGTGCAAAATACTAAGGAGACCAACCTAGTAAAAATTTCTATAGTAGTCATAGCATTGCTTCCTCATTCTCCAAGCAAAATTCTAAAAACATCAAGCCTAGAGAAAGATTCAACAGGATTGATTGTGACAAAAATGGTTAGTGCAAGGACTCAATCAATTTTTGCACCCATCCAACTCAGCACCACATTGACAGAAGTGACAAACACTTCATCTACTAAATAGCTAACACTTCCCTCTACATCAATTTTGGTAACTTCAAGTATTTCTACTATTGGTATTTTAGAAATAAGTGTAGTATCTATATTTCTAGCGAGTTCTACCACTTCTACAATTGTTTCTATTCCTAGCATGCAATTAATAAGTGCAAAGATAGTTGAGACCAAGCCTCAACCGAGCACAAGATTTTTGGGTAAAGGAAAAAAGAAGGAAGAAGACATAGATCTTGATGAGGAGATTGTTATTCCTAATTGGGATATCTCAAATCTCAATCCTGATTAGATGCATATTTTTAGAGAAATTATTCAAAAGAAAGCTAAGTAGTAGAGGCTTGGAGAAGAAAGGAATAAGGAATTCTAGATAATTGAGGATGCAAAGAATATCCTTGCAGAGGCTCTAAACATAGAGGTTGATACTTCTCAACCAATTTTGAATCATTTAGTAGAAGTAGTCTAGAAATTCAATAATGATTTGAATGGACAAGACAAATTGTTGTAGAGAGTTGAGAAGAAATTTGAAAATAAAGTTTTAGAACTTATTACTCAGCAAATTGCTATCCATCAAGTAGAATTATCTACTATTCTAGACTTATTAAAGACCTCTTGCAACATGTGTCTTTACTATTTGGTAAACTCTATAATATATCAATTTTCACTAAGGAAATAAAGATAAACTATTAAAGATTGATGAAGATCTGAAGGCAAGTGCATGGTAGTTGCAACTTGACCCAAGCTATAGCTTTGCCCATTATACCAAGATTAGATTCCTAATTGATATGTAGGTAGAATTACTTAGAGAAGAGAGAAGACTAAGAGCTATATTGATAGATATACAGAGTATGATTCTCCTAAACATGGTTACATTGCAGAAACACATTGCACATGCTAAAACACTCATCCATGACAACAAATTCTCCATTGCAAACCATATGATAGAACTATTAGCAAAAGTGCATATTGTATTGTACACACACAAGGTGTTGCAAAAAAAATTAGGACAAGACTTTGGCACTTATCTTAAAGGTACATTCATATTTCTTGTCACATTTTGGCATTACTGTATAGTATATATAGCATAAATCTTTGGCATTAATGTCAAAAGGAAGAAAAGATTGATGATTGTAGAAGAGATGTATATTGTATAAACGGGGAGAAGATGTATATAAATGTATTATGAAAAAGGAAAAGATGTATAGACAAGTGGAGAAAATGTATATATCAGATGTGAAAAGATGTAAAGTATACTATATATTATGTATGGGGGAGCATTACTATATTATTCATGTATAGAAATGCATCTCCTACAAAACCAATTTTGAGAAATCTCAAAAATAGTATACTCTACTGAGTTGGAGACATAAGGTGATGGATAAAGGTGTTCTTGAACATTTTGAATTCAAGCTTTGACTAATAAAGTGTTTTTGTCACTAATGCCAAAGGGGGATATTGTTGACATTTTAGTCATATTTGTTATTAGTGACATACACTTATTGAGATTGTAAGTATCTATTAAGCATATTGTATAGTTAACAATGTTAACCAATCATTTTAGATGCTACCAATTTATATAGTTGCTACCGAGTCCCTTGGATAGTATTTAGTTTGTGCTGAGTAGTTACTACAAAGTTGTTGATTAGTAGTGTAAACCAAGCATCACAATATATGTTGAGTTTATCAATACAAACTGAGTTATGCAATGCTTACCAAGTTTGCAGCTGATGTGATGTGAGTCTATAGTGTTAACTAAGCTACTTAATGTTAACCAAATGACTTAGTTTATACCAAGCTCATAGTGATAGCATTGACCAAGCTATGAAGTGGGAATCAAGTGATTCAGTTTATATGCCGAGTTTCATAGTATTCACTAAGTCACCAATGCATATTGAGTTCAAGACTACTTGGAAGTGATCAATATGGACCGAGCTTCTATGTCTACAAAGTGCATGAGGATCCTGATCATTGACAGTGGATGCTGAGTATCAGAACCTCACTGAGCTAGTCTTTAGAATTGGAGTTTCTTCATTTGGGCCATCTTTTTGTATTCCATGTAAGCATGTATTGTGGCTGACTTCGTAATTTGTAAATTGGATTGGTATATATGTAACATATTGTATCACATCCAGTATGATGGAATGATGTAATGTAACAAGTAGAGGAAAGCAGTAAAGTGAATTATAAAGGTTACAATAGTATAAGGAGAAACAAAGATTTATCTATCACAACAAGGTGATTTCTACACTTAGAGGAATTCATTCAAAAAACCAAGCTGTAGATCAGAACCAACTATTGTTTCATCCTAACAAGTGGATCGGTCAAATCCTTTAACAATGTAGACCTAACAGTCTTGTGTAAATCTCTTTACTAAGTGCATACTTCATTGTATATTTATAAATACTTTTTTAAGGTGGACCTAGCAGTCCTTATTGCTCCTAATAGGGTAGATCATTAGAAGTGATCATTGTAAGCCTTTATAGGCCAAATTTATATTGCAATACTAAAGCTTTTGGGTATCATTCCCACCCTAGTTTTATTTTCTATTTGGAAGGTTTTTGGGTCACCAAATTGTGTGTCAAAAAGTGTTATGCATGCTTTAATGTTTTTAGTTTCTCATTCATGCAATTAGATTAGAATACACATGAAGTTTTAGTTTGTAATTAAGGATTAAGTTTTATTGGTTACTGATTCAACCCTCCCCTCTTAGTAACTTAGCCTATCATAATATTTCCAACACAAATATCATAGATCTTACTACCTTTGTTATAGATTTGTTTCTCCTCTTCTCTATACTATTCTGTTTAGGTGTCTTAGAGGTTGAAAGATGTCTCTTAATTCCATTTTCTTCAAAAAAACTATTAAAATCATTTGAAGTAAACTCTCATCCTCTATCAGATCTTAAACATTTAATCTTTTATATAGATTAATCATTTTCAACTCTACTCTTGAACAACTTAAACTTCTCAAATGCTTGAAATTTTTCTTTAAGAAATGCTACCCACAAAATCCTAGTAAAATCATCACCAAGAATCATAAAATATCATTCACCATAGAAATCTCTTATCTTTTAAAGACCACTCAAATATGTATGTACTATCTCCAACTTCATAGATGTAGTAATTCTTTTTCTTGGAAATGAGCTTTTATTATGCTCTTCAATAATACATTCCTTGCATACCATATTAGTAGGCTTCACAATCTTAGGAAAATGGTCTAGGGGCACCTAGGTGGGCTAAGGAAGACCTAGGGATGGATCCCTTTGGGATTTTGTCTTGTATTGGTGCTATCCACACCACTATGTGAATAAAATAACTCATGTAGTCCTAAGAGGTTGGGTATTAGGTTTGTCAAACCCAAATAGGTCAAAGTTGCTCCTAGTTGCTTACTAGGCCAAACTAGGTGTTTTGGGGCCTAGAAAGCTAGAATAGTCAAAAAAAGATTTTGAGGTTATATTTTGGTGTTTTAAGTCCTATTTGGATATTATGAAAAATTTTATGACCTTTGGAGAAATTTTGAGGGTCTAACTCAACAAGATGTAAAAGTTACTCAATTGTAGTCAATGTTGCCAATGACAACATTGACAACTTTTCTTGAATTTTGTGCAACTTTGTCAAGAAGAGGAGATAAATATCTGAAATAGTTAGGAACACTCATGGTAACTATATATGAGGCTATTCTCAACCTGTTCAAGGGATTAGAGACGTTAGTTTTTGGATTTTATAGATTGAGCAACAATTCTTCGTGACAGTTTTATGTTTTTGAGTGTTCTTGGCTTGTATATGGATTAGATTTGGAATTTTCTATATTGGAAGTGTTAAAGTCAATTTTTTAAAGATTTTTTATGGGCTTATCTTTTCATTTTCATAGATTTTTGGTGCTTGATTAAATTTTTTTGGTCTCTACTAGTCTGTTGTTCTGAATCAGGTTGTTTACAAGAATGGGGTCATAAGGCAACTTCCCATCATAGGTATTGTACAAAATTTTTGGATTTGCAACATGAATCAATGTAAATTTTTTTATAGTGAAATTGGGGCTCTAGAATTTTAGGGAGCTTTATTTGAAGTGATGCCCTAGGCAAGTCCTCATAACTTGGTTAGGAATCACATGGCAAAAGAAAGTAGATTTGGAGTGGTTGAACGTTTGTCATACTTCAACTAGATCTTCGAATATGTTAGGAGATATTGTGGGGTAACCCAAATCCAAGTGAAAATCATTAGAAGAATCCCTAAAGAAAAAAAAACCTTCTTTTCACCAAACTGCCTGCCAAGCCCTTAAAACCCTTGTTTTAAGGCAATTGTGTCATTGCTGCACAAATAGATTGAGAGACCTAGACCCTCAAAATCCTTAAGGTGTCTAAAAAGGGTGTCTAAATTGGTGTTTTTCTTGGCCCTTTGTTAAGGATTTTTTAAAAATAATTGAGTTTTACTTTATTTGGAGGGCTAATTGCTTATAGCCTTAGTACAAGTATTTGAGTGCATTTTTACTTGATAGTTGGAAATTGATTAGGATTTCAAGTCTAATTTTGATTGAGGACCTTGAAAGAAGTTCAAGTACCTTCCTAAATGAAAAAATAACCAATAAGGGAAGACAAATGAACATTTGGAGTTACTTGTGATGTTGGTGAATTAGCAAGCATATCTGTTCTACCTAATTGATGGACACAAATTGAATGGTTCAGGACCTCTTAAATAGATTCCTAAGGAGTAAAGGGTGAGTAAAAAACCTATTTGGTCAAGTGTATGATGTAATGAAACCTTAAGAGATCTTGGGGTAGAAGAAAGATTGGTTGTTACATCAGAGTGGTATCAGAGCAAGTTGAGAACTTTCAAAGTGGTGTATGTTTGCAGCTATTGGAGAGTTAGTAGGTGAGTCTATTATGGTAACTAATGTAGAGCTATTTAAGGAAGTGGATGAGTAAAAGGAGAAGAATAGACTCCTTGAAGTAGCCTTGGAAGAGGTGAAGAAAAAATTAGATGAAGTTGCTGATGTAACTAGAAGGAAGGAAGAAGAAGACAAAGATAAGGGTAAGGAGGTAGTAGAAGAGGATGTTGTACCTAAACCAAACCCTATCATGAACAAGGAACCCTTGTTGAAAGCTATGAATGCCCTGGGAGGGAAATCTTTGGAAAGTGTGCCACTATTTAGTGGGAAGATGGATACAGATGCAATGATGGATTGGTTGAATGGAATGGAGAATCTTTTTGAGTCTGAAGGGGTATTAGAGTCACAAAAGGTCAAACTAGCTAAGCCAAGACTTAGGGGCTCAACTTTGACATGGTGGAAGTATGTGCAAGATGAGAGGATCAGCATGGACAAGAATATTGAAGCCACCTGGATGCCATGGTTACCAAGTTGAAAGACTTGGATGTAGCCTCTTATATATAGGGGTTTTAGAGGTTGTGCCTTAGATCCAAGAAATGAGGAGGAGACAATAAAGGTGGCAAGGTATTTGGGCAATTTGAAGTGGAACATCCAATAGGAGCTTAGTTTGTGGGTTTAATCAACTAAAAATGGTCATCTAGACTACGAGCCCCCTTTCTAGCATTTTCCCATAATTTATCTAATGGTTATTTTTTATCAAATCCTCAAAAATCTATTTATTCAATTATAACCTATGGTATGACCACTTTATCCCAAGTTCATATTTAATTAAAAGAACATGTCCCCCTTTTAATTAAATAAAATTCTCCACTCATCTCTTATCCTAAGTGTGCACACATAAAGTATTATTCCTATTTTATAAATAAAAGAAAAGGCATTTTTTTCTACACACGAATGCATATTTTTCTATGTGAGAGGACTCTTCTACTTTTAAAATAACTTTAATTCTCCACCACACATTTCAAACCTTCTCAACAGTCAACCATTAATTGTGATTGGTTGAGATGCTTGTGCATATGGATCACTTAAGATGTATTCTCCTCCCTTGATTATTCCTCTTTTGCCCCTTAATATCATCCATCCATTTTTCTTTAAAAGGGAGGGCTCTCTCCTCATTCAAAAAATCTTAGTCTCTCATTCTATTGTTATGCTGCAGGTTTTCTTGGTGATTTTGGAGACATGGAGCATTCTTGAATTTTTTGCATTTTAGCTTAGCTCTCTTCTACTTACATTATGGCATACTTTTTAGCTTAGCTTCCTTTATGCTTTATCTTAATTCTCTTTTTTATCTTGCATTTCATTTAGAATAGATTTCATTTGCATTGCATTCATTCTATATTCTTGGATATTGGCACTCTTTCCTCTACTCTTTGAATCTTTCGTTCTATGGTGCACCTTGCAAGGGTTGCATAGTTTGCTTCATTTGAGAGCCACCATCTCATAGCCTTTGCACATCATAGATAGAGAGCTATAAGCCAGCTCTTGAGACTCCCTCTTCTATGGGTTCTCTCAAGAAGAATGATTTATAGAAGTGTGACACTTTTATGCACACATTTTTGGTGCCCACCGCGGGGCTTGAAGCAAGTTTCTAGAACTATTTTCTTTCATTTCTCATTTCTAATTTTTTATAGAAGCATATTGGATCTAATCAAGTGGTTTTATAGAGATTTCACTTTGGTTTTAATGCTAACCCATATGCAGATTGGTTTGAAGGCCAAAAACCTAGTTTGTTTGAAAATTTGATCATATCTCCTAAACCACTTAGATTTTGGTTCTAATTTTTTTTTTTCAGGTTATCTATGTGTCTAAGATGTCTCAGTATGATTTTTAGACCAGTTTGATTTGATTCGCATCAGTTATAAATTTTTCTTTATTTTTCATAAAAAGTCATTTCTGGTCACAAATCAGTAAATTTTTTTTAAAAAAATATATTTTCAAAAAGGTTTTTGAATTCTAGGGGGGCACTTTCTTTTTGTTTTAAATTTTGAGGTTGTATTAAGGATCAAAACCCCGATTTGATAAATATGGTCAGTTTTGACAAAATGGGTCCCTAGAGCACAAATGGAGAGATTTTTTTGAATTTCTTGCAGTTTTGGGAAGCCCTCTAGTTTTTAGTAGGGGTATCTTCTTTTCATTTCTATTTTTGAATCCAAAATCATAGCAAACAAGTCCAATCTTGTTGACTAGGTCAAAATCAAAGAGTAAAAATGAGAGCATTTGTGATTAACTTGCACTTTCTTTGCATGCACTTGGTTGGAAGATGACTTGGATTTTTGAGAAAACTAAACACTCTTTTTTCAGGTTTTACTTGGTTGTTATCCCCTGACCTTTTTTTCTTTATAGGAAGTTTCTCATTTTCATTGCTAAAAAAGAATGCTTGTCAAAGCTTCAAATGCACAAGGGCTACTACTAACACTTTTTTGCAGGGCTGCCCAATGCATAAAAATCCAACTCGATTTTTTTTTTTTCATGTGTAACATCTACTAGTTGTTCATTTTTTTTAGGCACATTAAACTTGCAATTGAGATTTCTTGGTGATAGAAAAGTATGTTCTTCACCCTTGTGATGAATTAGAAATCTTGACCCACCTTTGGATTTTGAAAGCAAGTGGGTAATTGAATCTTATTAGCATGTTTGGGGGAAGAAATCCAGGTAGGAGAGTATTCTCTTCACCCTTAAGGTGAATCAAAAATCATGACCCTTGAGAGTGGATCCATTTTGTGATAGTTAGAATCCTTTAGAGGGCCTTCTCTCAGACAACCTGAGAGGAATGACCCAAGTGGGGACAAGCAAATTACCTAGCTCTTCCAACCTACTATAAACTCAAGACTATCAAGGACACAAAAACTTGGTAGATGTAGTGTTTATATTCGCTTAGTGTGATCACTTATGGGATTTTGACCATAAGGAGATCACTAGGCAAGAATGCTTAAGGTGCTCTTCTGACTGTGAGGTCTATTACCCACCTCAAGGTGGGGTGTCCTGTAATTGGGAGCAAGAGGAACGCTATGAACATAAGCCCTTTCTAAACACCCTAGGTTAGTAGCTACCCTATTTTGCCACTTAACTCCTTGGTGCAAGGATCGACCCTAGTGGACTACCTAGATCACTTGAAGATTTTACACTCACCATCTGTGTTCCTTTGGTTTTGCTTATGCCACTTCCATGAAAAATCCAATATCTCTAGTGGATAACCACTTGGTGTGAGGTGAAGGAGCATCAAGCATGGGCCAAGTTGTTGAGTAATGAACCATGAATTTTAGGTAGATATTGCTTGATGTGTTCTTGAATGTGCTATACCTGTGAAAATATTTTGAACATATACATGATGATAGTTCAAGGGATTTATTTTGAGACCTCACATATGCTTGTATCATGCAAGGTTTCTTTGTCCCTTGCTTGATTTTTTGAAGACTACTCCATGTGTCACTATCTTGCTTGAAAAGAAATTACTTTTGAACATCAAACTCTCTATGCTATCAACTATTGTCAAACTTTGTCAACCAAGTCAAAACATCAAGTGCAAACATTTTCTTGTGTTGCTTACTAAAGGGAGTTTCATCATTTGGCTTTGATTTGTTATGTCTCTTGTACTTAAACATGCTTAAAGTGGCTCTTTGGTCTTAGTGCTTTTGGTATTTCTATCTTCATGGTCTATGTCTACTTGCTAGTTATCTTTTTGCTAAAATGGTTACCTTGATTTCTTGACTACACTCTTGGGTTGGGAAAGCTGTTCACTTGTCACCCCACTTGCTCTATTAATTTGGTTATTTGGGCTTCTTTCCTAGCTCTTGACTTGAGTCATTGGTGTCTTGAGTTTTTGGACACTTTTCTTGACCAGTCACTTTACTCTATCTTTACTATATTGACAAGTGAATACTCTAGCTCTCTAGTTTGGATCAAGCTATCTTGTGTCACCTTCTTAGGTTCCTCTAGTCTCCTTCATGTTTGATTATCTATCTACCACTATGGAATTCAAACCTTGTGCTACCAAACCTCAACCAAATCTAGATGACCATGATATCCTTCATGCCACAAAAGAGTTTCAAGATCTATATGCTCAATACAAAGAACTAGAAGAGATAAATGATCTTTACACATGGTTCATCTTCTTCAAGGTCTACATATTCTAATCCAAGACATCAAATGTCTTCATCTTCTAGATCTAAAGACCTCCTTAGACATAAATAAAGTGATAACTTTTTTGAGCCTATTCCAAGCTATCATGATGGACCTATCTTTGACCAAGACAATGATGAAAACATGGATGCATACCATTCACTTTAGAAACAAAAAAAGGACTTTATACATATTTTTGATATAACTTTTTCTCCCTTGGAAGATTCTTATGATGACACTTTACAAAAAACACTTCTTGGCACCAAGCTCATCACGTTACTTAAGTATAGCTCATATGAAACCTATTCTTGGATATCTATTGTACTTATCATCAACATAATGAGCATAGTACTTCAGATTGCATTGAGCTAAAACATAAAATCCAATATCTTATTGATAATGGAATTATTGATACCTCTAATGATTCATTTGATGAAGATACTTTTCTTGAGAAAGATCATATCAATGAACCTATGTCTAGTGATAGTTTCCTTGATACCTCCACTTCTTCCAACACTCCTCCCAATACTTCAAATCCTTCCATCATGCCTCTATCAAATAAAGAACCTAATGCTTTTCACTTACGCTATGCTTATCCTCAAGGGCTACCTCTAAAAGAAACTCAAGCTAACCTTCACTTGGCTGCAAACCTTTTCCATGCCACTAAACCTAAAGATCCAAGCACTACTCCACTCACTCTTCATTCTCCCTTTTCCTTGGAAGTGGCTCCATGTTAAGAGGACTCTCAAAAAGAAAAAGCTATAAATGTCAAGAAAGATCAAGATCAAGCACCCTTTCATCTCTTTCAAGATTTCTCCCCTCCATATCCTATATCTTGTTCACCTCCTAAGTATGATGAAGACACCACCTCCACTATTTCCCTTGAGCCTATTGAAAATTATGAGAAAAGTTCTCTTCCTATGCTATTCAAAGCTACTTTTCAAGATCAAAGCATCCCCTCATGTTCTACTTCTCCATATCCACTTCAAAATTGTGCTCAAGCTTCAAGTTCTCCTATTAAAAATGTTATTCCTATCAAAGCTACTCATGAGCCTATTGATGGTTGTGACCATGTTTCTCACTCTAAAGATGTTAATATCCATTTCCACTATCCATTTGCATATCCTAATTCTATCCTTGGTCCTCATCCATCAAAGCTAAAGCCTTTCAAACCTTCCATCTATATTGGGACCTTATGTTCCTTCATCTCCTACATTTTCCACTCCTAGCTCTCTCATCATGCCTCAAGATCAAAAAAGACCCTCGTCCTTCATGAATTTCCCCCCATCTATCCATCTAAACCAGTCATATGATTCTTATTTATTTACAAATCCCAAGTCCTTTGGAAGTGAGAATAAACATAAGAATCCATTGAAAAATAAAGATCACTATGTCCCATCTAATCGACATGTGAATGCAAAGAAGAAATTCAAGAGACCACAAAGGTTCACTATTAAAAGAGCTAAATCAAATAAAATATGGATTCCTAAACCCATTATTGAAGAAATGTGTTTTGAACTATCCAAAGGAAAATCTAAAGTTATATGGATTCCCAAATCTCTTTAAAAAGACTTGAATATTGAAAATAATTCAAAGTTGACATTCAAGCTTCCAAAGGCTTCCATTCCATCTTCTTCCAAAAATCTTCCTAAAAATATTCCAAAGCTTTTCCACTCCACTTTTTTCCAAATCTCTTCTACCACCTCATACATCTAAACCTCAAGCTATTTCATCCATGATTCCTCCATCGTTCCAATACCCTTCAAGGTGTGTGTCAACGTTGATCTTGTCCAATATTTTAGCTACCCTCATGAAATCCTCTAAAGCTTACACTTACTTTCTATACATGAACTCTTATCCTCAATATATTCTTCCTACTACCATTTCTCTTTCATCACCCTATTAACATCTTTGAGCATACCTTTCTATGGTCTTGGCTTATCATGACTTATCTTTCCTATAGGAGCACTATCTACATTCAAACAGCTTGAGCTCTTTCTAAAAATTAAAAAAAAAAAGAAAAAGATAAAAAATTTTTAAAAAAAAATGAAAATGTGCCTTTGTATAAACCACTTCTTGTGGCACCTTGGTAGCAAAAGTAAAGAGAAATAAAATTCATCCTATGGTGAAAACTACTTCTTGTGGCATCTTGGATAAGTACCATGATAAAACCTAGTAAACAAGCATCATGCATAATTCTTCCATCATCCATCTATCCCATCTTCTCTCTTTGATCTTGACAATGTTGAGCTATCTTTGCATATTGGCTATCTTATCCACAAGATTTCCTATTGTGCTCTCTCATTCACTCATAGCCTGGAATTCTAAGCTTTATTCTTATTTATCTATCTCATCACTACCCTATTTAGTTGACCCCTTGGTCTTGATCACAATAAATAGAACATGGTTCTCATAGGTGTCATGACATGGCTACTCTTTTGGACTACACAGTTCATGCTATCTCACTTGTTGGCTTTACCACTTATCCTACATGCTATCTTGCTCATTACTTCCATTGCTTATCTAGAACATGCTTCATATGGCTATTTCACCACCTTCCCTAGCTTGGGTACTCTTGAGGAATCAGTCCTTGAGGATCACTTTCACTTGCTTCATATTTTTTTCTTATCCATCTCTGCTTATCCACTAGCTTGTTTCTCCATCATGTCCTATACCTTGTTAGACATTGGGAGAAAATGATGTGATCTTGCTTGAGAACTAGTAATCTCTAAGTTATTCTAAAAAATCCAAAAAATCATATATGATGCTGAAAAAATCCTAAAAATTAGAAAATATCGTAAAAAAATGATCATCTTAGTGAAAACCTAGCAATAGGCACTTTGATGTATCACCAAAAAAAAAATTGAAAAAAAGTTCTCAAAATTTTTTTCCAAGTGGTGAAAACTTGGAAATAAGTGCTACTTGAGACCCTTTCACCTATGTCTATCAATCTCAATCATGCACTCTATAACACATTTCCTAGCTTGCAATTATTTCTTGTCTGTGTCTTGGGGGCATGATTTCTTAGCCTATTTAAGGTCTCCTTATGCATTAGGGTTTCTTTGGCAACTTGCAAAATAGTGTTTCTCAACACTACCCCCCAAACTAGACATTAAGTGTTTCTTAACACTTTCAGACAGTGAACCTACAGTCTTTGATGTTGCAATATTTCTCACTATCAAGATCAAGCTTTGAAGAAATAGCCAAGTGACTTACACACACACACACTTAAACACTTAAACTACTAAGCTATGATGAACTTTATCTTCTTTGTGTGTCATCTATGATGGTTTCTTTGCTATGTGTTCCCTCCCTAATAAGTCTTTCGAGGATATCATGGACTAGAAGACTAGGGGCATGGGGTATGTTTTACTTGCTTTCTACTTGTGGGTATACTTTGTTAGTCTAAGGTGTTTAAAGGATTCATGCTTGTCCTACATAACACTTTGGACCTACAACGTATCATCCTTGTCTATTTTTGCAAGACCACACTTAGGGGTTATCTTGGTACTTATGCCTTGATACATGTGTAATCTTGCTATACTAAACTTAGGAAATCTAATTGTATTAGTCATCTTGACTTTCATGTCTTTGATGCTTAGGTTGGATTCCCACATTTCTATCTGATGTAGATCATATTCATATCCTCATAGTTTTACTAGTGATGATTGTATAATCTTATGATGTCCCTAATAAGGCTTGATGATAAAAAATAGGACCTACTTATGTAACCCTTGCAATTGCACCTTTTCATACTAGCTTGCATTCTAATATTCATTCTAGCTTAGCTTTTCATTTTGCATGTTAAGAGGGCTCTTTTCTTTATCTTTCATGGACTTGTTAGCTAACTACATTCATCCTTCTCTTGTATTTTCTTGCTATTGAGGCTTAATCTTTGAATCTTGTAGGGGAAATCATCATTTCTTCATCATTTCTACTCTCTTCCACTTGACATAATTCTTATGCTTTATATTTCTTGGTCAAAGTTAGTCAAACTGGGGCATATCTTCATAGTTTGGTGGTCACTCTTTGGTCTTAATCTCTTATCTATCATCATGAACTTTTCTTTGTTCTGATTTGGTCAAATCTAGCTTATTTCTACATTTCCTCTATCTCATTTTGATTTTGATTCTGAGGGGGAATGAATATTCTATCATCATTGCAAATTTCTTTCTATTAAAACTATTTATTTTCTCTTGATCTATCTACTTTTCCTAGTGTTTAGTATTATCGCTATTAGGCTATGCATTTAGGATTTGCTATCTCTCTTTGCTTTGTTCTTTATAATCAGATCTCTCTATCATCTTAGCCTCTTCATTCTTTGACATAACGTATTCTCAGACCGATCATAGATTAGTCAAAGAGGGGCAAATGTAATCAACTAAAAATGGTCATCTAGACTATGAACCCCCTTTCTAGCATTTTTCCATAATTTATCTAATGATTTTTTTTATCAAATCCTCAAAAATCTATTTATTCAATTATAACCTATGGTATGTCCACTTTATCCCAAGTTCATATTTAATTAAAAGAACATGTCTCCCTTTTAATTAAATAAAATTCTCCACTCATCTCTTATCCTAAGTGTGCACACATAAAGCATTATTCCTATTTTATAAATAAAAGAAAATGCATTTTTGTCTACACATGAATGCACATTTTTCTATGTGAGAGGAATCTTCTACTTTAAAAATAACTTTAATTCTCCTCCACACATTTCAAACCCTCTCAAAAGTCAACCATTAATTGTGATTGGTTGAGATGCTTGTGCACATGGATCACTTAAGATGTATTCTCCTCCCTTAATTATTCCTCTTTTGCCCCTTAATCTCTTCCATCCATTTTTCTTTAAAAGGGAGGGCTCTCTCCTTATTCAAAAAATCTTAGTCTCTCATTCTATTGTTATGCTGTAGGTTTTCTTGGTGATTTTGGAGACATGGAGCATTCTTGCATTTTTTGCATTTTAGCTTAGCTCTCATTCTACTTACATTATGGCATACTTTTTTATCTTAGCTTCCTTTATGCTTTATCTTAGTTCTCTTTTTTTATCTTGTATTTCATTTAGAATAGATTTCATTTGCATTGCATTTATTCTATATTCTTGGATATTGGCACTTTTTCCTCTACTCTTTGAATCTCTCGTTCTATGGTGCACCTTGCAAGGGTTGCATAGTTTGGTTCATTTGAGAGCCACCATCTCATAGCCTTTGCACATCATAGATAGAGAGCTATAAGCCAGCTCTTGAGACTCCCTCTTCTATGGATTCTCTTAAGAAGAATGGTTTATAGAAGTGTGACACTTTTATGCATACAGTGGGAACCTAATATAGTCTAAAGGTACTACCAACTAGCTCTGAAGGTGGAGGAAAAGAATAAAAGGAAAGGAGACTCCAACTTCAAGGATAAAGGAAAAGCATAAATTAGAGAGGAAAAAGAGGAGGTTGCCAAGGCAAAGGAGATGAGCAGATGAACCAAGGTGAGAAAAAAATTACGAAGAAAGACAACAAAGGAAATCCTAGAGGAGGTTATGGTAGAGGAAGGGGTAACCAAGGTGGTTCAAATAGAGGTAGAGGATTAGGCAAGAATAGTTCTTATTTTTCCACCATGAAGTGTTGTAACTATAGACAACTAAGCCATCCAACACATAGATGCCTTGATAAGCCCTCTTCTTCTAACCATGACAAGAGGAATGTTTAAGAGGACAACTACAGAAAGGACTCTAAAGTGGACCACATAAAATCAAAGAAGGGTGAAAAGATTATGTTTATAAAGGTACTACTTAAGAAACCATCACCTAATGATCTGAAGAATAGGAGGGCTCTATTTAGGATAAGATGTAAGATCCTAGGGAAGATATGTAAAGTGGTAGTACACTCTGGATCTATCCAAAACATAATATTAGAGGAAGTAGTCAATAAGCTCAAGTTGACCAAGATACGTCATGTGAATCCCTACAAAGTTACTTGGGTCAATAAGGGTCAAAGTATTCTGGTGAATGAACAAACAAGGGTAGATTTTTCTATATTAGGGTATAAGGACAGATTATTGTGTGACATCCTACTCATGTATGCTTACCATCTACTATTAGGAAAACCTTGGTAATTTGATAGAGAAGTAGTATATGATGGATTGGAAAATTCCATCTCATTTAAGAGGGATGGCAGAACCTTTAAGATCTAGTCCCTATTGGAAGAAGAAGCATCATAATCTAAAGTGCCAAGTGTCTTTTTGTGTATTGGAAATTAATTTGTCAAGGACCTCAAGTATGAGGAGGGTAAGGGTTATGCAGTAGTATTGAAGTCTAAAAGAGAGGATAATATAATCAAATAACCATTACCAAAGGAGGTATACACATTGCTTGAGAAATACAAGGACATAGTAAGTGATGGAACTCCTAGTACCCTACCCCCTAGAAGAGTCATAAGCCACCAAATAGACTTTGTTCTTGGTGCATCCCTACCTAACAAAGACCCATAAAAGATCACTCCTGACTAAATATTGGAAGTGTTAAGACAAGTGTAAGAATTGATGGACCAATGTTTGATTAAGAAGAGCATAAGCCCATGCATAGTCCTTGTTGTACTAGCATCCAAGAAAATTTGAAAATGGAGGTTGTGTACAAACTCAAGAGCCATAAATAGGATCACAATTAGGTATAGGTTTCCCATACCTAGGATTAAGGATCTCATGGATTGCCTTGGAGGGACCATATATGTTACCAAATTGGATTTGAAGAGTGGATACCACAGAATCAAGATTAAGGAGGGGTATGAATGGAAGATAACATTCAAGACCATTTGGTCTCTCTAATGCTCCTAGCACATTCATGAGGCTCATGAGTGAAGTGATTAAAGAATTCAAAGGGAGATTTGTGGTGGTATACCTAGATGATATACTCATCTTCAAAAAAACTAACGAGGAATACATCAAGCATGTGGAGGAAGTATTGTAGAGGCTTCATGAGAAAAAACATTTCTATCAACTTTGATAAGTGTGACTTCTTCAAGAAAGAGCTTGTGTACTTAGGTTTTGTGGTGTCCAAGGGAACCCTAAAGATGGATAAAGAGAATGTTGTTGCAACCCTCAACTGGCCACCACCTACTACATCAACTAAGGTAAGGAGTTTCCATGGTCTTGCTAGATTATATAAGAAGTTCATTAGAAATTTTAGTGGTATATGTGCACCTTTACTAGATACCATAAAGGGTGGGGTCAAGTCCAAGTTCCAGAGGACCTTAGAAGCTAAAAAATTATTCGAGATGCTTAAGAAGCAAGTAGCTACCCAACCTATTTTGTAGCTACCTAGGTTTGAAAAACCCTTCACCCTAGAGTGTGATGCAAGTAGCCTAGTAGTAGGGGAAATGTTGAGTCAAGAAGGTAGGCTAGTAGCCTTCTGTAGTGAAAATTTCAATGAAGCCAAAAAGAAATATTCTTCCTATGACCTTGAACTTTATGCCTTAGTTTAGTCCCTTATGAAGTGGAGGCATTATCTATTGCCCAAGGATTTTTTTGTATTTACTAATAATTAGGCCTTAAGCTACATCAATACTCAAGAAAAGTTGAGTAATAGGCATTTGAAGTGGATGGAGTACTTGAAGGCATTCACTTTCACTATAAAGCACAAAAAATGGTAGATGAACAAGGTTGTAGATTCCTCAAGAAGGAGGTTATTAACTATCCAAAAGTTCAACTGCATAGCATTGGGATAGAGAGCTTTAAGAGTCTCTATAAGGAGGATGAAGAATTTATAGAGGCATACAAGGTATGTTCTAATTTTGAGAACCACTTTCATAGAAAGTATTCTAAATTTACCTTAAAAAATTGGTTGCTCTTTAAGGGTAATTAGTTGTGTGTACAAAGGGGATCAATAAGAGATAACCTAATACATGAGAAACATAATGGGAGTCTCAATGGACACTTTGGTGTGAGCAAGACTCTAGATTTGGTCCAAAGATTCTACTATTGGCCTAAATTAGTCAGATATGGAAAACAAGTATGTGGAACACTACATGATATGTATGAAAGCTAAAGGTGGGATGAATAATGAAGGTCTTAATTAGCTCTTACTAGTCCCAAATAGGCCATGGGAATGTGTGAGCATGGATTTCATAATACGATTGTGCAAGACAAAATAGGGTTATGACAATGTCTATGTAGTTGTTGACAAGTTCAACAAGATGGGCCACTTTATTCAATGTAAAACTACTAATGATGAAAGCTGCATTTCACATTTGTTCTTCAAAGAGGTTTTGAGGATTCATGGTATTCCATTGAGCATAGTTTCAGATAGGGATGTGAAATTCATTAGTCACTTTTGGAAGACTTTATGGAGCAGACTTGGCATAAACTTCTCATTTAAATTTGCATACCATCCTAAAACTAATGGTTGGATTGAGGTGGTCAACAAGATGCTAGGTAATCTATTAAGGTTCCTAACTAAGTAGTATAGGAAAGCATGGGATATGGTTATCTCCCAAGTAGAGTATGCATATAATAATAGCAAGAATAGGACCACAAGGAGATTTCCATTTGAAATTGTCTATGGCATGCCTCCTAGGGGTGTATGTGAGTTGAGAAATCTTGGAAGCATGAAATATAGGAGTGGGCATGTTAATGATTTCACCCAAACAATGTAGGAAATACAAGAGTAGGTTAGGAAGACCATTCAAGATGATACAAAAAAGTTGAAAGCCAAGGTAGATAAAAGGAGAAAGGACATTTAGTTCTCCAGTGGAGATTATTTCATGGTACACTTAAACAAGGCAATTTTGTAGAAAGGTGTACTTACTAGCTTGCAGATGAAAAGAACAGGAACTTGCACGATCATAGAAAAATATGGGGCAAATGCATACAAGGTTGATTTACCATCAAATTTGGGCATATCTCTAATTTTTAATGTGTAAGACCTGGTTTAGTTCTAAGGTCCATGGTCTACTAATTCTCACAAAAGTCAAAGACTTCAAGATAATTTGGAACCTACAGTAGTCCCTTCCACTAACAAGTTGGAAGCTGAAAAGGTGTTAGACTTAGGAGTCAAGAAACCCACTCAGAACAAGGTGTACATGGAGCACCTTATCAAGTGGAGACACCAACTAGACTTAGAAGCCACATGGACTTCTATAGAAGACTTCAAAAAGATGGGCATTAGCATAGACCTCTTGTCTGTAGGAGTGACATAGTTTTTTTTCTCTATGGTGGAGTATGGTGTTTGGGCACCTAGGTGGGCTAAGAAGACCTAAGGCTCCCTTTTGGATTTTGTATTGTATTGGTTCTAGCCATACTATTAGGTGAATAAACTCACTCATGTAGTCCTAAGAGTGTGGGTATTAGGTTTGTCAAACCCAAATAGTCAAAGTTGCTCCTTGTTGCATATTAGGCCAAACTAGGTGTTTTGGGGCCTAGAAGGGTAGAATGGTCAAATAGAGGTTTTGAGGTCATATTTAGGTGTTTTAAGTCCTATTTGGATATTATGCAAAATTTTATGACCTTTGGAGAAAATTTGAGGGTCTAACTCAACAAGATGTAAAAGTTCCTCAATTGTTATCAATGTTGTACAACTTTTCTTGCATTTTGTGAAACTTTGTCAAGAATAAGAGATAACTATCTAGAAAATTTAGGAGTGCTCATGGTAATAATATATGAGGGCATTCTCAACTTTTTCAAGGGGTTGGAGAAGTTAGTTTTTGGATTGTACAGATTGAGTAGAAAGTTCTTAGTAACAGTTTTATGTTTTTGAGTAATCTTGGCTTGTCTATGGATTAGATTTGGATTTTTCTAGATTATAAGTTTTGAAGTAGGTTTTTTTGAGATTTTCTATAGGCTTAGTTTTTCATTTTCATAGAGTTTTGGTGCTTGATTAAATTGTTTTTGTTTCCACTATTCTGTTGTTTTGAATCAAGTTGTTTGCAAGAATGGGGTCATAGGGCCACTTCCTACTATAGCTACTGTACAACATTTTTGGATTTGGAACATGGCTCCATGTACATTTTTTTATAGTGAATCTAGGGCCCTAGAATACTAAGGAGCTATTTTTGAAGTGATACCCTAGGCAAGTCTAAGTACCTTGGTTAGGGATCATAATGCATAGCAAGTAGATTTGGAGTGGTTGAACATTTATCATACTTAAACTAGAGCTTAGAATAAGTTAGGAGATGTTGTGGGGTAACCTCGATCCTAGTGACAAGTATTGGAAGAATCCCCAAGGAAGATGAAACCTTGTTTGCATTAGACTGCCTACAAGGCCCTTAAAACCCTTGTTTTAAGGCAAAAATTGTGCTAGTGCTGTACAGAGAGATTGAGAGCCCTATACTCCAAAAATCCTTAAGGTATTTGGAAAGGGTGTCTAGATTGGTGGTTTTTTTGGCCCCATGTTAACAAGTTTTGCAACATAATTGAGTTTTACTTCATTTAGAGGGCTAATTGCTTGTAGCCCTAGTACAAGAATTTGAGTACATTTTTACTAGGTAATTAGAACTCAATTAGGGTTTCAAGTCTGGTTCTAATTAAGGACCTTAAATAAATTTCAAGTACCTTCCTAAATGACCAAAAAATTAGTGGGGGAAGACAAACGAACATTTGGGGTTACTTGTGATATTGATGAGTTAGCAAGCATGTTTGTTCTACCTAATTTATGGAAACCAATTAAATGGTTTGGGACCTCTTGAATGGAGTCCTAAGGAGTATAGGTTGAGTAGTAGAAACCCTATTTGGTCAAGTGTATAACCTAAGGAAACCCTAAGAGAGCTTGAAAAAAAATAGGATTCAACTAAAAAATAATACCTCATGTCCTTGTACTAGTACCAATCAGCTTACCATCTTTGTGCTTGATAATGCATGTCTTCTCTATGAATTATAACTAATATCCCTTGTCAACTAGTTGTCCAACACTCCAAATATTATGTTTCAAATCATCAAGAAAGTAAAGATCATCAATGTTAGTCTTTCCATCATGTGTAATAGATCCTTTTCCTTTAATATGATAAGTTACATTGTTTCCAACTCTAACTATTCCTCCATCATAACTATTGAATTCAATAAACTTATTCATATCTCTAGTCATATGATGAGAACAACTACTATCTATAATCCAATAAAATTTATTCTTCTCAACTTGTGATACTAATTCTCTTTCTTCTCTAACTTCTTATTCTTAGAGCTTTCTTCCTTAATAGCAATAAATCTTGTTTCATCACTGGCACTCAAAATTCTTTCCACACTTGCCTCAAGTTCATCATCATCATCAAAAAATAGAGAATTCTTAGACATCCTTGACTTATAAGGTTCATTATTATATTTTCTTACTCTCTTAGGGCACGTAGAAGAATAATGACCATATTCATCATCAGCCACATCCTTCTTTTTCTTAGTAATCAACTAATATCCCAGACCCATGCATTAAAAATGCATTTCCATCTTCTCCTTCCAACTATCATAGTTAAATCCATCAAACTTCATACTTTGTTTCCTAAAATTAATCACATAGATCTCTTTAAATATTACCCTTTCCCTTCAAGGACCTAATGCTCTCATACTAATTGTTAGAAAGTAAATTCCACCAAGATAACTAGGGGGTGTGAATGAACTATTAGATTAAAACAAATCTCAATGTCTTTATTAATTATGAAACATGTAAATAATAAGTGCAATAACCATAGGAAGATAATCATACACAATAACACTATATATGTTGACTACAACAACCCTTGATTAGAGGGAAAACCCTAGGGGGAATGATTTCAAAAAGATGATGTACTAATATAAATGTTCCTTGTGAAAATATTGGAACCTATTAGGAGTCAATGAAATACATTCCATGATCTGGAGGATATTTTCACTAAATTTTGAAGAATCTCCAAAACTCCAACAATCAGCATTAGATTGAAGTCCTCAAAATTCTAAATCCAATGCAATTCGAACGAGCAAAAAAGGAGTCCATATGCTCGAGATATGGCCAGTCAAAGGTTGGTCAAACTTTGGTCAAAGGCTATTAGAAAGGAAAAATTTTGAATTCTCCAAAATTGGTCAAAGTTGACATCAAAATGAAGGTCTTGTCAAGAGCTTTCCAAAAATGTTCATTTCATCAAAATCAGAGCTTGTATGTGAAAGTTATGCTCAGTCAAAGTTTAGTTGACCAAATGCCCTAGTTGACTATACGGTGATGTTAGCATGATGACATGACAAAAGAATGTATATCAGCCAATCAATGATTGACATGTGGCACTATATGAAGCAAAAAAAATTGGTGCCACATGTATGGCAGGGAAGCCCACGTGGCACCCCACCTTAGAGTGAGTTGGTAGCTAAGGTGGCATCTAGTGGACAAGTCCACATGGAAAGTTTAGGTCTACGTGTCATTTTCTCCATAGTGGCATCAACAATTGGCCATAAGTAAGGCAAATTGTTTGGTCACGGGTGGGGGTTGAACCCCCAACCATTGAGGGCCTAAAATGGTCGATGGCCACTAGCCCACTAATCATACTTAATATCTAACTATGACATCGTCTATTTAAGGTTTACCATCACTATTTTGGGTTAAAGGTAGCTAGCGGGGGTTGAACCCCTGATCGGCCCCTTTGCTAAAAGGGTTGTTACCATTGCACCGAGTGCACTATTTAAAATATATTTGGCACACTTGTTATTTAAACACTAACCGAATGTCAAACCCTATTTAAACTAGGCTATTTGTTATTTTGTTGCAACTTTTGACCCCTAAAATTCATGTTATGCCAAAATATAAAAATGGCAAAGGGGTTATTTGAAGATGCCTTTTTGTTAATAGGCCTAATTATGTACTTTTTAGTTTTAGGCCATTTTGGGGAAAAAAAAATTGTATAGAAAGGGGGGATAGGTCATTTTCAAAACATAGAATGAAGAGAATTAATGGAGAATTTGATAGTGGAAATTGATGTGAGCATTCTGCTGATGTAAAGTGAGGATTTTTGTGCAATTAAATCCTATAGGAGAGAGAAATTCTAGAGAATGTATTCTTAGTCCTGAACATTAGAGTAGTGATATGCTAATGTTCTACAAGGGATTGAATCTACAACACTTTGTACTTGATTTGGAGTTAATCAAATCAGTCCACTGGCTGGAGCTGGACGCAGAGATGTAATCCTGATAGGGTGAACTCCGAGATCAAATTATGTTTGCCTCTTATCTTCTCATCTTTGTCATTTTTGTGATGTTCTTTTATAGATTTTTTAAAAATTATGTTAATTTGTTTTAGAAAAAGCATTAATTAACTTTACGTAATTGACTAAAAATTTCTTTGTATTAGTTGTTAATCTTCTTCTCTATAATTTCAATGGTTTAAGGAACATAGCCACACCCTTACTGCCTGGATCAAGAATCTAAATCTGATTGTTAGGATTAAGTCATAAACTTATAAGATCCTAAATCAGATCATACCATACATATAAGTCCCATGTTATGAGACATTGAAACCCTGTTAGGAGATTCCAATCTTGTTAGGAGTTGATGGGAAGATAGAAGGACCCACTGTCCAAATAGTCTTTGTACTATCCTCACTAAATAATATAAATGCACCTTTAAAATGTCCAAACAATAGATTCTTTTCCAGATATAATACTTTTTCAACACACTGTGCCTCTACTGTAGCAAACACTTCTCTAATCAAAAGATATTCTTGATTAGGTTCACTGGTGTAATCACCCAAAAATGGCCATCTCTATTAGCCCCCTTAACATTTTTGCTAAAATTATTAAATCATTCATCTTGATCAAATCTTTGAAAATCAATTTATTTGATTTTATCCTATATTTGACCACTAATCCTAAGTTCTTATTTAATTAAAAGGAACATGCCCTACTTTAATTAAATAAAAGATCCCTTTCACCTCTTATCCTAAGTTGCATACATAAAGACATTTTCCCATTTTAAAAAAAAGAAAAAAGACTTTTTGTCTCACATGGAGATAAAAAAATTCAACTCTATATGATTGGTGGAAATGATCTTGCACATGGATCAAGCAAAATTTAACTTTCCACCCTTGATTAGATCTTCTTGTCTCATGATATCTACCATTCGTACTTCTTTAAAAGGGGGAGCTCTCTCTTGATCTAAGGATCCATCTTATTTGTATTAGTGTTATGTTGCAAGTTTTTCTATAGGTATTCTTGGAGCTTTCAAAGTTCTTGTGGCTTCACTCTCATACTTCCATATCATGGTATCTTAGTGTCATATTGCATTAGCATAGTTTCCTTTATGTATTAGAGTAACATATCTAGCTTAATTAGAAGGATTATAACACTCTCATCTTGCTAGTTAGTTTGCATTCTTTGCATTTCATATAGCTTAGTTGCATTTTTGCATATAATCTGATTGTGATTCTTGGATACTAGCATCCTTTCTCTTCTCTTAGAGTCTCCTATTTTATGGTGTACTTGTAAGGGGCCACATTCTTATTCTTAGTTGGGAGCCATCTTATTGTTATTTGCATTCCTTTGCACTTCGTGAGTAGGGAGCTCTAGGTTGAAATTTAGGGCTCTCAATCCATGAGATACCTTGAATAGAAAGACTTAGAGAAGTGCACATTTTTGTGTGAACATTTTTAGCATCCACTATGGGGCAGAACAACTCTTTTTTCCCTTTCTTTTTACATTTTCATCACTTCCTTATATTTTGTTTTCATTTATTTTATCCTTTTTTGCTGACATATTTACCATGTAATACTTTTCTAGTATCATAAAATATTTTATTCTATAGTCATGCAATACTTTACCAATTGAAAGTATCACACATTGTACATGATTCTGTCACATCACAGTTCTAGAAAATATGATACCCAATGACACAAATTATCACACAGGAAAAAAATATCGCCTAAACATACAATGAAGTGTAATATGATATTTATGCAACATAAAATATCACTTGGTTCAAAACAAATTGTTGTTTAGGTTTTTGTTAAAATTTTGAGTCCTTGGAGCATTCTGTTTTTGGGTTTCTAGTTTTATTTGTTATCTGACTAGTGGACTTTTGTAGGTTTATTACATTTGCCTAACCTTATTTTATGTACTAAATCATTTATTTTATAGGGTTTCATAAATTTATTGCTAAATTGACCATGAAAAAAATGCATCTCAAAGAAATTTTTTTAAAAAAGGCTACTAATATTTTTTTACATGGGTTCCCAACCTAGTGTGCTTGATGATTATTTCATTTTCTATGTGTGGCATATACTAGTTATTTTCTTTCCTAGCCACATAAAACTTACAAGCAGGTCTCATTGTTGGTAGGAGAGTATGCTATTCATAATTTGGGTGAATTGGAAATCTTGAACCTTCATTAAGTTTGGAAAGTGAGTGGCATATTCCACTTTTTAGTGGTCTTAATTAATCTTCTTGGAGTGTTTGGGGGAAGCTTTAAGAATAGGAGAGTATGCTCTTAAGCCTTTGGGTGAATATAAAATCTTGACCTCTTTGGTGTGGATCCATTATTTCAATCTCCTACTGAAATATCTCCTTTAGAAGGCCTTCTTTTGGTGGAAAGATACCAATATGTGTTAGAATTCTTTTAGAATAACTGAGAGGGGGGGGGGAGGGGGAGGTGAATCAGTTATCCAAGGTCCAAATGCCCTAATAACACTTTTTCACTACTTTTTTAATGAATCCATACACTTTTCATTCATCCAAACTTAAATCAACCATATTAGCAAGTTACAGTAAATCAACATGCAGAGATAAAACATGCAAGATCAACACATGACACAATGATTTACATGGAAACCCAATTTGAGAAAAACCACCAATAACATGCTACTTGATTTTCACTCTTCTAAAGTGATGCCCTGTTAAAAGCCTGCCCTATTAAAGTCTTACAACACACTGTTAAATGTGACCTTGTTAGAGGATTTCACCAAACTGTTAGGAATGGGCCTAGTTTAAAGGACTTCTGAACATTCACTTGGAATGTCACCCTGTTAAAGGATTTACCTCATGGCTATTAAACCAACCTAATTTCATAGGATTTAAACTATCTGCTACAATTGCTAGAGAGTAAAAATAATGGATTTTTGATCTGATACAACTTACAACATACTTTGCAGATTTTAGATCACTTCTTCAGTTTAGTCCTATTGCTTGGTTTTAATCATTTCAGCTCTGACAGCTTGTCTTCCTCTCAAGCTTCATCTTCTTGAGTCTACTTACTCATCATGCCAATGCAATCATCCTTGTGGTCGTCCATCTAAATAGTATTTTTGTGCTTTCTTCTCCTTAATAATTTCTTCAACAATTATGCTTTCATGCTTGACCACCTCTCTCTTTTTGCTTCATGACCTTATGACTCCTTAAATAGAAATCTAATTTTCCTTTTCCACTCAATTCCCCCTCTCCAATTTGTAGGGTTTCAAATAGATTAAGTAGGATACAATGTATCTACCTCATATCTTGTTCTTATCTAGAGACTTCATCTAGGTTCCAGTTGTAACCTCAAAAATGTTCTACATGGTGTTCTGTGCCACCAACTTATCATTCTTATCTTCCATTTAATTCAGAGACTTCTAGATAACAACCTTGTCGGCTTAGATTTAGAAAATCTTCGATTATCGAAATAATGCAGCAACTCAGCATTATTGGTTTACTGATGCTCAACATCTCTATGTTACTCGACACTATTGGTTTTTTGTTGCTCGACATCTATTTCCTAGATAGCTCGGCACCTAAATAAAATTGTATCACTCAACACCTGATTACTCTGGATCACTTGACACTTGATATCACTCGGCACTTGATAAACTCTGTATCACTTGGCATCTGAAGTTCACTCAGCACTTGAAGTTGAACTTGCTAGACTTCAACTAGGAATCTGTTCAGCACCTACTAACTTGCTCGGCTCCTTCTCTCTAATGAACTTTAGTTAGGTTTTATAGATGTCTTAGCTAAAACCTTATATCTTTGATATGTTTTAGTGTGCCCATTCTCTGTGTCTTAGAGTATGTCATCAGTACATTATTTCATCAATGGCTTGACTGATCCTTCTACTTCATTCCAACATCATAACTTCAACCTTTTTCTAGGTGTTCTAGTTACATCTTATTGATTTCCTCCTCCTTGTTAATCAACTAATTGATAGTATTTGGATCACTAAAGCAATTGTCATTCTTGCAAGTAGCAAGTTTGACATCAATGACAAAACAATGATTGAGAACATTCTTTACCAGTTCCATATGATCATTCCAACAATATGAACAACCCAAAGTCAGAATGAGCACAACCTAGCATATTTTACAATGAACTATCACATGGTTTTTGTTTCTTGCATAATTAAGCCTAGATTGTGTTTTAGTTGAATTAGGGGTATTTATTCATAGTCTTGCCACAATCTGGATTAAAATCTCCATGTCTAGTATTGTCTAAAGATGAAAAGATGAATTTATTCTCTCAGATACAAAATCTCTATTGCTTGTCAAAAATTGGATTACCTCATTCTCTTGGCTAGAATCACTAGTGTTTTAAATTCTTGAGCACTTTTGACAAATTATTCACTCCACTCTATCTTTTGACATGTGAACATTTTGACTATATAAGTTTTTATCCTGAAAGGCTCTACTTTTCCTCACTATGCTAAAGGATTACCTTTACATGCTAATTGTAAAAAGACTCCATGTTGGTCAAGGAAGTTGTCCCTCTTTTACTTTTGCACAATTGTCCACTCTAACTAGACATCCTCATAAGTAAGTCTATGAGGAAGACCATGTCCTTGATAGGAAGAAAGAGGATATCACCACTACTTAGCATAACCTACTTTACCACTTGGATAATTTCTTTGATATCCCCTTTGAAAATCCTAGGGATATTGATAATGTTTCACTCACTATTAATCTCAAAGAGAGGAATTGCCACCTAGAAGACCTTTCTACACTTAGAGAAGAACAAGGTTAGTTGGATAGAGAAAGAATAGAAGAAGCTAGGCATATACAACTGCTAGAGAAATGTATCACTCACATCCTAAGACTAGTACTTATGCATAGTATATTGAGAATAATAATGCTCATGGAAACTATAGAAATCTATTTGTGAACAACCAATATTGTGGCCACAATGGGAATAACATGCCACATGATCTCCAAGGATATATGTAGCGAGATGTCCCTCACCACCTAGACCTTCACAATCACACCATGAGAGTGAGGTAGATAATGAGGTCACCAATGAGGACCTCATAATATTTCAACAAGATGAGTTTATCTAAAAATTTATGCGAAAAGCCTTAAAGCAAAATGGAGACCAATACTTTCAATACACAACTTCTTGGGGATTAAAACTCCCTCATGATTATGACTTTCAAAGGATCATCTAAAAAAGAGAGACAATTGAGACTAAGATTCTAAGAAAAGAAATGCAAAAACTAAGAATTCCACTTTCTCAGTTACAAATGGAAAAAGAGAAACCAAAAACATCTTTTGTAGAAACCATATATGCTCTCCCATTTCATAGAAGGGTTGATGCACCAAGTTGTGGTGCCAAAAACATGACACAATTTTTATTTTTATTTTAATTCTAAAAGTTCCCACATGCTATAGCACACATGCACTTGGGCTTGGGCTCCATAAGCCTTAGGCCCTTGAAGCCAAAGCCAAAGTGGGTGGTCACTTTTTAAAATTACAAATTTTTATATATGGGTTGCAAACTCGTGGTCCATTCCATTTCATTTCATTTCTTTTTGTTGCTACCTTCTTTCTCCTCAATAGCATGCATGCATTTTTTTAAACTTGAGGAATTTTCTCACTCACCTCCTCAAAATGCCTTCTCATTACTGAAGATCAAGATTAGGATCACATAGTATATTTTCTACTCTTGTTTTTGCATTGTTTTATATGTTTTTTCATTGTTTTGTAGGTTTTTTTAGATTTTCTTTAAATTTGTTTATTTATTTAGAATTTAATTAGTTTCTTATCAGAAAATGTGAATAATCAACTACCAAATCCCCAACCTAATCAAAAATAATAATGAAAACCCTCTACAAGATGAAATCAAAACCCTCCACGAGAAGAGAAATTTTTTTTTTGCAACCTTCACCAATTGAAACACAACCTCCTAGCACCCAAGAAAAAATAATGAATGAAATAAAAAGAGAGAAAAATGAATTAGAATCAATCATTGGTAGGTTGAAAGCTTGTGGAAAAACCAATCCTATGAGAGCACAATTTGCATCCTCCCTTGAGTCCATTATGATTCATGTAGCTTCTATTAGTGGTCAGTTGGATATTTGGTGTGTTAAGAGAGAAGAACAAAAATACAAAAAAATTATCCTATAAAGATGTAAGAAAAAATGATATAGCAAAAGGTAGCATTTGTGCATTGTTTAAAAAGCCTAGAGAATATTACACTATTTAAAAAGCCTCTTAAGGAAATTGTATTATGAATTTGTCCTTGGGGAGATCCCCAATCATTTTGATACGTTAAAATCTTAGGGTAGAGGTGGGGGGTCATCATTTGAGAGGCTAGAGGCACATCGTGACCCTGATGTAGTTAGGGCACCCATTGTCAAGCCACAGGGTGAGCATGTGATTATTCCTTTAGTTCTGAAGGAACATGTAGAAGCCGATACTCTAGGGACTATCAATGCTTTGACACAAACCTTCATTCATTGCACTAGTCCATTAGTTGAGGAGGAACCTTCTTTATATCGTGGTCACATGTGCACATCATGATCCTTATGCACATTTGGCAGTTATGTTGGAGACAATATAGATGATGGGCTAGTCATTGATGAGTTCCTAAGTGACACATTTGGCATTGACATAGATAAATTATAATTATAATAAACTAATTTGATCAGATTTTGTATGTACAATGAATGACTAATTAATTAACATTTTTGACATTATTCAAAATTCAGGGTAAGAGTGTTGATGGCCTTAGTACAGATTTCCTAGCCCCATTTTATGTCCCATGAACGAGTCAAGAGGTATGTATCAATTTAATCATTTAAATTAATACAAATATTTGTTAAGTAATCATATGAAGGATTGATAAAAAAAAATTTGTGCATTAGTTTTCTACTAGGCCATTGACATTCACAAGGGACTCTGAGCCTAGGCATGATACGAGCTTTATAAAGGTATATTTGTTTCATGTTAATTTAATTTATTTGATTATATTTGTTTCATGTTTCATGTTACATGTAAATTATATTATATGACATGTAGTTGTTGATGTCCAATAATCCTCATCTTCGCTAGTCCATCAATCATGGAGTTGCTACTATAATGGCTAGTTCAAAGCCATTGAATGAGGTATGAAAGAATTTTCTTAATTTATTTGTTATTTATAATAGTTATTATTGAAATTTCAAATATTATTTATAAGTGATTATATTGATTGAATTTTTGTAGGACCTTGTTACACCCAATCATTCATGAGCCTTTGAGGTGGATGTATAGAGTGACCATTTGATGGTGGTAAGAAAATAATTAATTTGTGTATATATATATTTGATTTCAATTTATAATAATTATTGATTCATATTGACTATGTTTGTATCAACTCCAGTTAGAGAGGAGCCTAAATAAGAGGATGAGCAAGAGTGTGAGGAAGACCCCATCATCTCCATCATCTCCCTCCATACAAAACTAGAGACATCTAGGATTTGTTTCCTTCCCTCATGGGAATGATACAGGAGCATCCTAGGATTTCTTATGATCCTGTATGTTGGGGTATTTGGCTTTGGAGTTGTGGACTTAGTCACCAAAGGAGTGGTGCTCGATCATTATTAAAAGTAGTGTTACCCAAGGTACTTGGTCATTGAAGGGGCTCAATCACTAAAGAGCTCAATAGATACTATTGCTTGGCACTCAATATTGTGCTTGACATGTATTAGTTGCTCAACATGTGTTGGCTACTCAATATATTTTGGTTACTTGTCAATGCTTGGGAATTTGTTGACACTTGGCAGTGTGTTAGTGCCAACTAGAGTTCTTGGTGCATTTGGCACGTGATCGTGATGTGGATCAATTTGAGAGATTGTGTAGACCTATGAGTGGTCTTGGTTATCTCTTCTATGTGCATTTAATATGTGTTGTAAACTTGGGGTTTGTCCTAAGTATTTTTTTGTAGTTATCGTGTGTTAATTGTGGGTTAACATTTTTGTAATTAATGTTTGTTGTGAGCTGACTTATGGCTTAAATATGCATTTAATGCAAGGGGTTTATTTAATTTGTAATTGGTAGGCTTATTTGTGGCTTAGTTGGATATAAGTAGAGGGTATTGTGGATTCTTTTAGTCATTCATTCATGGAATGATTCATTTAGCTTGGAGAAGGAGATGAAGTGGAGGAGCAAACTTTGAAGAGCTAGTAGTTGTGGCTTGGAAAACAAGGAGATTGCTTGGTGGGCTTGTGATCATAAATTGAGATCTTTCTTGGAGGTTTCTACTAGAGTACAAATTTGGACTAAGTGGGATTAGTGTTGTGAGTTGGATCTTGTAGAATTGTTATTGTATTTGTTGTTGCATTTGACCCTAACCTAGAAGGCCTTACAACCAAGCATATTGCATGTAAATAGTTGTTTTTATAAATATAGAGTTGTGATTTGGTTTTAGATCTTGTATTATTATTATCTTGTGTTGTTTTTTCATTATGTGGTTATTATTGAGGGCTAGTACATCTCCTTTGGGGATTCTCTTGCCTTGCACTACATCAAGTGGTGTCAGAGTGAAGGTTGTTCTTGAGCATGTAAATAGAGCACTGAAGTTAAGGTAGTTCACACAAAGATCATGGGTTGGAGAAGGTTGATTTGGTTAAGCCAATTGATCTTCTAGATTTGTGGATCTATTGCTTAGGGTTTGTAAAAATCTTGGAAGATACCTCTAAGAAGATTGGACCCTAGGGAGATTGATGCTCTTAGTGATACTGTAGAAGAACAAATCTCAGAGAAGATGACATCAGAGGTTAGATATGAGATTGCATTGATGAAGAGTGACATGATTGTTGAAATCATGAGAGCTTTAGGTGGTGTACCTAGGAATGTGGTTATTGAAGGTAGTTATGAGGAAGTTTTCAAAGACTTTGAAGTTGTTAGATTGAGTGGTGAGGATATAACTGATTGTGTGGAGAGACTTATTTGTATTAGGACTGGTCAATTTTCTTGACCTAGATCTCAATTGAAGCTAAAGCATAAGATGGAGGTTTCTAATTCCTTAGGTACTTTGAATCCTAAAGATCTAATTGATTGGATTGGTGAATTAGTCTACTTTGAGCTTGAGGATATTGAAGATCCACTCAAAGTGAGTTTGGCACAAACTAACTTGAATGGACATGCCACTCTTTGGTGGAAGGAACTACAAAGAGACATAGAGGAAGGTGAAATGAAGATCTCTAGATGAAGATTGAAGGTGACTAATTAACTGAAGGCTAAGTTCATTCTTGCTAGTTATAAACTTGAGTTGTTTAAGAGGTTGTAGAATATAAAATAGAAGGATATGACTATGAAGGATTATACCAAGGAGTTCTACAAGTTGACTATTTGTTCTCAGGATAATGAATTGTGAAAGGAGAATGTAGCTCAATCCATTAATGATTTAAGATTCAATATTCAGAATGAGGTTGATATTTTGAATATTTCTTTGGTGGAGGACGCTTATCAATATTATTTGAGAGCAAAAGAGAAGCTAAAGAGGAAACATCAAGGTAATCCTTGAGGAAAGGAGAAGAAGGATACCTCAGCACAAGCTAAACAAAGTTTAGAATATGAACCAAAACTTGTTGATTAGAAAAGGAGGACAAGTGGAGGTGTGTTTAGAGGTAATTGTTTCAAATGTGGCAAAGATCAAGGTAATCCTTGAGGAAAGGAGAAGAAGGATACCTCAGCACAAGCTAAACAAAGTTTAGAATATGAACCAAAACTTGTTGATTAGAAAAGGAGGACAAGTGGAGGTGTGTTTAGAGGTAATTGTTTCAAATGTGGCCATAGATCTTTTGAATGCCTGATTGGTAGGACAACTACTATTGTGAATGAGGTTGAAGTCC
The DNA here is from genome assembly GCA_028749045.1 of Cupressus sempervirens. NCBI lineage: Eukaryota > Viridiplantae > Streptophyta > Pinopsida > Cupressales > Cupressaceae > Cupressus > Cupressus sempervirens. The sequence continues at coordinate 522,581,672 of CM053792.1, forward strand.
AAAATAATCAACCTAAGCAAGGAGAGAATTTGCTAGCTTGACAAGTACTAGTGGGTCAGAGATTATTGGATTCTTGTCAGAGGACTAGTTTGTTCAAGACTTATTGTAAGTCCGGTGGCAAAGTCTACAAGGTGATTGTGGATGGTGGTAGTACTAATAAACTTGTTTCTAAGGATATGGATCAAAAACTTGGTTTGAAGACAGTGAGACATCCTTATCCTTATAGGATTGGCTAATTGCAAGGTGAGCATGCTTTGGAAGTGAGGGAACAATGGCTTGTTGATTTCCAGATTGGGCAGTACAAGGATCAAGTGTTGTGTGATATTGTGGATATGAATAGTTGTCATGTGTTACTTGGTAGACCTTGGCAGTATGATTGAATGGTTGTGCATGATTGTGTTTACTGTTGAGAAAGGTGGCAGGAAGTTTTCTCTAATTTCTTTGTAGAATGAAGAGCTCGGTAGGAGGAACCTAAGTATTGGTAGCCGAGTTGAGTTGGTATATTTTGAGAAGGTTGGAGATCAAAATGGAAAGTAGGCCTATGGAACACTTGTGATGAATGTAAAGAAGAAGAAGAAAAATAAAGGAAAGAGTGTGCAAGTTGAAGATTTGGAGGACATGTATGTGAAGAACTAATTTGAGATTTATGTGCTAAATCCCAGAATATGTTCTTCCAGCTTCTAGAAAATATTTTAAAACTTAGGGTCTTGCATGTTGGGGTATTTGGCTTTGGAGTTGTGGACTTAATCACTAAAGGAGTGGTGCTCAATCATTATTAAAAGTAGTGTTAGCCGAAGTACTTGGTCATTGAAGGGGCTTGATTGCTAAAGAGCTCAACAGATACTATTGCTCAACACTCACTATTATGTTTGACATATATTGGTTTCTCAACATGTGTTGGCTTCTTGGCATGAGTTGGTTAATTAGAAATGCTTGGGAGTTTGTTGACACTCGACAGCGTGTTGGTGTCAATTGGAGTTCTTGGTGGATTTGGCATGTGATCATGACATGGATCAATTTGAGAGTTTGTGTGGACCTATGAGTGGTCTTGGTTATCTCTTCTATGTGAATTTAATATGTGTTGTAAACTTGGGGCTTGTCCTAAGTATTTTTGTGTAGTTATCATGTGTTAACTATAGGTTAACGTGAGGGTTAACATTTTTGTATTTAATATTTGTTGTGAGCTGACTTGTGGCTTAAATGTGCATTTAATGCAAGGGGTTTATTTAATTTGTAATTGATGGGACAACTTGTGGCTTATTTGGGTATAAGTAGGGGGTCTTGTGGAGTCTTTTAGTCATTCATTCATGGAATGATTCATTTAGCTTAGAGAAGGAGATGAAGTGGAGGAACAAACATTGAATTGCTAGTAGTTATGGCTTGGAAAACAAGGAGATATTTTGGTGGGCTTGTGAGCACAAGTTGAGATCCTCCTTGGAGGTTTCTACCAAAGTGTGTATTTGGACTAGCTAGAATTAGTGTTGTGAGTTGGATCTTATGGTATCTTGTAGAACTATTATTTTATTTGTTGTTGTATTTGGCCCTAACTTGAAAGGCCTTATAGCTAGGCATATTGCATGCAAATAGTTATTTTATAAATAAAGAGTTGTGATTTGGTATTAGATCTTGCATTTTTGTTATCTTGTGTTGTGTTTCCATTGCATAGTTATTGTTGGGGGCTAAGACATCTCCTTTGGGGATTCTCCTACCTTGCACTACATTAGGGAAGGAGAAGATATAGGGATAGACATACATGTATAGGCATTAGTGAACATATATCTTGGATTTTATGTTAGTGGACATATTTGACATACATTTGATGTATATATGATATTTTACATTTGATTAATGAAATATATTTGATGCATGACATTATTAGACTTATGACATTATTGGTTATCATAATATATATCTTTTTTTTGTTTTGTTTACGTTTTAAGTACATTTCATGTTTTTCATTTTAATGTAATTTGCATCCAAATGATGCAGAGTGCTCACACCAAAAGCTAGTGGATTCCCAAGAAGAACACTTTTAAGGCAAAATACCTATTCCAAATGTCTCTATCTAACTCTTCACAAACTCAACCAACCACCTCTCACAATACCCAACACCTCCACTACCTTACGCCTTTAGGATCTTTCACTACAACATACACCAATAAGATTCCAAAAGGCTTAACTCATTTCCATGTAAGTGGTTTCAACATTCATAAGGTGCTATACACTTTAGTGCACTTCAAAACATCAATTCTCACAAACAATTCTAAAGAGGTTCTTTTTTTTAGCCCTTACCTTTGGGGGTTTAAGGTAGGAAATCAAAATCTCTACAAAAAAATACCAAAACCAATGAGGGATTAAGATACCCAATATTAAGCTTGCCTAAATTCTAAAAACATAGACTCCCAACTTATACGCCTGAATCTAGATAAATAGGCCTAAAACATACTTTCTAACTCCCAATTCATTAAAATTTCAAATAAAATTGAGAAATGAACTTTTATAGTTTTACCTTACTAAGATCTTACAAACTTCTGACTTTCGAAGTTCTAATTGTTGAGGATATACACAAACCTCCAAACCCTTGTTATAATGAGGGTTTCCTTGCTGAAATAACTATCCCACAAACTTCAGTATCTCATCTATTCTATCATTCCAAGAGATTCTTCAACTATCACACATAGTTCTTTGTATTCACAAATTGAGTAGTAAACTACATGCTTCTTCGAGTTAAATGATCAAAGTACCTGCATCAAAGTGGAGGAAGATTTAAAGATTCCCTTGGTTGTTTTAGATCACCATCTTATAATTTGGCACCATACCTTTGTTTCTTATTATGGATATGGATGAGAATCAATAAATACCTTCTAATTGCATGGAAAATACAGAGAATCAATAATTGAAAATGTGGCATTATCTTGGTTAGAATTTGCATATATGTTGGAAGGCTTTGAAGAAAAGGGTTTAAAGAATCTCCCTTCTACTCAATGACTATGAGCCCAAAAGTCAGTAGTTGGAAAGGTTTTGATAATGTAATGGAGTATTGGAGTTTTTTTATTTGAGCTCTTTGAGAGTTTTGTGATTTTATAGTTTATAGTTTAGTATTGATAGGTGATTGGAAGATTTCCATACTTTGGAAAAGCTTTGAGATATGCCTCATCAAAAATCACATCCCTACAACATTTAGTGACTTTTAGGGTTAATTCAATTTGGAATGCATAAGAATGTTTGGGCACTCAATGGGATGATTCAAGATTGGGACTAGGGCTTACCTAGACATTCAAAGCTAATGGAATAGATATTTTGATCCCATGTCGAATAGTGAGAGACATTTAGTAGTTGGAAACTTTGTACTAGCCAATACTACAAGTTTTAGCATCACCCGAGTTGGGGTAGAAAAATCAAAACAAAATTTGATTTCTAAAAAGTGAGAGATGTTATTGTAGGTCTTAGCAACACGGTCTTGTAGCACCTAGAATCACATCCATACCTTGCACGAAATTTAATATATGCCCCATTAAAGATTGCATCCCTATGGCATTTAGTGACTCTTAGGATCAATTTGGTTCGACATGCCCAAGAATGTTTGAGCGCTCAATAGGATAGGACAAGCTTGGGACTAGGGTTTACCCAACCAGCTAGAGCTAACATAATAGATAGTTCAATCCCATGATGAACGATGAGAGAGATTTAAAAGTTGATAAATTTGTACTAGCCAACACTACAAGTTTCAACATCATTGGAGATGGGACCACAAAATCAAAATGGAATCTAATATAAAAAAAAGTAAGAGAGGTTATTATAGGTCTTAGAAACACTATCCTATAACACCTAGAATAACATCAATACCTCGCATGAGCTCCAAGATATGCCCCATCAGAGATTGTTGCCCTATGACATTTAGTGACTCTTAGGGTCAATTTGGTTTAGCATGCTTGAGAATGTTCAAGTTCTCAATGGGATGGGATGAACTTAGGACTAGGGTTTACCCAATCACTCAAAGCTAATAGAATAGATAGTTCAATCCCACAATGAATGGTGAGAGAGATTCAATAGTTGGCAACTTTGTACTGGCCAACACTGTAAGTTTTAACATCACTTGAGATGGGGCCACAAAATCAAAATGTAATTTGATCTCCAAAAATAGAGAAATGTTATTCTAGGTCTTTCCAACATGGTCCTATAGCACCTAGAATCATATCCATACCTCATACAAGCTCTGAGATTTTCCCCATCAAAGATCACTACCCTATACATTTAGTGACTCTTAGGGTCAATTCGATTTGGTGTGCCCAAGAATGTTTGATTACTCAATGAGATGGGATGAGCTTGGGAATAGGATTTACCTAGCTATTTAGAGCTAACAAAATAGGTAGTTTTATCCCATAATAAATGGTGAGAGAGATTTAGTAGTTGGCAACTTTGTACTGACCAACACTACAAGTTTAGCATCACTAGAGATGGGGCCACAAAATCAAAATGGAATATTATCTCAAAAAAGTGAGAGAGTTTATTGTAGGTCTTAGCAACATGGTCCTATAGCACCTAGAATCATATCCATATCTCACATGAGCTCTGAGATATGCCCCATCAAAGATCACTACCCTGTGACATTTAGTGACTCTTAAGGTCAATTCAGTTTGGCATGCTTGAGAATGTTCAAGTAGTTAATAGGACATGATGAGCTTGGGGCTAAGGTTTAACTAACCACCTAAAGCTAACAGAATAGATAGTTTGATCCCATAATGAATGGTGAGAGAGGTTCAACAGTTGACAACTTTGTATTGGACAACACTACAAGTTTCAGCATCACCCAAGATGGGGCCAGAAATCAAAATAGAATTTGATCTCTAAAAAGTGAGAGATGGTGTTGTAGGTCTTGGCAACATGGTCTTGTAGCACCTAGAATTGCATCCATACCTCACACAAGCTCCGAGATATGCCCCATCAAAGATTGTTGCCCTATGGCATTTAGTGACTCTTAGGGTCAATTTAGTTTGGCATGTCCAAGAATGTTAGAGCACTCGATGGATAGGACATGCTTGAGACTATGGTCTACTTGGCCACTCAGAGCTAAGAAAATAGATAATTTGATCCCACGATGAACACTTAGAGAGATATGAGCAAGATATGTATGTCTAGGCCACTTTGTGTAAGATATGAGCAAAAGTTGCTAATTAGGAAAAATTGGGTCTTTTTGAGTTTTTTGTCAAGATAGTCTAGGTTTAGGTGTTTTTAGTTATTTTTTAATAGTTTGGAACCTATTCCAAGTCCTAGAAGTGAAGTCTAGTGAACTTTGCAAAAGTTGCTTAAAAATGCAAATTTGACTAGAAACCTTCTAACCTTCCAAAATATGATTCCCATGCTCATATACCCGAGCATGGATAATTACAACTTCCCAAACCTCCATTTGAAACTTTTTACAAAAAATACAAAAGTTGCTCAAGCAACGTTTTGAGCAACTTTGCAACTTTTGAGCAATTTTTGCTCCTTACATATTTAGGTCAAATGGGTCTGTCTAGGACTATTCTAGGACCCTAGTTAAGATTCCTAGGACCTATTAGGTTACAGAATACCTTAGTTTCCCATGAATATTCAAAGGTGGTGAATCATTAGTAACTATAGAATGGATGGTGATATGAAATGTCACTTGATATTTATGTAATGAAAGCAAAAAATAAGTAAATAAGCAATTGACTACTGGCCATAGATATTTCAAAGACATTGAAAACAATATATTATTATTTCAAGATAAATGAGGTACTAAGTCTAAAAATAAGATTGAAATGATTCCCATTAATGACATGACCAAGAACTACATTTTCAATATAGTGACTAACAGTTGGCCTAACTCCCCATGCCTTCTCACTCATATGGAGGAAAGCTTAAAATATAGAGGAATATATACAGAGGAATTGCAGCTACATCTATTAAATATATAGAGGAAGATATAGAAAACTTGCTTAATGGAGAGATTATCTGAGAGAAAATGATATTTTAGAAGAAAATGGTTATCTTGGTGCCATCCAAGGTATGCCAATTACTTGGGATGAAGAGAGAAAACCTATAACTATTAGGAAAGAGTGCACATGTACATAGACACAAAATTTTTAGAAAGAGAAGTAACAAGTTCTATAGAATTATCCATAGAGCAATGTGAAGTGAAGCCTCAAATTGGCTCATTAGTAGGCAAAGAATCTGGTCATGGACTTCATTCCAACACCATAGATGTTTCAATTAGAAATTCCTATTCATCAATGGCCTTGCATTTATAGGACTTGGGAAGCCAAGATACTCAAGTTAGGCATGATCCTTCAAAGTTCTCATCAAAATATATTAATGATCTTAATAGAACAACAAAAAGCTTATCACCACCTTTGGTGAGGTAGTCTCACTTGTTTTACAATGAAGGCTAGCCATCTATAATCCAAAGTTTTAATTTAGCTAACAAATGGAGAGCTTATGAAGAAGATATTGATTTCTTTTACGAAGTTCCTAATAAATCTCAAGGTTCTCATTTAGGTGACCAATTTCCAAGAGGTCCATGATTAAAGAGTATCCCAATCAAATAGAAGTGTAAATCCTAACGAATTGTCATCTATCATTTAGGTACCAACTGTTGTCTATAATTGCTTCTAGAGACTTTAGTTTAAATGGAGATTATCGGTTCCCAAACATGTCCTAGTCAAGTAGATGACCAAGGTATTGCTTGAGTAAAGGGGATACTAGTTTGTTATGGTATCTTTATGATCCCATTTGCATATAGTTACTATTTTTTGAGCAGCTAGGTAGCTGCTTCAGTGTGGGATTTCTATAATATATAATGTCCTCATACAAATACATGCCATTTTTTGTAAACATTTTATATTTTAAAGGATTACTGAACAAGATCTGTAATGCCCCTTTTTGGGACTAAAGAATATAACTATTAAAATCACAAAGCTTCCATGTTGTTGTAATGGAGATTATGTGCAATATCATTTTGCTAATTCTAATTTGGTCAATAATATTGTATACATATGTAAGAATATTCTGGTTCATATACATCTGGTTCTTAATTATCTAACTATTATAAATGACTTATTGTCTTTATTTGGGAAAAATCTTTGTTGTATACAATACTCAATATTGGTATTCCTTTATATTTTTTATTGGTTAATGTTCATATATGCATATATATCCTTCAATGATGTGCCTTTTCTTTATTGGATGCACTTACTTTAGATTCTTAGAATGACTATTTATTACCTACTAGAGGGTTGTGTCTCTTTGGCATCTTGTCAAGAGTAGCATCTCTTCCATGCATCCCCCCCCCCCCCCTCTCTCTCTCTCTCTCTCTCTCTCTCTCTCTCTCTCCCTATTCAATCTAATGAACCAACTAGTTTTTCTCTAAATTTTAATGTCTCAAGTATTGCCTTGTGGTCTAACTTGTGAACCTTCCAAAGAGTCTTATTATGTGGTTTTCCACATTATTTTATCAAGTGGACATGTGATGTGACAATAAGGTTTGAATAATGAAGATTCTTACTATCTCTTTGCCAATCCCTGAATAACCAAAAGTTAGGGTTCTTCATAGAATATCATCTAAGCCATGTGTCAGTTACAACCACCACACCAATATGGTACTCTAAACCTTCACCATCTATAATTGAGTGATCAGTTTTTTTTTTTGCCTAGACATAATGAAACAAATAATAATATATCCCTTCTTCATTGTCTTCAGGTGCAATAACAATAAAAATATGGCCTACAATAATAATTGTACAAAATGCAATTGTTAATTCAAAAAATACTTAGGTAAAAGTTATAAAGTTACATATTGAAATTACAAAGATATATTTATTACCAAGTTGCACTAGATTAGATAAATGGTCAAAGTCAATGGATGAATCCATCTCTACCATTTCCAATGCTTGTGGGGGATGATAGGTGTCAATGGAGTCCAAAACCCATATATCCCATTTGTCCACCCATTTAGTTGTCTCACACTCATCCCTATTTTCCTCTACACACGATGGACAATAGCATGCTATTTTTTGTGTGTGGATACTCCGTGAACTTCCATCAAAGCTTCTAAAATAATGCAACTCACTTAATCCTATTACTGTACAATAATCCTCATATGGTGCAATGTTAGTATTATCTATCAACTAGAAAAATTTATGAATCATAGACTCACCTTCCTTACCTAGACCCATTATAGTGTTACACCACTAGATGATGGATTTTGCATCTATTAATATTGCTCCATCTTTGTACTTAGTTCTTCACGAGCTAAGGCTCTTTTGATGTATGCACCTACACCATTGTTCTCTCCCTTTCCATGACCAACCTCTATAAAATTCTAAATATATTAAATTCTAGACAATCTATTCATCTTGCTCAACCAATAGAACATCCATGCATTCTTAAATTGAGATGTGCAATTAACTGACCAAATAATGTGCTGATGATATGATACACCCTTGTTAGCCAAATCTCCATAAAATGGTTTTAAAAAAACATGTATAAATTTCGTAGAATGTGATCCATCATCACTAATGTAAAAAGGATACTCCCTCAAAATTTTCATGCCATCCTTTGTACTTATAGGTGAATGTATGAATGTTATGTGAACAAATATGAAAACTTGTTGAGAAGTATAATACTTTGCTTGCACCTAATTCTACGGTTGTAGTGTGTAGTTCTCTGTGAAGTCTACAACTAAAACAATGGCATCTTAGGGAAATGTATCCTTGCTCAACTTGAATTGTAAATCTAGCCATCGAGCTCTCTGTGTATGCCTTGCATACTTGTAAATAATCTTTTCATGAACAATCTTCATGAACTCATACACTGGAATCTTTTTAATGACTAAATCACATCTTTTACCCTATTTTTCATCTTTTACAGCATATGTCACTGTCTTATATTTTTCATAATCTACTATTTTATTTTCAATTTCATGTGTACTATCTATATGTTCAAAAGTTGACAAAAGTTGCAAAGAACCACAAAATAAGTATATACCATCCAAGCATGATGTCTTGTAAAATTGTTGGCCATCCCCTATTTCACATAAAATGTTGGATATGAATTCCCTTGAAGATCTAGGTGGCTCATTCATGTCAGAATCCTGCAAAACAAACTTAGGATGCAAAAACACACACATATGACGAAAAATATCAAAATGGTCAGAAAAATCAATATTTAGGTACTTACTATTATTGATGTAAGTACTCATCTTGTGATATTACTATCTTTGGTGTGTGATTTAGAACCCACTTTTTCATATGCACTCATTAGATTCCTTACAATGTTATTTTCATTCGAATTGTCTATCATTCTTAGCCTAATAATCTTCATGATAGGCCTAAATTTAAAATTCCTCATCATTTCAACAAATAATTGGCATTGACCTATAATATTTAATTCTTCAAAGAATAATCTCCACATATGATTAACTTTTCTTTTACAAGTACACTTGCTAATCTTGGCAAACATTGATTTCAAAATGTTAGTATCAATATTAATCAAATATTTTGGTCATCCAAAATGAATTCGAGAAGTTGTTTTAATCTCTTTTATTCCCTCAACATTTTGAACATCAACATAAGGTTGAGTGGTTTGCATACCTTGAACTGAATATGATGTGCCTTGGCAATAAGATGCAAAATATGGAATATCACCTACTTGATATGTTGATGTTGCGCCTTTAACATGACATGATGGAGTGTGTACATTGTTAGACGTACAAATTAGCATCTCTTCAACATGAGATGATGATATGAATCCAACATTGGAAGATGGTGTAGTTCAATTGTCTTCTTGAGTGTAACAGTCTTTTTCGTTCTCTTTATCTTTCCATTTATTCCTCTTTGTTTCTTTGTATCAGTGCTTCTTGTTCCTCTTGGAAAGAAAATTCTTCATTATTGCTTTGAAATTTTCTTTGTTCATGTGATAGTTTTATTTTATCTCTTTTAATTACCAAATCTCTCTCCCTCTCTTCCATTGTTTAAGTTTTTGGTTTCTTCCTTGGCATGATGATGATTTCTATATGTCAAATTATTCAAACATATGAATTACTACAATTTGTAAATTAAAAATCATTCAAATACATATAAAAATTACAATTATTTCAATAAATACACAATATATATTAAACAACTTGTCAAATTTCTAAACATTTCCAAATAACAATTCATTCAAACAACTTGTCAAATTATAATCAAATTTGTCTCTATATAGTACAAAATAATATTTAAAAAGGATTGCACTAACCTCTTCTATACAAAAAATATATTAAAAACGCTTTCAAATAGTGTATCCAATGATTGAATTTGGTGTTTGCTAGTTTCCAATAGAATGAACAAATGTTCAAAAAGCTTTCAAATAGTGTATCCAATGATTGAATATGGTGTTTTCTAACTTCCAACAACATGAAACCCGTGTTTTCTATCAAAATAATAGAACACATAGTAGACAAAAAATAGAATATGGATTAGTAGGGACCCAAACTTTTATTATGACCATTTTTTGGTGTTTTCATATAGTGCACACACACTATAGCACACACACACACTCTCTCTAAAGTGTGTGCGCACAATAGTACATACACACTATGTGAAAAATCTATCTTTCCCTATCCCACCCTCTCCCATCCCCTACTCTCTCTCTTCCAGCCTCCACTCTCTCTCTCCTATCCATTTCTCTTTGATACACACTTCCATCCACTTCTCTCTCTACTCTCTCTCACTCTCTCTCCTATCCCATCCCCTACTCTCTCTCTCTCACACTCCTATCCCCTTCTCTCTCTCTCTCTCTCTCTCTCTCTCTCTCTCTCTCTCTCTCTCTCTCCCTCTTTCTCTACTCTCTCTCACTCACTCTCTCTCCCCCATCCCCTACTCTCTCTCATACACACACTCCCATCCCCTACTCCCTCTCTCTCTTACACACACACACACACACACACACACACACACACACACACACACACACACACACTCCCATCCCCTACTCCATTTCTCTCTCATGCACACTCACTCCCATACCCTACTCTCTCTCTCTCTCACCTATAACCTACTCTCTCCCCCATCCCTTACTCTCTCTCTCTCACACACACACACTCTCATCCCCTCTCCCTCTTTCTCTCCCACTCTCCCACCCCCTACTATCTCTCTCTATCTCTCTCTTTCTCTCCCACCCTTTACTCTCTCCCATTCCCTACTCTCTCACACACACACTCCCATCCCCTTCTCTCCCTCTCACATATAATCTATCTCTCCCATCCCCTACTCTCCCTCTCCCACCCCTACTCTCTCTCCCTCCCTCTCCCACCCCCTACTTTCTCTCTCTTTCACACACATTCCTATCCCCTACTCTCTCTCTCTCTCTCACACACACACATACACTCTTCTCTCTCTCTCCCCCCTTACACTCCCATCCCATTCTCTCTCTCCCATCCCCTACACTCTCTCTATTTATCTCTCTCCCTCCCACCCCATACTCTCTCCCATCCCCTACTCTCTCTCTCTCTCACATAGACACACTCCTATCCCTCTCTCTCACCCTCCCTCTCCCTCTCCCACCCCCTACTCTCTCTTTGATCCCCTACTATGTGAAAAATCTCTCTCCCTAGCCCACCCTCTCCCATATCCTTCTCTCTCTCTCGCACCCCCTACTCTCTCTCACTCTCTCTCTCCTATCCCCTACTCTCTCTCTCTCCCTCCCTCCCACTCTCCCACTCTCCCACCCCCTATTTTCTCTCTCACTCCCTCTCTCCCATCTTGTATTCTCTCTCTCCCTCCCTCCATCTCTCTCTAACCCACTCTCTCCCATCCCATACTCTCTCTATCTCTCCCTCTCCCTCTCTCTCTCTCTCTCTCTCTATATATATATATATATATATATATATATATATATATATATATATATATATATATATATATATATATCCATTTTCATATATCTATCTTGATCTTCATCTCCATATTTCTCTAGCTAAATCTCTCTCCCACTCCTCTCTTTTACTATATATTTCTCACACACATCACCCCCCCCCCCCCCCCCCCCTCTCTCTCTCTCTCTCTCACATCCCATCCCCTACTCTCCCTATCTCTTGTAATGTCCCCTTTTCAAATTTCTTTATACTAAACTCCTAGCAAGGTATTTATACTCTTGATTTTAGAGAACAGAAAGAGATTTGATCTTAAAGTGATTTTAGCAAACCAATACAATAAGAAATCTTTAAAAACATAATTTATCATAATGTTAAATACTTAATTTATCATTCAAGTGTAGGAGGAGAAATCATAATAGGGTTCCCTATTACCTAGTCATCACCATTCTCCCTCGTTATTGACATCTCTCTCCAATCATCATTTCCAAGATAGTGTCTTTGTATAATGTACCTTGGGATATTTTCTCCACCATAGGCCTTACCTAGTACCTTAAGATGATGAAGCTCAATACTCATCTCACTACAGACCTTACCTAGTACCTCTGAGTGGTGTCACCTAGCCCATTCCACTGCAAGCCTAATCTTACCTTAGAGAATTATGATCTTTACTTATTTAATAATTATTCAATTTTTATCCAAAGGTATTTCCACTTTTGATTAATAAATCAACATAAATTAGCCCTATTAAATCTAGTTCTATTTATTCCATTAATTTTTATATATTAATCATTTATTATTGATAATGATAACTACTTTATTACATAAAGGGGGATACGACTCACCTTGTACACTGCATATAGGTTGGTGTCTATGTCATTATGTTCACTGCTATAATACCTTATCAAATTGATGTGGAACCCAACGAAGACCTTCATACAAGCTTCAATGCTGACTCCTATACTCCCTTAGTTCTACACTTTAGTTTGAATCCAATTCAATGTTGTACTCCTTGGTCCTTTTCCAATCCTCATAAATATTGTTGACTCAGCTTTGGGAGGATGTGCAGTGAGTAGACATGTCAGTTATATGACTTCATTAATTTTCTTTATTGGTTTTATTAATATATTATTTATTGCATTAGTTATATATGTTAATTGTATGTATAATTGTTAAAGTATTTGTAATATAATTAAATGAATAATATTTTTGGATCAATATTAAATGAAAAGAATTTGTAATACAATTATAAGAGTTAGATGATCAATACATTTTGTATTAATATTAAATGATTTTAAATAATTTATAATTACATTTTGCATTAATTAAGGGGATATGACAGCCATCCCCTCTCAAGATTGCTTATCTTCAAGGAATTCATCTAAGGTTTGGGTGATCCAATATTTGAGACCCCTTCCATGTTGCATCTTCCACTTGTAATCCTTTCCATTTAATTAGATATTTTTCAATGGTTCTATTCCTTAGTCTTTTCTCTCTTATTCTAGGGATAGTCTCTAGTTCTATGATTAATCTTCCTTCATCATCTAGTGATGGTAGTTCCAAGCATGTAATAATAGGTTGCCCCAAAACCTACTTCAGTTGTGACACATGGAATATGTTAGGAATCTAACTATGTGAGGGAAGCTCTAATTCATAGGCTACTTCACCTATCTTATTTATCACTTATAGGGCCAATAGAATCGGGGTTTGAGTTTCTCAATTCCACCAGCTTTGATGGAAGTTTTTTTATATGGTTGTAGTCATAAGAAGACCGTATCTCCTATTTCAAATGTCCACTTTGTTCTCTTTTTATGAGCATAAATCTTTTTTTGATTTTGTGCTTGATGTAGGTTGTTCTTGAGTGAATGCATGGTGTCTATATTTTCCTATATGAAGTCACTAGTGCCTTGTACCCAATTCTCTATTCGGATCAAGTCTCCAAAAGATGTTGCTTCATATTTTTATAATGCGTAAAAGGGGTTCATCTCTATTGACATATGATGGGTGATTTTATAACAATATTCTCCTAAGTGCAACCATTTAATCCATCTGATTTGTTGCCCAGTAACATAGTTTCTTAGGTATCCTTCTAGGCATTTGTTAACAATTTTTGTTTGACCATTAGTTTGTGGACCACTGATGCCAGGTGTAAGCTCTATCCCAGATAGTTTGAATATTTCTTCCAAAATAAGTTGAGGAATTTTGGATCTCAATTTCTAACAATGTTTTGAGGAAGTCCACGTAGTCTGAAGATTTCTTTAAAGAATACTTTTACTAGTTGAGGGGCTTTGAAGTCTTTTGTTATGACCATGAAGTGTGCATACTTAGGAGATCCACCACCACATAAATGTTATCTTTTTCTTGTATCTTTGGTAATCTTGTAATAAAATCTATAGAAATACTTTCCCATTTTTTATTAGGTATTGGTAATGGTTGTAGAAGTCCTACTGGATGTATGTGTTCTTCTTTATCTTTTTGACAAACTAGAAATTCATTATTATATTTGATAACTTCTTTTATGAGACCTTTCCATGTGAACCTTTCTCTTATTCTCTTATATGTTTTGAAGTATCCTTGGTGTCATGAAAGTGGGTTATCATGGTAAGTCTTCAAAATCTCTTTTTTTAATTTGGATCCTAGAGGAATATACATTGTATTTTTATATAGGATGATATCATCTTGAATTTGATACCTCTCATCCTATATTCTTCCTTCTAATATATGGCTGGAAAATTGACCCTTTGCATATTTAGAAATCAATAGTGTCTTCCATTATGTAGTTATTGCTGTCATGGTACCCAAATGTGGTCATCGTGATAAGGCATTAGCTACAATATTATTCTTTCCTTTCATGTATTCAATGTCAAAATCATACACTTGTAGTTTACTTACCCACTCTTTTTGTCTATCATTTCAATCTTTCTAGCTCAAAAAGAACCCGAGGCTATTGTGATCCATTTTTACAATGAATTTTTTGCAAATTAAATATTGTCTAAACTTTTCAAGGTCATGCATAATGGCTAGCATTTCATTATCATATATTGAATATGTTTGCTCTATGTCTTTCAAATTCCTACTTCCAAATGCTATGGTGTGCTTATGTTGTGTTAATAATACTCCATTTCCTTCCCTAAGGCATCACAATATAGTTCAAATGGTGAAGAAAAATTGGGTATCACAAGAAGTAGGCAAGAGCTCATAACTTTCTTAAGTTTTCAAAGGTTCTTTGTGCTTCTTCATTCCAAGAAAAGGCTACTTTCTTGGTGATATCAATAAGGAAAGTAGTTAGTCAAGAGAATACCTTCAAAAATCTTCTATAGTAGCTACATAATCCCAAAAATCCTCTGAGCTATGTTAATGTTTTTGGTTTTGGACAACTCTGAATTGCTTCAATTTTCTCTTCATCCACCCTAACTCCTTGGGCACTAATCTTGTGTCCCAAATATAGAATTTCTTCCATGCTAAATTCACATTTTGAGAGTTTATCATATAATGAATTTTTCTCTAAGATATTTAATACTTCATCAATATGTTGTAGATGATCTTCCCATGTTTTATTTTTAATCAGTATATCATAAAAAAAAACTAATAAAAACTTTCTTTGTTATCCTCTAAAGACATGGTTCATACATGACTGGAAAGTAGCAAGAGCATTAGTTAGTCTAAAAGGTAGAACAAGGAATTCAAAGTGTCCATAATGACATTTGAATGTCTTCCTCTCTTACTCAACTTTGGTGATATCTTGATCTTAGGTCAATTTTTGAAAAGTAGTAGGCTCCATGGAGTTCATCAATAAGCTCATTTATCCTTGGAATTGGATACCTATTCTTAATTGTTTTCTTATTTAGAGCTCAGTAGTCAATGCACATCCTCATTATATCATCTTTATTTTTTGAGAGAACAACTCATGAAGAAAATGGGCTAAAGCTTGGTTGAATATATCCCATCTCTAGTAATTATCTTATGTTTTTTCTCAATTTCTTCCTTATATTTGTGTGGATGTCAATAAGGAGTAGTAATAATAGGTTTTATCCCTTCTTCTAACTCAATGAAATGTTCAAATCCTCTTTTGGGAGGAAGACTTGGGGGGATATCACTAAAGACCTTTTTATGCATTTTTAATATGGGTTTTGTATCTATATGAATTGATTCTTCTTTCAAGGTTGATTTATCCAAGATTAAACATTGGGCAGCCCATTCTACTTGTTTGTGTCTAAGTGTTCTTTCCATATTTTTTCATGATATTACCCTAGGAGATACATCTGATATTCCATGTAAGGTGACTTTATTTCCTTTATGAAGGAAGCATATCTCCAGTTTTGGGAGATCAAAGATAAAGCATCCCAAGGAATGTATCCATGGTCTACCCAAGATGATGTTAGTATCTCTCATGTCTAAAATATATAATTTTTCTTTCACTAGATGTTTTCCTAGGGTGATATTGAGATAAGATATTTTCTTCTTACTAGGGTCATAGATCCATCAACAAGTGTTACCTTGAACCCTTTGAAATCTTTTGTCTCTAGGTTCAGTATGGAAACTAAACTTTGGTCAATGAAATTATGGGAAGTTCCACTATCCACCAATGTGGTTACCTTCTTCCCTTTTATTACTCCCCTAATTCTAAAAGGTTGATGTTTTGATGTCTTTGAGATATAGGCTAAAGTCCCACCATCCTCCTTGTCTTCATTAACCTTTATCTTTTTGTTAGGAATTTCGTCATCTTTTGATTTATAGGATGTTTCTTCCTATGCCCTAGTTCTCATGCTTCCTTACAATCAAAACATAGTTTCTTCTTTATAAGATTCTATTTATTACATTTATGCCTAGGTATCCAAGGGTCCTTACATTTATAACATTTAGTTTGATCTTAATCCTTTCCTTTATTGCAAATATGTCCATGTTCCTATTTTTCCTTACATTTGAAACACAATTTTTTCTGCTTAACTCTTCTCTTTCTCATTAAGGAATAAAGGTTCTTTTCTTCCCACTTTTATCATCCCTAAAGGAATGCCTAGGATAAATCTTCAATTCACTGTTGCCCAAGAGGTCAAATTTTAGGGCCTTTTGTAACGCTTCTTCTAAATTGGTTGGTTCAGGAGCACCTTTTATACTTTTGATTTTGTCTTTTAGCCCATCTATAAATAAATAAGTCTTTTTTGTGATAGTTTTGGTACCATAGCTGAAAATCTTTCAAATTCTCTAGCAAATTCTAACATTGATCCCTCTTGTCTAATTTGGGTCAACCTTTTAAAGTACCATTCTGGGTCTACCCTATCGAATCATTTTATGAGTTTTTGGGTGAATTCGTCATAACTCTTATTTGTGTATGCCGTTGGTTGTTAAGGCCATGTCACCACCAATCTTGAGCTATTCCTCTTATGAAGAACAACAAATTTAATAGCACCCTTTTCTATCATAGGATTCAAGGAGAGATAAGTATCCAATATATGTACCCATGAGTGTTCAATAGTTCTTTCTGATTAGTCAAATTTTGGGAGACTCGCCTTATTTATCTCCTCTTTTAGATTCTTTTCTTGATGTGGATGTCTTCTGTTTAATTGAATGATTTCATCTTAGTATCACAATAGTTTTTAAGGGGTATTTCCCTTCTAAGTTTATGATCAATTTTGAAGTACTCTTTATAATGTCATTTATATTATTTACTTCATACTCATCCTCATCTTCTTGTTCTTCTCCAAGTAGAACAGGGGGTCTTGTGGATCTATGTTCTGATTCTGGTGTATGCAACTGATTATTATTATCATTTTAGATTCATGAGAATTTGTGTCTCTCCCATTTTTGTTTATATTATGAAGGGCTTTTAAGAGGAGTCAGTTCATTTCACTTTTCTTGATTATAGCTCGAGCATTTCTTTCATTTTGTTCCATGAGTGCTTGAGTAGTTTGGTTTGTTTGTTCCATAAAAGCTTTTAATTCATTACTTATTTGATTGTTCATTTTGGTGGAATGTTTCCTTCCTTCCCTTTCTAATGTTCTCTGATCCCTTTGGTGTTTCTGCATTAACTAATTTCCATAGCTTAGCAAGAAAGATGCTCTGATACCACTTGTAATGCCCCCTTTTGAATTTCTTTATACTAAACTCTTGGCAAGGTATTTATACTCTTAATTTTATAGAACACAAAGAGATTTAATCTTAAAGTGATTTTAGCAAACCAATACAATAAGAAATCTTTAAAAACATAATTTATCATAATGTTAGATACTTAATTTTTCATTCAAGTGTAGGAGGAGAAACCATAATAGGGTGTCATGTTACCCAATCATGGGCCTCATCACTCTCCCTCATTATTGATATCTCTCTCCAATCATCATTTCCAAAATAGTGCCTTTGTATGATGTACCCTAAGATATTCACTCCACTATAGGCCTTACCTAGTACCTTTGGATGATGAAGCCCAATACTCATCTCACTGTAGGCCTTACCTACTACCTTTGAGTGGTGTCACCCAACCCATTCCATCACATGCCTTATCTTACCTTGGAGAATTATGATCTTTAGTTATTTAATAATTATTCAATTGTTTTTTATTAGATAAATAGGTTTTACGGGGATCCTGAAACCCAATAGTTAAAACATATAAGGTTGAAAATAAGCATGAAAGCCTAGCCCATAAAGTATAAGTTTAGAGGCTAATAATAAGCATAAAGCCCAGCCAAAAAGTAGAGTTCTGAGAAAAGACCAGGAAAAAGACAACTAATACCACAGCCTAAAGCCAGAACAAAAGCCAAAAGACAAAGAAAAACAAAAGAACAGGTGAGAGTTATTCCTCGCTCTTTCACTCCAGCTCTTGCATAACCTGAGCAGCCTTGTAGGCTAGTTGATTCTCCTCTGCTTCTAGCTATTGCACCCTTTGGTCCCCCTGGTCCTGATAGAGAATGGTGTTGTTCTTTGTAGAGTCATCCTTAGTTTTGGCTTCATCCCTATCTTTTCCTTCCTCATCATCTTGCATTTCTCTGTCTTTGATCTAGCCCATAAGAGAGATGATGTTGTTGTTAATGGAGCTTAACAAAGAGAACATTTGATTCACAAGGTTGTGATTGTAGTTCTCCAGGTCGTGTATCCTTCTTTCTGCCAGACTAAGCTTGTTAGCTAAATCTGTCCTCCTATTAGCATCCATCATATATTCCTTATTGCCTCAATATGTCTCACCTATTCTTTGACCTCCTCCAACTCATGGAAAAGCCATTTGATTGATCTAAAATTGTCAATCATACTATTATGAGCATTATTCAAGAGGTTCATCCCTGTCTCCTTGGCTCTGTCTAAAATAGCCACTATTGTCGGGTCAATGAGTTCTTCCAACCATTGTTCCTCTTGATTTTCCATGAGGATTTGGGGATTCATGGCCTCCCTAAAGATGCCCATATTCGAAGTCTTGACATTAAATTTTATCCAAGCTTTCCTCCTATCATTGACCTACACTTCCCCTTCTGCATGCCCTACATTCTCCTCTTTTTGCTCCTCAGGTTGGGCTTGGAGGTGGACAGGAGATAGGGGCAGCACAGGCAGCTCCTCAAATTGAGAGCGCACTTCCTCCAAACTCTCCCTCTTGTGTATCTTCCTTCCACTTTCATCCTTAATTTCCTCCTACATCTCCTTAACCACTTCCTTAGATCTGGCTCCTCCTCATCATCGGTGTCTCCCTCCTCATCTTTCTCAAGAGGCTTCTACCCAAGATCTCTAGGGCTTTTTCTCCTAGGGGTTATGGGGGAGGGCAATTTTTTAACTTGGTGAGTCGCTAATTTCCCCAAAGAAGAGATCCCTCCTTCCTTAGAGCTGAGGCTTTAAATTTCATCTGAGCTAGAGGAGTAACTAGAACTACCAGACTCACATTCTCTACTTGAGGGGGAGTGATGCTTATAGTCTAAGCCTTGAAGTGCTCGTGGATGAGCAACAACAGTCCCTCGTGTAGAGTCGAGTTTGCGGTGGGCTTCTTTTTGAAGCTGTCCACCACCTTGCTCATAGAGGTTAATAGATAATATGGAAAGGAAATATTAGCATTATGTCAAAAATGATTCAATATAACAAAGTGGTGGTATGAGCTCTATCAAACCTAGGGTCCAACATGTTGTACTTGATAACAGCTCTCAGAACATACCTCCACCGCTTCTTCATGGAGTCAGGGACATAGTAGGTGTCAATCTTTCTCAGCGCCTTTAGTTCCTTCTCACTCTCCACAAAGTCCCTAACCACATTGGCTGAGAGCTTCTTATCCATGAAGAATTTAAAACCCTCGATAGGGATTTTGGTGACAGTTGCAATCACCTCCTTTGTTATCCGAAAGTAGACCTCGTTCACCTTCACTCTGCCATCCTTCTAGAAACCCACGATACTTTTGGTCACCTCCTGATCAAAATCATGTAGCTTCATGATATAATTGGTAACCCCACCCTCTTCTAGCTTTTCCCACACCTTCTCCCTACTTCTCCATTTCTCAAATTCTCCCACTGGCTCCTTTCTGCACCTTTCACCTACCATTTCTACACACTGCACACCCTCTTTACTCATGTGCTCCTCACTTTATGACTAAAAGGGACCTCTGAGAGTAAGCAATAAATAGCTATTTCTCTAGAAGCAAGTGCAAAAATGACCCACAAAGCATGTCGATTAATCAATAATGAATCACTCTAGTTACGATTTCCCATGCTTCCATTTTGAAAAGTACCCTTATTTCTTAAAACCTTCATAATCATAATTATAGCTTTATTTTCTCCATACTTCCTTGGATCTTGTCCAAGTTGATCAAACTTATAACATCCATTGACAAACAAAATCTGGGATGCCAAAGTCTTTTTTTGGTTTGCATCGACCCTAATGTTCGTGAACCTGTCGGCAACCGAGTTTGCTTCCTAAAAAATATGAGTGATGTGGATTCTATTAAATTTGGTGAGGGTCTCACAAGTCTCATCAATTAGATTTGCAATCGTCCATGATGGATGTGAGTTGCCAATGATGTACTTTTTAATGTTATTCGAATCCCCTTGGAGCCATAAATTGGTAACACCAATTTCAAAAGTCAGTTTTACAACATTGCACGTGGCATTCGCTTCCACAAAATGATTGGTTTGGAATCCTAGCAGGAGATAAAAAGCCACAATACTATCTCCATTTTCATTCCTTATCACACCTCCACTACCCGAGGAGTCAGGGTTGCCCTTGGAGGCTCTGTCAAAGTTGGCTTTGTGCCAGCCTTTAGGGGGGAGGAGCCACTTGGCTTCCTGTCTTTTCCCTGATCTTTCTTTTACCTTCTCCTTTTTCCTACCTCCTATCTCAAATTCTCCCCCCTTCCTCACAGAAAAGTTTTCCTTTATGTTACTAAAAATCTTTCTCCCAACAACTAAAGCTGGCTCCTCCCTATCTCTAAAAATTTGATTTTTTCTCTCCTTCCATATGCTCCAACAAAAATAGGGCAGGATCCAGGAGCTAATTTCCTGCAAGACGTCAGACCCATTGAACAAGCCATGCCATTGACAAAAAAAGTCCAGAAGGTTAGAAGGAAAGCACCAGCTGTGGCCTAAGTCCTGGGTGAGGAAGCCCCAAACTGTCTTGGAGAAAGAATAGTGAATGAACATATGGTTGCCTATCTCTGACTCTTCTTTACACAAAACACATCTGTTGGGCATGATGTGACCTCTTTTGATGAGATTTTCCTGGGTTAGAGTTTTGTCCTAAAGAGCCAACCAAAAAAACATGTTGTCCAATTGTTATCCAAAGGTATTTCCACTTGTAATTAACAAATCAACATAAATTAGTCCTATTAAATCCAATTCTATTTTATCCCATTAATTTTTATATATTAATAATTTATTATTGATAATGATAACTACTTTATTACATAAAGGGGGGATATGACTCACCTTGTACATTGTGTATAGGCTGGTGTCTATGTCACCACTTACAATGCTATAGTACCTTGTAAAATTGATGTGGAACTTGACAAAGACCTTTGTACAAGCTTTGGCACTGACTCCTATACTCTCGTCATTCCACACTTTGTTTTGAATCCAATTTAATGGTATACTCTTCGATCATTTTCCAATCCTCATAAATATCACTGACTTAGCTTTGGGAGGATGTGAAGTGAGTAGATGTGTCAGTTATGTGACTTTATTGATTTGTTTTATTGGTCTTATTAATATATTGTTTATTGCATTAGTTATATATGTTGATTGTATGTATAATTGTTAAAGCATTTGTAATATAATTAAATGATTAATATATTTGGATCAATATTAAATTAAAATTATTTGTAATACAATTATAAGAGTTAGATGATCAATACATTTTTTTATAAATATTAAATGATTTCAATAATTTATAATTATATTTTGGGTTAATTAAGGGGATATAACATCTCTCTCCCTTTCCCTCTCCCATCCCTTACTCTCCCTCTCTCTCACTCTCTCCTTCTCTCATCCCCTTGTCTCTCTTTGTCCCTCTCTCCTATTACAAGCTAGAGTTTTCATTGCACCAAAAGATTGACCTGTAATGCCCAATACAACTAGTAGACTTATAGAACATAGGAGGTAGTTAAGCCATGTCATGAATCCGAAAGAGGAAGGCTGGTGGTTAGTCCAAAAATTCCTTGACCAAGCTCTAATACCACTTGTTACAAGCTAGAGTTACCGTTGCACCAAAAGATTGACTTGTTAATGCCCAATACATCCACTAGGCTTATAGAACACAAGAGGCAATTAATCCATGTCATGAATCCTAAAGGGGAAGGTTAGTGGTTAGTCCAACATCTCCTTCCCTCTCTATTGAAATTCAGGCTTTAAGAGTGCGTGTGCACTAAAGCGTGTAGGCACTATGGAAGCCTAAATTTAAAAAAATTCTTCAAGTTATTGAGCACACATGCTATTTAAATATTTGGATTCTACCAAGCCTAAAGCTTGGTTTTTCCTTGTGGATCTAATCCAAAGTTTTGGAGTCTCTAAACCGATTTGAGACATATTTTTCTAGAACATACAAAAAATGATTAATTTTTCTTGTGTGATCTCCTTCAAGTTTCCACATGGTTGAGCATCAATAAAATTAGGTTACATGAAATTGTAGATCTGTATGTTAGTTGTATAACCATATAATTTATTTTTAGTTTGAACAATTTCAATCCTATCAACTATAATTTTTTTTGAATGTATGTCCATATTCTATCAAAAACCAATGTGTACGAAATGGGTTGTACATTTTAGCTCGTTCATCGAATTTTGCAACAACTTAGTTTTTTAGAAACTACACACTTTGAAAGAAATAAGTTTTGATTTTAGATTAATTTTTAATTGTTTCTAGGGGGAGCACACATATATTTCACATTTTTGGGCTGTGTCCAATTAAAAAATTCATTAAAAAATACAAATTATAAAATTACTCAAAAAATTTGGGATAAACTATATAGTGTTAGGAAACTTTTGACCAGAGTGATTAAATAATTTTTTTTTAAAAGTTAAAATTTTAGGGGGCTACACTTTGCACTATGTTATATTTTTTCTAAAACAATAGTACCACTTTCTATGGCCCCTTTTTTTGAGGACCTAAAACTAAACCATATTGAAAAAAAAATAGTAGTTTAGAAACTAGATTCAAAGGACTACTACTTTTGTTTTTGTCATATCTTAAAATTTTGAGCATAACTATCTTCAAATTTTTCTCAAATTTCAGAAATTGTTGATTTCAGAAAAAAAAAAATGTGTCCACTTATACCCCCTTTTGGCACCACAACTTGGTGCACTTACCCAGAAGTCTCTACATGGTGCCATTTCCTTGAGATATAGAGGTTCCTAAGTATGAAAAATATAATGGAAATGGTGATCCACATGACCATGTATGTCACTTATATGCTCTTAGCATGAACTTCATGCATAAGGAATCTTAAGGTGACAAGCCATGGAATGGTTTACCAAAATTTAACCTCCCCTTAAAATATTTGACAAATATTGCACAATAATTTATCCAACAATACTCATACAACATGCAACACCCTATTATTATGTTGGATCTATGTGGCCATTTCAGACAATGCAAGGGAGACTGGAATGAACCTTCTGAATAATGCCCACAGTAGTATGATTGACAACTTAAGATCAATCAAATGGCTCTTCCATGAGCTGGAGGAAGTTAGAGAAAGGGTATCCCAGATGGAAAGTACTAAGAATAAGACAGGTAATGACACCCAGGAGGACCAGGATAATAGAGAAAGCCTAAATGAAAGGAGAATTAGAAATCTTGAAAACTACAACCACAACCTAGCAAGTCAGATGATTTCTCTCCTGAGTTCGATGAATGACAACATCCAATCCCTTGCTAGTAAACTTAAGGACAGGGGCTTGCTGGTGGAGGAGGGAGGATAGAATAGGGATAAGGCCAGGTCAGATGATGATAAGGCCACAATTAGTATGTTCACCAGTATGGATCAGGGCATGGAGAAGGTCTAGGATCAAATGGCAAAGGAGCAACAAAAGATAGTCGAGGCAGCTCAGACTATGTAGGAAATGGAGAAGATAACTGAAGACTAGTTTTCTTATCTTTTGTCTTTTTGTTTTCCTAGCTTTTGGCTTTTGGATAGGCTTTGTTGTCTATTTTAGTCTATTTGTTTTTTGGCCTTTCTGTGGGCCTTTGTTTTGGGCTGGGCCTTCGGGCTTTTTCTTCAGCTGTTGGACCTCTGTTTTGGTTGGGCTTCTTTTGCTTATTATCAACCTTGTTTTTGTAAAACTTATGGGTTTTAGGATCCCTTAAAACCTATTTATCTTATCAAAAACATAAAACAAAAACAAGGGGAACCATTTGATACATATTTACAATAAAGGAGATCATTACATTTTAGGTATTCCTAAAAAATTCATGAGATTGAGAAAATTGACATCTTTGTCAACACGCATGTGCCTGAATTATATTATGATCTTAGGAAGAAATTGTTTACCTCATTTAACAACCTGGTTGAAAGTGCCTATCACATCGAGGATGTTGCTGTCAAAAAGGATGATATTGTTCTCAACAAGGATAAAAATGGAAATGGAAATGGGAAGGATAATGGTAAACCTTGGAAAAAAAAAAATATGTAGTCAATGATGGAGTTGTAGACACTCCAAGAACCAACCTTCCATTTATCCAACTTTATATATTATGCTAACCAACAAGAGACCTTGAAGCCATAATCTTTCAACAAGACTATGAGACCCTCTAAGCTAAGACACACTTACATGCCAATGATCAACTCATATGAAGTGGTCTTGAAATTTTTTCATATCAATAAGCTCATCACACTACCTAAAAATTCCCAACTCTATGACCCACCTGTAAAACTTGACTAGTGGAGAGATGACCAATATTACAACGACCATAGTAATAAGGTTCACAATATTAATAATTGCTACAAGCTCAAGGATGTCATTCAAGATCTCATTAATGAAGGAAATTTTTTTAGGGATGGCTTAGTTAGAAATTTTGATAATCAAACTTTTAAAAAACCATTTCTTAAATATGAAAAAGGAGAGACATCTAAAGCCAATAAAAAGGGCAATGCCACCAATATTAGCTATGCATACACCAACACAGATAATGTGATCAACATGATTGAAGCCATAAGTGAAATTATCTATATGATGGGTCCCAAATTTGATGAGGAACCCAATTATGACACTGACAATGAGAAGAAACCTAAGGTGGCCTTGAGAATGTACAACCCTCAACAAAATGTCAAAGATACTATACCTAGGGTGTCCCTTAAGGTGGAGGATTCCTCCACTTCTCATGGTGAGACTTTAAACATTGTCATTAGGGGGCAATCTAAGGTTATTCTCAAAGTGGCTAATGATCCAAAGCATATCTCCTCTTCTAAACAAGTGGCTCCACCTAATATATCTAGTTATGACCTTGTGAGTCAACTATAGTGAATTTCCACACAAATTTCTATCTTCAGGTTCCTAAAGTTATCTCCTTTGCATAAAGAGATCCTAGAGAAGGTTCTACATACTGTTGATGTTCCTACAAGTGTTGATGCTAGGAAGTTCCAAGATATGGTAACGCAAATTTACTCACCTCATTATCTTACATTTACCAAATAATATGAAAAGTATCTTATTCATCCACACAATCTCACCCTACATATTGAAGTTCAAATCTATCACACCTCGGTCTAATGAGTATTGATAGACAATGAGACAAGGTTAAATATTGTTTCCTTCAGTATAATTCAATAATTGGGAATGTCTAAATTTTCTATTGATCCTAGATGGAAGACAAACATCAAAGCATATGATGAACTTGAAAGGTCCTCTATGGGTCTAATTGTGCTTCCTATCTATTTGAATCCCCTAGAGAAAGATGGTATTTCAAGTATTAGACATCCCACTTGCTTACAATATTTTGTTTGGTAAGCCATGGATCCATGAAACTCAAGCTATACCATAAACATACCATCTATACACTCAGTTTGTGCACCTCTCTAAACCATATATTGCAACACTCGAATGTCAGCTTTGAGTTTCCTTCCATGGAGTGCAAAGGTGTGTATTTGTGCATATGAGTAGCTCTCAATTAATCCCTAGAGACAAACTTTTCTAGTAAACCATGCAATGGGAGATTCCTTACACAAGAGAAATAATACAATATCAAAAGAGCTCTCAAACATGCAATGCTAGAAATGAGTTAATCTAGAATGAAATGAAAGGATGCAACTAAGCTAAACAAGATGAATGTATTACAACCATTTCTAATTAGACTATGTGAGATATGTTATAATAAAGGAAATCAAGATATTCTAATTAAATATAGCTAAGATGAAGGATGCAAGAATGAGACAAGAAGAAAGAAGTTCTCCACAAGTGCTCTCAAGAAATTTGCAGCATAATAATACTCAAAAATTGTATCCTTAGAGAGGGAGAGAACTCTCTCTCTAAAGGTGTACGAGTGATTGAGATCAAGATCAAGAAATGGATGAGACAAAAAGCCTTTTCTTTTAATTTGAAAAAAGACTTTATGTGTGTACATTGAGTGGGTTAGAAGAATAAGGTCTTTTAATCAAATAAGGAAATAGGATAATATAGTCAAATTATACATTAAAATCAAATAAATTGATTTTTAGAAATTTGGCCTAGGCATATATTAATTAATTTAGCCAAAATGTCAAGAAGGGAGCTAATAGCTAGATGATTATTTTTAGGTGATTACATTTATCCCTTCTTGACTAATGTGTGATTGATCAAGGAACACATTATGTCAAAGAAAACAAAAGCAAGAGGCAGAAATAGACAAAGAGATCTAATTTTGAAGGACGAAAATGTAGAATTATATAGCAAGTCTTGAATGCACAACTTAGTAGTGACAAAATTAAACACTAGGAGAGAGACAATATAAAAACTCAAGAAGAGTACTGACATCAAGAAAAGAAGATAGATCAAGAACAAATGAAAAGATTAAGCATATGCTCTTATGAAATAAATAGTTATAGAAAGCAAGCAATGATATAATATTTCTGCCCCCTTGGGATCAAAATTGAAATGAGGTAAAGGGAATGTAGAAATGAGAAAGATATGATTAAATCAATATATAGAAAAGTTCATGCTGATAGATGAGTGATTAGAATCGAAGAGTGATCATAAGGAAGTAGTAGAATGCCCTAGTTTGACTAAAGTTGACCAAGAAAGATATAATCTGAAAATTAGCTCAAATCAAGCAGAAAGATGTTTTAGAAGATAAAGATGTAAATTGAAGTGGGTATAGAGTATAGAAATGACAAAGAAATGGAGAAATGAAGATGCCCTAGTGAAGATTCAAAGATTAGATCTCAAAAAATTAGCTAATTGCATATTAAGAAGGTAGAATTTTAAAATTTGATTTTGACTATCAAGATGAACTTGAATTTTGATTTCGATCTGAAAAATAGAATCAAGATGTTGAAATCAGCCATGGGTACAATTTTCATGAAAATTTGAGTTTGTAAAATGAGTCAAAATGAAGTCGGAGGACTATATAAGGGGTCCAATGGTCTTTTTCTATTCTTTTGTCTTTTGTGATTCTTGAGAGCTCTTGAGTGACTTTGAGAGAGATAATGACTCTTGCTGGTGTTTTGACCCACAAACACCATTTTGAGTGCAACCGGCAACCTAGCTCTGAGGCCTCAGTGAGTCTTCAAATTTTTATATTTTGAGTCATTTTGAGGCATTTTAACACTTTTTAAAAATGTTTTAATGGATTTTTTTACAAATTATTGTGTGATACTTTAAAATTATCACATGGCTATACTATGAAGCATTGCATGATGCTTCTCTTATACAAATTGTATCACCCTCTTTTAGAAATTCCATCATATTGGGCATACCCACTTATTGCCTACAATGGTGTGAACTATCACATGATAGGAAAGTATCACCCAATAGTTGTAAGAAGTATTGCACAATACCTAGTTAGCAAAAAGTATCACCTGAATGTTGGGAAAAGTATCAGTTGGATTTTTTTTGAGCATTTTTGCATGTGTAGGAGAAAATTTTGAGCATGAGATTGTTGTTTTCTATCATTTCAATTTGTTTATGATGTTAGATGATCATTTAGAACTGCTATTGATACTTTCATTATTTTCTTGTCTTGACTATGCATATGTTTTTCTAGCATTGGGGATTAGAGCCCCTAGGGTTATGGGGTTACATGTGGTTTGTCATCTAGGGTTGGATGAGAGAGATGTGATTGAGAGCATGGGTTTAGTTGGCTATTTAGTATGCCCCATATTCAGATTGACCATGTTTTTTTGACAACATTAGCTAAGTGGTGACATAGTGAACATAATACCTTTCATTTGCCCACTAGTGAGGCCACCATCACTTTGGAGGATGTATATCACATCCTTAATGTACCATGCCATAGAAACCCTATGAATATGATTGTTATGCTTTGATATTCATTTTAAGTTTCTACTTTTCATATGATGTGTGGTTATTGTAATAATATTTTTGTTGATTTTGAGTGTGGTTGATTGATTTGATGATATGTAACCTTAGAATGGCTTGTAATAACACTTTCATTGATTTTGAGTGAAGGGTTGATCAATTTGATGATATGTAACCTCAAAATGACTTGTAATAACATTTTTGTTGATTCTAAGTGAAGGGATGATCAATTCCATGATATGTAATCTTTGAATGGCTTGTTATGAGATTGTAGCTCATTTTAGGCAAAGGGATTACTAATTCAGTAATTTGCAACCTTGGAATGACTTGCTATGAATTTTTGGCTAGTTCTGATTAAATAGTTGATCAGTTCAGTGTGATCTATAATGGAGTCACTAAAAAATGGTCTCAATATAGAGACCCTAACTTTTGATTCCATCATTTGATTTTCCTAAATTTTAGATTTATTATTGGGAGGCGAAATGTGCTAAAAAGTGATAGTCAAATTTTAAAGCTAAATTCTAATTCAAAAGTGATGAGTTTTGATGTACAAGTCTATACAAAATCGAAAAGTTCAAGACCATGTTTTCTTTCTAACCTTGGTATGGACTGTTATGAGATTCTAGTTGATTATGAGCGTAGAGTTGACTGATTCAATAATTTGTAACTCTAGAATGAATTGTTATAATATTTCAGTGAATTGTGAGTGAAGGGTTGAGTTGTTTAGTGATCTCTAACCTGAGAATAGTTTGTTATGAGAGTTGTCTTGATTGAACGATTGACCAGTTCGGTGATCTACAACTTCAAAATGACTTGTGATGATAGTAGTCAATTCATAGTCAAAGTTGATAGATTTAGATAATTCTAACCTCAAAACCACTTGTAATAACATTTTAGTTGATTTTGAGTGAAAAAATGACCAATTCGATGGTATATAAGCTCAAAATGGCTTAATTATTAGATTTTAACTCATTCTAGGTGAAGGGTTGACCGATTCAATGATATGCAATCTCCAAATGACTTGCTATGAAAATTTGGTTAGCTGTAATTGAATGGTTGATCAGTTCAGCGATCTATAATGGAGTCACAAAAAAATGGATCTTAGAGTAGAGAACTTTGGATTTTCTTAAGTTTTAAATATGTTGTTGGGGGAGAAAATGTTCTGATTCAAAATTTATGAGTCTTTGTCTACGAGTCTATACAAAAATGTCAGAGTTGAAGACCTTGTTTTTTTTCTAACCTTGAAATGGCTTGTTATAGGATTCTCTCTAGTTATGAGTGTAGAGTTGACTAATTCAGTAATTATTAACTCTAGAATGACTTGTTATGAGATTTGAGTGAGTTGTCAGTGAATGGTTGAGTCGTTTGGTGATTTCTAACTTTAGAATGGTTTCTTATGAGATCATACTATTTTTTTATTGATTGCTTGACTGATTTGACTATTTATAGATTGAAAGTGACTTGTGATAAGATTGTAGTTGATTCATAGTCAAAGGTTGACTAATTTGGATACTTCTAACCTCACAATGTCTGACAATAATATTTTAGTTTATTTGGAGCGAAGGGTTTACTGATTCAGTGATCTATAACCTTAGAGTGGTTTGTTATGTGATAAAAAATAATTCTTATTGAATGCTTGACCAATTTAGGGATCTACAACTTCAAAATGACTTGTGATGAGATTGTAGCTGATTCATAGTCAAAGGTTGACCAATTTGGATACTTCTAATCTAGAATGATTTGTTATGAGATTTAAGTGAATTGTGAGTGAAGAGTTGAGTTGTTTGGTGATCTGTAACCTCAAAATGGTTTGTTATGAGATCGTACCTAATTTCAATTGAACTCTTGATCTGTAGCCTTCAAAATGACTTGTGATGAGATTGTAGTCAATTCATAGTCAAATTTTGATCAATTTGGATACTTCTAACCTCAGAATGGCTTGTAATAACATTTTAGTTGATTCCAAGTGAAGGGTTGATCGATCCTATAATATGTAACCTCTGAATGGCTTGTTATGAGATTGTAGCTCATTCTGAGTGAAGGATTTATCAATTTCATGATCTGCAATCTTAAAATCACTTGCTATAAAATTTTGGATGGCTCTGATTGAATGGTTGATCAGTTCAATGATCTACAATGGAGTCACACAAAAATGGGTCTCAATGTAGAGACCTTAACTTTTGATTCCACCATTAGATTTTTCTAAGTTTTGGATATGTTGCTGGTGGGTGAAATATGTGCAAAATTGATGATCTGATTTAAGAACCAAGTTTTGATTCAAAAATTATGAGTCTCCATATAAAAATCTATAAAAAAAAATGGTAGAGTTTAAGACCGTGTTTTCATTCTAACCTTGGAATGGCATTTTATGAGATTCTAGTTTTTTATATGTGTAGAGTTTACTAATTCAATGAATTGTAACTCTAGAATGACTTGTTATGAGATCTATCTGAATGGTGAGTGAAGGGTTGAGTTGTTTTGTGATCTACCTCAGTTTTTTCTAAGATTATACCTAATTTCAATTGAATGCTTGACTTGTTCAGTGATTTGCAGCTTCAAAATGACTTATGATGAGATTGTAGCTTATTCATAGGCAAAGTTGAATCAATATGGATACTTCTAACCTCAGAATGGCTTGTAATAACATTTTAGTTGATTCAGAATGAAAGGTGAAGATTTCGATGATATGAAACCTTAGAATGGCTTATTATGAGATTATAGCTCATTTTGAGCGAAGGGTTGACCGATTTGGTGATTTGCTACTTCAGAATGACTTACTATGAAGTCACAAAAAAATGGGTCTTGATGTAGAAACGCTAACTTTTGATTCCACCTTTGGATTTTCTTAAGTTTCAGATAAGTTGTTAGGGCACAAAATGTGTATCGACGATTAGATTTAATAACCAGGTTTTGATTCAAAATTTATGGGTTTCCATATATAAGTCTATGAAAAATTGGTAGAGTTTAAGACCATGTTTTCTTTATAACCTTGGAACAGCCTATTATGAGATTTTACCATATGAGTGTAGAGTTGGTTGATTTGGTAATTTATAGCTATAGAATGACTTGTTATGAGATTTGTGTGAATGGTGAGTGAAGGGTTGAGTTGTTAAGTGATTTGTAACCTTAGAATGGTTTGTTATAAGATTGTACCTAATTTTGATTGAATGTTTTATCAGTTTAGTGATCTATAGCTACAAAATAACTTATAATGAGATTGTAGCCAATTCATAGTCAAAGTTTGATAGTTTTTGATACATATTTATGACCTCAAAATCACTTGTAATAACATTTTAGTTGATTTTGAGTGAAAGATTGACCGATTCAATGGTATATAATCTTAGAATGGCTTGTTATGAGATTTTAATCTCTCTAGGTGAATGGTTGACTAATTTGGTTATCTACAACCTCCAAATGACTTGCTATGACAATTTGGTCAGCTCTAATTGAATGGTTGATTAGTTCAACAATCTATAATGGACTCACAAAAAAATAGGTCTTGGAGTAGAGACCCTAAAATTGGATTTTCTTGAGTTTGGGATAAGTTGTTGAGGGGCAAAAGTGCCCAAAATTGATGGTCAAATTTAAGAACCAAGCTCTAATTCAAAATTTGTGAGTCCCTGTATACAAGTCTATACAAAAATGGAAAAGTTTAAGATCATGTTTTCTTTCTAACTTTTGAAGGGCATGTTATGAAATTCTAGCTAGTTATGAGTGTAGAGTTGACTAATTTAATTATTTGTAACTCTAAAATGACTTGTCATGAGATTTTAGTGAGTTTTTAGTAAAGGGTTGAGTTGTTCGATGATTTGTAACATGAGAATAATTTTTTATGAGATTGTACCTAATTTGAATTGTACGCTTGATGAGATTGCTGATCTGTAGCACCAAAATGATTTTCTATGAGATTGCAGCCTATTCATAGCCAAAGTTTAACCAATTTGGATAATTATAACCTTAGAATGGCTTGTAATAATATTTTATTTGATTAAAAAAAAAGGGTTGACCGATTCAGTGAACTTAAACCTCAAAATGGTTTATTATAATATTAGACCTTATTCTTATTATGCTTGACCAATTTGTTGATTTGTAGCTTCAAAATGACTTGTGATGGGATAGGTGATGATTTTGACCTATTTGGATACTTTCTAACCTTAGAATGGCTTGTAATAACATTTTAGTTGATTCTAATTGAAGGGGTGACCAATTCAATGATTTGTAACCTCAGAATGGCTTGTTATGAGATTGTCGCTCATTTAAGTGAAGGGTTGACCTATTTAGTGATTTGCAATCTCAGAATGACTTGCTATGAAATTTTGGCCATCTCTAATTGAACGATTGATCAATTCAATGATCTATAATGGAGTCACCAAAAAATGAGTTTCCATTTAGAGACCTTATCTTTTGATTCCACCACTAGATTTTCTTAGTTTTTGAATATGTTGTTAAATGGGCAAAATGTGCCTAAAATTGATGGTTAGATTTAACAACCAAGTTTTGATTCAAAATTTACGAGTCTTCGTATACAAGTCTATTAAAAAATTTATAGTTTAAGACCATGTTTTCTTTGTAACCTTCAGAATGACCTGCTATCATATTCTAGTTGGTTATAAGTATAGAGTTAAGTGATTCAATGATTTGTAACTCTAGAATCACTTGTTATGAGATTTGATCGAGTTGTCACTTAAGGGTTGAGTTCTTTAGTCATCTGTAATCTCAGAATGATTTATTATGAGATCGTGTCTAATTTTTATTAAATGCTTGACTGGTTTGGTGAAATGCACCTTCAAAATGACTTGTGATGGGATTGTAGCCAATTCATAGTCAAAGTTTCACCAATTTGGATATTTCTAACCTCAAAAAGGCTTGTAATAACATTTTAGTTGATTCAGAGAGAAGAGTTGATAGATTCAGTGATCTATAACCTCAGAGTCATTGGTGACAAGATCAAACCTAATTTAAATTGAACACTTGATCAGTTTTTGCATTTGTAGCTTCAAAATGACTAGTGATGAGATTGTAGTTGATGCATAGTTAAATTTTGACCAATTTGGATATGTCTAACCTAAGAAAGGCTGATAATAATATTTTAATTGATTTGGAGCGAAGGGTTGACCTATTCAGTGATCTGTAACCTCAAAGTGGTTTGTTACAAGATTAGACCAAATTCTAATTGAACACTTGACTAGTTTGATGATCTATAGCTTCAAAATGACTTGTGATGAGATTGTAGCTAATTAATAGTCAAAGTTTGACCAATTTAGGTACTTCAAACCTTAGAATGGCTTGTAATAACATTTTAGTTGAGTCGTAGTGAAGGGTTGACTGATTTGGTACTCTATAAACTCAAAGTGGTTTGTTACGAGATCAGACCTAATTTTGATTGAGCACTTGACTTGTTTGATGATCTGTAGCTTCAAAATAACTTGTGATGAGATTGATACCTATTCATAGTCAATGTTTAACTGATTTGAATACTTGTGACCTCAAAATGGCTTGTAATAACATTTTAGTTGATTTTAATTAAAGAGGTGACCAATTTGACGATATGTAACCTCAAAATGGCTTGTTATGAGGTCATAGCTCATTCTAAGAAAAGGGTTAAGTGATTCAGTGATCTACAATCTTAGAATGACTTGGTATGAAATTTTGGCTAGCTTTGATTGACGGCTGATCAATTCAACAATCTATAATGGTCTTAGGAAAATAGGTCTCTGTGTATAGACCCTAACTTTTGATTTCACTTTTAAGTTTTAGATATGTTGTTGTGGGGTGAAATGTGCCCAAAACTGATGGTTAGATATAAGAACCAAGTTTTTATTAAAAAGTTATGACTCTCCAAGTAAAAGTCTATAAAAAATGGCAGAGTTTAAGACTGTGTTTTCTTTTTAACCTTAGAATTGGTTGTTATGAGATTGTAGTTAGTTATGAGTGTAGAGTTGATTGATTCGGTGATTTATAACTCTAAAATGACTTTTTATGAGATATGAGAAAATTGTGAGTGAAGGGTTCAGTTGTTATAACCCCATAATGGCTTATTATAAGATTGTACGTAATTCTAATTGAAAATTTGATCGATTTAGTGATCTATAGCTTCAAAATGACTTATGATGTGATTGTAGCTGATTCATATTCAAATTTTATTTGATTTGGATACTTCTAACCTTAGTATGGCTTATAATAACATTTTAGTTCATTCTAATTAAAGAGGTTACCAATTTGATGATATGTAATCTTAGAATGGCTTGTTATGATATTGTAGCTCATCCTGAGCAAAGGGTTGATTGATTAAGTAAGCTGCAACCTCATAATGACTTGGTATGAAATTTTGGCTAGCACCAATTGAATAATTGATTAGTTCAATGATCTATAATGGAGTCATACAAAAATGGGTCTCGCTGTGGATATGAGTGTAGAGTTCATTGGTTTAGTGATTAGTAACACTAAAATGACTTGTTATGAGATTTGAGCAAGTTGTCAATGAAGGGTTGAGTTGTTTGTTGATTTATAATATCATAATGGTTTTTATGAGATCGTGCCTAATTCTGATTGAATGTTTGATAAGTTTGGTGATCTGAAGCTTCAAAATGATTTGTGATCAAACTATTGCCAATTCATAGTCAAAGCTTAACCAATTTGGATACTTCTCACCTCAAAATGGCTTGTAATATCATTTTAATTGATTCTAATTGAAGTGTTGACCAATTCAATGATATGTAACCTTGGAATGGATTTTTATGAGATTATAGCTCAGTTCAATGATCAATAATGGAGTCACAAATTAATGGGTCTCAATGTAGAGACCCTAAATTTTGATTCTACCAAAATTGATGGTCAGATTTAAGAACCAAGTTTTGATTAAAAATTTACGAGTCTCCTTGTACAAGTTTATTAAAAAATGGTAGAGTTGAAGACAATGTTTTCTTGCTAACCTTGGAATGGCCTATTATGAGATTCTAGCTAGTTATGAGTGTAGAGTTGATTGATTCAGTAATTAGTAACTCTAGAATGACTTGTTATGAGATTTGAATGAGTTGTCAGTGAAGGATTGAGTTGTTCAATGATCACAACCTCAGAATGGTTTGTTATGAGATTGTACAAATTTTTGATTGATTTGATGATCTATTGCTTCAAAATGGCTTGTGATGAGAT
The DNA here is from genome assembly GCA_028749045.1 of Cupressus sempervirens. NCBI lineage: Eukaryota > Viridiplantae > Streptophyta > Pinopsida > Cupressales > Cupressaceae > Cupressus > Cupressus sempervirens. Next base: position 522,617,597 of record CM053792.1, read on the forward strand.
TGTAGATGATTCATAGTCAAAGGTTGACCAATTTGGATACTTCTAATCTCAAAATGGCTGATAATAGCATTTTTGTTCATTTGGAGTGAAGGGTTGATCGATTCGTTGATCTATATAACCTTGGAGTGGTTTGTTATGAGATCAAACCTCTAACTCTTATTGAAAGCTTTACTAGTTTAGTGATCTATAGCTTCAAAATGACTTGTGATGAGATTGTAGACAATTCATAGTCAAAGTTTTTACAATTTTAATACTTCTAACCTAAAAATTGCTAGTAACAAGATTTTGGTTGATTCATAGTGAAGGGTTCACAAATTTGATGATCTATAATCTCATAATAACTTGTTATGAAATTGTAGCTTATTTTGAGGGAAGAGTTCAAAAATTTAATGACCTACAAGGTTAGAATGAATTGATATAAAATTTTGAATTCTGATTGAATGGTTGATCAGTTCAATGATCTATAATGGAGTCATAGAAAAATGGGTCTTAGTGTAGAGACCCTAACTTTTAATTTCACCTTTGGATTTTCTAAAGTTTTGATTATGTTTTTGGGGGAAGAAATGTGCCCAAAATTGATGGTTAGATTAAAAAATCAAGTTCTGATTCAAAATTTATGAGTCTCCATATACAAGTCTACACAAAATGACATAGTTTAAGACTGTATTTTCTTTAACCTTGGAATGGCATGTTATGAGTGTAGAGTTGATTGATTCAATGACTTGTTATGAGATTTGAGTGAGATGTCAGTGAAGGGTTGATCGATAGCCCTAATTCCAATTGAATGCTTGACTGATTTGATGTTCTACAACTTCAAAATGACTTGCGATGAGATTGTAGCTGATTTATATTCAAAGTTATGAGTCTCTATATACAAGACTTTACAAAAATAGGAATGTTTAAGAACATGCTTTCTTTCTAACCTTAGAATGGACTGTTATGAAATTCTAGTTTGTTATGAGTTTAGAGTTGAATGATTCAATGATTTGTAACTTTAAAATTACTTGTCATAAGATTTGAATAAAGTATTAGTGAAGGGTTGAATTGTTTGGTGATTTATAACTTTAGAATGGTTTGATATCAGACCGTACCTAGTTTTAATTGAACAATTGATCAATTTTTTGATCTATAGCTTCAAGATGACTTGTAATGAGATATAGCTGATTTGGATACTTCTAACCTCAAAATGACTTGTAATAACATTTTAGTTGATTCGAGTGAAGGTTTAACTAATTTGATGATATGTAACTTTGGAATGGGTTGAATGGTTGATCAATTTAGTGATCTATAACATTTTAGTTGATTTGGAGTGAAGGGTTGACCGATTGGGTGATCTGTAACCTCAAAATGGTTTGTTATGAGATCATACCTAATTTAAATTCATCACTTGACCGATTCCACTATCTGCAACATCAAAAGGACATCTAATGAGATTTTAGACAATTCATAATCAAAGTTCAACCAATTTGGATAATTCTAACCTCAGAATGGCTTGTAATAACATTTTAATTGATTCCCAGTGAAGGGTTGATCGATTCGATGATATTTAACCTTAGAATGGCTTGTAATAACATTTTAGATGACTCAAAGGGAAGGGTTGACCAATTTTTTTATCTGTAACCTTAGATTGGTTTGTTATGAGATCGGACCTAATTTCAATCAAACGCTTAACTGGTTCAGTGATCTCAATTTCAAAATGACTTGTGATGATATTGTAGCCAATTCATAGTCAAAGTTTGACCAATTTGGATACTTCTAACCTTAGAATGGCTGGTAATAACATTTTTGTTGATTCTAAGTGAAGGGTTGATCGATTTGATGATATGTAAACTCAGAATGGCTTGTTATGATATTATAGGAGAATGACTTATTCTAGGGGAAGGGTTTACTGATTCGGTGATCTGCAACCTCAAAATGACTTTCTATAAAATTTTGGCCAGCTCTAATTGAACAATTGATCAATTCAACTTTGTATAAGGAGTCATAGCAAATTGGGTCTTGGTGTATAGACCCTAACTTTTGATTCCACCATTAGAGTTTCCTAAGTTTTGGACATATTGTTGTGGGGTGAAATGTGCCCAAGTTCTGATTCAAAAGTTATAAGTCTCCATGTACAAGTCTATACAAAAATGGCAATTTAAGATTGTGTTTTCTAACCTTAGAATAGGCTTATATGATATTCTAGTTGGTTATGAGTGTAAAGTTGTCTGATACGGTGATTTGTAACTCTAGATTGACTTGTTATGAGATTTGAACGAATTTTGAGTGAAGGGTTGAGTTTTTCAATGATTAACCTCATAATGGTTTGTTATAAAATTGTACCTGATTTTGGTTGAACACTTGAATGTTTTATTGATCTATAGCTTTAAAATGACTTGTGATGAGATTGTAGTCAATTTATAGTTAAAGTTTGATCGATTTGAAAACTTCTAACCTCATAATGGCTTTTAATAACATTTTAGTTGATTCCAATTGAAGGGGTGACCAATTTGATGATATGTAACCTCAAAATGGCTTGTTATGGGATTGTAGCTCATTCTAAATGAATGGTTAACTGATTTGGTTATCTGTAACCTCAGAATGACTTGTTATGTAATTTTGGCTAGCTCTAATTGAATGGTTGATCAGTTCACTAATCTATAATTGAGTCACAAAAAAATGGGTCTTAGAGTAGACATCCTAACTCTTAATTCCACCATTGGATTTTTCTTAAGTTTTAGATATGTTGTTGGGGAGTAAAATGTGTACAAAATTGACAATCAAATTCAAGAACCAAGTTATTATTCAAAATTTACGAGTCTCCATATACAAGTCTATACAAAAATGGTAGAGTTTAAGAACATGTTTTCTTTCTAAACTTGGAATGCCTTGTTATGAGATTCTAGGTGGTTATGAGTATAGAGTTGATTGATTTAGTTATTTGTAAGTCTAGAATGATTTGTTATGAGATTTAAATAGGTTGTGAGTGAAGGGTTGAGTTGTTTAGTGATTTGACTTTCGCATTCTTCATCGGGCCTTGCGAATCATCGCATCAATAGAAGGAAAGTCTTCTGCCTCTGACCCACCCGGCCCTGCATAGGAACTATCGAGCACCACTGCTAAGCTACCTCTCGAAACAACTAATCTAGCTCTTAGGCTAATCTCCCTCCCACCTCAGGGTTGGGTGGGAGATATAGTTCGGCTAACCTCAAAATTGTTTATTATGAGATCTAACCTAATTCGGATGAATGCTTGAATGGTTCGGTGATCTCTAGCTTCAAAATGATTTGAGATGAGGTTGCAGCCAAGTTTGACTAATTTGGATACTTCTAACCTTAGAATGACTTATAATTTCATTTTAGTTGATTTTGAGTAAAGGGTTGACTAATTTGATGATACATAACCTCAGAATGGTTTGTTTTGAGATTGTAGCTCATTTTAGGTGAAGGGTTTAATGATTCAATGATATTCAACCACAGAATGACTTGCTATGAAATTTTGGATGGCTCTGATTGAATGGTTGATTAGTTCAACGATCTATAATGGAGTCACAGAAAAATAGATCTTGGTGTAGAGAACCTAAATTTTGATTCCACCATTAGATTTTCCTAAGCTTCAGATATCTTGTTTGGGGGCAAAATGTGCCCAAAATTGAGGGTCAAATTTAAGAACCAAATTCTAATTCAAAAGTTATGATTCTCTGTGTTTAGGTCTATAAAAAAGGGAAAATTTTAAGACCATGTTTTCTTTCTAACTTTGGAATGGCATGTTATGAGATTCTAGCTAGTTATGACTATAGAGTTGATTGATTTGGTGATTTGTAACTCTAGATTGACTTTTTATCAGATTTGAGTGAGTTTTCAATGAAGGGTTGAATTGTTCGATGATCTGTAACCTCGAAATTATTTGTTATGAGATTTTACCTAATTATGATGGAACGCTTGACTAGTACAATGATATGCAACGTCAAAATGACTTGTGATAAGATTGTAACCTATTCATTATCAAAGTTTAACCAATTTTGATACTTCTAACCTCATAATGGCTTGTAATAACTTTTTAGTATATTTTGAGTGAATGGTTGACCATTCTGATGATATCTAACCTCAGAATGACATGTTATGAGATTGTACCTTATTCTAGGTGAAGGGTTTAACAACTCAAGGATCTACAATGTTAGAATGACTTGCTATAAAAAATTTGTTGGCTCTGATTGAATGGTTAATCAGTTCAATGATTTATAATGGAGTCAAAGAAAAATAGGTCTAGATGTAGAGACCCCAACTTTTGATTCCATTGTTCGATTTTTCTAAGTTTCAGATATGTTGTTGGGGGGAAATATGTGCCCAAAATTGACGATCAAATATAAGAACCAACTTTAGATTCAAAAGTTATGAGTCTCTGTGTAAAAAGTCTATAAAAAATGGCAAAGTTTAAGATTGTGTTTTCTTTCTAACCTTGGAATGGCCTATTATGAGATTCTAGCTAGTTATGAGTATAGAGTTGACTGATTTGGTGATTTGTAAATTTAGAATGACATGTTATTAGATTTGAGAGAGTTTTCAGTGAAGGGTTGAGTTGGTCAATGATATGTAACTTCAGAATGGTTTGTTATGAGATCGTATCTAATTCTAGTTGAACTCTTGACCAGTTTGATCATCTACAGCTTCAAAATGACTTGTGATTTGATTGTAACTCTTGATTAATTCCATGATATGTAACCTTATAATGGATTATTTAGAGATTGTGGCTCATTCTAGGTGAAGGGTTTACCTATTAGGTCATCTGCAACATCAAAATAACTTGCTATGAGATTTTGGTTGGCTTTGAATGAATGGTTGATCAGTTTAGCAATCTATAATAGAGTCACAAAAAAATGGTTCTCTATGTAGAGACCCTAACTTATGATTAAATAGTTAGATTTTCTTAAGTTTTAGATATGTTGTTGGGGGATGAAATGTGCCCAAAATAGATAATCAAATTTAAGAACCAAGTTCTGATTGTAAAGTTATGAGTCTCCATGTACAGGTATACGAAAATTGTAGAGTTTAACATCATATTTCCTTTCTAGCCTTCGAATGGCCAGTTATGACATTCTAGTTGGTTATGTGTATAGAGTTGACTAATTTGATAATTTATAACACTAGAATGACTTGTTATGAGATTTGAGAAAATTGTGTGTGAAAGATTCAATTGTTCAGTGATCAGTAACCTTGAAACAGCTTGTTATGACATTTTAGTTGATTCAGAGTGAAGAGTTGACCGATTCAATGATCTATAACCTCAGAATGGTTTATTATGAGATTAAACCTAATACTAATTGAAAGGTTGAACGGATTGGTGATCTACAACTTCAAAATGACTTGTGTTGAGATTGTAGCAGATTCATAGTCAAGGTTTGACCAATTTGGATACTTCTAACCTTAAAATAGCTTGTAATAACATTTCACTTGATTCAAAGTGAAGGGTTGACCGGTTCAGTAATTGATAACCTCAAAATGAGTTATTATGAGATCAGACCTAAATTTGCATCTTCAACATGACTTGTAATAAGATTATAGTTGATTCCTAGTCAAAGTTTGACCAATTTGGATAAGTATAACCTCAAAATGGCTTGTAATAAAATTTTAGTTTATTCCAAGTGAAGGATTGACCGATTTGATGATATGTAACTTAGGACTGACATGTTATGAGATTGTAGCAAATTTTGAGAAAACCATTGACTAATTCAATTATCTATAAATTTAGAACAACTTACTATAAAATTTTAGTCAGCTCTAATTCAATGGTTGATTAGTTCAGCAATCTATATGGAGTCACAGAAAAATGGCTCTTAGTGTAGAAACCCTAACTTTTGTTCCACTATAGGATTTTCCTAAGTTTTAGATGTGTTGTTGCTAGATGAAATGTGCCCAAAATTGGTGATCTATAGCTTTAGATTTAAAAACCAAGTTCTGATTCAAAGTTTATGAGTCTTTATGTACAAATCTATACAAAAATGACAGAGTTCAACACTATTTTCTTTCTAACCTTAGAATGGATTGTTATGAAATTTTATCTAGTTATGAATGTAGAGTTGACTAATTCGATGATTTTTATCTCTAGAATGACTTCTTATGAGATTTGGGCAAATTGTGAGTGAAACAGTTGAGTTGTTTGGTGATCTATAACCATAGAATTTTTTGTTATGAGATTTTACCTAATTATAAGATGGTTTGTAAAAGCATTTTAGTTGATTTTGAGTGAAGGGTTGACCAATTTAATGATATGTAACCTCTGATTGGCTTATTTGAGATTGTAGCTCATTCTGTAACCGACTAATTCAATGATTTGCAACCTCAAAATGATTTGTTATTAAATTTTGGCCACCTTTGATTGAACGGTTGAAAGTTTAGTGATATAATGGAGTAACAAAAAAATGGGTCACAATTAGAGACCCTAACTTTTGATTCCACTGTTGGATTTTTCTAAGTTTTGGATATATTTTTGGGGCATAAAATGTGTCCAAAATTAATGGTTAGATATAAGAATCAAGTTCTAATTAAAAAGATTGGGGTCTCCATGTATAAGTCTATACAAAAAGTGGTACAGTTTAAGACCATGTTTTCTTTCTAATCTTAGAATGGCATGTTATGAGATTCTACGTGGTTATGCATGTAGAGTTGACTAATTCAATGATTTGTAACTTTAGAATGATTTGTTATGAGATTTGAGAGAATTGTGAGTAAAGGGTTGAGTTACTTAGTGATCTATAACCTCAAAGTAGTTTGTTATGAGATCGTACATAATTATGATTGAACACTTGACCTATTCGATGATCTACACCTTCAAAATGACTTATGATGAGATTGTAGCCAATTTTTAGTTAAAAGTTTTACCAATTTGAATACTTTTAACTCAGAATGGAATACAATAACATTTTAGTTGAATCCGAGTGAAGGGTTGACCGATTCAATGTTACGTAATCTTGAAATGGCTTGTTATGAGATTGTTGCTCATTCTGATTGAAGGGTTGACCAATTTGGTGACCAGCAACCTCATATTGACTTGCTATGAAATTTTGGCAGAAATTGATTGAACGGTTGATCAATTCAGTGATTTACAATAGAGTCACATAAAAATGTGTCTTGGTGTTGAGATTCTAACTTTTTATCCACCATTGGATTTTCCTAAGTTTTAGATATGTTGTTGGGAGGTAAAATGTGCACAAAATCAACAATCAAATTTAAGAACCAAGTTTGGATTCAAAAGTTATGAGTCTCTATGTAAAATCACAAAGTTTATATAAAAATCACAAAGATTAAGACTATGTTATCTTTCTAAACTTAGAATGGCCTATTATAAAATTCTAGCTAGTTATGAGTGTAGAGTTGACTGATTATATGATTTGTAACTCTGGAATGACTTGTTATGAGAATTGAGTGAATTGTGAGTGAAGGGTTAAATTGTTCAATGATCTATAACCTCATAATGGTTTGTTATGAGATCGCACCTAATTTTGATTGAATGCTTAACTAATTGAGTGATTAAAACTTCAAAATGACTTGTGATGAGATTGCAGCCAATTCATGGTGAGATTTTGATCAATTTGGATAATTTGACCGATTCGAGGATGAACTTCAGATTGACTTTTTATGAGACTATAGCTCATTCTAAGTGAAGAGTTGACCAATTCAATTATTTGCAACCTCATAATGACATAATATGAAATTTTTGCTAATTCTAATTGAATGGTTGATCAGTTCAACGATCTATAATGGTGTCATAGAAAAATTAATCCCAGTGTAGAGACCCTAAATTTTGAATCCAACACTGGATTTTTCTAAGTTTTAGATATGTTTTTGCGGGGTGAAATGTGCCCAAAATTGACTCTCAGATTGTAGAACCAAGTTTTGATTCAAAAGTTATAACTCTCCGTGTTTGACTTTATACTAAAATGGTAGAGTTTAAGACCATGTTTTCTTTCTAACCTTGGAATGGCTTGTTATGAGATTATAGCTGATTATATTTGTAGAGTTGACTTATTCAATAATTTGTAACTCTAGAATGACTTGTTATGAGATTTGAGAGAGCTGACAATGAAGGGTTGAGAGTTGTTCAATGATATGTAACCTCATAATAGTTTGTTATGAGATTGTACCTAATTCTAATTAAATGCTTGACTAGTTTGGTGATTTGAAACATTAAAATGACTTGTAATGACTTCTAACCTCAAAATGACTTTTAATAACATTTTAGTTGATTCCAATTCAATAGGTGACCAATTAGATTAGTTCAATGATCTGTAATGGAGTTATAGAAAAATGGGTCTCGATGTATAGTTTTACCATCTTAAGTTTTGGATATGTTGTTGGGGAGAAAAATGCGCCCAAAACTAATGGTCGGATTTAAGAACCAAGTTATGATTCAAAATTTATGAGTCTTCAAATATAATTTATGTCTATAGAAAAATCGTAGAGTTTAAGACCGTGTTTTCTTTATAACAGTGGAATGGCCTGTTATGAGATTCTAGCTAGTTATGTGTGTAAAGTTGATTGATTTGGTGATTTGTAACTCAAGAATGACTTGTTATGATATTTGAGCAAGTTATCAATGAAAGGTTGAGTTGTTTGATGATCTATAACCTCAGAATGGTTTTCTATGAGATCATACCTAATTTTGATTGAATGCTTGACCAATTCGGTGATTTGTAGCTTCAAAATGACTTTTTATGAGATTGTGACCAATTCATAGTCAAAGTTTGATCAATTTGGATACTTCTAACTTTAGAATGGCTTATAAAAATATTATAGTTGATTCTGAGAGAAGGGTTGACCAATTCAATGATATTTAACATGTAAATGACTTGTTATGAGATTTTCGCTCATTTTGAGCATAGGGTTTACTGATTTGATGATCTGTAATGTCGAAATGACTTGTTATGAAATGTTGGCCAACTCTAATTGAATAGTTGATTAGTCCAGCAAACTATAATGGAGTCACAAAAAATTAGGTCTTGGTGTAGAGACCCTAACTTTTGATTCCACTGTTGAATTTTCCTAAGTTCAAGGCCATGTTTTCTTTCTAACCTTAGAATGGCCTACTATGAGAATCTTGCTAGTTATGTAGAGTTGACTGATTTGATAATTTGTAACTCTAGAATTACTTGTTATGAGGTTTGAGTTAAAATTAAGTGAAGGGTTGAGTTGTTTGGTGACTTGTAACTTTGGAATGGTTTGTTATGAAATTGTAATTAATTTTGATTGAATGCTCAACTAGTTCAGTAATTTATGGCTTCAAAATGACTTTTGATGAAATTGTAGCCAATTCATAGTCAAAGTTTGACTGATTTTCATACTTTTAACTTTAGAATGGCTTGTAATAACATTTTAGATGATTCAAAGTGAAGAGTTGATCGATTCAATGATTTGTAACCTTCAAATGGCTTGTTATTAATTTTTTTCTCATTCTATGCATAGGGTTTACCAACTCAGTGATCTGCAACCATAGAATGACTTGTTATGAAATGTTTGGTTGTCTCTGATTGAATGGTTGATTAGTTCACCAATCTATAATGGAGTCACAAAAAATTGGGTCATGGTGTAGAGACCCTAACTTTTGATTCCATCATTGGATTTTTCTAAATTTTAGATATGTTGTTGGGGGCTGGTGAAAATGCCCAAAATTGATGGTCAGTTTCTAATTAAAGTTGATTATGAATGGCTTGTAATTATATTTTAGTTGATTCTGATTTAAGGGATAACCAATTTGATGATATGTAACCTCAAAATGACTTGATATGAGATTGTATCTCATTCTGAGTGAAGGGTTGACCAATTCAATGATATCTGACCTTAACATGAATTTTTATGAAATTTTGGTTGGCTTTGATTGAATGGTTGATCAGTTCTATGATCTATAATGGAGTCACAAAAAAATGGGTCTTAGTGTAAAGACCCTAACTTGGATTTTCCTAAGTTTTAGATAGTTGTTGGGGGTTGAAATGTCCCAAAAATAGATGGTTAGATTTAAGATCCAAGTTCTTTTTTCATAGATTATGAGGCTCTATGTAAAAGTCTATACAAAAGTGGCAGAGTTTAAGATTGTGTTTTCTTTCTAACCTTAGAATGGTTTTATATGAGATTCTAGATAGTGATTAGTGTATAGTTGACTCATTTGATGATTTGTAACTCTAAAATGCCTTGTTATGAGATTTGAGTGAATTTTCAATGAAGAGTTGAGTTGTTCAATGATCTATATCCTCAAAATTGTTTGTTATGAGAGTGTATCTAATTTTGATTGAACGCTTGACTAGTTTGGTGATCTGAAACTTCAAAATGACTTGTGATGAGATTGTTGCCAATTCATAGTCAAAGTTTGACCAATTTGGATACTTCTAATCTCAAAATGTCTTGTAATAACATTTTAGTTGATTATGAGTGAAGGGTTAACTGATTTGAAGATGTGTGACCTTAGAATGACTTGTTATGAGATTGTAGCTCATTATGAGCGAAGGGTTGACCAATTCGGTGATCTGTAAGCTTAAAATGGCTTGCTATGAAATATTGATCAACTCTAACTAAATGATTAAATAATTCATCAATCTATAATGGAGTCACAGAAAAATGGTTCTCAGTGCAAAGACCCTAACTTTTGATTCTATTGTTAGATTTTCCTAAGTTTTGGATATGTTTTTGGGAGGTGAAGTTTGCCCAAAATTGATAGTTAGATTTAAGAATTGAGTTCTGATTCAAAATTAATGTGTCTCCCGTATTCAAGTGTATACAATAATGGCAGAGTTTAAGATCATGTTTTCTTTCTAACTTTAGAATGGCCTGTTATGAGATTTTAGCTAATTATGAGTGTAGAGTTGACTTATTTGTTGATTTGTAATTCTAAAATGACTTATCATGAGATTTGAGAGAATTAAAATGACTTATCATGATATGTAACTTCAAAATGGCTTGTTAAAGGGTTGACCGATTTAGTGATCTACAACCTCATAATAACTTGCTACAAAATTTTAGCTGGCTCTAATAGAATGGTTGATCAGATCAACAATCTATAATGGAGTCATAGTAAAATGGGTCTTGATGTAGAGATCCTAAATTTTGATTACACCATTGGATTTTCTTAAATTTCAGATATGTTGTTGGGGGCCAAAATGTGCCCAAGATCAACGATAAGATTTAAGAACCAAGTTTTGATTCAAAATTTATCAATCTCTATATTCAATTATATGCAAAAATGTTAGAGCTAAGACCATTTTTTCTCTCTAACCTTACAATGGCCTGTTATGAGATTCTAGCTAGTTATGAGTGTAGAGTGTTTCTGATACAATGATTTGTAACTCTACAATGACTTGTTATGAGATTTGAGTGAATTGTGAGTGAAGGGTTGAATTGTTCGGTGATCTAACCTAAGAATGGTGTGTCATGAGAATGTACCTAATTCTAATTGAATGCTTTACTGGTATGGTGATCTGCAGCTTCAAAATGAGTTTTGATAAGGTTCTAGCCAATTCGTAGTTAAATTTTGACCAATTTGGATACTTCAAACCTCTGAATGTCCTATTATAGTTGATTTTGATTGAAGTGGTAACCAATTCGATGATATATAACCTCAAAATGGCTTGTTATGAGATTGTAGCTAATTCCCAGTAAAGCATTGACTGGTTCAATGATTCAGTGACATTCTATGAAATTTTGGCCCATTCTGTTGATTAGTTGATTAATTTGGTGATCTCTAATGTAGTCACAAAAAATGGGTCTCAGTGCATAGACCCTAACTTTTTATTTCAATATTGGTTTTTCCTAAGTTTTGGTGAAATGTACCCAAAATCGATGGTCAGATTTAAAAACCAAGTTGTGATTCAAAAGTTATGAGTCTTTGTATACAAGTTTATACAAAAATGGCAGAGTTTAAGACTATGTTTTCTTTTTAACCTTAGAATGGCCTATTAAGAGATTCTAACTGGTTATGAGTTAGAGTTGACTGATTCAATGATTTATAACTCTATAATGACTTGTTATGTGGTGCAGTCTATATGTTTGAATGGAGTTAGAAAAAAAAAAGGTCTTAATGTAGAGACCCGTACTTTTGATTTCATTGTTAAATTTTCCTATGTTGTGGATATGTTGTTGGGGGGGTCAAAATGTGCCCAAAATTTATGAGTCTCCGTATACAAGTCTATGCAAAAATAAAAAAGTTTAAGACCGTGTTTTCTTTCAAACCTTAGAATGGTCTGTTATGAGATTCTAGTTGGTTATGAGTGTAGAGTTGACACATTCGGTGATTTGTAACTCTAGAATGACTTGTTATGAGATTTTTCCAAATTGTGAGTGAAGGGTTGAGTTTTTTAATGATTTGTAACCTCAAAATGTTTTGTTATGAGATTGTACCTAATTTTGATTGAACACTTGACCAATTTGGTGATCTGTAACTTTCAAATGACTTGTGATGAGATTGTAGTCGATTCATTGTTAAGGTTTGACCGAGTTGGATACTTCTAACCTCATAATGGCTTGTATATTTTAGTTGATTTGAGTGAAACATTAACCTATTCGATGATATGTAACCTTAAAATAGCTAGTTATGAGATGTAGCTTATTCTAAGGGTTGACTAACTCATTGATCTACAACCTCAAAATGACTTGCTATGAAATTATGGCCAGCTCTGATTGAATGGTTGATCAATTCAGTGATCTATAATGGAGTCACAAAAAAATGGGTTTCGCTGTAAAGAACCTAACTGTTGATTACACCATTGGGTTTTCCTAAGTTTTGGATATGTTGTTAGGGGGTGAAATGTGCCCATAATTGACAGTCAGATTTAAGAACTATTTCTACCCTTAGAATGGCTAGTTGGTTATGACTGTAGAGTTAATTAATTTATAGTCAAGGCTTGGCTAATTTGGATACTCTAACCTTAGAATGGTTTGTAATAATATTTTAGTTGATTTTATTTGAAGGGGTGACCAATTCAATGATATCTAACCTCAAAATGCCCTGTTATAAGATTTTAGCTCATTTTGAGTGGAAGGGTTGACTGGTTTGATGATCTACAACTTTAGAATGGTTTGCTATGAAATTTAGGTAGGCTCTAATTGAGTAGTTGATCAGTTCAATGATCTATAATAGATTCACAAAAAAATGGTTCTCGGTGTAGAGACCCTAACTTTTGATTCCACTATTATATTTTCTTAAGTTTTGGATATGTTGTTGGGGTGTTGATTATGAGTGTAGAAGTTACTTATTCAGTGATTTGTAACTCTAGAATGACTTTTCATGAGATCTAAGAGAACTATGTGAAGGGTTTAAGTTGTTCAGTAATTTATAGCCTCAAAATAGTTTCTTATGATATCATATCTAATTTTGATTAACTTTGGTGATCTGCAGCTTCAAACTAAATTGTGATGAGATTGTCACCAATTATAATCAAAGTTTGACCAATTTCAATGATATGTAACCTTAGAATGGCTTGTTATGAGAGTGTAGCTCATTCTAAGGAAAGGGTTGACCGATTAGGTGATTTGCAATCTCATAATGACTTGCTATGAAATTTTGATAGCATCAGATTGAAAGATTGATTAGTTCAGAGGTCTATAATGGAGTCAGAGAAAAATGTGTTTCATTGTAGAGACACTTACTTTTGATTCTTCTAATGTATTTTTCTAAGTTTTAGATATGTTGTTGGTGGTTAAATGTGCCCAAAATCGATGGTCAGATTTGATAACCAAGTTTTGATTCAAAATTTATGAGTCTCCATATACAACTCTATACAAAAATTGCAGAGTTTAAGATCATATTTTCTTTCAAACCTTAGAATGGCCTATTATGAGATTCTAGTTGGTTTTGAGTGTAGAGTTGTCATTCTAACTCTAGAATGACTTGTTATGAAATTTAAGAAAATTGTGCATAAAGGGTTGAGTTGTTCAGTAATTTGTAACCTCAAAATAATTTATTATGAGATTGAGCCTAATTTTGATTGAATGCTTGATTGGTTCGATGATCTGCAACTTCAAAATAACTTATGATGAGATTATAGCCATTGATAGTTAATGTTTGACTAATTTGGATATTGCTAACCTCAAAATGTCTTGTAATAACATTTTAGTTGATTTGAGTGAAGGAATTAAGCAATTTGATGATATGTAATCTCAAAATGGCTTGTAATGAGTGTACCTCATTCTAGGTGAAGGTTGACTGATTTGGTGATCTGCAACCTCAGAATGAATTGCTATGAAAGTTTAGCTCTCTCTGATTGAATGGTTGATCAATTCAACGATTATAATGGAGTCATAGTAAAATGGGTCTTGATGTAGAGACCCTAACTTTTGATTACGTTGTTGGTTTTTCCTAAGTTTTGGATATGTTGTTGGGTGCCGGAATGTGCTCAAAATTGACAGTCAGATTTAAGAACCAAGTTCTAATTCAAAATTTATGAGTCTCCATATATAATATGGTAGAGTTTAAGACCATGTTTTCTTTCAAACCTTAGAATGGCCTATTGTGAGATTCTAACTAGTTATGAGTGTATAGTTGACTGATATGGTGACATTTCTACAACAACTTGTTATGAGATTTGAGTGCATTGTGAGTGAAGGGTTGAGTTGCTCAGTGATATAAGAATAGTTTGTTAAGAGAACATACTTAATTCTGATTGAATGCTTGACTAGTATGGTGATCTACAGCTTCAAAATGAGTTCTGATGAAATTTTTGCTAATTCATAGTCAAAGTTTGATTGATTTGGATACTTCAAATCTTAGAATGGCCTATAATAAAATTTTAGTCAATTTTAATTGAAGTGGTGACTAATTCGATGATATAAAACCTCAGAATTGCTTGTTATGAGATTGTAGCTCATTCTCAATGAAAGGTTGACTAATTTAGTGATTCAGCGACTTGCTATACATTTTTGGCCAGCTTTGATTAAATAGTTGATCAATTCTGCAATCTATAATGGAGTCATAGAAAGACGGGTCTCGGTATATAGACCCTAACTTTTGATTCTATTGTTGGATTTTCCTAAGTTTTGGCAAAATGTGCCCAAAATTGATGGTCAGATTTAGAAACCAAGTTGTGATTCAAAAGTTATGAGTCTTTGAGTACAATTTTATTTTAAAAATGGTAGAGTTTAAGATTGTGTTTTCTTTCTAACCTTAGAATGATCTGTTATGAGATTCTAGCTAGTTAGGAGCATAGAGTTGATTGATTTGGTGATTAGTAACTTTGGAACGACTTGTTATGTGGTGCAATCTATATGTTTTAGTGAAATTCTAAATGTTTTTAGGTAATATTCCATGTAATAGAATCAATTGTAATGTGTAAAGGTAATAAATGTAAAGTTGTCAAGAAAGTGCAAAAAGGGTTAAAAGAATGTATTAAGGTGGTTGGGAAGTTATAAAGTTTAAACCACCAAAAACCACTATAAAAGCATTGTAATGGTCATTCAAAGAGAATGAATGGAAAGTTGTTCCCTTCAAAATCCATGAAATAAATTTCATTCTTAGAGGCATCTCATGTGGAAAAACATAACACCTTTCAACACAAGTTTACCAGTTCTTCACCTTTGACATTGTCTGATTTATATTCTATAGAATATCATACATAACTTTTGTTTGTAAAATTTAATTTCTAAACTCTGTGGAGGAATTATTTAAAACTAGCCTTGCTCAAACATATCCAAATCTTAGCCTAATACAATAAACCAATTACAAGTAATGGTCTCTCTACCAAGATTCATTTTCTCTATCACAAGCCAGAAGTTACCTTGCCTAGGGCATCCAATAACTTTTACAATACAAAATGATGACAAACTAATTTTATATTAAGTATTCCTAAGTCTAGTTTCCAAATCTTTAAGTCATTCATTCATCTAATCCATAAATAATTAAATGCATGCAAATCTATGTCTACAACTCCTTTGAAGATATTAAGGAATCAAAAATCTATAAATAGCCATTTCACTAAAATATGCATAACATTTTTTACCAAATGAAGGTAATCCAAACCAAAAAAGGAAGGAAGCTTATCCAAATATACAGAGTTTACATTACTTCCAAGTTGTACATGTTATTGTGGTAGATTCATAGTCAAAGTTTGACTGACTTTGATACTTCTAACTTCAGAATGGCTTGTAATAACATTTTAGTTGATTATGTTTAAAGGGTTGACCAATTTGATGATATGTAACCTTAGAATGGCTTGTTATGAGATTGCATCTCATTCTGAGTTGGCTAGCTCTAATTGAACAGTTGATTAGTTTAACAATATATAATGGAGTCATAGAAAAATGGGTCTCAATGTAACTTGGATTTTCCTAAGTTTTGGATAGTGTTTGGGGGGCAAAATGTACCAAAAATAGATGGTCAGATTTAAGATCCAAGTTTTGATTCAAAAATTATGAGTCTCCGTGTACAAGTCTATTGTTTCGATTCAAAAATTATGAGTCTTTGTGTACAAGTCTATACAAAAATGGCAGAGTTTAAGAACATGTTTTCTCTCTAAACTTAGAATGGCCTGTTATAAGATTTTAGTTGGTTATAAGTGTAGAGTTGACTAATTTGGTGATTTGTAACTCTAGAATGATTTGTTATAAGATTTGAACAAATTGTGAGTGAAGGATTGAGTTGTTCGGTGATTGATAACCCCAAAATTGTTTGTTATGAGATTGTACCTAATTCCAACTAAACACCTGATTGGTTCGATGATTTGCAACTTCAAAATGACTTGTGATGAGATTGTAGCTGATTTATAGTCAAAGTTTAACTGATTTGGATACTTTTAACATTGAAATGGCTTTTAATAACATTTCAGTTGATTCAAAGTGAAGGGTTCACCAATTCAGTGATATGTAACCTCAGAATGGTTTGTTATGAGATCAGACCTAATTTTGATTGTACGCTTGACCAATTCAATGATTTGGAGCTTCAAAATGACTTGTGAAGAGATTATAGCTTATCATAGTCAAACTTTCACCAATTTGGATACTTCTATGGTCAGAATGGCTTGTAATAATATTTTAGTTGATTTTGAGAAAATGGTTGATTGATTCGATGATATGTAACCTCTAAATAGCTTGCTATGACATTATAGCTCATTCTTACTGAAGGGTTTACTGATTTAGAAATTTACAACCTAGGATTGACTTTCGATGAAATTTTGGTCACCTCTGATTGAATGGTTGATTAGTTTAGTGATCTATAATGGAGTCATAGAAAAATGGGTTTTAGTGTAGAGATGCTAACTTTTGATTTCACCATTTGATTTGCCTTACTTTTGAAGCAAAATGTGCCCAAAACTGATGGTTAGATTTAAGAACCAAGTTCTGATCCAAAATTTAGGGGTCCCCATATACAAGTCTATACAAAAATAGCAAAGTTTAAGACTGTGTTTTCTTTCTAACCTTAGAATGCTCTGTTATGAGATTCTAGTTGGTTATGAGTGTAGCGTTGACACATTCGATGATTTGTAACTCTAGAATGACTTGTTATGAGATTTGAGTGAATTATGAGTGAAGGGTTGAGTAGTTGTTTGGTGATTTGTAACCTCAAAATCATTTTTTATGAGATCATACCTAATTTTGGTTGAACACTTGACCAGTTTGGTGATTTGCAATTTCAAAATGACTTGTTATGAGATTGTAGTGGATTCATAGTCAAAGTTTGACCGATTTGGATACTTCTAACCTCTTAATAGTTTGTACATTTTAGTTCATTTGAATGAAGCGTTAACCTATTCAATCATATGTAACCTTGAAATGGCTCCTTATTATAGTGTAGTTCATTCTAGGTGAAGGGTTAACTAATTTGGTGATATGAAACCTCAGAATGACTTGCTCTAAAATTATGGCCTACTCTAATTGAACAGTTGAACAATTCAGCGATCTAATCACAGAAAAATGAGTTTCGTTGTAGAGACCCTAAATTTTGATTCCACCTTTGGATTTTCCTAAGTTTTGGATATGTCATTAGGGGGTGAAATATGCCCATAATTGAAGATTAGATTTAAGAACTAAGTTCTAATTCAAAATTTATGAGTCTTTGTGTACAAGTCTATACAAAGATTACAGAGCTTAAGACTTTCTTTTCTTTCTAACCTTAGAAGGGCTTGTTATGAGATTCTAGTTGGTTATGAGTGTAAAGTTGACAGATTCATAGTCAAAGCTTGATTGATTTGGATACTTCTAACCTTAGAATGGCTTGCAATAACTTTTTAGTTGATTTTGATTGAAGGGGGGGTGACCAATTCGATGATATGTAACCTTAGAATGAACTGTTACGAGATTTTAGCTCATTCTGAGCAAAGGGTTGACCAATTAGGTGATTTGTAGCCTTAGAATGGTTTGCTATAAAATTTTGGTATGCTTTGGTTCAATGGTTGATCAATTCATTGATCTATAATGGAGTCACAGAAAAACGGGTCTCAGCATAGAGACCTAACTTTTGATTCCACCATTGCATTTATTTAAGTGATGGATATTTTGTTGGGGAGTAAAATGTGTCCAAAATTGATGGTCAAATTTAAGAACCAAGTTATGATTCAAAATTTATGAGTCTTCGTAAACAAATCGATACAAAAATGGCTAAATTTAAGACCGTGTTTTCTTTCTAACATTGGAATGGCCTATTATGATATTCTAGCTAGTTACAAGTGTTGAGTTAACTAATTCAATGATTTGTAACTCTAGAATTATAACATTTGAGCGAGTTGTTAATGAAGGGTTGATTTATTCACTGATTTGTAACCTTAGAGTGGTTTATAATATAATGAGATCATACCTAATTCTGATTGAATGGTTCGTCGATTTGGTGATCTGGAGCTTCAAAATGACTTGTGATGAGATTGTAGAAAATTCATAGTCAATGCTTGACCAATTTGGATGCTCCTAACCTTGGAATGGCTTGAAATAACATTTTAGTTGATTAAGAGCAAAGTGTTGACTAATTCAGTAATCTGTAACTGTGGAATGGTTTGTTATGAGATCAGACATAATCTACAACTTTAAAATGACTCGTGATAATATTTTAGTTATTTATGAGAAAATGGTTAACTAATTCAATGATATGTAACCTCTAAATGGCTTGCTATGACATTGTAGCTCATTCTGAGTAAAGGGCTTACCGATTCAAAGATCTGCAACCTCAAAATGACTTGCTATGAAATTTTGGAGAACTCTAATTGAATAATTGATCAGTTCAATGATCTATAATAAAGACATACAAAAATAGGTCTTGGTGTAGAGACCCTAACTTTTGATTCCACCATTAGATTTTCCTAAGTTTCGAATATGTTGTTGGGTGGAAAAATGTGCCCAAAATCAATTGCCAAATTTAAGAACCAAGTTCTGATTCAAAATTTATGACTCTTTGTGTATAAGTCTATCAAAAAATGGCATCTTCAAAATGACTTGTGATGAGATTGTAGCCAATTTACAATCAAAGATTGCCCAATTTGGATACTTCTAACCTTAGAATGGCTTCTAATAACATTTCAGTTGATTCAAAGTGAAGGGTTGACTAATTCGGTGATATGTAACCTCATAATGGTTTTTTATGAGATCAAACCTAATTCTGATTGAACATTTGTCTAACTAGGCAATCCACAGCTTCAAAATGACTTGTGATAAGATTTTACCTAATTCATAGTCAAAGTTTGATTGATTTGGATATGTCTATCCTAGCTTTTAATAACATTTTAGTTGATTTGGAGTGAAGGGTTGATGGATTCGATGATATCTAACCTCTTAATGGCTTGTTATGAGATTGTTGCTCATTCTAAGTGAAGGGTTTACTGATTTAACCTTGGAATGACTTGTTATGAAATTTTGACCAGCTCTGATTGAGCAGTTGATCAGTTCAACGATCTATAATGGAGTCATAGAAAAATGATTCTCAATTTAGAGACCCTAACTTTTGATTACACTATTGGATTTTTCTAAGTTTTCTATATGTTCTTGGGTTGCAAAATGTGCCCAAAATCGATGGTTGAATTTAAGAACCAAGTTTTGATTCAAAAGTTATGAGTCTTCATGTAGAAGTCTATAAAAAAATGGTAGAGTTTAAGACCTTATTTTCTTTCTACCCATAGAATGGCCTGTTATGAGATTCTAGCTGGTTATGAGTGTAGAGTTGACTGATTCATTGATTTGAAACCCTAGAATTACTTGTTTTGAGATTTGAGCAATTATTTAGTGATGGGTTGAGTTGTTTGGTCATTTGTGGTTTTTTATGTGATCATACCTAATTTGATTGAATGCTTGACAGGATCAGCAATCTGCTTCAAAATGACTTGTGATGAGATTGTGTCAATTCATAGTCAAAGTTTGAGTGATTTAGATACTTCTAACCTCATAATGGCTTGTAATAACATTTTAGTTGATTTTGAGTGACGGGTTGACTGATTCAATGATATCTAACATTGGAATGGCTTGTTATAAAATTTTGTTCCGCTCTAATTGATCAGTTCAACGATCTATAATGGAGTCACAAAGAAATAGGTCTTAGTGTAGAGACCCTAAATTTTGATTCCACTGTTGGATTTTCCTAAGATTCAAATATGTTGTCGGGGCGAGAAATGTGCCCCAAATTGATTTTAAGATTTACGAACTAACTTCTGATTCAAAATTTATGAGTCTCTTTATACAAGTCTATACAAAAATGGTAGATATTCTAGCTGTTTATGATTATAGAGTTGACTAATTCGACGATTTGTAACTCTAGAATGACTTGTTATGATATTTTAGTGAATATTAAGTGAAGGGTTGAGTTGTTCAAAAATTATAACTTTGAAATGGTTTGTTATGAGATCGTACTTAATTATGATTGAATGCTTGACCAGTTTGGTGATCTACAACTTCAAAATGATTTATGATGAGATTGTAAATGTTTCATAGTCAAATTTTGATACTTCTAACATCAGAATGGCTTGTCCTATTGTTTTAGTTGATTCAAGTGAAGACTTAACCAATTCAGTCATATGTAACCATAGAATAGCTTGTTATGAGATTGTAGCTCATTCTAAGTAAAGGGTTGACCGATTTGATGATCTACAACCTCAAAATGACTTGCTGTAAAATTTTGGCTGGCTCTAATTGAATAGTCGATCAATTCAATGATCTAAAATGGAGTCATAGAAAAATGAGTCTTTGTGTAGAGATCCTAACTTTTGATTCTAACATTGGATTTTCTTAATTTTTGGATATATTTTTGGGGGAGGGGGGAATGTGCCCAAAATCGAGAGTCAAATTTAAAAATCACGTTCTGATTCAAAATTTATGAGTCTCTATATACAAGTCTATACAAAAATGGCAGAGTTAAAGACCATATTTTCTTTCTAACTTTAGAATGGCATGTTATGAGATTCTAGTTGGTTATGAGTGTAGAGTTGACTTATTCAGTGATTTGCAACTCTAGAGTGACTCGTTATGAGATTTGAACGAAATGTACTAAGATTGAATGCTTGACAGGTTCGGTGATATGCAACTTCAAAATGACTTGTAATGAGATTTTAGTCAATTCATAGTCAAAGTTTGACCAATTTGGATATTTCTAACCTTAGAATTGCTTGTAATAACCTTTTAGTTAATTCAACTAAAGGCTTAATTGATTTGATGATATGTAACCTCAAAATGGCTTGTTATGGGAGTGTACCTAATTCTAGGCAAAGGCTTGACCAATTTAGTGTTGTGCAACCTTAGAATGATGTGCTATAAAATTTTGGCCAGCTTAGATTGAATGGTTGATCATTTTATCAATCTATAATGGAGTCGCAGAAAAATGGGTTTCAATTTATAGACCCTAACTTTTAATTCCACCATTGAATTTTCTTAAGTTTTGGATATGCTATTGGTTGGGGGGGAATGTGGCCAATATTGATAGTCAAATTCTAAAACCATGTTTTGATTCAAAATTTATGAATCTCTGTATACAAGTCTGTACAAAAATGGTAGATATTAAAGACGTGTTTTCTTCCTAACCTTAGAATGACTTGTTATAAGACTTTAGTTGGTTATGAGTGTAGATTGATTGATTCAGTGATTTGTAACTCTAGAATGACTTGTTATGAGATTGTAGCTCATTATGAGAGAAGGGTTTACTGATTCAGTGAAAAATGGGTCTCAAATTAGAGACCCTAACTTTTGATTCCACAGTAGGATTTTCTTACATTTTGGATATGTTGTTATGGGGTGAAATGTGCCCAAAATTGATGGTCAAATTTAACAACCAAGTTC
Source organism: Cupressus sempervirens (assembly GCA_028749045.1). Lineage (NCBI taxonomy): Eukaryota > Viridiplantae > Streptophyta > Pinopsida > Cupressales > Cupressaceae > Cupressus > Cupressus sempervirens. The sequence goes on from CM053792.1 coordinate 522,639,790, forward strand.
TTATTCAAAAGTTATGATTCTCCATTTAAAAACTATACACAAAAATGGCAGAGTACTTAATTGTGATTGAATGCTTGCCTGGTTCAGTGATCTGCAGCTTCAAAATGACTTGTGATGAGATTATAGCCAATCATAGTCAAAGTTTGATCGATTTGGATACTTCTAATCTTAGAATGCAATAGCATTTTAGTTGATTCAAAGAGAAGGGTTGACCAATTGGGTGATTTGTAAACTCAGAATGGTTTGTTATGAGATCAAACCTAATTTCAATTGAACACTTGACTAGTTTGATGACATGCAGCTTCAACCTGACTTGTGATGAGATTGTAGCTAATTCATAGTCAAATTTAGATAGACTTGGATACTTTTAACTTCAAAGTGGCTTGTAATAATATTTTAGTTGATTTAGAGAGAAGGTTAACCAATTCAGTGATCTATTTTATACTTGGAATTGTTTGTTATGAGATCAAACCTAATTTTGATTGAACACTTGACCATTTTGATGAGATTGTAGCTGATTCATAGTCAAATTTTGACCGATTTGGATACTTTTAACCTTAGAAAGGCTTCTAATAATATTATAGTTGATTCTGATAGAAGGGTTGATAGATTCAATGATATGTAACCTCTAAATGGCTTGTTATGAGATTGTAGTTCATTCTAAGTGAAGGGTTTTTACCAATTCAGTGATCTACAACCTCAGAATGTCTTATTAGTAAATTTCAGCCGACTCTGATAGAATGGTTGATTAGTTTAGCAATCTATAATCAATTAATAGAAAAATAAGTCTCAGTGTAGAGACCCTAAATTTTGATTCCACCACTAGATTTCTCTAAGTTTTGGATATGTTGTTGGGGCTCAAAGTGTGCCCAAAATCAATGGTCAGATTTAACAACTAGTTTCTTATTGAAAATTTATGTGTCTCTATGTAAAAGTTTATACAAAAATGACAAATACCTAATTGTAATTGAACACTTGACCAGTTTAGTAATTTATAGCTTAAAAATGACCTCTAATAAGATTGTAGCCAATTCATAGTCAAATTTTGACTAATTTGGATACTTCTAGCCTTAGAATGACTTGTAACAACATTTTAGTTGATTTCAAGTGATGGGTTGACTGATACAATGGTATGTAACCTCAAAATTGCTTGATTGTAGCTCACTGTACGTGAAGGGTTTACCGATTTGATGATCTGCAGCCTCAGAATGACTTGCTATGAAATTTTGGATAGCTCTAATTGAATGGTAGATAAATTCAATGATTTGTAATGGAGTCATAGAAAATGGATATCAGTGTATGGACCCTACTTTTGATTCCGATGTTAGATTTTCTTAAGTTTTGGATATGTTGTTGGTGGGAAAAATGTGCCCAAAATTGATGGTTAGATTTAAGAACGAAGTTCTAATTTAAAAGCTATAAGTCTCCACATACAAGTCTATACAAAAATGGTAGAGTTTAACACTGTGTTTTCTATCTAACCTTGGAATGGCCCGTTATGAAGTTCTAGTTGGTTATGAGTGTAGAGTTGATTCATTTGGTGATTTATAATTCTAGAATGACTTGTTATGAGATTTGATCAAATTGTGAGTGAACTATTGAGTTGCTTGATGATCTATATAACCTTAGAATGATTTGTTATAAAATCATAACTAATTCTAATTAAACACTTGATCGATTCAATGATTTCCAGGTTCAAAATGAGTTGTCATGAGATTGTAGTTGATTCATAGTCAAAGTTTGATCGACTTGGATACTTCTAACCTTAGAATGGCTTGAAATAGCATTTTAGTTCATTGCGAGTGAAGGGTTGATTGATTCGATGATATGTAACCTTGGAATGACTTGTTATGAGATTGTACCTCATTCTAGGCAAAGGATTTATCGATTCAATGATCTAGAGCCTCAAAATGACTTGTTATGAAATTTTGGTCAGCTCTACTTGAATGGCTGATGGCTGATATGTTTAGCAATTTATAATAGAGTCACAAAAAAATGGGTCTCTATGTAGAAACTCTAATTTTTGATTTCATGGATGGATTTTCTTAAGTTTGGGATATGTTGTTGGGGGTAAAATGTGCCAAAAATTGATGGTCAGATTTAAGAACCAATTTCTAATTCAAAATTTATGAGTCCCCTTATATAAAAGTCTATACAAAGATGGTAGAATTTAAGACCATGTTTTCTTCCTAACCTTGGAATAACCTATTAAGAGATTCTAGTTGGTTATGAGTGTAGAGTTGACTAATTTGGTGATTTGTGACTCTAGGTTGACTTCATATGATATTTGAGCGAGTTGTCAATAAAGGGTTGAGTTGTTGTTTGACGATCTATAATCTCAAAATCATTTTTTTATTAGATCATACCTAATTTTGATTGAATGCTTGATTGGTTCAGTGATCTAAAGCTTCAAAATGTCTTGTGATGAGATTATAGCTGATTCGAGTCAAAGTTTGATCAATTTGGATACTTCAAACCTCATAATGGATTGTACTAACATTTTTGTTGATTTTGAGTGAAGGGTTGACTGATTTGATGATATGTAAGCTCTAAATGACTTGTTGTGAGATTTAGCTCATTCTAAGCAAAGGGTTCATTGATTTGGTGATTTACAATCATAGAATGACTTGTTTTGAATCTTTGGCCGACTCTAATTGAACAATTGATCAATTCAGTGATCTATAATGGTGTCATAGATAAATGGGTCTTGGTGTAGAAACCCTGAATTATGATTCCACCATTGGATTTTCTTAAGTTTGGGATATGTTGTTGGGGGTGAATTATGCCCAAAATATATGGTTAGATTTAAGAACAAATTTATTATTCTAGAGTTATGAGTCTTTGTGTACAAGTCTATACAAAAATGGCAGAGTTTAAGATCAAGTTAGTTTTCTAACCTTGGAATGGCCTATTATGAGATTTGATAGAGTTGTTAGTGAAGGATTGAGTTGTTTGGTGATCTATAACTTCATAATGGTTTGTTGAGATTGTTCCTAATTCTTATTGAATGCTTGACTAGATCAGTAATTTGTAGCTTCAAAATGATTTGTGATGAGATTGTATTAGGTTCATAGACAAAGTTTGACTGATTTGGATACTTCTAACCTTAGAATGACTTGTAATAACATTTTAGTTAATTCTAGTTGAAGCAATGAGCAATTTGATGATATGTAACCTCAAATTGGCTTGTTATAAGATTTTAGATGATTCTGATTGAAAGGTTGACCAATTCGATGACTTGGAATCACTTGCTATGAAATTTTGGCTAGCTTTGATTAAACGGTTGATCAGTTCAATGATCTAAAATGGAGTCATAGAAAAATGGGTCTTAGTGTTGAATATGTTGTTGTGGTCTAAATGTGTTGAAAATTGATGATAAGATTTAACAACCAAGTTCTGATTCAAAATTTATGAGTCTCCTTATACAAATCTATACAAAAATTGTAGAGTTTAAGATGGTGTTTTCCTTCTAACCTTGGATTGGCCTGTTATGAGATTCTAGCTGGTTATGAGTGTAGAGTTGATTGATTCGGTGATTTGAAACTGTAGAATGACTTGTTATGAGATTTTACAAGTTGTCAGTGAAGGGTTAAATTGTTTGGTAATTTGTAACCTCAAAATAGTTTGTTATGAGATTGTACCTAATTTTGATTCAACATTTGACTAGTTCAGTGATTTGTAGCTTCATAGTAACTTATGATGACATTATAGCTGATGCATAGTCAAATTTTGACTAATTTGGATACTTCTAACTTAAAAATGGCTTGTAATAACACTTTTGTTGATTTTGAGTGAAAGGCTGACAAATTCGATGATATATAACCTTGAGCTAGCTTCTTAGGAGATTGTAGCTCATTCTAGGGAAAACATTTACCAATTCAGTGATTTGCAACTTTACAATGACTTGCTATGAAATTTTGGTTATCTCTAATTGAATGGTTGATTAGTTCAATGATCTATAATGGGGTCACAAAAAAATGGGTCTTAGTGTAGAGACCTTAACTTTTGATTGCATTGTTAGATTTTCCTAAGTTTCAGATATGTTGGTGGGGGTGAAATGTGCCCAAAATTAGTGGTCATATTTAAGAACAAAGTAGTGATTCAAAATTTATGAGTCTCTGTATACAAGTCTATACAAAAATGGCCAAGTTTAAGGCCAAATTTTTTGTCTAACCTTGGAATGGCCTGTTATGACATTCTAGCTAGTTATGAGTGAAGAATTGATAGATTTGGTGATTTGTAACTCTAGAATGACTTTTTATGAGATTTCAGCAAGTTATCTATAAAGGGTTGAGTTCTTTGTGATTTGTAACCTCAAAATGATTTGTTATGAGATCATACCTAATTTTAATTGATCTCTAGACTAGTTCAGTGATCTACAGCTTCAAATTGACTTGTGATGAGATTGTAGCCAATTCATAGTAAAATTTTGACTAATTTGAATACTTCTAACCTTAGAATGGCTTGTAATAACATTTTTGTTGACTTGGAGCAAAAGGTTTACTGATTTAATGATATGTAACCTCAGACTTGCTTGTTATGAGATTGTAGCTCAATCAAGGTGAAGCATTTACTAATTTGGTGATGTGCAACCTTAAGAATGACTTTCTATGAAATTTTGGTCAGCTATAATTCAATGGTTGATCAGTCTAATGATCCATATTAGGTTCACAAAAAATAGGTCGCGATGTAGAGACCCTAACTTTTGATTGCACTATTTGATTTTTCTAAGTTTTAGATATGTTGGTGCATGGCAAAATGTGCCCAAAATTGATAGTTACATTTAAGTACCAAGTTCTAATTCAAAATTTTTGAGTTTTTGTATACAAATCTATACAAAATGGCAGAATTTAAGAACATATTTTCTTTCTAACCTTGGAATGGCCTGTTATGAGATTCTAGCTGGTTATGAATGTAGAGTTGCTTGATTTGGTGATTTGTAACTCTAGAATAACTTGTTATGAGATTTTAGGGAGTTGTCAGTGAAGGGTTGAGTTGTTCAGTGATCTACCTCAAAATAGTTTTTATGAGATTGTACCTAATTCTAATTGAATGCTTGACTGGTTCAGTTATTTATAGCTTCAAAATGACTTATAATGCAATTCTAGCCGATTCACAATCAAAGTTAGACTGATTTGGATGCTTGTAACCTCAAAATAGCTTTATAATAAAAAAAATCTTGATTCCAAGTGAAGGGTTGAATGTTTCAATGATATATAACCTCGAACTAGCTTGTTATGAGATTGTAGCTCATTCTAGGTGAAGCATTTACCAATTCAGTGATCTATGACCTCATAATGACTTTTTATGAGATTTTGGCCAGCTCTAATTGAACAATTGATCAGTTCAACAATCTGTAATGGGGTCACAAAAAAATGGGTCTCAGAGTAGAGACCCTAACTTTTGAGCAAATTGTGCTTGAAGAAGAGTTGAGTTGTTCAGTGATTTGTAACCTCATAGTGGTTTGTTATGAGATTGTACCTAATTTCTATTGAATGCTTGAATGGTTCAATGATCTATAACCTTCAAATGGTTTGTTATGAGATTGTACCTAGTTTCTAGTAAATGTTGACCAGTTCGATGATCTGCAGCTTCAAAATGACCTGTGATGTAAAGTGATTCATAGACAAAGTTTGATTGATTTGGATACTTCTATCCTCAAAATTTTTTGTAATAACATTTTATTTAATTTAGAGTGAAGGGTTGATCAATTTGGTGATTTATAACCTCTGAGTGGCTTGTAATAACATTTTAGTTGATACTGATTAAAGAGGTGACCAATTCAATGATATGTAGCCTCAAAATGACTTTTTATGAGATTGTAGTTCATTTTGAGTGAAGGGTTTACCGATTCAGTGATCTACAACCTTGGAATGACTTGCTATGAAATTTTGGCTAGCTCTAATTGAATGGTTGATCAGTTCAATGATCTATAACAAAGTCACTGAAAAATGGGTCTTGATGTAGAGACCCTAACTTTAGATTTCACCATTTGATTTTCTTAAGTTTTGGATATGTTGTTGAGGGGAAAAATGTGCCCAAAATTGAAGCTTAGATTTATGAACTAAGTTCTAATTCAAAATTTATGAGTCTCTAGATATACAAGTCTATAAAAAAATGGCAAAGTTTAAGATCGTGTTTTCTTTCTAACCTAAGAATGGCCTGCTATGAGATTCTAGCTAGTTATGAGTGTAGAGTTGATTGATTTGGTGATTTGTAAGTCTAGAATGACTAGTTATGACATTTGAGATTAAGATCTATAACTTCAAAATCACTTGTGATGAGATTGTAGCCAATTCATAGTCAAATTTTGAATGATTTGGACACTTCTAACATCACAATGGCTTGTAATAACATTTTAGTTGATTTCAATTGAAGGGATGACCAATTCAATGATGTGTAATCTCATAATGGCTTGTTATGAGATAAGTATTTAATGAAGTGTTAAGTAGTTCAGTGATCTGTAACCTTAGAATAGTTTGTTATGAGATCATGCCTAATTCTGTTTGAACACTTGATGAGTTTAGTGATCTGTAACTTCAAAATGACTTCTGATGAGATTGTAGCTAGTTTGATACTTCTAACCTTAGAATGGCTTGTAATAACATTTTAATTGATTCAAAGCAAAGGGTTGATCGATTCGATGATTTGTAACCTCAGAATGGTTTGTTATGAGATTAGACTTAATTTCCATTGAATGCTTGACTAGTTTGGTGATTTACAACTTCAAAATGACTTGTGATTAGATTGTAGCTGATTCATAGTCAAAGTTTGACCAATTTGAATACTTCTAACCTTAGAATGGCTTATAATAACATTTTAATTAATTCAAAGCGAAGGGTTCATTGATTTAGTGATCTAACCTCAAAATGGTTTGCTATGAGAAATCTTGGAATGGTTTGTTATGGGATTAGACCTAATCTTGATTGAATGCTTGATTAGTTTGGTGGTCTGCAGCTTCAAAATGACTTGTGATGAGATTGTAACCGATTCATAATAAAAGTTTGACTAATTTTGTGATTTGTAACCTTAGAATGATTTGTTATGAAATTTTGGTCAGTTGTAATTGAATGATTGATCAGCTCAGTTATCTATAATGGAATCATAAAAAAATGGGTCTTGGTGTAGAAACTCTAAATTATGATTCCACCTTTGGATTTTCTTAAGTTTGGGATATGTTATTGGGGGTGAAATGTGCCCAAAATTGATGGTCAGATTTAAGAACCAAACGTGCCTTTATGGTTGCTCAATATAAACTTCTTTTTCAAGTTCTCCATTCAGGAATGCTAACTTAACATCCATCTAATATACCTTGAATTTTTTATTTGCTCCATATGCCAAGAACATTTTGACTACTTCCATTCTTCCTATAGGTGCATATGTTTCTTCATAGTCAATTCCTTCTTATTGAGAGAAGCCTTTGCATACTAGTCTTGCTTTGTTTCTTATTACTTCTCCTTGTTCATTGATTTTGTTTTTGAATACCCACTCAAGCTAATCACATTTTTGTCCTTAGGTCTTGAAACTAGTTCCCATGTGTCATTCTTTATTATCTATTGAAGTTCTTCTTCCAATGCTTTCATCCAATGATCATCCTTGATTGCTTCATCTGTGCTCTTCAGTTCTACTTGAGATATTAGGCATAGTTCTTCATTGATTCTGCTTCTTGTCATTACTCCTTTTTCTTTACTTCCTATTATTTAATTAGAAGGATGATTTTTTATCATATTCTTATTTGGAGTAGGAGTTATTGCTTCAATTCTTATTTCTAGTACTATTTTTTGTTCTTCCCTTACTTCTTTAGTTTGCACATTATTTTGCAAGTCATTATTATTCTTGAGAAATAATTCATTACATATGTTGGTCATCCTAGAATAATCATCTCCATCAAAGTTATAATCCATCATTTTCTCTTTGGTGCCAAATTTTTCATCTATTCTCACATTGCACACTCTACTATAGTTTTTGTTCTATAGTTGAAACATCTGTAAGCTTTACCTTTTAATGAATAGCCAAGAAACATACCTTTATTGCTCCTTGGGTCAAACTTACTGACATCATCATCTCTTTTGATGTAATATTTGCTTCCAAATATTTTGAAATATTTGACTGATGGTGAGTATCCAAACCACAACTCATAAGGTGTTTTCTCCATACCTTTTCTAATCTATACTCTGGTCAGAGTGTATACTATTGTATTGACTACTTCTCTCCAAAAATGTCTTTGATATATCGAATAAAATAGCTCTTGTTACTTCAACAATTGATCTTTTTTTCTTTAAGCAATCCCATTTTGTTCAAGTGTATGAGGTGAAGTTAGCTATCTCCTAATTCCATGCTCTTCACAGTAAATGTTAAATTTTCTAGAAGTGAATACTCCCTCTATTAGATCTTAAGCTCTTGATCTTAACTCCAAATTCATTCTCTACTTTGTTCTTGAACATCTTGAATTTTTCAAATGCTTCTAATTTTTCTTTAATAAAAGCTACCCACATCATTTTGGTAAAATCATCACCAAAAATCACAAAATACCTTTCTCCATAGAATCCTTTAGTTCTCTCAAATCTATATAGATCAATTCCAGCTTTTGTATAGCACCAAACTGCTTGTTAGGAAATGAAACTTTCTTCTGCTTAGCCAAGATACATTCCTTATGGATAATGTCAATGGACTTAGTAGATCTTAGGTAGATCTCTTATAGTGAATGTATTACTACCTTTCATAATGTTATCAAAGTTTATGGGACAAAATTTTCTGTGATATAACCAACTATTGTCAACTTTTGCTATTAAGCATTATATTCCAGTGGTGTTCAACTAAAATACATTACCTCTAGTTCTTGTGCCAATACCAAGTAATTTTCCTTTCTTGTCCTTGATGATACATGTATCAGTACCAAACTATAATTGATAACCCTTGTCCATAAATTGTCCAACACTTAACAAGTTATGTATCAGTCTATCAACAAAGTAAAAATCATCAATATTTGTTTTACCATCAAGTGTGATAGATCCAATTCCTATAATGTGATAGACTAGATTGTTCCCTACTTTGACAATCTCTCCTTCATGGATTCTAAATTTGACAAATTTTCTCATATCACCAGTCATGTGATGTGAACAACCACTATCAATGATCCAATCTTTCCTTTTAACTTTTGAAATCAACACACTTTCTTCTCTAATCTCTCTATCAAGTTCATCCTCCTTTATACCTACAAATCCTAATTCATTTTCACTTTTGTTTTGATCAAATACTTCTTTTTCTTCTTATTTATTAGCATATAAGCAATTTCTAGGCTTTCTAGATTTGAATCTTCCCTTATACTTCCTTTCTCTTTAAGGACACTTGGATGCATAATGAACATATTCATTACATGTCCAACATTTAAAGATATTCTTACCATCTTTTTCTCTTTCCACAAGAAGAGCCACTCCTTCCTAGATCTTTTCCTCAATAGACTTGTTGCTGCTAGCAATGTCTCCTTACGGTTTGGTGTTCCTTGCTAGACCAGGTTTAATATTTGATGTACTAAATGTTATCTCAATTTTTTTTATTTCTCTTGATTGTTTCAAATCGAATTCTACAACTTCCAATCTACCAAGCAATGTTTCTTTGGTAAAATCATTAGCTAAATCAGTTGTGTTATTGTCTTGAAAGGTGGTGTTAGTATTTTCAAGATCTTCCATATTACTTCATCATCAGATTTCTTTCCACCATGAGATGTGATTCCTGCAACAATCTCAGATATTATACCAATATAGCCTCTTATAGATTCATCTTCCACCATTCTAGCATCTTGAAATGCATAATGCAAATTTTATAATCGAACTCTTTTTGCATGTGTATCACCTTCATAATTAGCTTCTAAAGTTTTCCAAATTTTATGAGATGTTTTGAGTAGTTTTAACTGGTTGTACTCACTTTCAAGTAGAGCTAACAATATTGCTTCTCTTGCCCTTATGTTGCACATAAATACTTCTCTCTATTCCTCAGTACAAATTTTAGGATTGTCTTCTTCTGTGATATTCTTAGATGAAGATAGCTTGGGGAGGGCGGGGGTGAATTAGCTATTCTATAATTAAAATATTTTACCTCTTTAAACAACTTAACTATTTAGCCAAAGTAAACAACAACCATAAAGATGCACATAAATAATTAAACCAGATGTGTTGACTAGGGAAACCCTTGATTAGAGGGAAAATCCTAGTGGAAATGATGCCCACAAGATGATGTACTAATATGAATGTTCCTTGTTAGAGAGTGGACCCTATTAAGAGTCTATTACAACATTTAGTACAAAAGAGTCCCTGTTAGGAGACTTTGAATCCCTGTTAGGAGTTGTGAAAGGCAACTGAATGCACTATCCATATAGCTTTAGGATCAAATCAATGAACCCACTATCCAATTGACCTCAGTGCTATTCCTTTTAGAATAATAAATGTAAAATAATCTTTTAATTCTTCCTATGTCCAATACGTTAGACTTCTTCTCCTTTAGACCATGCAATCATATCTGAAACTCTATACTCAACAACAATAACTCTTAAGGTCACTTACACTCATTAGTAAGCTACTTTGCTCTACTACTCAATAATTTGCAAGTCTTATCTACTCTCACAATATTTTAAACATGGAAAACATCTTTCCTTTATACCATGCTCAATAATAAATCTTTGAGTTGGCTTCCCACTTAATTATAATATGTTAATTAAATGAATGCACATTTAATTAATGTTGTCAGCTCACAGTTATAAAATAATTTCACACATACGACTTTTGTACATGCATACTCTCTGACATCATCAATGATTAGTATACTATCTCCAATTAATTGCATAACCTTTCACTACATTTATGATGAACAGTAGCAATCACATAATAGGAACTACTTTCCTAATACTTTGTTTACATACAGTTCTCTATAGATCAACCATATCTTATGCACATTGGCAAATTAGGTTCTGAGCACTTACCCTTGCAACATAGACATATTGTAGTATGCGCTGGTAACCATGCATAGATATTTAAATAATATATTGTTCTTAATACAAAAAATCACAATTTGCTACTCTATCAGTGTTTAGAAATTTATTACTATGTTGTCATCAATCAAAAACATAGTCATCATATCAATGTTTTGTAATGCTCCCCCATAGCATCAACATTCATGCTAACACAAACAACTCAACTCTTCACTCACACTTCACTCAAATTTCATATCAAGTCGTTCTAGAGTTATAAATTACTAAATCAATTAAATCTCATAAAAGACCTTTCTAAGGTTAGAAAGAAAACATGGTCTCACCTAATTCTGATTAAACACTTGATTAGTTCATTGATCTACAACTTCAAAGACACTTGTGATTAGCTTGTAGCTAACTCATAGTCAAAGTTTGACTGATTTGAAAACTTCTAACCTTGAAATGACTTGTAATAATATTTTAATTGATTAAGAGCAAGGGTTGACCAATTAGATGATTTGTAACCCCAGAATGTTTTGTTATGAGATCAGACCTAATTTGGATTGATCGCTTGACCAGTTCAGTGATCTGTAGCTTTAAAATGACTTTTGATGAGATTGTAGCTGATTCATAGTGCTTATAACCTCATAATGGCTTGTAATAACATTTTACTTTATTCATAGTGAAGGGTTGACTGATTTGGTGATCTATAACCTCAAAATGGATTTTTATGAGATCCAACTTAATTTTGATTGAAAGATTGACTAGTTAGGTGATCTACAACTTCAAAATGAGTTGTGATGAAATTGTAGTTGATTTATATTTAAAAATTGACCAATTTGGATACTTCTAGCCTCAAAATGGCTTGTAAGAACATTTTAGTTGATTCTGAGTGAAGGGTTGATTGACTTGATGATATGTAAGCTCTAAATGGCTTGTTATGAGATTGTAGCTCATTCTAAGAGAAGGGTTTACCAATTTTGTGATATGCAACCTTGAAATGACTTTCTATAAAATTTTGGTTGGCTATAGTTGATTAGTTCAGTGCTGAGTTATTTGTGATGTATAATGTTAACATAGTTTGTTATGAGATCATACCTAATTTTGATTGAACGTGTCTGGTTCAGTGATATGCAACTTCAAAATGACTTGTGATAAGATTGTAGCTAATTCATAGTCAAAGTTTGACCAATTTGGATACTTCTAACCTCAAAATAACATTTTAGTTCATTCTAACTGAAGGGTTGATTGATTTGATGATATGTAACCTCAGAATGGCATGTTATGAGATTATAGCTCATTCTAGGTGAAGGGTTACTGATTCGATGATTTATAACCATGGTTGATCAATTCTATCTTTTGATTCCACCATTAGATTTTTCTAAGTTTTGGATATGTTGTTGGGGAAAAACATATGCCAAAAATCCATGGTCAGATATAAGAACCAAGTTATGAGTCTTTATGTACAAATGAATACAAATATGGCAAAATTTAAGAATGTGTTATCTTTCTAACTTTGGAATTGCTTAATGGTGCCCATAAAAAGGAAATTATTAGGAATCTAATTAGAGACCAGAGACCTGATGACATTTTGATGATCCAAGAAACAAAAATGAAAAAAGATTCATTGAAAAAAATTAAGTTCAGCAACTTGATGAGCAGGGAGGCATTGGACTCTGATGGAGCCTCTAGGGGTCTGCTGACATTATTCAAGACCAAACTTTTCAGGGTGGAATCAATCTTCAATGTAGGTAACATTCTTTTTTGTAAAGTGTTCCATATCCAGTCCAATGAATTTTGGTTTTTGCTCAACTTATATGCTCCCAATAACAAGAGAGATAGATAGTCCTACTGGTCTAGAGCAGAAGGGCTAGTACAGAATAGAAACATGAAGAAAGGAATCATTATGGGAGACTTCAATACCCCTCTTTTGGACAAGGAGAAGAAGGGTGGTCTGCCTTAGGACTAGGACAACAACCATGACCTTTCTAACTTCATCAATGGATTGGCTTTTCTGGATCTAGACCTAATGGGAGGTGACTTCATATGGTCCAATAAATGCATAGGCAAGGATTGTATTCAAGTTAGACTAGATAGAGCTCTCATTTCTCCTGATTGGCTGCAGTCTTCCTCATGCAAGTTAGCTCTTTTGCCTAGAGATGGGTCTGACCACTCCCTTATTTCCCTCTCGATTGTTCCTTTTGATCCCTTTAGACCTCCTCCCTTCTATTTTGAGAAAATGTGGATTTCCCACCTTGACATTTTAGAAAGAATTAAGGTCTGGTGGAGCATAGAAGTGGAAGGCACTGCAATGTTCAGGGTTGCTAGAAAACTCAGCAATGTTAAAAGGATGGTAAAAGCTCAGAATAAGTCAAATTTTGGTCACATATTCTCTCTTAAAGAGGATCTCTCTGCAAATCTCTCTTCTATCCAAGCCTCCATTCAAGAAAATGGGTATGATGCCTCGAATAGGGAAGAAGAGTTGTCCATCCTATCTAATTTACATGACATCATTAACAAAGAGGAAAATTTCTTGAGGCAAAGATCTAGAATCAACTAGCTCAAGGAAGGAGACCAGAACACAAAGTTTTTCCATTTAACAACTCTTAAATAGAGAGCAAACAATAGGATTTTTGGCTTGAAGAAAGACCAGCGTGTGCTGACCAAGGAAGAAGATATATCAAATGAAGCTGTGTCTTTTTCTCCTCCCTATTGACTTGGGATCCTTTGCTCTCTAAAGTGGAATATTATTTCTTGTATTCCTTAGATCCTTCTACCACACCATAATAATTTGCTCTGGGTTGTTCCTTCTAATTTTGAAATAAGAGAAGCTCTTTTTTCTCTTCCAGTAGATAAATCGCCTAGCCTTGATGGTTTTCCCACCTTCTTTTTCCAAATGTACTGGCCTGTCATTATGAAAGATGTTGTGAAGGCGATTCAGGAATTCTTTGGAGCCAAAAGTATTCTAAAGGAAATAAACTCTACATTCTTAGTTCTTATTCCAAAAGTGCTAGGAGCTGACACTTTGGATAAGTTTAGACCCATCAGTTTATGCAACTCCTTTTATAAAATCATCTCGAAGGTGCTCACTTTGAGGCTACTTAAGCTTCTCCCCCCAATTATTTCTTAGCAGCAATCTAGTTTTTTTTCGGGCAGACAGATTCTAGATTCAACTATTATGGTGCATGAAGTGATGCACTCTATGGAAGCTGGAAAGAGAGAAGGGATGTTACTTAAACTAGACATGTCCAAAGCTTATGATTGGGTTGATTGGTCTTTTTTTGATTTGGTGTTGAAGGCTTTTGGCTTTGATATCAAATTGTGTAAGCTAATCTCCCAACTAGTCACCACTCCCTCTCTAGCTATTTTAGTTAATGAATCCCCCTCTAGTTTCTTCAAACCTACCAGAGGCCTACGTTAAGGGGATCCTCTATTGCCTATTCTTTTTATTATCCTGGCAGAATGCTTTGGCAGACTCATGGAGAAGAAAAAGAAATAAGGGAGGATCAAAGGTTTTAAACCTTCTTCCAAATGCACCCCCTTTACGCATCAACAATTTGTAGATGACACTATTATGGGTGGAGAGGCCTAGGTCAAGGAGGCAAAGGCTATGAAAGACACTTTGGAGACCTACTCTAGAGGGTCGAGGTAGCTCATCAATTGGGACAAAAGTTCTATTTTTTTTATCAATACTCCGAAGGAAAGACATAAGAGAATCTCCAGAATCTTGGGATGTCAGGTGGGGAAGCTTCCTTCTACCTACCTTGGTCTCCCCTTGGGAATGGCTCCTTCAAATTCCTTCTAGAATGGCATCATGGAAAGGTTCAATAAGAAAATGGCAAGCTGGAAAATGTCAACTAGTTAAATCCATCCTTCAAAACTTGCTGATATAAGCTTTGAGCCTTTTTACCATACCGGTGAAATATGCTGAGAGGATGGAGAAAATCCAGAGGGATTTTTTGTGGATGGGAACTGAAAAGAATAAAAGGTACACCCTTGTTGCATGGGACAAAGTTTGCCTCCCCAAGAAGAATGGAGGTCTAGGAATCAGGAAGCTCATTCACCTCAATAAGGCCCTCCTGGCAAAGAAAATCTAGTGCATCTTTAGTAGCATAGGGGATTGGAGAGACACTGTAGTTAATAAGTATATAAAGAGGCCCTCTATTCAGTTCACCTTCTTCAGTGAGGACATCCCGAGAGGTTCTATTATTTGGAATGGTTTCTTAAAAGCCAGGGACTTGAATCGCTCAAACGTCTCTTGGAAGCTGGGTAATGGGGAGGACATTCTATTCTAGTTAGACAATTGGCTTTCTCAGGGCCCCCTTATGAACAACCCTAGTTATGGGTTTTGGGCTAATGATTGCATCAACCTTTATGGGCACAAAGTTAGCAATTACAGGACCGAACAAGGTTGGAGGGACCTTTCCATTATCTCAGATGACCTCAAACCAATCATGATCATGCTTAATTCCTTGTCCCTTAGCAACAATAAGGATGAACTTGTTTGGAGGGATAATGCCAATGGGCTCTATTCAATTGCCTCTAGGTACTCTACTTTATGGAGCTTAAAAGAGTTGTCCCCTTGGTCGAGGGCTTAGATCCCTAGCCTTACGCCAAAAGTCAATGTGGTTTTTTGATTGGCTCTTCAGGAAAAAACTCTAACCCTGGAAAATCACATCAAAAGAGGTCACATCATGCCCAATAGATGTGTTTTGTGTAAAGAAGAGTTGGAGACAGGCAATCATATGTTCATTCACTGTTCTTTCTCCAAGATAGTTTGGGGCATCCTCACCCAAGACTTAGGATCTGGTGCTTTCCTTCTAACCTCCTGGACTTTTTCTATTAATGGCATGGCTTGTTCAATGGGTTTGTCTTGAAGGAAATTAGCTCCTGGATCCTGCCCCATTTTTGTTGGAGCATATGGAAGGAGAGAAACAATTGGATTTTTAGAGATAGGGAGGAGCCGGCTTTAGTTGTTGGCAAAAAGATTTTCAGTAACATAAAGGAAAACTTTTCTGTGAGGAAGGGGGGATAATTCGAGATAGGAGGCAGAATCAAGGAGAAGGCAAAAGATAGTTCGAGGAAAAGACAAGAAGCCAAGTGGCTCCTTCCCCCTGAAGGCTGGCACAAAGCCAACTTCGATAGAGCCTCCAAGGGCAACCCTGGCTCCTCAGGTAGTGGAGGCTTTTTTCTCTTCTATTGGGATTCCAAACCAATCATTTTGCAGAAGTGAATGCCGCATGCAATGTTGTAAAACTGGCTTTTGAAATTGGTGTAACCAATTTATGGCTCGAAGGGGATTTGAATAACATTATAAAGTGCATCATTGGCAACTCACATCCATCATGGACGATTGCAAATCTAATTAATGAGACTCATGAGACCCTGGCCAAATTTAATAGAATCCACGTCACTCATATTTTTTGGGAAGCAAACACGGTTGCCGATAGGTTTGCGAACATTGGGGTCGACGTAGACCAAAAAATGACTTGGCTTCCTAGAATTTGTTTGTCGACAAACGTTAAAAGTTTGATCAACTTGGACAAGATCTAAAGGAAGTACAGAGAAAATCAGATTATGAAGGTTTTAAGAAATAAGGGTACTTTTCAAAATGGAAGCATGGGAAATTGTAACTGTAGTAATTCATTATTGATTAATCAACACGCTTTGTGGGTTGTTTTTCACACTCGCCTCTAGAGCAATAGCAGGGCTATTTTTCTCTGGTTGTTACCAACTCTCGGTGGTCCATTTCAGTCATAGAGTGAGGAGCACATGAGTAAAGAAGGTGTGCAATGTGCAGAAATGGTAGGCAAAAGGTGTAGAAAGGAGCCAGTGGGAGATTTTGAGAAATGGAGAAGTAGGGAGAAAGTGTGGAAAAAGATAGTAGAGCGTGGGGTTACCAATTACATCATGAAACTGCATGGATTTGATTAGGAGGTGACCAAAAGTATGGTGGGGTCCTGGAAGGATGGCAGGGTGAAGGTGAATAGGGTCTACTTCCAGATAACGGAGGAGGTGATTGTGACTATCACCAAAATTCCTACTGAGGGTTTTAAATTCTTCAGAGATGAGAAACTCTCAGCCAATGTGGTTAGGGACTTTGTGGAGAGTGAGAAGGAACTGAAGGCGCTGAGAAAGATTGACACCTACTATGTCCCCAACTCCATGAAGAAGTGGTGGAGGTATGTTTTGAGAGCTGTTATTGAGTACATCACGTTGGACCCTAGGTTTGATAGAGCTCATACCCACCACTTTGTCATATTGAATCATTTCCAGCATAATGCTATTATTTCCTTTCCATATTATCTGTTAACCTCTATGAGCAAGGCAGTGGACAGCTTCAAAAATAAGCCCACCACAAACCCAGCTTTGCACGAGGGGTTGTTGTTGCTTATCCATGAGCACTTCAAAGCTCAGACTATAAGCATTGCTCCCCTTAGGCAGAGAAGGTGGAGTCTAGTAGTTCTAGTTACTCCTCTGACTCGGATGAAATTCAAAGCCTCAACTCTAAGGAAGGAGGGATCTCTTCTTCGGGGAAATTAGCAACTCACCAAGCTAAAAAATTGCCCTCTCTCATAACCCCTAGCAGAAAAAGCCCTAGGGATCTTGGGTAGAAGCCTCCAGAGAAGGATGAAGAGGGAGTCAGTGATGATGAGGAGGACCCAGAGTCTAAGGAGGTAGTTAAGGAGATATAGGAGGAAATTAAGGATGAAAGTGGAAGGAAGAAATGCAAGAGGGAGAGTTTGGAGGAAGTGCACTCTCAGTTTGAGGAGGCGTCTATGCTGCCCCTATCTCTTGTCCACCTCCAAGCCCAACCTGAGGAACAAAAAGAGGAGAATGCAGGGTATAGAAGGGGAAGTGTAGGTCAATGATAGGAGGAAATCTTGGATAAATTTTAATGTCAAAGACTTTGAAGATGGGCATCTTTAGGGAGGCCATGAATCCTTAAATCCTCGTGGAAAATCAAGAGGAACAACGGCTAGAAGAACTCATTAACCCAGCACTAGTTGCTATTTTGAACAGAGCCAGGGAGATAGGGATGAACCTCTTGAACAATGCTCATAATAGTATGATTGAAAATTTTAGATCAATCAAATGGTTTTTCCATGAGTTGGAGGAGGTCAAAGAACAAGTGAGACATATTGAGGCAACAAGGAATGGGATGGATACTAACAAGAGGATGGATTCAACTGATAAGCTCAATCTAGCAAAAAGAAGGACACACAACCTGGAGAATTACAATCACAACCTTGTGAATCATATGTTCTCTTTATTAAGCTCTATTAATAACAACATCATCTCTCTTATGGGCTGGATCAAAGATAGAGAAATGCAGGATGATGAGGAAAGAAAAGATAGGGATGAAGCCAGAACGGAGGACGACTCTGCAAAGGACAACACCATTCCTAATTAGGACCAGGTGGACCAAAGGGTGCAATAGCTGGAAGCAGAGGAGAATCAACTGGTCTTCGAGGCTGCTCAGGTTATGCAAGAGCTGGAGAAAAAGAGCAATGAATAAATAACTCTCGCCTATTCTTTTGTTTTTCTTTGTCTTTTGGCTTTTGGTTTGGCTTTAGGACATGGTTTTACTTGTCTTTCTTCCTGGTCTTTTCTCAAAACTCTCCTTTTTGGCTAGGTTTTATGCTTATTATCAGCCTTTGAACTTATACTTTTTTGGCTGGGCTTTTACGCTTATTATTAGCCTTATATTTTTTAACTACTGGGTTTTAGGATCCCTATAAAACTTGTTTATCTAATCAAAAACTTTGGAATGACTTGTTGTTATGAGATTCTAGCTAGTTATGAGAGTAGAGTTGACTAATTCAGTGATTTGTAATTATACAATGACTTGTTACGAGATTTGAATGAGTTATCAATGAAGGGTTGAGTTGTTCGATGATCTATAACCTTAGAATGGTTTGTTATGAGATCATACCAAATTCTAATTGAATGCTTGACTAGTTTGGTGAACTAAAGCTTCAAAATGATTTGTGATGAGATTGTAGCCAACTCATAGTCAAAGTTTGACTAATTTGGATACTTCTAACCTCAAATTGGCTTGTAATAACATTTTAGTTGATTCGAAGTAAAGGGTTGACCGATTTGGTGATCTGTAACTTTAGAATGGTTTGTTATAAGATTAGACTTGATTTCGATTGAACACATGACTAGTTCAGTGATCTATAGCTTCAAAATGACTTGTGATGAGATTGTAGCGAATTCATAGTTAAAGTTTGATCAATTTGGATACTTCTAACCTCATAATGGCTTATAATAATATTTTAGTTGATTCCAAGCAAAGGGTTGACCGATTTGGTGATCTATAACCCTAGAATGGCTTATTATGAGATTATAGCTCATTCTAAGTGAAAAGTTGATCGATTCAATGATCTACAACCTTAGAATGACTTGCTATAAAATTTTGGTCATTTTTTATTGAACGATTGATCATCTTAGTGATCTATAATGGAGTTATAGAAAAATGTTTCTCGATGTAGAGACCCTAACTTTTGATTCCATTGTTAGATTTTCTAAAGTTTTAGATATGTTTTTAGGGGGCAAAATGTGCCCAAAATTGATGATCAGATTTAAGAACCAAGTTCAAATTCAAAATTTATGATTCTTTACATACAATTCTACATAAAAATAGTAGAGTTTAAGACAATATTTTCTTTTTAACCTTGGAATGGCCTGTTATGAGATTCTAGCTAGTTATGAGGGTAGAGTTAACTGAATTGGTGATTTGTAACTCTAGAATGACTTGTTATGAGATTTGAATGAGTTCTGAGTAAAGGGTTGAAATTCAATGATCTACCTTAGAATGGTTTGTTATGAGATTGAACGCTTGATCAGTTTGGTGATCTACAACTTTAAAATGACTTGAGATAAGATTATAGCTAATTCATAGTCAAAGTTTGACTAATTTAGATACTTATACCCTCAAAATGTCTTGTAACAACATTTTAGATGATTCAGAGTGAATAGTTGACCAATTCAGTCATTTGTAACCTTGAAATAGTTTGTTATAAGGTCAGACCTAATTCTTATTGAACGCTTCACTAGTTCAGTGATCTGTAGCTTCAAAATAACTTATGATGAGCTTGTAGTCAATTTATAGTCAAAGGTTGACTGATTTAGATACTTCTAACCTCAAAATAGCTTGTAATAATATTTTAGTTGATTCAAAGTGAAAGGTTGACTAATTTGGTTATTTGTAACCTTAGAATGGTTTCTTATGAGATTTGACCTAATTCTAATTGAGCAATGTTAGTTCATTGATCTCAGCTTCAAAATGACTTGTGATGATATTGTAGCCAATTCATAGTCAAAGTTTGATCAATTTGGATACTTCTAACCTTAGAATGGCTTGTAATAACATTTTAGTTAATTCTAAGTGAAAGGTTGTTGATTTGGTGATCTATAACCTTAGAATGGTTTGTTATGAGATCAAACTTAAGTTTGATTGAACACGTGACCGGTTCGGTGATTTGCATCTTCAAAATGACTTATGATGAGTTTGTAGTCAATTCATAGTCAAAGATTGACCAATTGACATACTTCTAACCTTAGAATGGCTTGTAATAACATTTTAGTTGATTTGGAGTAAAGGTTTGACCAATTAGGTGATTTTTAATCTTGAAATGTCTTGTGATGAGATCATATCTAATTCCAATTGAACACTTGAAAAGCTTCAAAATGACTTGTGATGAGATTGTAGCCAATTTATAGTCAATGTTTGATACTTCTAACCTTAGAATGGCTTGCAATAACATTTTAGTTGATTTTGATCGAAGAGTAACCAATTCAATAATATAAAACTTTGGAATAGCTTGTTATGAGATTGTAGCTCCTTTTAAGTAAATGGTTCACTGATTCAATGCTCTATAGCCTTAGAATGACTTGTTATGAAATTTTTGTTGGCTTTGATTGAATGGTTGATCAATTCAGTGATCTATAGTGTGGAGTCACAAATTTTTTTGATTCCATTACTAGATTTTTTTAAGTTTCGAATATGTTGTTGGGGGGCAAAATTTGCCCAAAATTGACTATTAGATTTAAGAAACAAGCCTTGATTCAAAGTTTACAAGTGTTCATATACAACCCTATAGAAAAATGATAGATTTAATCATGTATTTTCTTTCTAACCTTAGAATGGCTTGTTATGAGATTGTAGTTGGCTATGAATCTACACTAGAATGATTTGGTGATTTGTAACTTTAGAATGACTTGTTATGAGATTTTAGCAAATTGTGAGTGAAGGGTTGAGTTGTTTGGTGATCTATAACTTCAGAATATTTTTTTATGAAATTGTACCTAATTCAATTTGAATGCTTGACTACTTCAGTGATCTACAATTTCAAAATGACCCGTGATGAGATTATAGCTAATTCATAGTCAAAGTTTGACCAATTTGGATACTTCTAACATCAAAATGGCTTGTTAACATTGTAGTTGATTTTGAGTGAAGGGTTGACCGATTCAATGATATGTAACCTCAAAATAGTTTATTATGAGATTATAACTCATTCTAGGCAAAGGGCTATTGATTTTGTTATCTGCAACTTTTGATTTCACGTTGGATTTTCTTAATTTTTAGATATGTTGTTGGGAGGAAAAATGTGCCCAAAAATGACAGTCAAATTTAAGAAACAAGTTCTGATTCAAAATTTATGAGCCTCCATATAAAAAAATGGTAGACTTTAAAACCGTGTTTTTTTTTTCTAACCTTGTGTTATGAGATTCTAGCTAGTTACAAGTGTAGAGTTGACTGATTCAGTGATTTGTAACTATAGAATAATTTGTTACAAGATTTGAGTGAGTTGTCAATGAAGGGTTGAGTTTTTTAATGACCTGTAATGATTTGTTCTGAGATTTGTGTTGGAATAGAGTGAAAATTGGTAGCTAGTTACTTGATGGTTTTTTTCATATTGAGTTTCCATGTTAAATCTAGTGTCTCTTGTGTTCATGTTATTTACTTTTGCATGCATGTTAATAATTGTGAATGGTTAAACAAGTTAATCTACCAAGTTGAAACATTTCTATGTGTAACTACCGGATGACAGCAGTAACTAGTTATTTAAGACATCTAAGGGATCTGTAAATAATTTTTGTGGTAACTAATTCCCACCCCTCTCAGTTACTCCATCTATAATTCCAACAATTGATATCAAAGCTTTTGGTGCTTGCAGGAAGGATTTCAAGGATCTAAGCTAAAGGTTAGGGTGTCTTATAAGAGGGAAATTCCAAGGCTTAGCAGGGATAACTTTTTAGCATGGTAAGGTCTCATGAGACTCCATCTGGCTTCCATTGGAGATATAGGACTAAGATATCTGGATGAAGCATATGTAACTCCTACTGGTACATTATCTGCAAATGACATTGCTGAAAAGAAGACTCGTAACATCATGATGATAGACATTGCATCTGCCTTAAGCTATGAAGAATTTGATGATGTCAAGGACTACAAAAATGCCTTTGAAATGTGGAACAAGCTGAAGGAAATCTATGGAGGTGATGATAATATGAGAAGAGCCAAAGCAGAAAGTTTGAGAGGTCAATTTGATCAGATGAGGATGAGAGAAGATGAAAACATTGCAAAATATGTTGAAAGAGTCAAAGCAAGTGGTAGTGCAATCAAAGCTTTTGGAGGAGATATCAAGGAGGAAATAGTTATAAGTAAAGTTCTTAGAACATTACTTCCCATTTATGCAATCAAAATTTTTGCAATTCAAGAAAGAAGATGTTTATCATAAGATAATTCTAGAGGTCATAATTGGAAAATTGATTGCATTTGAGCTAGATAACTATGATAACTATGTTCCAGCGACCAAAAAAATTGAATAAACATTTGAAGTCAAGCTTTCACTCAAAGAGAAAGGCAAGAAGATATAAGATTCTTAGTCAAAAAGTGAAGAAGGATCATAACAGAGTTCAAACAGTGATCTTGAGGTAGTTGAAGCTCTACTAGCAAGGAAATACTCAAGAGGCAAAAGAAAATACAAAGGTAAGGTTCCTCTAATCTATTTTTCTTGTGACAAAATTAGACATATTGCTGCTACATTCCCAAATAAGCAGAACAAGGATGAGAAGAATGGTCACAAGTGCAATGGCAAGAAAGACTTCAAAGCACTCAAGGACAAAGGTAAGAAAACATGTTTTATGGATAAGAATTCTAATGATTCTAATGAAGAAGAAGATGAAATTGTTTACATTACTGTAAAAGATGAGTTTGATAATGATGAGGAAATGGCAAATGACACTTATTTCTCATATGAGCAAAAATGATACATGGATTATAGATAGTGGTTGCTCTCATCATATGACTAGAGATAAAATTAAGTTTGAACATTTTGAAGATTATGATGGTGGCAATGTGAGGTTTGATAATAATGAACTTTATTGCATAAAAGGAAGAGAAAGAATCTCACTAACCAAAGAGCTTGTATGTGATAATGCATATTGGGTAGAAGGACTAAAACACAATCTATTGAGTGTGGCATAGGTACTTAATAATGGATTCAAAGTGGAATTCATCCATGGAAAAGCAAGATTGTTGGATAACAAAAGAAAGCCGATTGGATCAGGCACCCAAACAAAAGGTAACTTGTTTTATCTTGAACTTGGTGAATGTTCATGCTTTATTGCTCAAGTTGAAGAAAGTTGGTTATGGCATCGAAGGTTGTGTCATGTGAACTTTGATAACTTGGTAAAAATAAGTAAATTCAAAAAAGTAAGAGACATTCCTAACATAAAGAAACTTGAGATTGGTCTTTGCAAGAATTGTCAAATTAGAAAGATGGGAAAGACTAGCTTTAAAAGTAAGAACTATCAGTTTGAAGAAGTTTTAAAAATTGTGCATACTAATTTGTGTGGACTTATTGGAATTGAAAGCTATACTAGTGAAAAGTTTTTCATTCTTTTTGTTAATGATTACTCAAGAATGATGACTATCATATACTTGAGAGAGAAATTAGAAGCATTTAAAAAGTTCAAATGGTATTTGGCCAGAGTTGAGAAAGAAATAGGCAAAAGACTAAAATGTTTGAGATCAGATAGAGGTGGTGAATTCATCTCTCATGAATTTAATAAATTTTGCATTGAAAAGGGGATCAAAAGACAAGTATCAGCCCCTAGAACTCCCGAGCAAAATGGATTAGCTAAAAAAAGGAACAGATCTATCATGGACTGTACAAGAACCCTAATGATTGAAAAGAGCATTGCTATCAAAAAATTGGAAGGAAGCTATCAGCACTATAGTTCATATCTTGAACCAAGTACAGCTAAAGAAAGACTCATTCAAAACCCCCTATGAGTTATGGTATGGCTACAAACCCAATGTAAGTTACCTAAAACTATTTGGAAGAAAATGTTACATTTTGAAAGAATCTAGAAAAGGTAAATTTGATGTGAAGGGTGATGAAGGAATATTTTTGGGTTATTTTTGCAAAAGTAAACCATATAGATGTTTGAACTTGTCTAATCACAAAGTCATAGAAAATGCACATGTGAAAGTTGATGAGTTTGCAAAAAGAACTGAAGAAGAAAGCAAAAGGGAACTAGAAGATTACAGAAGATTTGTTTTCATTAAACCTGATACAGTACTTAGATACACCTGTTAATAAAAAATCTTCTACTCCTAAGTCTTTAGTAATCAAGTTGTAGGAAGTTCAAATCGAGCTACAAGAACCCAAGTCACATTTTGATGCTACTGAGCCAATGCTTACTGAGTCTGAAGGACCCAAGTAGCAGATAGATTGGCCAAAATCTAAAGTTGAAATACAAGAGGATGAGAATGCAAAGCATTCAAAAGGCAAGGAACTTGTATTAGCTAAGTATGTCAGGAGACATCATGCACCAAATCAGATCATTAGAGACAAATTTGAAGGTACTATGACAAGAAGTAGGTTGAAAGGTACTTGTTTACTTGCTGATTTTGAACCTAGAAATGTCAAAGATGCATTAGAGAATGAAAATTGGATTGAGGCAATGAATGAAGAAATAGAATAGATAGAGAAAAAAAAAATGGACTCTTGTACCCAGGCCTAAAGATAAAAATGTGATTGGAATTAAGTGGGTATTCAGAAATAAGCTGAATGAAGATGGTAAGGTATCAAGGAACAAAGTAGACTAGTATGCAAAGGATACTCTCAAGAAAAAGAAATAGAGTATGGAGAGACTTTTGCTCCTATTGCAAGATTGGAAGGTGTCAAAACCCTACTTGCATATGCTATATACAAAAGATTTAAAGTTTATTAGATGGATGTCAAGTCAACATTTCTCAATGGTATACTAGATAAAGAAGTTTACATTGAGCAACTTTAAGGTTTTGTTGATCCAAACAAGAAGGACATGATCTGCAAATTATATAAAGCATTGTATGGTTTGAAACAAGCCCTTAGAGCATGGTATGAAAGATTGCATAACTATCTTATACAAATTAGTTTTCAAAGAACTAATGATAACAATAGCTTGTATTTCAAAGAAGGACCAGATAATAAGATTGTTTTGGCAGAAATATTTGTGGATGATACTTTTTTCACAAGAAATGATGATCTTTTCAAAGGATTTTCAAAACAATTGAACAAGAAATTTGAAATGTCAATGTTTGGTGAGATCAAATTCTTTGTTGGTCTTCAAATTTAGTAGAGTAAAAAATGGCATCTACATCACTCAATCTAAATACATCAAGGAGAAAGTTTGGTATGGAAAACTGCAAATGAGTTGGGGCTCCTATGTGTACTGGATTAAAACTTATCAAGGATGATGAATCAAAAGACGTAGATGAGACATTGTATAGATCTATGATTGGAAAGTTGCAGTATGTAGTGCATACAAGGCTAGATATTGCCCTTGCAATTGGTATTGTAGCACGATTTTCAGCAATACCAAAAGAAAATCACATGATGGCAATCAAAAGAATCATGAGATATTTGAAAGGCACTGAAGATTATGGATTATGGTACAAATTTGGAGGTAATCTAGATTTGAAAGTCTTTACTGATGCAGATTGGGCAAAAAATGTTGAGGAGCTTTCTTTCTTGGAAAGAGGTTGGTTTCTTGGACAAGTAAAAAGCAAAATTGTACATCCCAATCCACAGTAGAAGCAGAGTATGTTGCAGCAGTAGTAAACTATTCTAATATTGTTTGGTTCAAACAATTATTGGAAGATATGAAGGAAGAAATCAAAAAACCTATTGTTATGTTTTGTGACAATACAAGTGCAATTAACATATCCAAAAATCTAGTAATGTATTCAAAAATCAAGGACATTGCAATAAAGTATCACTTTGTCAAAGAATTGGTGCAGGACAAGGAGATCATATTGGAATATGTCCATACAAAAGGAACAAATTGCTGACATATTCACAAAGCCTTTACCTAAAGATGCATTTTTGTATCTAAGAGGTAAGTTAGGGGTCATTTCCCTTCTAAAGCTCACTGAGATGAAGTTCTAGTGATGTATCAACAGGTATCAAGTTGAAGATCTTTTATTTGATGTAAAATATATATGAAAATATTGCATATGAATCAGTACATAAGCTACATTTCTATTCATTTGGTTTGTGTTGTCTTTGGCATGTGTTGTCAAAGAGGGAGAGTATATTGTCATATCTTTATAAAATTTGAATCTGTTTATGAAGAGTTTGATGTTTGCATAGAAGCCATGTAATTCCTTACAGAGAGAGATTATTATATGTAAGAAATTTGTGGAATGAAATGTAAGAGGGAGAAGCATTCCGTCAGAAAAAGACTTGTTTTCAAATTTTATTCTGCTATGACATGTTGTGTTGCCATCAATGCCAAAGAGGGAGATTGTTGGATACAATTGTTCAATTGTGTGTTGTCTTTTACAAAAATGGCATATCAGTTATCGAACAGATTCTACCGAGCTCAGAAGGTTAGCAAAGTGAGTTATAGAGTCTACCAAGTGTTCTTGGAGGTCACACTATGAAGACAGTTTCTACCAAGCTAACTCAGGCATTGAAGCCTTCCATAGAAAAAATCTATCTCTATCGAGCTAGCAAAGTTAGCAAAGGAAAGTTAGTTCTTACCGAGTTCACTCAGTCTCCAAAGGATTTTGCAAAGTTTGCAGTGTTTATCGAGCTTCACTTGGTTAACATTGGAAATCATTTTCTAGAGTAGTGTTTACCGAGCAAGGTCGACCAATGAAGGATTTCATTGTTTTGAGAAATAAATTTTATTTGTTTAATGTAATATTTGTAGCCAATTGATGTATGGTTTATTGGTAAATGTAACTTGTAAATGAGTTGACTTGACAATCTGTAATGTATAAATAAAAGGTCAAGTTGTGTTTTCAAATTTATGAATAGATGTATGAATGAACAAGTATGCAAGTGAGTGGATTGTGAAGAAGAAGTATGAGAAAATTTTGAAGAAGGATCAGATATCCTTGAAGAGTAGCAAAATTGTATTCGATCAGCGAGGATCTATTGAAGCAGAGAAGAGATTTGTATCAGCAAAGTTTAGTTGCATCTCATTTAGGTCACTTATTGTTACTTTCTCACCATTGTAGCAGTAATTCTTAAATCTCTTAATAGAGTTGGTCTAACATCCATTTTGTAAATCTTCTAACAAGGTGGATAGTTCTACTAAATTGTTCTAAAGACCTCTAGCAAGGCCACTCCTAACAAGGTTATTAAATCCTCTAACTAGGTCACACCTAACAATGTGTTTTGTAACCTTCAACAGAGTTGGCTCCTAACAGGGCTCAGTTCAGAAGAGTGAAAATTGGTAGCTAGTTACTTGGTGGTTTTTCTCATATTGGATTTTCATGTTAAATCTAGTGTCTCTTGTGTTCATATTATTTACTTTTGCATGCATGTTAATAATTGTGAATGGTTAAACAAGTTAATCTATCAAGTTACAACATTTCTCTGTGTGACTACCGAGTATTGTAGTAACTAGTTATTTAAGACATCTACGAGATCTATAAATATTTTTTGTGGTAACTAATTGCCCCTCCCTCTCAGTTACTCCATCTATAATTCCAACAATTTGAACAAATTGTGAGTGGTTGAGTTGTTAAGTGATCAATAACCTAAGATACAATTGTTATGAGATTGTACCTAATTTTGATTGAATGCTTCACAGGTTTGGTGATCTTAAGCTTCAAAATAACTTGTAATGAGATTGTAGTTGATTCATAGTCAAAGTTTGACCAATTTGAAATTTTCTAACCTCAAAATAGCTTGTAATAACATTTTAGTTGATTTAGAGCAAAGGGTTGACCAAATCAGTGATTGATAACCTTAGAATGGTTTGTTATAAGATCAGACATATTTTTGATTGAATGTTTGAGCACTTCAATGATCTACACCTTCAAAATAGTGGTGAGATTATTGCCAATTCATAGTCAAAGTTTGACCAATTTTGATACTTCTCACCTCACAATGGCTTATTATACATTTTTGTTGATTCTAAATGAAAGGTTGACTAATCTAGTGATTTGTAACCTCAGAATGGTTTGTTATGAGATTAGACCTAATTTTGATTAAATGCTTGAGCAGTTTGATGATCTACAATTTCAAAATGAATTGTGATAAAATTATAGCCAATTCATAGTCAAAATTTGATTTTTTTGAATAGTTTTAATGTCAGAATGGCTTGTAATAACATTTTAGTTGATTCTGAGTGAAGTGTTGAATGATTTGATGATATGTAACTTTGAATGGCTTGTTATGAGATTTTTGCTCATTCTAGGTGAAGGGTTTACCAAATCGATTATCTCTAACCTTAGAATGGTTTGTAATGAGATTGTACCTAATTCTAATTGAATGCTTCACTAGTTTGGTGATCTGAAGCTTCAAAATGACTTCTGATGACATTTTAATCAATTTATTGTCAAAGTTTGACTGATTTGGATACTTCTAATCTAAGAATGGTTTATAATAACATTTTAGTTGACTCATACTGAGGATTGACTGAATTAGTGATCTGTAACCTCAAAATGGTTTGTTATGAAATCAGACTTAATTATGATTGAACGCTTAACTAGTTTGGTGATTTGCAACTTCAAACAAAGTTGTGATGAGATTGTAGCTGATTCATAGTCAAAGTTTGACCAATTTGGAGACTTCTAACCTCAGAATGGCTTGTAATAACATTTTAATTGATTTAGAGCAAAGGGTTGACTTATTTGATACTCTGTAACCTCAAAATGGTTTTTTATGAGATCAAACCTATTTTTGATTAAATGCTTTACCAGTTCGATGATCGATAGCTTCAAAATGAATTATGATGAGATTGCAGTGGATTCATAGTCAAAGTTTGACCAATTTGGATAATTCTAGTCTCAAAATGGCTTTTAATAACATTTTAGTTGATTCGAAGTGAAGGGATAACCAATTCAGAAATTTGTAACATCAAAATTATTTGTTATGTGACCAGACCTAATTTATATTAAATGCTTGGCCAGTTTGTTGATTTACAACTTCAAAATGACTTGTGATGAGATTATAGCCAATTCATAGTCAAAGTTTGACCAAATTGGATACTTCTAACCTCATAATGGCTTGTAATAACATTTAAGTTGGTTCCAAGTATAGGGTTGACTAATTTGATGATATGCAATATCTAAAAGGCTTCTTATGATATTGTAGCTCATTTTGAGTAAAGGATTTATCGATTCAGTGATCTACAACCTCAGAATGACTTGCTAAAATTTTGGCAAGCTCTAATTGAACAGTTGATAAGTTCACCGATATATAATGGAGTGATAGGAAAATGGGTCTCGGTGTACAGACCCCCTAAATTTTGATTCCATCATTAGATTTTCCTAAGTTTCAAATATGTTGTTGGGGGGAAAAATGTGAAAAAAATTGATGGTTAAATTTAAGAACCAATTTTTGATTCAAAATTTATGACTGTGCGTATACAAGTCTATACAAAAATGATAAAGTTTAAGACCGTATTTTCTCTGTAACCTTAGAATGGCATGTTTTGAGATTCTAGCTAGTTATGAGTGTAGAGTTGACTGGTTTGGTGATTTCTAACTCTAGAATGAAGTGTTATAAGATTTGAGTGAATTGCAAGTGAAGGGTTGAGTTGTTCGGTGATCAACCTTTAAATTGTTTGTTATGAGATCGTGCATACCTAATTCTAATTGAATTCTTGATCAAATAGGTAATCTGTAACTTCAAAATGACTTGTGATGAGATTGTAGTTGAGTCATTGTCAAAATTTGACTAATTTGAATACTTCTAACCTTAGAGTGGCTTCTAATTTGGATACTTCTAACCTTAGAGTGGCTTCTAATAATCTTTTAGTTGATTTTGTGCAAAGGGTTGACTGAGTCAATGATCTGTAACCTTTAAAAGGTTTGTTATGAGATCAAACCTAATTTTGATTAAATGCTTGGCCAATTCAGTGATATGTAGGTTCAAAATGACTTGTGATTATGTAGTAGTAATATGTAGCCAATTCATAGTCAAAGTTTGACTAATTTGAATACTTCTAACCTCATAATGGATTATAATAATATTTTAGTTAATTTCAAGTGAATGGTTGAACGATTTGATGATATGTATGTACCCTCTAAATGGTTTGTTATGATATTGTAGCTCATTCTAAGTGAAGGGTTTGACGATTTGGTAATCTATAACCTCATAATGACTTGCTATAAAATTTTGGTCAGCCCTTATTGAAGGGTTTATCAATTCAGTGATTGTTAATGGCATCATAGAAAAATGGGTCTCGATGATTCCACCATTAGATTTTCCTAAGTTTGGCATATGTTGTCGAGGAGCAAAATCTACCCAAAATTGATTGTTAGATTTAAGAACCAAGTTCTGATTCAAAATTTACAAGTCTCTATATACAAGTTTATGGAAAAATGGCAAAGTTTAAAATTTTGTTTTCTTTCTAACCTTAGAATGGCCTATTATGATATTCTAGCTCATTATTAGTGTAGAGTTGACTAATTTGGTGATTTGTAACTCTAAAATGACTTGTTATGAGATTTGAACAAATTGTGAATGAAGTGTTGAGTTGTTTAGTGATCTGTAACCTCAGAGTGATTAATTTTGATTGAATGCTTGATTAGTTCGATGATCTATAGCTTCAAAATGACTTTTAATGAGATTATAGCCAATTGATAGTAAAAATTTGACCATTTTGGATATTTCTAACCTTAGAATAGCTTGTAATATAGCATGTTAGTTGATTTCAAGTGAAGGGTTGACTGAATCAATAATATGTAACCTTGGAATGGCTTGTTATGACATTGTAGCTCATTCTAGGTTAAAGGTTTACTAACTCAGTGATCTCCAACCTTGGAATGACTTGCTATGAAATTTTGGTTGGCTCTGATTGAATGGTTGATCAATTCAGCAATCTATAATCGAGTTATAGAAAAATGAGTCTCAATGTAGAAACTCCAACTATTTAGTCCACTGATAGATTTTCTCAAGTTTTGAATATATTGTTGTGGGGAGAATGGTGCCCAAAATCAATGGTCAAATATAAGAACCAAGTAATGAGTCTCCACATATAAGCCTACACAAAAATAGTCTATTATGAGATTCTAGTTGGTTATGAGTGTAGAGGTGATTGATTTGGTGATTTGTAAACTCTAGAATGACTTGTTATGAGATTTGAGTGAATTGTGAGTGAAGGGTTTAGTTGTTTGATGATGATAACCTCAAAATGGTTTGTTATAAGATCACAACTAATTTTGATTGAACACTTGATCGTATGGTGATTTGTAACTCCAAAATGACTAGTTATGACATTTTAGATGATTCAAAGTCAAATTTTGACTAGTTTGGATACTTCTAACTTTAGAATGGCTTGTAATAATATTTTGGTTGATTTTGATTGAGGGGATGACCAATATGATGATATGTAACCTCAAAATGGCTTGTTCTGAGATTGTAGCTCATTTTGAGTGAAGGGTTGACTGATTCAGTGATCTGCAAGCTTAGAATGATTTGCTATGAAATTTTGGTTAGCTCTGATTGAAGGGTTGATCAGTTCAGTGATCTATAATGGAATCATAAAAAAATAGGTCTCAGTGTAGAGACCTTAACTTTTTATTCCATCGTTAGATTTTCCTAAGTTTTAGATATGTTGTTGAGGGTGAAATGTGCCCAAAATTGACAATCAAATTTAAGAACCAAGTTTTGATTCAAAATTTATGAGTCTCCGTATACAAGACTATAAAAAAAGGTAGAGTTTAAGACCATATTTTTTTTCTAACCTTAGAATGACCTGTTATGAGATTCTAGCCAACAATGAGTGTAGTGTTGACTAATTCAGTGATTTAACTCTAGAATGACCTCTTATGGGATTTGAGAGAATTTTGAGTGAAGGGTTAAGTTTTTCATTGATCTGTAACCTTACAATAATTTGTTATGAAATCATACCTAATTTTGATTGAATGCTTAACTAGTTTGATGATCTATAACTTCAAAATGACTTGTGATGAGATTGTAGCTAATTCATAGTCAAAGTTTGACCAATTTAGATACTTCCAGCCTCAAAATGCTTTGTAATAACAATGTAGTTGATTCTAAGTTAAGGATTGATTGATTTGATCATTTGTAACCTTAGAATAGTTTGTAATGAGATTAAACCTAATTTTGATTGAATGCTTGATCAGTTCAATGATCTGCAGCTTCCAAATAATTTGTGATGAGATTGTAGTTGATTCATAGTCAAAGTTTGACCCATTTGGATACTTCTAACCTCAAAATGACTTGTAATAACATTTTAGTTGACTCCAAGTGAAGGGATGATCGATTCAATGATATATAACCTCCGAATGGCTTATTATGAAATTATAGCTCATTCTAAGTGAATAGTTTATCAATTTGATGATCAACAACCTCAGATGACCTGTTATTAAATTTTGGCCTGCCCTGATTGAATGGTTGGTCAGCTTAGTGATCTATAATGGAGTTAAAGGAGAATGGATCTCGGTGTAGAGACCCTAACTTTTAATTATGTCTTTAGATTTTCTTAAGTTTTAAATATGTTGTTAAGAGAGAAAATGTGTCCAAAATTGACAGCCAGATTCAAGAACCAAGTTTTGATTCAAAATTTATGAGTCTCCATAAAAAAGTCTATAAAAAAGGTAGAGTTTAAGACCTTAGAATGACCTGTTATGAAATTTTAGCCAACTATGTGTGTAGAGTTGACTAACTCAATGATTTGTAACTCTAAAATGATAGTTTATGGGATTTGAGAGAACTATTAGTGAAGGATTGAGTTGTTCATTGATCTATAACCTTAGAATAATTTGTTATGAGATCGTGTCTAACTTTGATTGAATGTTTAAGTGATTCGGTGATCTACAACTTCGAAATAACTTGTGTTGAGATTGTAGCCAATTCATAGTCAAAGTTTGACCAATTTAGGTATTTCTTGCCATAGAATGCAATATAATAACATTTTAGTTGATTTTGAGTGATGGGTTGACCAATTCAATGATTTGTAACCCTAAAATGGTTTGTTATGAGTTTAACCCTAATTCTGATTGAATGATTGATCGGTTCAATGATTTGGAGCTTCAAAATGACTTGTGATCAGATTGTAGCCAATTCATAGTCAAAGTTTCACTGATTTGGATAATTCTAACCTTAGAATGGCTTATTAATAACATTTAAGTTGATTTAGAGTGAATTTTTTGACTGATTTAGTGATCTATAACCTCAAAATGGTTTGTCATAAGATTAGACCTAATTCTAATTGAAAGCTTGATGGGTTCAATGATCTACAGCTTCAACATGACTTGTAATGAGATTGTAGCTAATTCATAGTCAAAATTTGACTGATTTGAATACTTCTAACCTCATAATGAATTGTAATAACATTTTAGTTGATTCTAAGTGAATGGATGACTAATTTGATGATATGTTCAGCTCCTATTGAATAGTTGATCAGTTCAGCGATCTATAATGGAGTCACATAAAATAGGTCTCAATATTTTTAAGTTTTGGATATGTTGTTGGGAGGTAAAATGTGCCCAAAATTGATGATTAGATTTAAGAACACAATTCTCATTAAAAGTTATGAGTTTCCATCTACAAGTTTCTAAAAAAAATGGAAGAGTTTAAGACTATTTTATTTTGATAACCTTAGAATGGCTTGTTATGAGATAATAGTTGTTTATGACTGTATAGTTTACTAATTTGATGATTTATAACTCTAGAATGACTTGTTATGAGATTTGAGTGTGTGTGAAAGATTGAGTTGTTCAATGATCTGTAACCTCAGAAGTGTTGACCGATTCGATGATATGTAATCTCAAAATGGCTTCTTATGAGATTGTAAGTGAAGGGTTGAATGATTTGGTGATTTGCAACCATAGAATGACTTTCTATAAAAAAAAATTGTCAGCTTTGATTGAACAGTTGATCAGTTCAATGATCTACAATGGAGTCATAGAAAAATGGGTCTCGTTGTAGAGGCCTTGACTTATGATTCTACTATTGGATTTTCTTAAGTTTGGGATATGTTGTTGGGGGGAAAATGTGCACAAAATTGATGGTTAGATTTAAGAACCAAGTTCTTGTTCAAAAATTATGAGTCTCTGTATACAAGTCTATACAAAAATGGAGACCGTGTTTTCTTTCTAGAATGACTTGTTATGAGATTTGATCGAATTGTTAGTGAAGGGTTGAATTGTCCAGTGATCCATAACTTTAGAATGGTTTTTAATGAGATAATATCTAATTTTAATTGAACGCTTATTCAGTTCAGTGATCTACAGCTTCAAAGTGACTTGTGACAAGATTGTAGCCAATTCATAGTCAATGTTTGACTGATTTGGATACTTCTAACCTCAAGATGGTTTTTATTAACATTTTCATTATTTAGAATAAAGGTTTGACCAATTCAGTGATTTGTAACCTCCATATTATTTGTTATAAGATTAGATCTAATTCCATTTGAATGCTTGACTATTTTAGTGATCTGTAGCTTCAAAATAACTTGTGATGAGATTGTAACTGATTCACAATCAAATTTTAACCAATATGGATACTTCTAACCTCAAAATGGCTTGTTATGAGATGAGATCTAATTTTGATTGAATGCTTGGCTGGTTTAATGATCTACAACTTCAAAATGACCTTTGATGAGATTGTCACTGATTCATAATCATAGTTTGACCAATTTGGATACTTCTAACTTTAGAATGGCTTGTAATAATATGTTAGTTGATTTTGAGTGACTGGCCTCTAAATGGCTTGTGATTATATTGTAGCTCATTTTGAGTGAAGGGTTTACCAATTTAGTGATCTGCAACCTCAAAATGACTTGCTATAAAATTTTGGATGGCTTTGATTAAAAGGTTGATTAGTTCAACAATTTATAATAGAGTCATAGAAAAATGGGTCTTAGTGTAGAGACTCTAACTTTTGGTTCCAACGTTAGATTTTCCTAAGTTTTAGATAAAATCTTGGGTGGTGAAATTTGTCTAAACTCAATGGTCAAATTTAAGATTTAAGTTTTGAGTCAAAAGTTATGAGTGTTTCTATACAAATCTATACAAAAATGGCAGAGTTTAAGACCATGTTTTCTTTCTAACCTTGGAATAGTATTTTATGAGATTTTTGTTGGTTATGAGTGTAGAGTTGACTGATATGGTGATTTGTAACTCTAGAATGACTTTGTTATGAGATTTGAGCAAATTGCAAATGAACGGCTGAGTTATTTAGTGATCTATAATTTTGGCCAACTCTAATTGAATGGCTGATTAGTTTTGCAATCTATAATGGAGTAAAAAAAAAAAAAGATATTGGTGTAGAGACCCTAATTTTTATTCCACCATTAGATTTTCATAACTTTTGGATATGTTGTTGGTGGCAAAATGTGCCTAAAATTGATGGTCAGATTTAAGAACCAAGTTCTAATTCAAAATTTATGAGTCTCCCTATAAACTCTATTAAAAAATGGCAAAACTTAACATTGTGTTTTCTTTTTATCCTTGGAATGGCATGTTATGAGATTTTAGGTGGTTATGAGTGTAGAGTTGACTGATTTGGTGATTTGTAACCGTAGATTGGTTTGTTATAAGATCACACCTAATTATAATGGAACACTTGATAGAAAAATGTGTCTTAGTGTAGAGACCCTAACTTTTAGTTCCACAGTTAGATTTTCCTATGTTTCAAATACTCTATTGGGTGGTGAAATTTTCCTAAAATTGATGGTGAAATTTAATATCCAAGTTCTAATTCAAAAGTTACGAGTCTCTGTGTACAAGTCTATAAAAAAATGCCAGAGTTTAAGACCGTGTTTTCTTTTTAACTTTGGAATAGTGTTTTATGAGATTCTGTCATGTCCCCTTTTTCAAATAATTAAAAATAATAATCTTTGCTAAGGCAGGTAGGCCCAAAAAGGTGAAGTTTCAGCAAAAGGGGATAATATTTGGAAGCGAATGGACTAATAAATAAAAATTATTATTAAAATATGTTTTATTAACCCCTGTTGGACGTGAGTTAGGGTTATGCCCTCTTTTAAGGGGTTTGGAGGCATTCTGGGCTCATTCTAGAACTTAATTTTGGCTCATTTCTTTGTTATTCTTTAGAGGATGCCAAACCTGTGGAGAAGGAGACCCAAGAACGGGAGTTTGCAAGTTTCCAGGGAGACCCAAGAATGGGAGTTTGAAGCCATTCCATG
Source organism: Cupressus sempervirens (assembly GCA_028749045.1). Taxonomy (NCBI): domain Eukaryota; kingdom Viridiplantae; phylum Streptophyta; class Pinopsida; order Cupressales; family Cupressaceae; genus Cupressus; species Cupressus sempervirens. The sequence continues at coordinate 522,676,397 of CM053792.1, forward strand.
TGCATGCTCATGCAGAGTTTGCTTTTGTGCTAAATAGTGCAGATTTGTGAGTTTTCGGGTGTATTTTTTTTGTAAGAGTTTGGTGTTTTCGGTTGAGTATTTCATATCAGTTTGGGTTGCTTCTGTATTTCAGACTTTAAGATGTTAAAATAGAGCTGAATATATGTATTAGGATGTGATTAAACTTTTGAGATAGATTATTAGTATTTTTGTGGTGTTTTCGGGCATTTTTGTGTTAATTTCAGGAGCCCGATGAGCATAGTTTTTGTCCTACATTTGTGAGCTATTGTGTAAAGGCTATACAGATCTGAAAATATCATTTTGTAGGCTGTTAGGCTGCTGAAATTTTTGTAAAAAATGTCCATTTTTAGATTTATTAATAATTAGTGAAGTTGTGAAGTTTTTTGGGACTATTTCGGACATACCCGATTTGGGTTTATTTGAGAAATTGGTGGATCTTTGTGATATTAGTTGTTTGATCTTAAAGATCTGATTAGAGGTTGGAAATATCATACAAAACCAGTAAAGGGACATTTCAGATTCTAGTTTGTTATGACTATAGAGTTGACTAATATAGTGATTTTGTAACTCTAGAATGATTTGTTATGAGATTTGAGTGAATTGTGAGTGAAGAGTTGAGTTGTTTAGTGATATGTAACCTTAGGATGGTTTGTTATGAGATTGTACCTAATTTTGATTAAATGGTTGATTGGTTCAGAGATGTGTAGCTTCAAAATAACTTCTGATGAGATTGTAGCCAATTCATAGTCAAAGTTTTGATCGATTTGGATACTTCTAACCTCAGAATGGCTTGTAATAACATTTTAGTTGATTATTATTGAAGGAGTGACCAATTCAATGATATGTAACCTCCAAATGCCTTGGTATGAGATTGTAGCTCATTCTAAATGAATAGTTGAACGACTCAGTTATCTACAACCTTAAAATTACTTGCTATAAAAAATTTGCTAGCTCTAATTGAATGGTAGATCAGTTTAGCAATCTATAATGAAGTCATGAAAAAATGGGTCTTAGTGTAGACACACTAACTTTTTAATTCCATCATTAGATTTTCTTTAAGTTTCTGATATGTTGTTGGGGGAAAAAATGTGCACAAAATCAATTGTCAGATTTAAGAACCAAGCTCTTATTAAAAATTTATACAAGTCTATACAAAAATGGACACCGTGTTTTCTTTCTAGAATAACTAGTTATGAGATTTGATTGAATTGTTAGTGAAGGGTTGAGTTGTTTAGTGATTTGTAACCTCAAAATGGTTTGTAATGAGATCATATCTAATTTTGATTGAACAGTTGAGCAATTTAATGACTTGCAGCTTCAAAGTGACTTTGGATGAGATTGTAGTTGATTCATAGTCAAAGTTTGACTAATTTTGGTACTTCTAACCTCAAAATGGCTTGTAATAACATTTTAGTTGATCTAGAATGAAGATTTGATCAATTTTGTGAGTTGTAACCTCAAAATGGTTTATTATAAGATCAAACCTAATTTTGATTGAATGCTTGATCAGTTCAGTGATCTACAGCTTTAAAATGACTTGCGATGAGATTTTAACTGATTCATAGTCAAAGTTTGACTAATTTTGATACTTGTAACCTTAGAATGGCTTGTGATAACATTTCAGTTGTTTCAAAGTGAAGGGTTGATGATTTAGTGACTTGTATCCTCAGAATGGCTTGTTATGAGATTTAGACCTTATTCTAATTGAACGATTGACCAGTTTGATGGCTTGCAGCTTCAAAATTACTTGTGATGAGATTGTAGGAGATTCATATCCAAAGCTTGATCAATTTGGATACTTCTAACCTCAGAATGACTTGTAATAATATTTTAGTTGATTATGAGATAATGGTTGACCAATTCAATGATTAATTCAGCGATCTATAATGCAGTCACTAAAAAATGGACCTTGGTGTAGAGACCTTGAATTTTGATTCCACTGTTAGATTTTCATAAGTTTTGGAAATGTTGTTGAGGGGAAAAATGTACCCAAAATTGATGGTCACATTTAAGAACCAAGTTCATAAACAAGTCTATACAAATATGGTAGAGTTTAAGACCATATTTTCTTTCTAACCTTGGAATGGCCTGTTATGAGATTCTAGGTAGTTATGAATGTAGAGTTGCCCAATTCAACAATTTATAACCTCAGAATAGTTTGTTATAATATTATACCTAATCATGATGGAACAATTGAGCAGTTCGATGATTTCCAACTTTAAAATAACTTGTGATGAGATTGTAGCCAATTCATAGTCAAAGTTTGACTGATTTGGATACTTCTAACCTCATAATGGCTTATAATAACATTTTAATTGATTTGAGTGATGGGATGATAGATTTGATGATATGTAACCTCAGAATGGCATGTTATGAGATTGTAGCTCATTTTAGATGAAGGGTTTACCAATTTTTTGATCTAAAACCTTGAAATGACTTGCTATGAAATTTTTGCTTGCTCTAATTGTAAGGTTGATCGATTTAGCTATGTATAATGGAGTCAAAAAAATTGGTATAGATCCTATCTTTTGGTTCCATTGTCAAAATTTTCTTAAGTTTTGGATACATTTTTGGGTGGCAAAATTTGCCTAAAATCGATGGTTAGATTTAAGATCCAAGTTCTTATTCGAAGTTATGAGTCTCTATGTACAATTTGATACAAAAATGATAGAGTTTAAGATCGTATTTTCTTTCTAACCTTGGATAAGCCTTTTAAGAGATTCTAGTAATTTATGAGTGTAGAGTTGACTGATATGATGATTTGTAACTCTAGAATGACTTGTTATGAGATTTTAGTGAATTGTGAGTTATTCAATGATCTATAACCTTGGAATGCTTTCTTATTTAGTGATCTATAAGCTTGGAATGCTTTGTTATGAGATCATACCTAATTTTGATTGAACACTTGACTAGTTTGATATTCTATAGCTTAAAAATTACTTGTGATGAGATTGTAGCAGATTCACAGTCAAAGTTTTGATTGATTTGGATGCTTCTAACTTAAGAATGACTTGTAATAACATTTTAGTTGATTCTGATTGAAGGGGTGACCAATTCGATGATATGTAACCTTTGAATGGCTTGTCATGAGATTGTAGCTCATTCTAAATGAATGATTGATTGATTCAACTATTTACAACCTTAGAATGACTTACTATGAAATTTTGGCCAGCTCTGATTGAACAATGATCAATTTAGTGATAAAAAATGGGTCTCAATGTAGAAACCTATACTTTTAATTCCACTATTTGATTTTCTTAAGTTTTAGATATGTTGTTGGGGACAAAAAATATGCACAAAATTGACAGTAAGATTTAAGAACCAAGTTCTCATTCAAAATTTATGAGTCTCTATATACAACTCTATACAAAAATGGCAGAGCTTAAGAATGTGTTTTCTTTCTAGAATGACTTGTTATGAGATTTAATTAAATTATTTATAACCTCGAAATGGTTTTTGATGAGGTCAGACCTAATTTTGATTGAATGTTTTATCGGTTTGGTGATCTGTAGCTTCAAACTAACTTGTGATGAGATTGTACATGATTCATAGTAAAAGTTTGAATATTTTAATACTTCTAACCTTAGATTGGCTTGTAATAACATTTTATTTGATTCAGAGTGAAGAGTTGACTGATTAGATGATCTGTAACATTGGAATAGTTTATTATGAGATCACACCTAACTCTAATTGAATGCTTGACCAATTTGGTAATCTGTAGCTTCACAATGATCTGTGATGAGATTGTAGCTAATTCATAGTCAAAGTTTGGCCAGTCTGGATACTTCTAACCACAAAATGGTTTGTAAAAGCATTTTAGTTGATAAAAATGAGGGACTGATTAATTCAATCATTTGTAACCTCATAATGGGTTGTTATAAGATCAAACCTAATTTTGATTGAACACATGATTGGTTTTGTGATCTGTAGCTTCAAAATAATTTGTGATGAGATTGTAACCAATATATGTCAAAGTTTGACCAATTTGGATACTTCTAACCTTAGAATGGCTTTGAATAACATTTTAGTTATTTTAGACTGAGGTGTTGATCGATTCAGTGACCTGTATCTTCAAAATGCCTTGTTATGAGAACAAACCTAATTCTAATTGAACGCTTGATTGGTTTGATGATCTGTAACTTCAAAATGACTTGTGATGAGATTGTAGGAGATTATTCATCATTAAAGTTAAACTAATTTGGATAATTTTAACCTCAGAATGACTTGTAATAATATTTTAATTGATTTTGAGTGAATGGTTGACCGATTTGATGATATGTAACCTCTAAATAGCTTGTTATGATATTGTAGCTCATTCCAAGTGAAGAGTTTACTGATTTGGTGATCTGTAACCTTAGGAATGACTTGCTATGAACTTTTGTCTTGCTTTGATTGCACAGTTGATCAATTCAGCAATCTATAATGGAGTCAAAGAAAAATTGATTTCAGTGTTGAGACCCTATCTTATGATTCCTCCATTAGATTTTCATAAGTTTTGGATATCTTGTTCAAGGGAAAAATGTGCCCAAAGTCGATGGTTAGATTTAAGAATCAAGTTTTGATTCAAAATTTATGAGTCTCCATATATAAGTCTATACAAATATGGCAAAGTTTAAGACCGTATTTTCTTTCTAATCTTGGAATGGTCTGTTATGAGATTCTAGGTGGTTATGAGTGTAGAGTTGATTGATAAGATGATTTGTAACCTTAGAATGATTTTTTATAAGATCATACCTAATTATGATGAACACTTGACTAGTTCAGAGATTTACAGCTTCAAAATGACTTCTGATGAGATTATATACTATTCATAGTCAAAGTTGGACTGATTTGGATACTTCTAACATCAAAATGGCTTGTAATGACATTTTAGTTAGTTTTGATTGAAGGGGTGAGCAATTCAATGATATTTAGCCTTCAAATGGACCTTTATGAGATTGTACCTCATTCTAAGCAAATGGGTGACCGATTAGTTAATTGCAACCTCAAAATGACTTGCTATCAAATTTTGGCCAGCTCTGATTAAATGGTTGATTAGTTTAGTGGTCTACAATGGAGTCACAAAAAAATGAGTCTTGATGTAGACATCTAACTTTTAATTCCACCATTGGATTTTCTTAAATTCTGGATATGTTTTTGGGTGGCAAAATTTGCACAAAGTTGATGGGCATATTTAAGAACCAAATTCTTATTCAAAATTTATGAGTCTTCGTATACAAGTCTATACAAAAATGCCAGACTTTAAGACGGTGTTTTCTTTCTAGAATGACTTATTATGAGATTTAATCAAATTGTTCATGAAAGATTGAGTTGTTCGGTGATCTATAACCTTAGAATGGTTTGTTATGAGATTGTATCTAATTATGATTGAATGCTTGATCGATTCAATGATCTATAGCTTCAAAATTACTTGTAATGAGATTGTAGCCGATTCATAGTCAAAGATTGAATGACTTTGATACTTCTAACCTTAGAATAGCCTGTAATAACATCTTAGGTGATTTAGAGTGAAGGGTTAACCAATTCAGTGATTTGTAACCTTGGAATTGTTTATTATGAGATCAAACCTAATTTTGATTAAATGCTTGACCAGTTCAATGATCTGTAGCTTCAAAAAAACTTGCGATGAGATTATAACCAATTCATAGTAAATGTTTGATCAATTTGAATATTTCTAACCTTAGAATGGCTTCTAATGACATTATATTAGTTGACTTAGTGATTTGTAACATCAGAATGGTTTGCTATGAGATCAAAACTAATTTTGATTGAATGCTTGATCGATTTGATTATCTACAACTTCAAAATGACTTGTGATGAGATTGTAGCCAATTCATAGTCAAAGTTTGATTGATACATATACTTCTAACCTCAAAATGGCTTGTAATGACATTTTAGTTGATTCAAAGTGAAGCATTGATCGATTTAGTGATCTATAATGTCAGAATGGTTTGTTATGAGACTAGACCTAATTTTGATTGAATGCTTGACCAGTTTGATGATCTGCAGCTTCAAAATGACTTGTGATGAGATTGTGGTCAACTCATTGTACAAGTTTGACCAATTTGGATACTTCTAACCTCATAATGGCTTGCAATAACATTTTAGTTGTTTTGTAGTGAAGGGTCGACCAATTCAGTGATCTGTGTCCTTAGAATGGGTTGTTATGAGATTAGACCTAATTCTAATTGAATTTTTGATTGGTTCGGTGATCTGTAGCTTCCAAATGACTTGTGATGAGATTGTAGTAGACTAATAATCAAATTTTGACCAATTTGGATGCTTCTAACCTCATAATAGCTTGTAATAATATTTTAGTTTATTCCAAGTGAATGGTTGATCGATTCAATGATATGTAACCTCTGAATGGCTTTTTATGATATTGTAGCTCATTCTGGGTGAAGGGTTTACCAATTAGGTGATTTGTAACCTTGGAATGACTTGTTATAAAATTTTGGTTGGCTCTAATTGCACGGTTGATCAGTTCAACAATTTATAATGGAGTCACAAAAAAATGGGTCTTGATGTAGAGACCCTAACATTTGATTCCACTGTTAGATTTTCATAAGTTTTGGATATGTTGTTGGGGGAAAAAATGTGCCCAAAATTGATGGTTAGATTTAAGAACCAAATTCTAATTCAAAATTTATGAGTCTCTGTATACAAGTATATACAAATATGGTAGAGTTTAAGACCATGGATTCTTTCTAACCTTGGAATGGCTTCTTATGAGATTCTAGGTGGGTACTAGTGTAGAGTTAACTAATTCGGTGATTTGTAACTCTAGAATAACTTGTTATGAGATTTGATCAAATTGTCAATGAATGGTTGGGTTGTTCGATGATTTGTAACCTCATAATGGTTTGTTATGAGAGTATACATAATTCTGATTGAATGCTTGATTAGTTTAGTTATCTGTAGCTTCAGAATTACTTGTGTCAAGATTGTAGCCAATTCATAGTCAAATTTTGACCAACTTAGATACTTCTAACCTCAAAATGGCTTGTAATAACATTTTAGTTGATTCAAAGTGAAGGCTTAACTGATTCAGCAATCTTTGTTTGTTATGAGATGGTTTGTTATGAGATTAGACCTGATTCCCATTAAATGCTTAACCAGTTTGTTGACCTGCAGCTTCAAAATGACTTGTGATGAGATTGTAACTAATTCATAGTAAAAGTTTGATCAATTTGAATACTTCTATACTTAGAATTGCTTTTAATAAAATTTTAGTTGATTCAGAGTGAGGGGTTGACCAATTCAGTGATCTGTAACCTTGAAATGGTTTGTTATGTGATCTAACCTAATTTTGCTTGAATGCTTGACTAGTTTAGTAATCTATAGCTTCAAAATGACCTTTGATGTGATTGTAGTCAATTCATAGTCAATTTTTTACCGATTTGGATACCTCTAACCTTAGAATGGCTTGTAATAACATTTTAGTTGATTTCAAGTGAAGGGTTGATCAATTTGATGATATACATGTATCCTTTGACTGGCTTGTTATGAGATTGTAGCTCATTCTAAGCAAAGGGTTTACCAATTTGGAAATTTGCAACCTTAGAATGACTTGCTATGAAATTTTGGCCCAGTTTTATTGAATTATTGATCAGTTCATCAATCTATAATGGAGTCATAGAAAAATGAGTATCGATGTAGAAACCCTAACTTTTGATTCCACTGTTAAATTTTCCTAAGTTTTAGATATGTTGTTGGGGAAAAATAATGAGAAAGATTTAATATAAATAAAGATGATTTTCAACTTGGTCTATCCGTGTCAATCCAATAGTGTAAGCTTGTGAAAGATGTTTGGGTCATATACCATCTAAGGGTGTAAGCTGTGAGCTAAGTGATTATGAATGCAACTAGAACACACAAGAATAAACTTGCAGCAAATTAAAGTAATTCTGGTGACAGGAACTATCATTTGCTGGTGATAGGAACTATCATTTTCTATCAATAACAATTTGAACAAATCTATTAATTTTAAAAATAAAATTCACAAACTCAAAGAAAACTAATGTAGAGACCATAAATGTGCATAAGGCATAAATAATTAATCTGGTAAAATGATTCCTTAATGCACAATATTTTTCTCTTTTAATATCGTGATTAAAATTCTATAAGAACTACAATACAAAGAAGTGACAAGAATTGTAGTACAAAAATTAAGGTAAATTATAATGAAAAGAAAATCTAGATGTCATATCAACTATATCTACAACATAGAAATAGAAATAGATTATTAACACTCATGAAATATAAAAAAAATAATATTGACTAAAAAAATCTATCAAACTATTAAACACAATAAACAAAACACACAAAAAGAGTAAATTATTTACAATCCATCAACTGTTGGAGAGTGGGTGACCTTCCTCCCATCAGATGATAGAGATAAAGCTTACAAAACTCTTAAATCAATTTAAAACATCATCATTGTATCTCTTAATATTATTCATTCATATATATATATGAATGAATACATGGTGGTTTTTATAGCTTTTACCATACAAAACATAATATCTATTTTCTGCCTATGGTTCATTAACTTGTGGTGAAATCTTATGAAATTCTTTCTAAAAAATAATGAATGGATTGAAACCATTCCATCAAATTAATTTCATAAATAAAGGCAATTTTAGTTGAACCAAGATTACATAAAGATCCCTGGTTGAAGAATCTACTATGGAGTGTATGACACGAAGCTAGCAGTTTGAAATAGAAACATTCAAGAAAAGTAGCCATGGATTTATGTAGACTTCATCCTTATCATATGTTGAGTTGGAGGAGTTCTATGATGAGCTAGTAATATGATCATAACAGCAAAAAAGGATAGAACAAACTCTAAAAATTGAAATCCAAATCCGTAATAATAAATTTAAAAAATCATGTTTTGAAAATGGCCTCTAACTTTTCCATCATCCACTTTTTGAAGATTCTGCTTAGTAAGATTGTAATTGGTTATGTTTTGGACAATACCCATGTCTCCAATTTTTGAGATTCATTCATATGTGTCCGTAAAAAGAAATGCAAAACTAGCTATCCTTATTTTTGGTTGCTAATTATTCCTATCAGTTTCTTTCTCAACATACTCCTTCGTCAATATTTTTGGAAGGAATAATGCTTTAAATTGTTGTGGAAATAATGAATGCCAATAAGATTCTTACATAGAAGGTGATAGGAAGTATGTTACAAATATAAATTTCAAAAGATAAAATAGCAATGCTCTTTAATAAAGACAATCAATAATTAATTTTTATTATTTAACATCAAAACTATGTTAAACATAACTTATCTATTAAATCTCATGCAATGTAAAAATGGTAATAATGAGATGAAATGGAATAGGGAAGTGGGTATGAAACTCAATGAAATGGATTAAAATATAGTATAAAGTGGGTTGTAAATGTCTCCAAGTAAAACCATGTTTACTTTGTAATCTTGGAATGGCTTGTTATGAGATTCTAGTTGGTTATGAGTGTATGAGATTCAATGATTTGTAACTCTAGAATGACTTGTTATGAGATTTAAGCAAGTTGTCAATGAAGGGTTGAGTTGTTCAATGATCTATAATGACTTCTTATAACATTTGAGCAAATTGTGAGTCAAGGTTTGAGTTTTTTGGTGATCTAAAACCTAAGATAGGTTTGTTATGAGATCATACCTAACACAAATAACTCATGATAACTCATAGATGAACACAAATTGCTTTCTTTCCTTCACATGACAAGCTTTATTATTATGTTTTTCTTTTTCAATAGGGATATATCTCTTTCAACTTTTCATAAGTTGTTTATCTTTTCTCTTTTTTTTTTTTTTCATTTTTTATAGCATCATGATTCAAAAGGTTACATATAGGAGAAATTTATCTCAATTTGCACAAGAGGAGACAAAGCAAAGGCTATTATACGATGAAAATAATGGATAGTTTGATGGAATTATTAAGGGTGATGGATGGAAGATAATATAATGACATTCCTCCCCCCAACTTAAAGATTGACCATCCATGGTAAACAAGGAGAGGATAGGGAGGGGCGTTGCATAGTGATCAACAAAATAAGTAATATAAATAAAGTTAAGAGATAAAATAATGAAAAAAAAAATTGATTGTTTTACCAACATGCATGTGAAGAGAGACCAAGGCTAGAACACATAGAAACTCAACAATTGGTGCCTCCAAAATGGATGAATCAACAACAAGGCAGCTAGAACTACAATGCCACAAAAGACCTCCATCGAACTGAAATTACTACAGAGTATACCACTAGAAGGAACCAAAAATTGTAATAGAGACTACAACTCAGAGGACCTACCATCATCAAACTGAAGCAGTAAAGAATAAATAGTGGGTAGCACATTCCACTGAAACACCTCAACTGAACATGCAACACATACTATGGGTGATCAAATTTTTGGTGACCATGCTCAATAGGAGTAGATTTGCAAGAGTGGTTGACAAGAGATGCCAGGTGCTAAAGAGCCACAAAATCCATTGAGTATTCTTGAAAAAAGGATTAGAAAAAAAGCCAAGAACACCAATCATTGCATGTTTTTTTTTTTTCTTTTTTTTTGGTCTTTTTCACTTTATTTTTAAATTCATTCTTTTTAAAAGAAGTGATCACTGGCAAGCCAGTTTTCAATCACTCACCGCTTAATGGCACTGTTAAAATAATTTTTACCACTAAGAATTTATTTTGCAGTTAATATCCACCAGAAACTAGTTTTCAGATATTATCTAGCCAATAATGCCCAAAGGTATTCATTGTTGGATCTGTTATTGCTTTTTTTCCATTTTTTTTCATTTTTTTCATTTTTTCAATAATTGCATAGAATGACCAAAGAAAAGAAACCCTCATATGGATGATAAAAAATGATACCATCCAAAACTTTAGTTTTGTCTATAACCTCATAGAAGGCACTGTTGAAACTTGATTACATAATGAACTTGGAATCACGATTACGAATAGTCTCCACAAACTTAAGAATATATGAACACTTTACAGATCAACCTTGATCCATGTATCTCACAACACTAAATCTGAAATCTTCTTCAAGAAATTCATAACATGCTAGCATATCAAGGTAAGAGAATCACTCACAATGATGGTGGTATTCACATTTCTCTATGATGATAAAATAGCTAGACATCACATGAAGCTATGAAACCCTATTCTTTTGAAGCTTGAGAGATATCCATTGTAGGGAAATGTAAATGTGCAAGTAACACTCCTTCATGACCAAAGATACAAGTATGGAGTGAAGACTGATAACAGTCACCAATGTGTCCATAAAACCCTAGAGAAGAGGAGACGTATCTCGAGGAAGAAGTGTAGTAGTAGGAAATATGTTCAGGATTATTGTACATATCTTCAAAGATTTTTTAGATGTGTAGCACAATAAAATAGTTCCACATTGTGCATAGATTCCATAGACCAAGTTCCACATTATCCTCTACTTTAGCAAGCACCAAAGAAATCTCATTTAAGGTGGTGAATACCTTCTACCATATCCTTCTTGTGATCTACAATGTTGAAGCATGAGTGAAATTGATATGCGACAAATAGCTAACAAGCCCACACAGTGTTAACAAAACCAATATAGTGTGTTATTATAATTGGGCATGTTCTGGATAGTGCCCTTGTCTTAGATTTTTGAGATTCATTTGTATCTATTCGCAAAAGGAAATGCAAAATTGACTGTCCTTATTTTTAGTTGGTAATTATTCCTATCAATTTCTTTCTCAACATACTCCTTTGTAAATATTCTTGGAAGGAATAATGCTTTAAATTGTTGTGGAAATAATGTATGTCAATATAATTGTTACATAGAAGGTGACAGGAAGTATGTTGCAAATATAAACTTCAAGAAATAAAATAGCAATGCTCTTTAATAAAAATAATCAATAATTAATTTTCATTATTTAACCTCAAAACTATATTAAACATATCTTATATATTAAATCACACGCAATGTAAAAATGGTAATAATGAGATGAAATGGAAAAGGGAAGTGGGTATGAAACTAAATGAAATGGATTAAAATATAGCATAAAATGGGTTGTAAATGTTTCGATCAAGTAAGACCGTGTTTGCTTTGTAATCTTGGAATGGCTTGTTATGAGATTCTAGTTGGTTATGAGTGTAGAGTTGACTAATTCAATGATTTGTAATTCTAGAATGATTTCTTATGAGATTTGAACAGGTTGTTAGTGAAGGGTAGAGTTGTTCAATGATCTATAATTACTTCTTATGAGATTTGAGCAAATTGTGAGGGTTTAAGTTTTTTGGTGATCTAAAACCTAAGATAGGTTTGTTATGAGATCATACCTAATTCCAATTTAGATACTTCTAACCTCAAAATGTCTTGTAATAACATTTTAGTTGATTCAAAGTGAAGGGTTGACCGAATTGGTGATCTGTAACCTTAGAATGGTTTGTTATAAGATCAAACTCAATTCTGATTGAATGCTTGAACAACTTGATGATCTACAGTTTCAAAATAACTTGTGATGAGATTATAGCCAATTCATAGCCAAATTTTGATCGATTGGATGCTTCTAACCTCATAATTACTTGTAATAACATTTTGTTGATTTCAAGTAAAGGGTTCACCAATTTGATGATATGTAACCTTGGACTGGCTTGTTGTGAGATTACAGCTCATTCTAGGCAAAGCATTTACCAATTTGCTAATCTACAACCTCAGAATGTGTTGCTATGAAATTTTGGTGAGCTCTGATTGAACAGTTGATAGGTTCAATGATCTATAATGGGGTCACAAAAAAATGGGTCTTGGTGTAGAGACCCTAAGTTTTAGATTAGTTGGTGGGGGGAAAAATGTGCCTAAAATCGATAGTCAAATTTAAGAATTAAATACTGATTCAAAATTTATGAGTCTCTATATAAAAGTCTATTAATAAATGGCAGAGTTTAAGACCGTATTTTCTTTCTAACCTTGGAATGGCCTGCTATGAGATTCTAGCTGGTTATGAGTGTGGAATTGATTAATTTGGTGATTTGTAATTCTAGAATGACTTGTTATGAGATTTGTGTGAGATTTATGTAAAGGGTTGTCATTATTTGTGATCTATAACCTCAAAATGGTTCGTTATGAGATCATAGCTAATTCTAATTGAACTCTTGACTAGTTTGGTAATCAACAACTTCAAAATGACTTGTCATGAGATTATAGTCGATTCATAGTCAAAATTTGATCGAATTGGATACTTCTAACCTTAGAATGGCTTGTAATAACATTTTAGTTTATTCATAATGAGAGGTTAACCAATTCAGTGATCTATATATAATCCTAGAATGCTTTTTTATGTGATCAGACACAATTTTGATTGAATGCTTGATGAATTTGATGATCTAAAACTTTAAAATGACTTGTGATGAGATTGTAGCTAATTCATAGTTAAAGTTTGACCAATTTGGATACTTCTAATGTCAAAATAACTTGTAATAACATTTTAGTTGATTCTAAGTGAAGGGTTGATCAATTCAAGGATATGTATACATTCATCATAGCTTGAAAATCATCAACTATAAACATAGGAAACAATAAAAAAGATCATGAAATGTATCAAAACATACGTCAAATAGTTTCATCATTGCCCCCAACTTAAGCTCTTATTGTTACTCCAACAAGCATATAGTTCTTCACTCTAGTCTTCACACAAAAATCAGTAGGAACACTTTCACCAGCACTACCTTTATCAAAATTTCAATCCTTTGTTGTCCTTGTACTTTTTCCAAATACTATCTCCTACAGCTCTTCCATATTCATCAGGGCCCTCATTCACACTGAGCAATGGATTAATGAGTAGAGGTGATTGAAATTTTAAAGGAAACCATAAATGTTTCCTTTCTTGCCCTAAATTTATATATCTAGAAGCCCTCCTCATTTCCATAATGAGGTTTTGTGATGAGTTTGGTTCCCTTACCTTTATATCATGAGGGAGCCTGATCCATTTATGCATAATTGATCTTCTAGCCTCCCTTAGTTCCCTAGCATCCAACTATTCAAACTATGAGTAGGCAACTTCCCTTAAAGGATTGATTATCTATCTTGCTAATTTGGTATTGGTTACCTCATCCAATCCATGTAATATGCCTTAGGATGTTTGGCTTTAGGCCTAGAAAATAGAAGCATAGTTGCTTCTTCTTCCCTATAAGGTCTTGCTTGGATTTCCCTACTTAACTCATTTTGGATCCAAGACATAAGGGCTCTAAGTTGAATGTCCCCTATATACATTAAAGGATTCCACTCTCTATCATTTGTAACTATTAGGTTATGCAAAGAGAGCTCACAAAGGAGATTCTTAAGAACTGGGGGAGACTTTATAAAGGCGTAGTAGAATTCATGAGGTGTATGTAAGGAGGAACTAAGTCCTTTAACTATTATAGTCATTTGGAAATTCAATATTTTCTGCTTAAGAAAAGGGGTATATACCTGAGCTGGTGGCTGACACTAAAAAAAATTAGGTATCATGGATGTAACTTGAGTGATTCAACACCATAATCTCATCATCCTTATTCTTTAATTTTTGTTGTTGGTTATGATCAGTTCTTTCTAATCTCACATTTTCTTCCCTTCAACTAGTCTTCTCTAATTGAAACTACCAATACAAACTAAGCCTAGTTGTCAATAGACTAAAAAAATTGGATGGAGTAATTAGACTTTTCTTTCCTACATTAGTCCATTCTGAGGCTATAGAAACCTCTGGCTAACTTGATTTTTCTTTGTGCTCTAATGCTTTAGTCCGTATGACAACTATCATTTCCTCATTTTCAATTTCCTCTTATTGTAGTTGTTTGAGGTTGTTCAACCTTAGGCAGTTGTGTTTGTTCAATATCAACTTGCATTGCAACATGAACAAGGGTTTTCAACCCTAGACTAGGAATGTTCATATCCATTTGATAACCAGACTTTGTATTTTTGTTAGAAGCATCAACATTGGTAGTTGTTGTTAGAAGGTTTTCCTAAGGGGCTGAATTATATACCTCATAGATATCTTAATTTACTACTTTTGTTTCTTTATCAAAAACATTTCCTACATTAGTTGATGGCATATTGACTTCAGTCCATGTTTCCACATTATTACATGACATGGTTGTCCCTTTTTCCTCTCCTAATTCAAGATTTATTATTTCCTATTTCCTATTTTAAGAAGAAACAACACTCTCAGAGTGAGTTTTGTCCAATGTCAAAGCTCTACCTACTACTCCTACTAGGTTCTTTTGGCGAGGTTTTATAAGCTCTTGCATTTCTTCAATTTGAACCTACCTCTTCTTTGAGGATTTTTTTGGGGAGGTACTAAGATCTTGGTCCCTCTGTGTTACCTCAAGATGAGGTTCATTGTATTTTGCAGGTTGTTCCTCTTCTATTTCTTTAGTCATTTGGGTAGAAGACCTAGTTGTCATCTAGGTGGAAGAATGTCAAATTTCCCATAGGATTTAACTTTTCCTTTCTTCTTCTCATAAATAGGGGGTGTTTGGGAAACTATGACCTTTTTCCTTTTTATGGGACCTACCTAGGGTGATTTTCAGAGGAAAAGGGTTCTAGATGTTCAATGGTCTTCACTTTACCAATAGGTGTTCTAATTATCCTTCCCACCCATTCTGCCCTAGGTCCTACAAGTTTAAGAGAGTATTCATCATTTAATTTAAACTCTTCCCATGTCACAGTTGCATCCTTTTGCAATTTTTTTCATCTAATAATAATCAAACAATGATGACCAATAGAGTTTGGCTTACATACTTGAACTTCTTCATCCCTTTTCTTGACGAGATTGAACATAGAATTGGGTAGATTTACTGGCTTGTTGGCATGACAAAGGGAGCTGAGGATTTTAAAATGGAGTCCATGAATCCATTGGTATCAACCCTTGCAAGTTATACAGCACATAATATATTTAGTGCACCAATTGTAGGTTCGAGCAATGAAATCTTCCTTGTTCTCTACTTCTTATCAGTGTCTAATTTTCTATTGGTATGTAAAGTGAATTGAGCTCGAGTAGTCCTAGCATCCAAATTTTCCTCATATAGCTCTCCTTCTTAGGACAACCCTAAAATTTCTATAGTAATGTACTCATTGCATTCAACATGGAGTCCCTTGACTATAGCTGCACAATCATGCAAAGAATTTAGAAGCTAGTAAGATACTACACCATCATATGCTATTAGTTTTAGGAAATAACTCAACCAAACCCTAGCTTCAAACCATTCTCAAGAAAGTTGTTCTTGAAGAACAAGGTCATGTGACTAGTGGGTTCACAATAGATTATGTCTCCCATTTCTATCGTATCAAGAATTCAAGCAACTAACATACCCAAAACACTAAATTCACAATGCAAATTTTTAAATTCAAGCCAACACAATAGGCAAATGAAAGCGATGGAATTCACTCAGAACAAAATAATAATAAATAAAAGATGAAAATTGAAACAATGTCATGTCATAATTAAGCTTATTTAATTCTCCACATTTCATTCCATAATGACCTTTTTAGCATGTTTTTGTACATTCTTAAAATGTCATGTCAATCATATTTACTCTTGAAAACATGTCATGTCATCATTCTATCTAATATGATCTTCATACAAAAATAAAAGAAAATCAGATAGTACAATTCAAAATATGATATATTCTCCCCCCCCTTTAAATGAGTCATGGGTCCCACTATGCCATGTGTGCGAGCTTAGATTGTAAGTACATAAAAATGCAAATTTATAAATATAATAAATGAAATGTACATACAAGAACATCATACTTACTTGTCCAACTCAGAAGAAGGATTGTGTGGCATCATGGGTTGAGAAGGGTGCAGTGAATGGGTGGAAAGACAAAAGATGAGATGTATAGTTTTGATGTAAAATATGACATACACAAGTTGAAGCTTTTACTATGGAACTTTGAAGTGATTTTAAAGAGATGATTGAATTGGAGTTGGGAAGCCAGACTCTATTGTTGTAGTAGTATTGGAAGTTTCTTGAAATCCAAATTGTTGCAAGAACTCTTCCTTACTTTGCAGTTTGTTCTATAGTCTGAGTCCGTGACCATTGACTAGGAGTTTGAACCATACAAGATCAATGGTAGAAATTTTCACAAGACCATTGACATATACTGCTTCAATTTCATACAGTCCTAACCATCTAATTTGGAATATACCAGGATTGTGTTGGTATCTTAAATCATAGAGGAGTGCCCAATCACCAATAGTAAACTATTTGTCGTGTATGAACTTGTCATGTCATTTCTTTCACTACTTTTGAATAATTTCAGTATTATGTAAACAAGATTTCCTATATTCATCAATTATATTAAGCTATAGGATGCATTCTCTTTGTGCCTTAATAAGATTAATATTCAACTCCAATGTAGTCTAGAGTGTTTTATGTTCAAATTCAACTAAAATGACTGCTACTTTCCCATAGACTAATTCAAAAGGGGTAAAACCTTTTCTAGATTTCCATGTGGTCCTATATGCCTAGTACTTCTTATGGATTTTTACTGTTTTGGTCATAATTGCTTCAATCTCTCATTTAGTTATCTCATACTGTCCATTAGCTTGAGGGCAGTAAGAGGATGACTTACCATGCCTAATGGTGTATTCATTCATGAGTGCATTGATGAGATTGAAGGTAAATTGGGCAACCTGATCAGCCACTGATTCCCTAGGAACACCAAATATTGTAAAAATGACTTCATACAAGAGTTCTACAACATTGTTGTCCCTAGCATGTTTCATAGGTTTTGCTTTAGCCCATTTAGTGATATAATCTATACAAAGTAGGATATAAGGCTTACCTCTTGAGGGAGGTTCTTTGGCTCCAACAAAATCTATTCCCCATTTGTCAAATGGTGTTACAACTACTTGTGGCTGCAAGGGAATTTCATCAAATTTAGTAGGTACACCCATTCTTTGGCATCTGTTGCATTTCATTGTGCATATTAATGCATCTTTATGAAGAGTTGGCCAATAGTCCCCAATTGTCAATATTTTGAATGTTGTTCTCTTTGTTGTGAAATGTTCTCCACATGGCTCATCATGGCATGCATGTAGAATATCATAGGTTTAATCTTCTCTCACATATTTGTGCATAACTTGATTAGGTCTAGTGTAAAACATACATCCAACAATCCAAGAAAAAATGAAACTTTTTTTTCTGCCAACAATCTTCTATCTTTGGGGGAGAAATATGCTAGTGCTCTTCTTGTAGCAAGGTAGTTGGCAATATCAACATACCATGGATTGTGTGCTATCAAAGAAAACAAGTCATCATGTAGAAAACTATCATCAATGGTTGTAGGATCATTAGGTAGTTGCAGTCTTGAAAGAAAACTTGCCACCACATTAGCTCTTTCTAGTTTGTCTATTAACTTGATGTCAAACTCTTGCATGAGTAATAGCCAATGGGCTAATCTCCCTGAAATAGAAGGCCTGTTCATTAGGTACTTTATGGTTGCATGATCAGCGTGCACAAAAATCTCATAGCTAGTGATATAGTTTATGAACTTGAAAAGAATGTAGATGACAACTACTAACTCTTTTTCTATGACAGTGTGATATAATTCTTCTCCTTGCAAATTCTTGCTAATGTAGTATATGGCATGCACAAGTATTCCTTCTTCTTTTTCCAGCACAACATTTATGGCATAATTTGAAGCATCAATATGAATATGAAATGGTAGATTCTAATTGGGACCTTAGAGGACAAGTGCTTTGGTCAATACTTCTTTCAACTATAAGAATGATTTGTCACATTATAAATCCCATGAAAATTTAGAGTCCCTTTTCAACAAATTATACAATGGGTATGTTATTTGGATGAAATCCTTTATAAATCTCCTATGATAAACAACATTCCAAGAAAACTTGTGACATCTTTTTGTTTCTCTAGGGTAGGCAGAGTAATGATCACATCTATTTTTTGGGGGTCAACTTGGATGTCACTTGATGAAATTTAATGGGCCAAAACAACTCCCTCTTGCATCATCATGCAACATTTCTCATTATTCAAAGAGAGGTTTTGTTCTTGGAACCTTTTTAGGACCTTTTCCAAATTATATTTAGCCTCTACAAAATCATATCCATGTACAATGAAATCATCCATATAAATTTGCATCACACAATCCAAAAGGTAAAATGGAATAATAAAATGTGCCCCAAGGATAGGTAAAGGTTTTTTTATCCTATTCTTTTGGTGCTATTTGAATCAAGTTATACCCATTGAATCCATCTAAGAAGAAAAAATATCTCTTCCCAACCAAATTATCAAGAACTTGATCAGTAAAGGGAAAAGGGAAATCATATTTCTTAGTGGCTGCATTGAGTTCTCTATAGTCCACACATACTCTCTTCTTAACCCCTTGTTTGGGCATAATGACCAAAGGTGAAACCCACAGGCTATCATAAATGAGATAGATAAACCCAACACTCAACAATTTTTGTAACTCAAATTTTACAATGTCTTGTAATGTTGGATTGACTCTTATTGTGGCTTCCTAACTGGTTTACATTCAAGTGTAATGCAAATTCTATGAGTATAGAGCTCTGGGTCAATCCCTTTCATATATGTATAGTCTAAGGAAAATCTTGTTGATTTTCCTATAGCAATTGAAGTAGTAGTCTAAGTTGGCAAGAGAAAGACTTTTATTAACATTTAATTCTTTATCTAAATTCCACTTTAGTCACCTTGTTTAACATAGCTACCTCAAAAAAATTTGGACGACTAAATCTCATGGGGTAGAAAGGTATGGAAGTAGCTAGTGGCTATAGGAAAATAAGGTGCATGTTTAGGAGGAAGTATTGTCACTGAGGAGTAATTATTATTACCACATAGAGGAAAATATTCACCACACTCATTAGATAGGATGATTGTGAGGACATCATCATCTTCCTAAGATATCATACATGGATTTATATCAATCACCATTAATTGACTTGGTGAATTTACTTTAGGTTCATTATCTCCTTAATCAGCCACACAACTTGATCATCTTGCAAAAGGCATTTAGCAGGAGAATATAGGCTAATTTTTTAATGTTTGAACCATTGGAAATAGTCATTTTTTTCCAGAGTGATAAGCTATCAAGGCATCTATAATGGCTAACCAAGGCCTACCAAAAATGATAGCATAACCCCCCAATGTAGCTTTCAGTGATAAGATGACAAAATCTATTGGATATTCTTAGGAATTCAAAGTAACAATAACATCTTCAATCATACCATTGGGTTTGACAATAGATCTATCAACAAGATGGAGAATGGTAAGGGTTTATCTTATGTTAATGATGTCCAATGCAAAAGTACTTCTCTAATCAATACATTAATGGACACTCTTAGATCTATCAAACCATTATGGACTTGAAGTCCATTGATATGAATTGTGACAACTAGACTTCAAGGGTCAAAATATTTTGGGATTGTAGACTTATTCAACATGAGATCAGACAACTAACCCATGACATGAAAAGTATGGGGGTCTTTCTTTTTCCTACCAAGATTCTTTATGCAGACTTCCTTAATAGCCTTAGTGCATGCTAGAATTTCCTTGAAGACATCTAACAATGGTATCTTTATTGTCATTTGCTTTAGTTGATTAAGCAATTTTCCAACAATAGGATTTTCAATAGGAACAAAGGTTGATAAAGTCTCTATGCGAATGGTGAAGGCTTGGCTATAAGGAGGTGGTTGTGGACTAGAACCTTCTCAACAGGTGTTCTTCAGTGGCAGTCCTTTAGGAGTCTAAAGAGTCGTTCTAGACCTTAGATGTATATTATTGATGGAATAGGTTTGTTGTTGGTTATCATTAGAAGAGTAAACTTTCTTTTGAGCTAGAAGGTTATTGGAATTTGGAGTTGATTGAGTAGGCAACTAGGTTTGATTAGGTGGATTAGAGTTGGTTGCAGAAGGCGAAGACATTAAGGCTTGTTTTTGGGGTTCTATAGGACACCATATTACTAGTTAGGCTACCACTATGGTGACTACTTCTAGTTACCTTATGGGGATTTCTATTGGTTGGATTGTTGCTACCAATTGGGATTTTGTTGATGACAATGATTAGGAGGAGCTTGCAAGTACTATTGTTGCCAATGGTTGGGTGGAGTCTAATTTCATGGTTGGTTATTCCACATGGGTTGAGCTTGAGTAGGCCAAGAAGGATTCCAATAATTTGGATTTGGTGGACTAGTATTTTGGAAATTAGAATTGTTTCATCAAGTTAAAATTACCATGATTTTGGAGAGGGTCTTCAAGTTTACCTTGTCTCTAGGCCCATGTTCTTTTTTGAGCAACATACAACACATTAGCATATTGCCACCAATTTCTTTGAACTCAATTAGCATATTCTGGGATTAAGCTTCAACATTAGCAACCATCTTACACTTGCAAATCCTCTTCTTCTCTTGACAATGAGAGTAAAAGTTAGCTAACATAGCTTCAACATCTTCATTTTTCCTCCTAGCTTGTATGGTGTCTAGTTGGGTAGCAACATTATTGATAATGACCTACTTAAAATCGGACAAAAGATTTAAAAGACACAACTTTGACATCCCAACTCTACTAGTCTTTAGAGGATTAGAATAAATTCCTCTTCCTTTCTTCACATTGGCCCTTGAATAGTTTCTACAATACCTCTTGATATCTTCCCAAGTGCTTGTGTAATGTCCCCATCAGCTACGAGGTCAAAGGCTTCTACACAGGTCTCACTAACACCTCTTAAGAAAAGATGCTTCTGAGATGCTTTATTGAGTTGATGTTTAGTATTATTTTGTAAATTATAAAGGAATCTTATAAAATAGTCTTCCAGAGTCTCATCATCTTGTTCTTGCATCTTAAATATATCATCTCCCCACATATCACTACCTCTACAATAATCCTTATATATTGCAAGAAATAGATTCTTCATTGTATCCCAATCTATTGCGACATTATCTCCTAACCCCTTAAACCATCTTAGAGTTGCCTCTTTCATAGTAGAGGGAAACAACTTTAGCTTATAAGAATTAGTTGTATAGTCATAGCTCCTACATAGGTTGTCAAACTCAAAGATAAAGGTCCCATGGTCTTCAGTAATCAATCCATAAAACTTAGGAAGTGTGAAAGCAAGACTATTTTATAGATTATTATTGGCATGGAGGTCAAGGATGGAAAATGGAAAGGTAATTTGTGTCATTCTTGGTCGTGGTGGTAGTTGATTTCTTTGCTAGTAAATGAAAATGGCTAGGTGGTTGTCTTGATAGTCAGGTTCAGTGAATAGATCATTTAAATGTAGGGATTCTACTAAAGATGGAGGTGAAGGAAAGTCTTCTTGGGCATCAAAAAATGGACTCTCAGGTTGGTAACCTCCTCGAAATGGATCTTCAAGCAATGGATTTCTTCAAATTATCATTCAAGCTCAATATCTTCTTCAATCATGAGAGGGTTATTTGGAAGGAATCTTCGAAAATGATCTCTTCTTCTTTGCATGCAGACAAAGTAATACTAAGCTTGCCTCATGTGAAAATACTTGATATCTAACTATGCTAAGAACTTCTAAAAATAATGCTTAGGAGAGGTTTAAATTGATACCATCCTTGGAAATGGTACCAAAAATGGTTAACTGATATATCAACTTGGAAATCAAAGATTATAAGTTGTGAATTTGGACATTCTCAAGCACAATCAATGACCATTGGACTCATTTACTATATCGACCATGGATGTAGACTTGAAATGATATCTGTAAGGTATATGCTTTAAACCTCTTAAGATGTCATTACTAAGATACAAGATTAAGATGTTAAAACTATCACACTAAATTGAAGTAAAATATTTTTTTCTATTGAAAACATCACAATATAGAAATAGATCTACTCTATTGCTTATGTTGTAGGAACAATCACTAGTTTTGTTACTTGTGGTTACAGGAGAAATAGATCATTATCTTACTTCTAGCAAAGTAGTAAACTAATTCTACCAAAATAGATCATTCACTCACCAAGTGGCCCCCCTTGGATGAGTGAATGGAAAGACTATGTAGAACTCAAATACTAGATAAGAAGGGTATCACATTATTCATATTTAATCCGTCAAAGTACAACTGGAAATGATGAAATAAAAAACTTCACTACTTGTTTTTGCATTACAAAGGATTTCCAGCTAACTCTAGAAAATCAAAGCAACTACTTATTTATCCTATCTAATTGTAACAAACTTCCTATTTATAAGAATTCCCATGAAGTGAGTTCAATTGAATCTTCAATGAGTTACAATTAATATAGGGAATCATTAATCATAGAATAAGTCTTCCTGAGATACAGTTCATCGTGCTCTTGGATTTGAGTAGGGATGTTGATAGTTAAGCTAATGTGTTCCTTAAACTATTTGTTGTAATAACTATAGGGTTATGTCACCAAATGTTGAATGTCACTCCTTCATACATTTGACTTGTTCCTGTGAAAAGTTAGTACAATTTCCAACTTTGAAACATACATTCAAAGTATTAATTCATAGAAAAGCATTCAATGTACCAATTAACTATTGTTTTCTCACTACACATGACTATAGGAACATACTCCATAATGCTATAGGAAAGAACTAAATAATATTCTTTCAACATGCACACATCTAATTCCATTAATCAACCAAGAGTTTTGATTTCTAATACCATGTCCACAAACCATAAGTATATGAAAGACATAAAAGTTCACAACTTCACATACTTATATAGTAATCATAGCTTAAAAGTCATCAAATATGAACATAGGAAACTATCAAAAGGTCATAAAATGTAAAATTGTCATAAAATTTTCCCATCATGGACCATTTATGGGTCTACATGTTTGGGTGATAAAATATTTTTGAGGTACTACTCAAGTTTTTATGCATAGATTTATGTGGATCATTGTTGAGTAGCAGTTGAAAATTAATTGTTGTAGTCTATATGTTGCATTTCCTTTGAAGAAATATATGTAATATTGTGATGTAAACTCTTGAAGAAAGTGCAAATTCATATGTATATGCGTCATGAATCGAAAAGCTATGTACAAGGGTAAAGGGTTCCTCTAGGGGAAATGAAAGGATATATAAACATATTGAATTATTTCAAAAGATGAATGAAGTAATAATGATGTTATGGAATTATATATTCCCTCGTATTTAGATGATGATAATGATAATATGTATAATAAATAAAAGAACCATGTACTCTTCATAATATTATCAAATGAATCATCAAAGTAATTTGTCAACAGAATATGCTTTGGTAAACATGTATAGTTAATGGTTTAAGTCTATTTAATGTATCTTTATTGCAATTTAAGTAGATGCATTTGACTTATAAAGCTTTGATCATTAGCTCCTATTTGAAGAAGTAAGTTGTACAAATATTTTTTGGGATTTATAAACAAATATTTAGAAAGACTATCTAAGTGTTTGTTATCATATCCTAACTTCTAGAAGAATAGATGTGGAATAACTTGATTAGAAGTGGCTAAGTTCTACATGAGATCTAATATTAGAAAGTGGTAATCAATTAAGAAATTGAGAAGAATGATGTACCAAGCAATAAATATACTTATAATATAGAAAACTATGAATAGTTATACCAAATATACTTTTTCTATTTCCTAAAACTCTATAAAAGCTTTAACTATTTTTAAAAGTCATTAAAGGTTGGTCTTAAGTTCCCCTCTTCATATAATGTAGAAAATGATCACTTCACACTTTAGAAAGGTTGAATAATTGAATATCTCTAAAAAGGTATGTATATAATGGGACCATAGACTACTATCCTTGTTAATAGATTAGTTAGGTAAGAAATGATTCTTTGTCACCTAATTCTAAAGAGATAACAATTCATGTATACAAATAGCAAAATATTTGTGAGAAAATAATTTACTCAATATCAATATGATTACATATTTAGGATAAGTTTTAAACTCCATAGAATATTGTAAGCTAGTCCAAAGTTGCTTCAAGCTAGGAAAACTTTGGTACAACAATGCAAAGAAATTTCAATTGGGGTAATTATTTGACATTAGAAAACAACAAAGAAAATAACTATGACCAAACTTTAGTATGTTTTCATCTAACCAAGCATATGTTAGAAAAAGCTAAAAGAAATAACTCTTTAGCTAGTTAAAACCCAAGAGATATATGCAAGAAAATAACTCTTTGAAAACTATTTGTGATAAGTACCTTAACCAAATGAATTTTGTCCTCTATAAGATTGGTTGTATTAGTACATGAATTTTATAGCATAAAAGAATAAGTAAATTTCAGGGTGTTCATATTTACCTTTGAGAAGTCTAAGGTCTTGAAGTTCATTTAAGGGGATTGCAATAAAGGATGTAGCATAGAAATATAAAATTGAGATTCTTTATCTTAAGAAATATTTATGAATATTTACTTACAAACTTTGTCTTCATCTATTTTATGGATGTAGGAGCTTAGGAAAAATAAAGGACTCTATGTAAATCTTGTCAATACATGAACTAGAACTTCAAATACTACTAAGAAGAAACAATTCTCCATAATGTCTAGCAAAGGAAGTGAAAATACAAGAATGTAATTAGGTAACTATGAACAACTAACATACAAAATGGACATGGATATTACCATGCATTTGATAGCTTCTTACAAGAATTTGATTTCTTAGAGGGAACTACGCTTATCTATGAATAGACAATCTATTAGGGGTAGGTAATCATAAAATTTGATAGCAAGATCATGATGACTTCCAGGAGTAAGTCATATTTTAGGGGAAGAGGATGTAATACCCCTCTAATCCTGAAAAGTATCCATAGAGTTTGTAATATAGGATAAGTACACTTGGGCTATTTTTGAAGATAAGGTTATTTGTTATACACCATGATTTCAAATCTTGACAAACACTAGCATAAGGAAAAATTGCAAGAGCCTTCAAACACTCACTAAAATAGTGATACCTATCTACCAGACAACCTTGTGAAAGAAAATGAATCAACTAGATTCTTATGATATGATATGTCCCTATCCTTACCTCACATATCCTTGTGACACTATTGGAAGATTTCTTACAATCTTAGATATTTCTTTGGAGTATATATGTGATCATGCTCTCTATATAATATATTTAGGAGATTAGGTATATGGTTAATTTGTATCTTGATTTATATGATATTTAGATTTCTAAATTCAGCAGTATGATTCAATACCTTGTTTATAAAGTTTTGATTATTATTTGGTTTTAAGATAACCTAGCTAACCCATTATGCCTTATTTGTGTGTGTTTACTCTAGTTGACATGTCTTTTGGATAAGTGGAGCTAGTAGTAGTCACTTCTATAGGAGATATACATGATCTCGCACTCCTCTTTCCTTTCCTTTGTCACTATTTGTATTTATGTGTGTGTGTGTGTGTGTGTGTTGTATCTTGTCTATCAGTGATATCAAGAATTTACCCTCTTTGGCTACACAAGTCTAAATGTGCCTCAAATCCTCAAATTAGTTATTGTTAGCAAGGAGATGGAACCATGATCCATATAGCCACCCTAACCCTAGAATTCTTTATTAGGGGGTCAACTACCCAATTTGGAAAACTTTTGAGTTATTATCTTGAGTTTGGTATTTTGATAAAATTGATAGTTTCATTTATGATTTATGAATAGATTTTATCTTGGTCTCATGATACCTATGTTGGTTAATCAAGAATATTTATTTGAGTACATATGGGTGCACATATATATGCTAAAAATAAATATACATTTATTATTTGTGTAAGTGATAATAGTTTAGATACAACGGTTGTGTCTCGTAACTGAATTGTATAGTTCTTATGAATAAATAAAATTAGAAAAAGGTGAAAAAAACCATAAGGGTAATGTTAAACAAGAACTAAAACTATAATTTTACTGAGACTTGAATCCCTGACCTTCTGCCCACTAAAGCCACCTACCAACCATTTCACCTATTGTGCTCTTTGAAAACCAAGGTAAAGGGAATAGGTTATAAGTTATAATTGAAGGGGATAAAGGAGTAAAGGGCAATGATAAAATATTATGTTAGTTGAACCCCTACCGTAATGGATGGAGGAAGGGTGACTTGACCATTGAACCATGTAATCTATTTGGGATGAAAACTTTGTAACATAACAATAAATTAGAAATCAGAAACTAATTAACTAATAGAACAAAATTAATAATAGTGATTAAATTCTTGATTTAATAATTAATTTCTAAAAAAGTATTGGTTGCATGGTTGCAACATCTATAACCAAATGTAACCTCCTCATATGCTTATAAATTAGGTGCATTCCCAAGGAAATCGCACAAGGAGACTATGAGGATATTTCCACAAGATTAAATCTATAGAATGAATTTGAAGAAAATACTTAGAGCTTGGATAAATTCTATAGAAGAATACAAGAGAAAATCTCTGATGAAGATTTGACCAATTACAAAATTTGAGGGGGAGGAAAATTCAAGGAAGCTTAGAATTCAAATATTTATAATATTATTTCACAATATACACATGTAGGATCTCTCATATTAATTCCTTGGAAACATAATGTGATTACGAACATAAAACTAAAGTGTAATCAATTTCAATAAATAGAAGAACATGTGTATGTTGTATATTGCTCCTCTTTGTGATCCAAATGTTTAATTATGTTATGTGTTGTCCCCATGTAGAAATATTAATGTTGCTTATGTCTCTTGCAATATGAATGAGATGTCTAATTAGTATGAATTAAATTTCTAGGTAGGCATGAACCTGGATAGGGTTCTCAACCTGCAATGTATTCCAGGGTTGGTAATGGGATACCTCCTATGTTCAAAACCAACCCTATATTTTAGTGGGCCTATCCTATAAATTTTAGGGCCTCATCGCAAGGCTAGGCCCAACATAAGAGCCTCTTGGTACCCATATGTGAGGCACCTTAGCCCCAACCTTTAGGTGTTCGATTGACCCCATGAATCTATAGTCTAGTAGGGGCAGGCAATTTACTCTTTAATCTATACCCCTACTATTTATAAGGGCTAGGGCACTAGGGGCACTAGGGTGGAGAGTGGGTAGAGGAGAAAGCAAGTTCACCATGTCTCAATAAGTTGTGTTTCTTAAGAAGCAAGTAGTTAGTGCTTGCATTACCAAATGAGGCATTGTTGGTGTCTTTGCCCTAGATCTTAGCTTTGCTGGCGAATCTTCAAATGGTCAATCTCACTATGGGACTTCAATTATTGAAATTCAATATATTTTTTTACCTTGTTTGGAACAAATGCACAATAATACTACACATATGCATAAGAAAACCATTTAGATGTGTAGTTTTTTACATTCATAGTTTGTCAGTCACCTATGAATAAAAGCATAGTTTAGAAAACCAAAGTGTAGTTTTAGTGCATAAATGTACAAAAAGAATGAACAAATGTGAAATGATACTAAACTAATGTATTGGTCTCCTTAATGGATGTGCATATTTGGTGAACTCAAACAAATGTGTAGTTATATAAAATGAATATGCAACTAAATTATATGAATGCATAGAAATAAGGCATGTATGTACAACTCTATTAAAAGGATGTGTAGGAATAATAAATGGATGCATAATAATAGTGAAACCTTCTCAATTTGATATCCAAAGCCTGAATTTCAACATTAGGGTAAAATATAAAATGAACATTCAAGTATAAGAAAAGGGCATAATTTACTTGTCTTATACTTAAAGTTACATTTTATGTTATAAATCATGCACCTTTTGAGATAGGTTTTAGCTTTGAATAGGATTTAAAATAAAGATTTTAGATTTTGGGAGTTTTTGAGAAATTTTGGCCTTAGTCAAATTTCAAGAATCAACAATTCAACATGACCTTGTATATTTTGTGACTTTGTATTTGGACTTGTGGCATTACTTTCTTGAGATGTCTTACTAATTTCATTCTTTCTTAACAAAATGTTTGAGATATGTTTGTAGCAAGTTATTACTTATGTGAGAATTTAGGGTTTAGTAGTTTGACCTAGGGATATAGGACCCTTGAAATGTGCCTTAAGCCAGGTCTCCCTCTTGACAAATTGATTTAGATTTCAAAGTGAATTTGTTTTGGTCACTAGAGGCTTATGGATTTTGTGGCTCATTGGAAAAGAAAGTTACTTATATCTCTATGATTTTATGATGTTATTCCATGTGAATATGCTTTGATATATGAGTTTAAATATGCTTTGATAAATGAGTTACAATTTTAGACTAGGGGTATGGGACCGTAGTTTAATATTGTGCCCTAAAATCTTTATGACTTTTGATTTCTTTTGGTGAGAAGGGTTGAGACCCTAGGTGAGTGGTTCATTATAGGTGCTAGGGCTTGAAAGCGGGCAGGAAAGGATCATATGTGATAGAGATCAAGGCCCTATGTAGGTTGGCTCTACATGTGAGTTTTGGTAATCAAGTGGAAACATTAATAAAATTAATGGGCTATGGGAGATTGGAAATACACATTAATCAAGATAATTGGATAGCGTGCATGTTGGAGTACTTGGGGAGAAGATATTATGTACAACAAGATGGTATTTGGCTTAGGGGGTTGATCCCAATATTACATAAACATATAATGGCATGTCATACATATCTTGTTGGAGTACACGAGGAAAAGATATAGGTGTGACAAGATGGTCTTCAGCTCAAGGGGTTGATCCCAACATTGTAGGAATGTATGATGACACTCACCTAGATGTAGTTGAACCTCTCACATGTGTTTTTACCTCTAGTTGTCCATTTACATTGTGACTTCATTTTAGCATTATGATTTCAAGTGGTTTTATGTTATATTTTACTTTCTTTTTTTGGGGAAAAAGTCTTAGATTGTCTTAGAACCTATGTGGATAATGGTTTTATCTCCTAACTCAAGGGAGTGGACCATTTATGGTTCCACATGGTTGGGTGGTAAAATATTTTTGAGGATCCTTGTTGAGTAGAGGTTAAAGATTATTTCTTGAAGTCTATATGTGCATTTCCTTGGAAGAAATCTATGTAATATTGTAATGTAAACTCTTGAAGAAATTACAAGTTTAGATGTATATGTATCATGAATTGAAAGGTTATGTAAAAGGGTAAAGTGTGTCTCTAGGGGAAATGAAGCGACATGTGAACATATTGTATTATGAATGAAGTAATAATGATGTCATGACATTGTATATTCCCTTGTATTTAGATAATTATAATGATAATATGTATGATTAATAAAAGAACCATGTCATCTTCATAATGTTATCAAATGAATGATCAAATTAATCAGTTAATAGAATATGCTTTGGCAAAAATGTATAGTTAATGGTCTATGTATATTTAACGTATATTTATTGTAAGTTAAGTAAATGCATTCAATTTATAAAGATTAGGACATCAAATCCTAATTTGGAAATGGAAGTTGTAGACATACTCTGTGGGATTTATAAACAAATGTTTAGGAAAGACTATCAAAGTGTTTGTTATCACATCCTAACTTCTACAAGAATAGATGTGGAATAACTTGATTAGAAGTGGCTAAGTCTTACATGAGATCTAGTATTAGAAAGTTTTAATCAATTAAGAAATTGAGAAGAATGATGTACCAAGAAATAAAAAATATAAATATAAAACCTTTATATGGGGAATTAAGTAATGGTTTTTAAGAATGATGTTAGGGAACATGTTTGGAATTTTACATCTATGATAAGGTAAACTAATAAGTGAAAGATATTCAAAAAAAAAAATTTATTGATTTTAATAATATTTAGTCTCGTCCTTCCAAATTCCTTGGTGGGATGTTACAAATGATGAATGAAAGAAAGAAACTGAGAGAATAAAGGAAATGAGTCATTTCTTTACAAAGATATCTTTCTACAAACATAAACAATGAAAATATATGTATATAAAATGTCGAGAAACTTTGTAGAATTTTGGAAAGAAATTGAATGTTCTCTATTTGCACTTTGGGGCTTTTGAATTTGTTTATATTCAAAAGGATAATGAAGAATGCATTTGATTTGTATGTCATGAATAAATTTCTGAAATATTTATTGCCTATTTATAATATGTTAAGTTAATCATCTCGTCAAGTACTACGGGTATATATAAACGATGAAGCATATTCACACCTTGGTATGTTGATTAAATAAATATTGAAGCTACTTGTTTTAGGTCATATGTGGAGATGCATTTTATTCATTTCATTTATTTCACATATCCATCTTATTTTGTACTTAAATCCCCTTTGTAAAGTGGCTAATCCTTTGAGAACCTCATATGGTATTCATAGGTCTACTATTGGAGTCTTTCATCCATTTCTTTTAATTTTTCTTTATTTCCTTTTAGTACTTTCAGGTGAAAAGTACTAAAAAATCTCAAATACTTACATCATATGAGAGAGTTGTCCCTTTCAAAAGTGAAGGAAGGTGTAATTTGATATTGATCAAGTTGCAATCTATCTAATTATTGGCATGGTTGTCATTTCTTTTTGGGAAAACAAAGTTGGTTTTGAAGGCAATATCATAGTGACAAATATGTTCACTAACAAAGACATTTAAATTTCCTTGTCATAGGGCTAGATTATCACTAAGACCTTAAGTATGTTAGATCTAGTAAATGCTTTATGTCATTAAATCTCACAAATAATCATGAACTATGTAGGTGAATTTGAACTAAAAGAACATATATCAAGACTGACTTCAACTCATAAAATATTGAGATTTAAGATGAGGTAAAAAT
Source organism: Cupressus sempervirens (assembly GCA_028749045.1). Classification (NCBI taxonomy): domain Eukaryota; kingdom Viridiplantae; phylum Streptophyta; class Pinopsida; order Cupressales; family Cupressaceae; genus Cupressus; species Cupressus sempervirens. Next base: position 522,708,125 of record CM053792.1, read on the forward strand.
CCAATGTGGCTAAAGTTAACACAAAAACATGAACTACTAGTGTAAAATTGAGCAAAAATTTAATTTACACAAACAATAAAATGCAAAGGCAAAGATGAGTTAAAATATCAAATGTAGGAGAAGCTTGAGAAAAAAGATCAAATGAGGACAAAAATTTGAGTTGTAGGATCAAATGCAAGGCTAAAGGTGAACTAAAATATAGGCATTAATTACCAAGTCATACACAAGGAAAATTAAAATTAAAATAATGTAAATTGTATCATTGCCCAATGAATATTATTTAATCCAACTTCAATATTAGATGAACTATTTTGTTGAAAATAAAATTATAAAATAAAGAAAGTTATGATTAAAGATCTATAATTTTCATTATTATTACAATATATGGTAATTGTTAGGCAGAAGCCTACAACACAATGGTAAATTGTGAGCCTCTCATCTGAAAGGTTTTGGATTTGAGTTTACTTGAACTTACACATAATAATAATGAAATAATAAATAATCTAGATTTCGGCCCATTACCTATCAAATAAACACACATGGTATTTGTTACATTTGTACTATTTGTTATAAGATTGTGTTTATATTTAAAAAAAAATTCATAATTATGTATAAAGAATAATTCAACTAAAATTTATTGAAAAATTAGGCTAAAATATATCTATGTGTGTATGTATGTATGCATGCATATGTGCATTATATTTACACACACATACACATATATACATATAATTTATATGTATATATGTGTATATGGATATACATATATGTGTATGCATATACATATACATACACATATATACATATATGGATATTTATATACATAAATGTATATATATATATATGTGATGTATGTATTATATATATATATATATATATATATATATACATGCATATATATTTTTAGAAATTTGTTTAGCACTCTCCTCGAGATTTGTGACAAGGGCTTAACCATCTCCTATGTACTATAAGTTGAGTAGTTGTATAGGGCATTGATGGATCAATCTTTTGGTGCAACAACAACCTCACTCTAACAAGTGGTATCAGAGCTTGGTCACAGGTTTGAATCCTCAGACCTTCAGGTAACATTGATGGGGAGATCATTAGAAATTTTTTTAGTGCTCCCCTCAGAATTCATGGCAAGGGCTTAACCACCTTCTGTATACTATAAGGCGAGTGGTTGTATTGGACATTGACGGATCAATCTTTTGGTACAACGAAAAACCCACTCTAACATACATACATATGTATGTATGTATGTATGTATATGTATACATACATATATATTTATATAATATATACATATATGTGTTAATGTATGTATACATATATGTATATATGTATGTATGTATACATATACATATGTATGTGTATATGTATACATATATACATATATGTATATGTATGTGTATATATGTATGTATAAATATGCATGTATATATACATATATATGTATATATACATATATATGTATATATACACATACATATATTTATATATACATATATGTATATATATGTATGTATGTACATATATGTATGTATGTATGTACATATATGTATGTATGTATGTATATATATGTGTACATATACACATATGTGTACATATACACATATGTGTACTGTATATGTACACATATGTGGGTACATATACATATATGTGTGTATATGTAGACATGTGTGTGTATCATGCAGGATTGATTATCTAAATAAATTGGTATGAGAAAATTCACAAAATTATTTTTGTACAGTAGATCTTATAGCTTAGTTCACTCAGTAAAGTGTCAAACAAGAAATATATGGAAGATCTAGGGTTTGAGCCTTAGCTAGCTAAAACTAAAATTCAATGGTTGGTTCTACAACCTATGATAACAATACAATTATTTACAATACTTGATATTGTTAAAAATCCACTGTACTCAGTTATAAAAATGATTGTATTCAAATTGTACACAAAAGTGTCCCACATTATGATGTAGGAGCATCCAGAGAGGTATAAGGGCAATCTTGTGTCAGCCAAAAAAAAAAATACTTAGACTTAGTTTCTGTTTCACGTGTTTTCATTTTTGGATACCCATTTGGGTCAAATAAAGCTTCCAACTCTCACAGTTCCACTATCAGTGTGCTAGAAAATCTCAAAAAAATAGGAGTATGTAATTGAGCCATCATTTTGGTGAACTAGGAGCTGTAAATTGGCTAAATAAATGTAATTTTAATTTAGAGCATTCCAGAAAAAGAATCAGGTCAAAAGGCCCCACGGTTTGAAAGTTATGGCAGTTTTTCAAGTTTTGGAGACCTCCTAAGAATGCTTCAAAGTCAGGTTAGGGGCATTAAATGACCTCAAAAAGGGCCAAAAAATGGGGGACGAGTGAAGCTGGTCCGTCGGGCTATAGAGCGCTTCAAGAGCTTTCCAAAAATGTAAACGATTTGTCAATCGGAGCTACAGTTCAAAAGTTATGCCTCCCGAAAGTTCGATTACCATTTCTGGATTCTTCTAGATTTGCGCCAACTTCTAATGCAGCTTCTGGAACCTTCTATTTGGTCAGTGGATGCCTACTAGCACTTTCTAGAATGTACTCCTAGTCCTTAACCCTCCAGGGTCTATTTAAGGAGATTTCAGGCATTGTAAAGGCAGTTCGGAGTGGAGTTTGAGAGGAAGTATTGAAAGGAGAAATTATCTCCACATTTATGCTATTTTAAGCCCTTAGGGCATGTTTTGAAGTTTATTTTCTCTGTACTGAATGTACTACCTTATTTTTCAGTTAATACAATTTCCCTTTTCTATTGTGTCCATTTTGTTCTTGGGTTGTGTCCCCATCACATTATATAATTAAGAACAAATGAATTGCCATAATGAAATAGATCTATGTTTATCCAACTCGATAATAAAAATGGCGAATTCTGGTGTTAATGTGAAAAAAGCAGAGCAGGCTTTCATCCAAATAAATAAAAACCCTAGGTCATTACAAGGTGCAGGCAAAAATCCATGGATTAATCTGAAGAATCATATTAAATCACTGCCTTCGGCCAAGCAACGAAGGAATTCAGATTGCATAGTCCAAACAAAGAACAAATTCTCTATTCTAGAGAAGTTAGAGTCTGAAAGACAAAATCTACATAATTGGCATACGACAATTCCCCAACAAAAAGTGTCTAATGGAAGGTTAGTAGCAACAAAGATTTTCTAGGGCGAATCCTCTCACAATGTCTCAAGTATGATAGGTAATATGTGACCTCAACCAATCTTCACCATTGATAGTTTGGACAATCAATTTAGGGTCTTTGACCTAACTAAGTATGCCTAGCCCAGTAGATGTAAACCCCCTCCATCTGTAGTAGGGTCTGATTTGTTAGTACCTTCCATTCCTTCAGATTCCAATAGGGCTAGACCTAATGCATCCCCTATTAAATCATATCGACACTCTTATATTCCCCCACACCAATGGTCTGTGGCTGAGGTTTCTGTAGTCTCACCAAACCCTAGTAGTCCTCAAGATTTGCAAGTTTCCTCAAAAATTAAGGATAATCCCATCCATATCTCCAATAAAGAAATTGAATATTTATGGTATGATTGTCAAAAAGTTGGAGTCTTTGCAATATGGAATGGCCCAAAGAAAGATCTAGCTCTTCTTTCAAATTTCTTAAAAGACAACTGCGAAGAGCCAATAAGTATTTCTCACTTTTTGGAAAGGATCATTTATTTGCAATGTATGGATGAATCCATTAAGAAAGAGTTCATTTCTATGTTTGAATGTTTTTTCAATGGTCATGTTGTTAATTTTGTAGAATGGAGTCCGAATTTTAGAGTAGAAGGGATAGATATTATGTGTCCAATGTGGTTTAGCATTTAGTCTTTACCACCAAAGCTGATCAAAATAGAGATTCTTAGATCATTAGGGTTTGCATTGGGAGAACTCATAGGTATTGATTCCTCATTTCAGTACTGCAACAATGTGAAATTGCTCATGAGAACCAAGCTTAATCAACTATTTCAAACTCATAGGAAGATAATAACAAACAAAGCATCCTATGACATAAACCTCCAAACATTTGAACGGAAAATATTAGAAATCATTAAGTTTGATGATATCAGAAAAACCAGATTTAGAACCTTGCCACTCACTTCAGACTTTCTTAGCAAGTTCCCTTGGATCAGAATACAGAAAAAGAAATTGAGATTAAGATCCTCATATCAGAATACCTCTACATAGATTTATCAAAACAATGAGAGAGAAATAGATCTTTTGCATACTGAAAGGAATGTCGTGGAGAATAATAAGAATAACTTAGAAGCTAAAGTAAGCCTCAAATCAATCATAGTGGCAGATCCTAAGAAGAATCCAAAAATGACACAAAGGAATAAGTCAAAAGTAAAATAGAGATCAAAAAGAAGGAAAGAAGGTACAAAGAGTATTTCAGAGTAGAATAATTCATCAAAAGAAAGTAAAGGCATAGAAGATTGTGAGCTAAATTTACAATGTATTCAAAATCAGTTGGAATCAAGTGAAAGAGGAGAAATTTTTTTAATTTATAAGCAACAAGATCCAAACACTCTTCTATACAGAGTACAAACAGATAAAAACCCAAATGGTATAGGTGAGGTAGCCCTAGAATCAAAGTTACCAACATCTCAACAAATCAAGGTAGAAGGGATGACTCGTAAAGAGAGCATAGAAGACATATAGAACTCCTTATTATTTGAACCAAGTCCAGATATTGGACAAAATCACAAAGCTTTGGAGAAAGTGATTAAAATGGGGCAATGTCAGTTACAGGTTTCAAAGGACAGAAACATAACTCCTGTCAAAGAGGTTATTAATAGATCCAAGTTTTGGTAGATTCCAATAGCTTATGGTAGGTCACCAGTTACTCCAGCTAACAACCAAAAAGCTATGGATTATAATGTAGAGATAGCAGAAAGGTCTTTGTCAAAAGAGCTCCAGAATTTTCTTAATAAGGATAGCGTTATAGATTCAGAATTGGTACTTCAAAAATTAGAAGATGAGTTTCTTGATCAGTTACCTGAGGAACTATTTCAAGTTTTCTACTCTGAGAACATTGATAGTAGAACAGAAGCTCAGAAGGAAGATTTAATTCAGAGAATTCTTAAATTAGGTGGTAACAATTACACATACGAAGATTTAAGACAAGATCCACTAAATATTGAGGCTGAGGATAATTATAAGGGTCAGATTCAATCAAAAGAATATGCAATGGTTTTAGAGCAAGAAGACAAAGGGCTTGTTAAGTATATATAGCACTGAAGATTTATACTCAAAAAAAAAGAGAACAACCAAGCATTATAAACTAGATCATAAGAGAACCTAAAACTGATGAAACAGAAGGAAAGGACTGCAATAAGGTCTTTAGTGTTTAGAATAACATGGAGCATCTAGGGATACAGATGAATCAGGAAGGACTAATCTCACCCAAATATGGAAAGTGAAAGGCAAAAGAGGCAAAAGGTCTTTGAAGGAACTTAGGGATGCAGGTGGACTCAGTCGGGAACAACAGAAGATAGATCATTTACTTAACAATGGGAAGGGGAAGAGCCTTCCCAAGGAACCATGAATATTACTACCTAGAATGCTAGGGGCTTAAATGCCCCTAGCAAAAATATGTTACTAAAACAAAACCTTAAATTATTTGATTCAAATATAATTTTAGTTCAGGAAACAAAGTTGAGTAAGGCAGAAGGAATGAAATTAGATAAGATGCTTGGTCTCTGGAGCTCCACTTTTTAGGAATCAATAGGTGCTTCTAGGGGTCTAGGAATCCTTTGGAACCTTAGGAAAATCTCCATAGATTATCTTAATTGCAGTAATAATTAGATCAGTGTTAGGGTTCAGAATCTGAAATCAAATCTTTAGTTGTTAATTAATGTATATGGTCCGATTAATTATTTAGGGAAAAAAATTGTTTGGGATGAAATTAGTTCTTTTATGTATAATTATAAGGATAATCCATTCTTAGTGGGTGGTGATTTTAATATTGTTTTAAATCTATTTGAAAAAGTAGGTGGCATTTGCCACCTCTCACAATCCTCTTTGGATTTTAAAGAATGGTGTGATAAACATAACTTGATTGATATTCCGATCAATAATGGGAATTACACATGGAATAATAGGAGGAAAGATTTTGTGTACATTGCGGAGAAATTAGATAGGTTTTTATTTAAAGGTGATTTGGATGGGAATAATTTTAATATTCATTCTTCCATTTTGCCAATTGTTGGGTTAGATCATTACCTGATTAGATTAGAATTTGTAGAGCTAACCAAACCAACTAGGAATCCATTTAAATGTGAGAAAATGTGGTTCCTACACCCCAATTTTATAAAAAAATATAAAGGACTGGTGGGAACAAGATAATTTTGAAGGTTCCAAAATGTTCATTTTCATTTCCAAAATGAAGATGCTGAAAGAACAGATTCTTAGATGGAATAAAGATCACTTCAACAATATCTTTAAAGAAAAATTAGAAATAGAAGTGAAACTAAAGGATTTAAATCTAGAAGTAATTAAGAAAGGCATGAATAATGAAAGCTATTTGTTAGAAAAAGAATTGCTTGCTAAATAGGAGGACATATTATCCAAAGAGGAAATTTTTTGGAGATAGAAATCTAGGAGAAATGGTTAGATGAAGGGGATCATAATACAAAAGTCTTTCACAATTCCACCTTATACAATAGGTCAAAGACATAAATAACTAGTATTAGAAATCAACTGGGTATCCTCACTGAAAATCCAAGAGAAATTGTGGATACATTTGTGACACACTTTTAAGAAATTTTAAATAATTACGAAGGGTCTAATAGAGAGGTGCAAGCTAAATTATTCAAATTTATTCCAAAATTAATTACTCTTGAGGATAATAAGATCTTAAATAAATCTATTACTTTCTTTTATCAGAAATGTTGGGACATTATCAGAGAAGACCTTCCAAAAGCCATTGAAGCCTCAAGGAATGGTGGAGCTCTATTATCAAAAATTAATTACTCCTTTCTAACTTTGATCCCCAAAAAATTTGAACCTAAAATCGCTGGGGATTTCGGACCTATTGCTCTTTGCAACACTATTTATAAGATTTATTCCAAGATTTTAGCGAATAGACTTAAGGTTTTTCTCCCGAAAATAATCTCTGAGGAACAAACAAGTTTTGTCCCAAGTAGATCCGTTCTTGATGGTATCCTTACTATTCAAGAAACTATTCATTCTGCTTGCAAGAGCAAAGAGCCAAACATGTTTATGAAACTAGACATCCAAAAAGCCTATGACATGGTTGATTGGAGGTTCCTTTGTAAGATGCTTGAAACTTTTGGTTTCTCGAATCAATGGATTAATCTTATTTTCAAATTCATCTCTACTCCCAAAATTTTAGTCCTTATTAATGGGACGCTTGAAAGTTTTTTTGAAATATCAAGGGGTATCAGACAAGGAGATCCTTTATCCCCTTCCTTCTTCATCATTATAGCGGAGGCCTTTGGGAGAGCTGTGGCAGATGCCTACAACAATCAAAAAATCTTCGATATTACTGTGGCTAGAAATATGCCCAATATCACACATCACCAATATGTTGATGATACTATCCTACCTGGTAAAAAATACAGTCATAGAAGCTTTGAATCTAAAATCCATAATTAAATCATATATGGTTGCATCAGGTCAAAGAGTAAACAAGTTCAAATATGAGATCTATTTCTTAAATACTAAAAAAGATGTAGAAGATCAAATTTGCAAGGTAATGGGTTACAAGAAAGGTTAGTTTCCTTGTAAATATTTGGGCATTACTTTAGAGAACGGTTCAAAATCCAGCAAGGTCTAGCATAATACCTCTAAAAAATTGGATGCTAGGATTGGAAGTTGGAAAGATAAATGACTCTCAAAGGCTAGAAAAAGTACAAAAATTAAATCTATTTTATCATCCATTCCTACCTTTCCTCTTTCCTGTCTCCCTCTCTCTAAGAGTTCATTGAGCAAATTTGAAGCAAAGCTATGGAATTTTCTTTGGAAGGATTGTGAAGAAGATAAATAGTTGGCACTTATTAAATGGGAAAATATATGCAAACCCAAGGATATGGGTAGCCTTGGGATTAAAAATTTACAATGGCAAAATGAAGCCTCAGGTGCCAAACTAATTTGGTGTTTGTTTAAAGAAAGAGACCAAAAATGGGCTAAGATATTATAAAATAAATATCTTAATGTGGATAACACTTTGTCAATTTTTAGAATGAGGAACCTTCCCAGAGGATCTGAAAGTTGGAATTTTATGACAAAGTGTCGTTATTTAATTTGTGAATTTCTAACCTGGGATGTAGGATTGGGTGATGAGGCCCTATTCTGGGAGGACTCTTGGGATGGTTTCCCTCCAATTTTCTCTAGGCCCTTCCCTAAGGATGTCAAAGATAAATTAGTTTCTCTCTGGGCAGTCAAAGTGAGTAACTACAAGATAAAAATCTCTTCCGAAGGTTCATCCAAATGGGTTTGGAAATCTTTGGATGGGGTGGGGGTAGATTCTAAGGCAAGAGAGGCCTATGAAAAGATTTTTTTGGATAGGAAAGTTAAGAAAACCAAGAGGAAAGATGATCTTATTTGGGCAGCTTTGAATGATGTTAAATACAACGTTAGAAATGGATACAACATCCTGATACACTCACAAAGATGGGATAATGTAAAAATTCCTCTCAATCTTTGTTGGGATGCGGCTCTTCTGCCCAAGGCAGGTTTCTTTCTATGGCTGGCCTTTTAGAATAGAATTTTGATGGAAGATAGATTACACAAATTTGGCTTTCAAGGCCCATCCAGGTGTGTGTTACATAAATATAATAACAAGGATTTGGACAACTTATTATATAGATATCCATTTTCCCAATCCTATTGGAAATGACTTAGACTCAAGCTAGGGTGGTCACCCCTTTGCCGATATCCTTAAAGGATGGCCCAAAAATATGGTAAAAGGTATTTATAACAAGCTCTGGAACATATGTCCGGCTATTGTGTCCTAGGAAATCTGGAAGGGGAGAAATAGACGTATTTTTTGTGACACCAAAATGAAAATGGAAGAATTATTATTAAAAATAGAGGCTAGCATTGTGGAAGTAACTAATTCACATCTCAGGAAGTTTAGGAAAGAAGAAGGTTCCTTTTCTATTTGGGATAGCCTCATGAAGAAGAATTGGATCAATTTGATTAATTCACCTCTAGTATACTTTAAGAACAATAAGGAGGCTAGAGAAAACTGTAAATGGTCCCCTCACCCAAATGGATGGTATAAACTCAATTTTGACGGAGCAGCTAGAGGTAACCTATGTACATCAGGAATTGGTTGCATCATAAATGACGATTTAGGCAATTGGATTGATAAAAAAGCCATGTCAATTCGACCTATGTCTAACAATTTGGTAGAATTAGAAGCTTTGGAAAAAAGTCTACTTCAATGTCTCGAGTTAGGTTGGGAAAAAGTCATAATAGAAAGTGACTCTTAGATCATCCTAAATGCGATTAGGAAATGTGCTACCCCTAATTGGGTCCTAAATTTTAAACTTAGCGAAGTACTTATTCTTCTCAACCAATTCGCTAATTCTTGGATATGTCATATATTCCGAGAAGGTAACCAGTAGGTGGATTATTTAGCGAACAAAGGAGCTGATGGTGTTAATTTCCAGCTTATTAACAGTTCATAGCACTTATGCATTCTTTGATTTTTTCATATCCCTAGGTTTTTATGTTAAAATCTCCCCCCTTTGTTTTTGTTTATTTTATTTAAGTTTACTCTTTAGGTTTGTCTATCCTCTTATGTTATAGTATTGTGGATCATTATGCTTTTGTGGAGCTAACTTCTATACATCATAGGTGTTGGCAGTATAATTATAGATTCTAGTATAGTGTTTTCATTGATAGCCCTCCACTTCTGCATATCATTGTGAAAGGTGGAGATTTGTTTCCTTTTGTTGTGAATGTGGCTTTGTTATAATTTTTTGATTTTGGCTTACTCTTCATGCCTCTATGTGTTTAGCTTGTGTTTCAGCCTGTTGGTGTCACCATAGCATGAGGTCATGTGAGTAGGCTTCTAGACCCTTCGATTTGTTTTGTTTTATTCTTCTATGTCGCTTTCAAGGCCCTTGGTTTTTTCTATCTTTTTCTGCAATGGATTTCAATGTCTATGTTTTCCACACAACCGAGTCCTGCACCATGGCATTCTATGGCAATGTTAAACTGGAGCAGTGGAGCAAAATTCTGAACCTAGTGGATGACATGACCAGGATTTCCGTGAGCAGAGCCATTGGAGAAGGAACCTTTGATTATAGATTTACATGTAGGATGAATAGTGATATAATCAATTTCTTCATTGGATGCATGGCTAGAGAGAGGGTGGAATTGGGGGCCATCATCTGACTCTGTTGCAACATTTTTTATCCTACCTGGATGAAGGGGCTCGAATAGGTTGTTAGGAGCATTGATGACAAGTTACACATTCCTCTGCCAAAGAAAATACATGGAGCTTCCAACAAGGTCTCCAAATTTGGAGGTTGCTTATCGCCACCTCTCTTTGGTCATTCGCAAAAACTATGCATTCTATAGGGAATGGCCAAAGATGGAGGCCAGTATCCACTTCCTACTCTAATGGATGGGTATTGTGGAGGATAAGAACAAATTATGGCTGACCAATTACCTCAATGACTTTAATGCATATATCCAACCTAGGGATACCTCTGATAATTTGGATGCCCTAAAATTTTGTATGCCAAATGCGGAGAAGATGAGCAGGGCTAAGTTTGATTTTGAATTTTCCCCAAATTTTCATGTGGAAAATCCAAATGAAGTCTCTAAAGTCATTATGGTATATTGGAAATAAGTGACTTTGGGTGCCCAGTTGGATAGTATGTACTGTGTATGGGAATTGGTAGGCTGTTATGTAATGGTTTTTGTTTTCTGGTTTGGTGATTATGGAATCATGTTATAGGTTGTGCTTTGTACTGAAGACTATAAATTTTGTTATATATAGCAGTAATACCGAACTCTGGTTTTGTATGTAATACTTATACATGGTTACTTGGAGTATTTTGGTAACTTCTTTACTATGTATTTGGCATAGGCGAATTATAATGGTAATAATATCTGTTATGAATTTCTATTAATCTCTTTGATTCAAAAGATTTTCATGGTGTATGTTTTCTCAAGTCATGGAGCTTATTTTGATTTTTTGTATGAGTTTCCAGTTTGTGGTTTGCTCTCATATGATTTGGCATTTGGTATTAATGGGGTTCTGTTTGAGGGATCAGAATTTGGTAATCCGCTTGTCACTAAATTACTTGGTATTATGGTTTTGATAGATTCATAGTGCTTTGCTTCAGAATGATAATTGAAAATTCTAAGGCAGTTTGTAGTTAGGTTATTTGTTTTGTTTTGTGGCGGTATACCATTTGAATGATATTATCTATAAGTGGTCTGTTCTAATAGATGATATGGTGATCCTCTCTCACTCAGGCTATGGTATTATAGAGTATGAATAATGAATTTTGAGGGTTCTAGTAGTATTGCTCCCCTTTTTATTATATTGGTAATCTTCAAGTTAGCACTGGTCTCTATGATATGGATTGAGCTGTAATATTCTACTTCTTATAAATCCTAAATTATTAGCTGATATGCTATATAGTTCTATTATGGTGGGCTTCTTATGTCCTGGTTAGCTTAGTATTATTATTCAATGCGTAGGCCAGAGTATGGAAGTTGCAGATGAGTGATTGCTATCAGCCTATGTATTTAATTTTTGATACTTCCTCTGTTAGGGAGGTTTATCATGTTTTGTGAATGATAGATTTTGTCTATTAGTGATATTTAGGTATATAAGATTTAGATTAGAATTTCGGGCTAACTCTTTTAAATTTCTATTTGAGGCTATTTGGTTAGGTGTTCTATTTTCCCCCTGTATGGGTAAAGTCTATTCATTATCTTTATTTTATTTAGGTGAATGTTAACTCTTTTCTTGGATTCTCCAACAGACATCTAACCATAAGGATTGTTCCAATTTTAATTAGAGATAAATAGGCAAGTAGCTTTAAATCATGTTATTTCATTAACCAACTTGATTGGAAGTGAACAAACAGGGATAAAACGTAGTTGGATTTTGTTTATGAAAGAGAAGTATTGTATCCTCGCCAAGAGGTTACTGGAAACTTTAAGGAGCTGTATTTTTTATCATTTTCGTTCATCAAGATCTGAGATTGTAATATTTGTAATAAGGATATGTTGACTAGGGCATGACCCTTTTATTTTGTAATAATAAAGGACCATGGTTCGGGGCTAGACTAGAGGTTTTTTTTCCCCGTTCTTTCCTACTAGTGCCCATTTGAACGGTGGAACACTATTGTATTTAAATTTTATTCTAATCAATTATTATGGCCTCGACCGGTTACCAATTTTTTTAATTTTTTAGAAAAAAGATCTATGTTTGTCTTGATATTTTTTCCTGATAAATTTGTATAAATAATTTTGATCAATATAATAAGGATTATTAATAATTTGAATACACTTATATTATTTTTTGGTAATTACAATATATAGGAAAATAGGAATAAAATAAAAGATATGAAGGGAGAGACAACAAGGAAGGGAGTGGGAGGGAGTGAAATAGGAAAAGAAGAGATGAGAGGGGGGAGATGAAGAGATAAAAATGTATGAGGTGACATATATAATCACAAATTAGACACAAATGAATGTGACAGGATATAATTTATGGCATGCCAATTGGTTTGTTGGTCAGGAAAATGGCCCTGAAAAATAAGATGAGAAAGAAGAGGAATATACAATGCATAATAGTATAGAGGGGACAATGGCCATCAACAAGTGGGAGCTATTTTTGTGAATGGGGCCAATGAGTACCATGAAACTACATGATCTTGGCATGCTCTTAAAGCGTGAATTTGATACAAGTAACGAATGGAACCATACTACAATCCCGCCACATTTACATGAAACTAGTCCACATTTTATAAATGACAAGAAAATGTGTAGCTATAATGAAACTATCCCAACAAGCTCCAAACACCATGGCTATAAATTATGACCAAAGCAAAAGTTCACACTCCAAATAATTGAAGATCATAGTAGGCGTTGTTTTTATGAACCACTCATGATCATTCATGGAATAACAAGTATAGAGAAATCTTATTTAATTTCTTGCATCGAAGTACTAGACAATAAGACACCCCAACAAAAAGCATACTTATTAATACCGACCCTCACAAGGGTTGCTACATTCAACATATGTGCTTTAACAATACATTCAAAGCTAAGAAATCCTGTTAATCCTTTAAACAAGACCATCCAACTAGAAGATCATTTACTATCAACTAATCCAACAATTTATTATGTATAATTTACTATTATCTAACATTATACACTTATCAAATAAACAACATTCTACCATCGTAAATCAAATTAATTTGAGATTATAACATCTAATTATAGTTTTAAACTTTTGTATTGTGTATTATTTATTTTATCATATTAAGGATATGGAGAAAAAAAAGTATAAGATAGCACTAGTATTATTTATAAATTCTTTTGAATTCATAACTCAATTTTTTTTTTAAGAATGCATTTATTCATGGTAAAATCTAATATTATAGATATGAAAAATATTGAGACATTTTAATTATGAGAAGATTATTTTAGAAATTAAATATGAAAGAAATTGAGATATTTCAAATATGAGATACTTATCTTAGAATACTTATTTTCTAGATATATGTTAATTTTTTAATAGGTTTTTACAATATATTCATTTCATGATATTCTTTTTTCACAATTATTATACTTGATATAGTTAAATTAGATTAACTAATCATTTATTTTGATAACAAAGTTGTACTTTTTTATTTTTATTATTTGACAGTTATTTTAAGAGAGTTTTAAATACATATTGATTTTTTTGATAATCTTTTATAGTTTAATTATTTCAGATCTTTCTATTTCTCCAGTCTTAATCACTTTTACTACAGATCTTTAAATATAATGATGTCATTTTCAAATTTGTTCAATAGTAGTCATTTTTATACAAGAATAAAATAATTTTATTGTAAGTTCATTACATCCTACTTAACTTAAGAAATAAAATAAAATAATAAAAACTCGTACTCATTCTTCATTATTGATTTACATTTCAATACGCTCTACATAGTTATATCTCACTAATAGCTTAACCATTGAACCTCTTTTTGTTACAAGTATTAATTATATAATTAATTTTAAATGTACCAAAAAGAAGACATTATGAAGAAAGAACTTGACATTACAATTGAGTCTTTTAGTGGAGTTTTATCTGTTGGAATTTCTTTTTCCTTGATGCAACAATTGAATAATTAAGTAAAACACATCCTTAGAAGATGTTGATATGGCATGTTGGTTAAATGATTCACAACATGGCAAAAGTAGAGCATAATGGGGTTATTGCATTCACATGGCAATTATGTTTTTTGTGATTCTGACACTTTCTTAACTCATGATTATCCTTTGATTGACTTTTGGTAAAAATGTTGAATTGTTTAACTTGGCAATAACAAAGCCACATGTTGAGAAACTATATGGGATTCCAAATCAAGTTAATTTGCATTAAGGAAATTCATGTGTTCGAAAGGAACTTTCATTCATATTGTTGTTCATTTTTTAAGCCCTACTTTGAGGGCCACCACCATGAAAGGAGAATCTATTCTATTCTAAAGCACCTGGTTAGAATTTCTTTTTGGGTTTTTACTATGTTGTAGACCTACGTGAGAGAAACAAAATGATGGTTTTTTTTTTAGAAGAATGGGTGATTTCTGGCAAGGTATTAAGCTAAAGAGGGTTCTATATTTCAAATCTTGATCTTTGGTTAAGATTCATATTACAGTGTTTTATCCTTGCTTCTTGCTCGGTTAAAGAAACACTCTTTGGTTTTATTTGTTGTAATGAATTTATTGCAAAAAAATCAGCTTTACCAAATATGATGGACTAGTTTGTTCTTTTGTTTGGTATGCATAGTATCATGTTTGGAGAATACATAGCCACAAGGTGGACATTCATATCTCTATCTCAAGAAGAGGTATTGCTCTTATCGGTTTCAGGCATGACCATGAATATCAAAGGTATAGAGGTTTTTAGTTCAAAAGAGAATTCGCTTCTTCAAAGCGAGTTTGATAGAAAAGATATCCTCCTCTTGAGATTATTTCAGCATTATTTTGAAGACCATTAAATGATGACTTTTGTTTCTCATACGACATGACAGTCATTGTGAATTAAAATGAAGTAGTTCATTTTATAAAGTGTTGGGAGTTCTTGAAACTGTCAAATCAATTACTATTATGTTGTCATTTTAAAGAATATACTTGCTACTCGTTCTTCTTCTATCTAGAGTATGAATATGATTTTGTGACACTTATTGAATTATCATATAGTTATATTTGATAGTTCTCAAACACGAAACAATCACTGTAGATATGTGCTGCCACATGGAATTCGAGTGAAGCTCGATTAAATCAATGTTTTAATAGCAACTTTGATGTTGGTTTTAAAAACATTCTTCATTTTAAGTTAACCCTATCAAAGGGTTTTGGTTGAATATTGATTAAAAATTGTAACAGTTACAGTCAAGTAACTGATATTCAAAACATATGCATTGTAATACGCTAAAGTGTATCCCTATTTAAGGGATCGTAGGTGTGTGTGCAAAATAAGCATTAAGTAACAAAGACATATATTAGTCCTTATCTATGGATCACTTGAATCATTTTTTAAAGTTGCATCATAAAATTACTTGTACATATAGGTGTATTAAGTTAAAGGCATACAGCTACATGTATTTATAATATTGTAACCAAAATACAAAAGAAGAAAAGAGGGTTTTAGCCCTAAGCACTTCTAGCTATAGATGTAAAGAAGAGTTGTGACTCAATAAAATGACAAGTTCCAATGTAGTGGTTTTGTCCCTGAGAGAAAACCAAAAGGTTTTGAAGGTTTCTCACTCAACTCAAATCATGTATCTCTTTTGTGAGTTGCAATCATTTGCTCTAATATCTTGCATTTCAAATTTTGCGATCATTTAATTCTATTGTGGATGAATGTTATTTATGCATTTTAATTCTGTAATGTCCCCTTTTTAGCATTTATAGCATGATGTTGTTGTTAGCCTATTACCCCACGGTCCCATGGGCTAACTAGGACTTCAAAGGGGATCCTGAGGTTATTTGGCCTAGTCAAATTTAATTACAGGCCAAACGGAGTTCGTTTGTTGGGTTTTCAGAAAAACTTACTATTTTTAGTAAGCCAATAGGGGGATGCAGTGCCTTCAATTTTTAGTGACAGGATGAGATGCGTTTTGTTGGGCTCTTTCTGATGAGCTATTATATGTGAGATTCCGAGTTTATTTGGTATATTATTTTAATGTTTGAAGTTACAATGGTAAAGTGACTATTTAAAATTAAATATTATAATGTTTCATAAAGTCACTTTATAAAAAATAAATCAAGAGTTCCCCTTTTAAGTACATACATGGACTTTGTAAAAAGAAAAAAAGAAGTAATATTAAAACTCATGTATTATCCCACATTGGCAAGAAGGAAGCGTGGAGCAATTGAGGAAGGGATTAAAAGAAAGAGGATAGCCCTCTCATTTATGCATGCTTGAAAATATCAAAGAAATTGGAGAATTTTTTGGAGATTATGTCTCAATAGTTTGAAGGATGAAATCTCTTCTAATTGGAAATCTTGACGCCATTGAAAGATATGGTCTTGAGATTCAACATAGTAGCAATCTGAAAAAGAAGATACGAAAAAGCAGTTCGAAAAAGCGAAACCGAAAAAGCAGGCCGAAAAAGCAGTTCGAAAGAAGCAAAGCAGAAGGGGCAGCATTGAAGAAAAATTATTACAGCCATGTAACCAGGTTCTTTGTTAGTATTGCTTTTTAGGGTGTAATAAGCTTTCAACTATAAGTGTGCATTATACCAGCATTATCATTTTGTAATCCATGTAAATGCCAAAGTCTTGGTCATATTTCATGAGCATTGTATTTTTTCATTGCAATTAATAAGATAATAGTTGCTGGTGTCATTTAAGCAATTTAATATCATTATTTATCAGCTAGTTAGTTTGCATACCAACTGTTTGTAAAAATGCCAGTTGGTTGTAGGTGTTCATTTCTTATGCTTAGATTATATATATGCACTGAATATTGTCAAAATTAGTAGCACACTCATGTTAGGTCATTGTGTAATCCATTGTAGTCTTCTAGCACAAGATTCTCATTGATGCAAATTGAAGAAAAAGTCATTTGAAGCTAGCTGAAATACTATATCAACCATACATCCCTTGCATGTGAATTGTTTGATGAAATTCCTTGAGCTTTCATTAACATTTTTTTTGAGGGTAGGTTTAAGGAGGGTTATTATAGTGGTATCAGAGCTTGCTTGCAAAGTGTTTGACGAAATGTCAAACAACTGAAGTATAAAAATTTTTGGTGTTTGAAGAAGTTATAACCTATTGGAGTTATTATAGTGGTATCAGAGCTTGCTTGCAAAGTGTTTGACGAAATGTCAAACAACTGAAGTATAAAGATTTTTGGTGTTTGAAGAAGTTATAACCTATTGGGGTTATTACAAATTCTAGTTAAAAGGCTTAAAGATTTAAAATCTTTCTATTGTGGATGAATGTTATTAATGCATTTTAATTCTAGTTTTAAAATCTCTTCCCTTTTTATTCAACGCGCCCCCCCAAGCAGCATCTACTTGCAACATTATCCCCCAAACATTGATAGGAAACTCCATTCATGTCCTACCCCTTTTCTAAAGTGTTTGCTAATATATGATTTAACCTTAAGTAGCTTTTGTCAAGCTTATGGCTTCATGCCTACTTGTGGATGTCTAATTCCTTGTGAGATTTACTTAGTTTGCCTACATGGTTGTTCTGCTTTTGTGGATTGTTGATCCTATAACAAAAAATTGATAGTGATAATTGGCCTTCAAATAGCCATTTGTGCCCTTTTTTCCTCCAAATAGAAAAGATGTCAAAGGTGCATTTTGACGTGTATCATGATTTGGATATTCCACAATAAATTAAGTTGGAAGGACATTGGAAAATATATGTAAAATCAAAGGGGAGAGCAAAAAAATGCTACTACATCCATTACCCATTGAAAGACTAATAAGATCATTTTCATATTAAATAGGATATTGCTTGTAATTTTAAATATTAACATTCATGTCAAACTAGATTGATAAAACGTGGATTAAAGGTGCTCACAAATGAACATTCAAACACCGATAATTAATAGAATACCATTTTCATACCAAATAGGATATCACTCATTAATTTCAATATTAACACTCAAGTCAAACTAGATTAATAAATGTGGATTAAAGGTGCTCACAAATGACCATTCAAACATCAATAAATTTATTTAATAGAATATCATATTCATACCAAATAGGATATCGCTCATAAATATAAATATTAACACTCAAGTTGAAATAGATTGATAAAATGTGGATGAGAGGTGCTCACAAATGAACATCCAAATGCCAATAAAGTCATTTAATGGAATACCATTTTCATACCAAATAGGATATCACTCATAAATTTAAATATTAACACAAGTCAAACTAGATTAATAAAATGTGCATTAAAGGTGCTCACAAATGAACATTCAAACACTAATAAAGTTATTTAATAGAATACCATTTTCATACCAAATAGGGTATTCCACATAAATTTAAATATTTATAATCGAGTCAAACTAGATTGATAAAATGTGGATTAAAGGTGCTCACAAATGAACATTCAAACATGGATAAAGTTATTTAATAGAATACCATTTTCATACCAACTAGATATCGTTTATAAATTTAAATATTAACACTAAGTCAAACTAAATTGATAAAAAGTGGCTGCAAAGTTTGTATTAGGGAATCCACCCTATCCTAGACATATCAAATTTGCTTTATGCTTCTATGCGCTATCAATTATAAAAAATAATCACTTTGCAAAACCATAAGAATTTTTTCAAAACATACTAAGGAAGTAGAACTCCAATAACATAAAAACATTAAATGCATTTCCTTGAATCTACCCAGCCTAAATGAATATTTGATCAAATCTCAAATATCTTTCCCATTTGAATATTTCTAAACTCCTAACAATGAATTCTAAGAAACCTTCTTTCTGGCCTCCTTAGTAGACAATGCAATTGCCGGTGGTCATAAAACCTCCCTTCTTTAAGTGTAGATATGAAGGGAAAAATCTTTGCCAATCTTGTTTTCTTATCTAAGTTTGATCACTAATAAAATTCAAGGCAGAAGAGAAGATCACAAAGAATGTCTATTAAAAGCCAAATAAAAATATCTTGTACCCCATTGTAACTTGCAAATTCATAATTGAAATATAAGTGTCATTTTACTCTCGGTATTTGTTACACCCTGATATACGTATTATAAATCATAAGGCTTGCAGCTTCTATGGCATCAAGCCATTTCTCATAAGTTCTATATTACCTATAACAAGATTCAAAGAACTGGACTCCAATTTTAAAAAGAAAAAGGATTCAAAAGACTTGAGTTGAATTTTTTTATAAAGAGAAAGATTTTAAGGACTTGAATTTAATCTGCTTCAACAATATAACATAAGGATCAATGCATGGATGAACTTAATTCTTTCTTAACTTGCAAATTTATAATTGAAATAGAAATGTCATTTTACTCTCGGTATTTGTTACACCCTGAAATATGTATTATAAATCATAAGGCTTGCAGCTTCATCCAGCCATTTCTCATAAGTTCTATATTACCCATAACAAGATTCAAAGGACTGGACTCCAATTTTAAAAGAAAAAAGGATTCAAAAGACTTGAGTTGAATTTTTTTATAAAGACAAAGATTTGAAGGACTTGGATTTAATCTGCTTCAACAAGATAACATAAGGATCAATGCATGGAATGAACTCCTTAATTCTTTCTTTTGTTTTCATCAAGACAATCACCAAACCAACTGGAGCTTTCTATAAACAAGACCATTGACAAGGCTCAAACAATTATTAGCTAGTTAGAAATCATACTTTGTCCTTCCACTTTTTAAAATCAGGCACATCATGTCTGAAAAATCAACAGGATGGGACTGAAAGAAATTCCAGGATTCTAACATAAGTCGTTTCCTTGATCCCTTAAAATGGATAACCTGCAAGAACATCTGAAATGATCAAATTCACGAACTCTCACTTTAAAATGACAAAAAAATGTAAATTTGATGAAAGAATGACTGATCGTCTTTTTCAGAGAATGTCTTCAATCAGCAGAAATTAATGGAAGTGAAATGGACAAATCAATAACTAAATAAATAATAATGCTAAAAGGATTTGCCAAAAATGGAAGTTCTAAATAACAAATAAGACATTTAAAACAATTTGACAGGATACACAAAGGGAAATTATTGATATGATCAAGTTTCTGGCTACAAAGTTTCAATGTTTTAGCAATCACATGCATTTGATTTTCTTCATTATCATATTTTGTTCTATTCAGTACTTGAACATTTCTTGTTTAGTGTTGCTTCTGAAATCGTTCAACAAAATTTCCACTTCTCATAAAGTTGCTTGCCTAGACAAAAAAATCATATAATAGCAAGGTCATCGGGAGACGAGGAGACTTCGAGGTCTCCGGTACTGGTACTGGTACCGGTACCGGTACGGTAATTTTTCAAATAGGAGACGGGGTTACTTGGAGACGGCAACTTTCATTTTATTTTATTTTTTTAATAGTTTAAAGAGTCTAACACTAAAATTAAATACAAAATTTGAAAATAGTAATACTGTAAGACTAAAGTAAATAATAATAGTAATGTCACATTAAAAATTAAAATAGACTCATAGGGTCAAAGATTTCAAAACTCAAATTATCACAATATTGTATCTCATAGACATTTGTTTTTCGAATATTGCATATGATCACCATCATATCAGATTGATAATTGCTGAGATTATCATTACATATTCAAATTTTAAATTAAAAAAAGTATAGTTTGATGCTGAATTGCCAATATGCAAACAAAAATGAACACTTTGTACAATAAACAAAAAACAGAAATATATCTAGTATTAGTATGTCAATGGTACTATCATCTACTCTACAAGTTTGTGATCATCCATCTCAAAGTCTTGAGCTATCATGCTCTCCAAAACATCATCTCTCCCAAAATATTTTAAATGATTTAATCATTTAAATTGTTGAATAAAAATAAAATTTTAAAAGTGTTTCTAATGTTTTTAAAGTTATTAATTTATTAAATAAAACATTTTAAATGGTTTAATCATTTAAATTGTCGGTGGTCTCAATTTTTGTATTAAAAACATTAAAATGAGGGCTAAAATATATAAAATTATTTAATATTATATTTTACATTTATATTTTACCAAGAGACTTAGAGGAGACTTCACTTTTTGGATTAGGAGACGGGGAGACTTCAGGGGACTTCGTCACGAAGTCTCCAACCATTTTTGAGGTCTCCGAAGACGCGAAAAGTCTCCGAGACGCGACTTTTAGGGGGGAAACGGGTCTCCTGGTAACCATGTATAATGGAAGATAGTTCAAGTATCCATTAGAAATCGTTATTTTATTTGTAATCATCTAGAATTGATATTTTGTTTTTACAAATTTATAATGAAATGCATAAACCCTCTAATATGTTTATTTTTCGAATTTTATTTTACAAAGATCCCAATGTGGTTGAGGTGAGAGCATATGTTGATTGGGACACTAAGTTGGTGCATTTGTATAACGTGAACACAATTGTTGGATATGAAATAGATAGACAGTTGTCATAGCGGCATAGCCATCTAGACTCATATATTCAAACTAATCTAGTGGTGAATCACAGAAATGGTGACAATATTAAGTGATAAATAATTATTACTTCTCAATAATCAAATACAAGAATTATGAGAGCAGCAGAGCCATCTAGACTTGCATATTCAAACTAATCTAGCAGCATAAATGGTTACATATTTAATGATAAACAATTATTACTCTTCAATAATCAAATCCAAGGAATTATGACAAATAATTGACCAACAATTTAAATATGAAAATTTTGTCAAATTGTTTGGAGAATCAATTCAAAACAAGAAAACACAAAATTAATATTCAGCAAGGCTAATGTACATGTAACAACTTGAAAGTTGATCTCAAGTATCCAACAATCCTAGCAAACTCTTCAACTAGTAAAAGATAGATGCATCTGATAATAAAGGTAATAAATCCCTGACTTCTGATATGGCTGTGGCTGACACAGATTGAATAAATCCACTTTCTAAGTAATATGGCTTAACTGATATAAATTATTCCCTCAAAGACTGGCTCATTGTGTTTCCTCTTTGAATATAATATTCAAAAACGATAGTTTAGTAGCCTCTTGTTGCTGAGTTGAATGGTACCATAGGCTAACTCACAGGCATTGAATCGTTATAAGCTGCAATTGCACAGAAGCATACTTTCTTGGGCCTTAGTTAAACTAGCTGTCATTATTGGCAGCTATTCCAAATACCAAATACCATAAAACGACTATGATGACAGCAGCCAAAGAATTGGGCTTCCTTGCATGCTATGGCCTCTCATAAGGCACAACTTCAAAACAATATCAATTCAACCATTCACCAAAATATACAGCGGTCACACATACCAATATTAGTATTTTATGTCTCCAAAGTAAATCGGCTGATTATATCAAACTTTGTCTTGGAGTTTCATGGCAGTCAATTTCTGGCATGGGTAATCAATCGGCAACAGGTAGCTAATGATATTTAGTTATAAACATGCTTCAATTATTTTTGAGTGGGTTGGTCCAACATAATAAAGCTAATCCAAAGGTAAAGACTAAATAAATAAAGCATATACTGCTTTCCACAAGATATGTGTTATGGCAACATTTGAACCAAGAATGGCCCACCAAACCAGTTCACAATTATCACAAACTGGCTGTAACTTATATAATCAACTTGTAATTTATATAATCAACTTGTAATATTTACCCATATTAAATATAGCCAAACAGCATGAAATAGCCAAGATTTTATCCTGCAGATTATACAAATATAATAAACTATATTCCGCAACTGACGAATATGAAGATTATAAACTTGCTATATTACTGAAAATACCAAACTTGAAAACCACAAACCATCTAAAAATTCTTCAAACCTTGGTACCAGCCTAGAAATCTGCAATCTTGAAATTGGTCTTTTCACAAAAATGCAATCCGTAGATGAAACCACCTCTATTCAATAAGAGAGCTTTAGTAGCGTCTAGTGGTTTAAATTTTTATTCGCTTATTATGTCTGGAAGTGATGGACAAAAATATCGAACAAGGCTGAAATGTTGAAAAGGTTTCCTAGAAGAAAGACTATGACCAAGAATTACTCCATGTAAGAAAAATGCATGAAAACACAGTCTCCATTTGATGAATAAGAAAAATGAAATCTGTGAATGTGTGTATGACTATTTACTTTACAAAATATAAAAAATGGTGATACTAGAGGGCTAAAATGATCCTAACCATAGATCTTGAGACTCTTTTCTAAAATTTATGAGTATATCTTGTTTACTAAGATCTTGCCACAACCTTGCCACATATAATTAGTCCATTATAAGCTCTTAGTAAGTAAATTCTTCTTATACACTCAAGAGGAAAGCCAATCCATAGCAATTGATTCAATGAAAGATCTAATAGAGTGACTCCAAGGAACCTATTTATAATCACTGATCACTTTTGCATACTCTTTTAAGAATGGCAGTTCCTCTACCTTCCTCAAGGGCTCACTATAAGATAAGATAACACACAGATAGGTGGGTGGGTATATAACCCAGTTGGTGGAGCAAGCGAATTCCCTAGAATTTTTAGGGGCACAAACCTTAGACCCAATACATCCAGACAAGCCCGGCCCACTCTACCATCCAGTGCTCTTCCTCTTCCATTTCAGTCGGGAACCTCTGCAGCGGCCTAAATAAGATGCATTAGGTACACTGGAGAAGTTGCCTACTATTTGGGCCCATGTATTGATCGAGTCTCTATAGAATTGTTTGAAATATCGTTATTGAAGCAAGCTGGTGTCCCCACTAGAATTTTATGGTATGGGAGACCTATCCTTAGCCCTATAATTTTAGGTATGGTAGGGTATGATCCCCTAAACAGACTTGGCCTAGCCCTAGCCCTATAATTTTAGGTTAGGTATGGTATGGGCATTATTTTAGCCAGGCCCCTCAATAATATGAAGGGGGGCCCCTACCCCTACCCCCACTACTAATGGGATGGGATGGGCATGGGTTGGGCCATTCGAATAATCCCTTATAAGCCAACGCGAAACTCCTACTCTTATTGATTCGGACCTACTGTGGACTATTCCTACATTCCAATTCATTCCTTCAGGACACCACTACTCTTCATACAGTAGGCATTTAACCGACTAAACCTACAATAGCATCTACCTCCACTTTAATCTAGACTGCCAAATTCTAAATGTAATATGGTTTCTTTTTGCCCTACTGGGCGGAATAACATAGAAATGAGGAGTAGGGGACCCAGATAGTAATCACCAACTTTTCTTGCCATTTGACCCACCCAATAAAGAAATTTGATAGGTCGGGAGGGCCCCTACTCATGGGCCCCTACTCTAGTAAGAATAACCAAACCACCACTCCCCAATATAAAAAAGGACAATTCGCACCTCTTAATTCTATGGGCCTTAGCAAACTAAAGCAAAATTCTTGAGTAGGGGAACCTGCCCCTACTATTATAATGCAACAAAAGCCATTTGACCACTTTTCTAATTATAAAGTAGGGGCAATAAGAACGTCCATAGTATATCAATTAGAACAGATGATTCCAGTAAATCCCCTTTTCAATAGTAGGCACCCTGTTGATTCACAAGCATAGGTAGGTTCATTAGGCAAGGACCTACTATTGAAAGGGGCAAGTGATAGAGGAGTTCAGAGTGCTCAAGAAAGAGGTTGGCCCATAAAGTTCTAGGGCGCTCATGAGCTGGCACTATTTTCTCTTATCAATCTTCCTGAACCGGTCGCAATAACTACGTATTTCTTGGTCTTACCCCTTTCCAGTAACTACATTGGGCCCCTAAAATTTTATAGGACCCCAAAATTTTATAGGGGAATCACCTACTAACCACAGAACTATTCTATGGCTATAGTAGCTCAACACAATGGATGATGGCCCCTATTATGCCTGGCGAGAAGTTTGGAGTGATTCTCCTTCAATGCCTTATGAATGTGAATGGATGTATAGAGGGAAGGAAGGATGGGGGGAAGGCGATGGGAAGGGGTGGGCGCTTGATCAATCAATCGCAATTTGCTACTTCTACTACCATCGCAATCTGCACGCTAATTGGTTCGCCATGCCTTTAAGAATAGTAGGTGGGTCAGACTCTCTTATCTCTCTTTTTCCGCATGGTTCGCTCTAACTATTCAACTAATAACGAGAGGGACATCCTTGATTCCAATCAACTTGTCTGTCTCAAAGGCTACTCTATCTATTATAATATAGGTAGTGCTTGGGAGGGCTACTCTACTCACTACTTGACCTAACAAGAAAGGGAAATCGAAACCCAGCCAACTCCCTATAGATAGTAAGACACGTTTGCTTATTTGTTCGTATTACTCATTTGATCTTATAATCAATCTTTGTAATAGATTAAAAAAAATACTTAATATACAATTGTCCTCAATGATATTAACATGTTCTATTCCGTTATAACAAAAAAAGGTATATTGCATCTTTTTTGTCTTAATCAAATAAATGATCAAAATAACAATGGGCAACTTAGTATTATAGCTTATCCGAGTTTGGATGAAAAGTTTTATAAAAATCATGGGTGAAACATGAACCTTGTGTGTCAAGATCCCATTATATCAGTGAAAAAGTTAGTTTTGGAACAATGCGGGAGTTCAATTAATAAAATAACTTTATTAGTCATCAACTTTAAATTATAACATAAAGTTGCTTAGTCAGAAATGAAATTAAAGTAAAAGAAAAGAGATGAAGACATGGAGATTGAATATTATAAAAGGGGTTTTGGATTTCATTTCATGCAATTGGATGCATTTTGATATTAATGGGAGATGTGGGGTTAGAAGTGTGGAACCGACAGTTTCAGTTTTTTTCAATTGAAAGAATTCAGAGTTCTTAACAGCATTTGCACTTTGAATTGGTGTTGAGTCGGCCAGTGAATTGTGTTGGAAGTCGTTTAATTCAGAACCATGATTTGAGCTTATATGGTGATCAATTTGAGAGAAAGTTCTTCTTTTCTTGATACAGCATTTAATAGATAAGTCTGGAGGATTATTTGGATGCAGATCGCGGCCCTTAGAGGTCTACATTTGGAATTATAGACAGCCACCAATCATATGCACACAACAGGCAAGGTTGAGAGGGTTTTCCAAACAGCTCAAATATGCTACTTAGCAAATTCAAGGTGGAGAAATTCGAAGTCAGGTTCCTAATTAGCTGCAATTTAATTTCAGAATTCAATAAAAAAATTCCTCTTGCATTGTATATGATTTCTCTCAATAATAAAAGCATCTAGTTAAATGTTTCAGAAATTAATTTCATAATTTCCTGATTATGCAAAGTTCTTACGTGTCTAGCAACATTTTTCAAGGAATGCTTATTTGTTTCAAAAATCAGTTATATATCTAAATTGCAAAGCAAATTAGTATTCTGGAAAAGTTAGAACCAGGAAAGAGTTCTTACACTACTGCATCTATTTTAAGAATCCACTACAAAATCAAAGTATCATCATCACTTTGCATACTTTGTTGAATTCAATAAAGGAGATCATATTAATATTCAAGTGTCTTAAAAGTTCACTACAACACAATGCAAGAAGCCATTAATCACCAATTGTTAGACAACCAATACTAATCGCCACTCACCACTAATGGTCTATAGTTGCTGCCAACTAGCCATTAATGGTTTATTTAACTACCAAAACAAGCCACCAGCACTTGACTATTAAGTTATTTAAGAGCTTACTAAAATTTACAACTAGCCACAACACTTCGTCTCCAAGGACAAAGTATAGTTCTTTTAGACTATTAACATTACCTTTGCCAAACAAATTTGGGATTTTTCCCCTCTATATATGTGTTTCAGTATTTGTGTGTATATACATATATTTAGCATGTTTGCAGTATCAAATGTGAGGCCAAGCATGACCAAAATAGACAGCTAATAAAATAAAAATTAAAAATACACACTATCATAAACAGAACATCAACAAAATAGACTTAAAAATATGTTGGAATCTTCATGGCAATTTAAATTACATTTATAGGAAATGGCTTGAAGTTTTAACTTTTGGTGCTATAAATCATGGAAAAGTGCTTTCAATCCCAACTAATTTAACTTTGGCACCACCCTTCTTCATGCTTACATAACCAACCTCGCAATATTTGCACACCCAATAGAAAACTCTGCCAAAACTGATTGAAATAGATGTTCTGAAAATTTAATGTCGACTTTAATGACTTGTCAAAGAAACATGATGGTTGAACCCAACCAAAGCAAACTAATGGAGTATGGTGATGGCATAATATCTTGGACACTCCCCATTGTAATCAGGCTACATTTTTAAAAGGAAAATGGATCTAAAGTTTGTGAGTACTAAATCGCATTGGACAAAAATATTTGATGGCTGAGCCATATGGAGCCATATGGGAAAAAGAGGTGGAGACATGTGTCAGCCTTGCCACCTTTTTAAGTTTTGGGCAAAACTTATCATTTCTAACCCAACTTAAAACTTGAGTAGAACTTTTAAGTAAACCAAAGTCTGCATGGAGTCTTGCCAAGGCCAAACTATAAACTGTCGTAGCAAACTTTGGCATCTAATGCAAGAGTTGGGTTTGGTTTAGCCATATATAAAGTGCACCCGAATAGAATTTCTATCATCTATTGCCATCTTTTGTAATTCAATTCAACCAATCTAAATGTCTGATTACACTTTATGAACATAATTCCTTAAGCCCTTTGCCACTTCACTTCAACTTTTCATACTAATGTCATTCAAAAACATTCTTGATTCTACTAATCATAATGTTTTTTCTTTTGAATGTCTAACCTTACTAATTTTGATTTTCTACCCTACTAATCTAGAAGTTTGTTCTTCTACTCAAACCTACTTTTCAAATACTGGTTTCGAGATTATTGATGACAACGAGAGAAGAACAATCAATTTTCCAGCTACATACATTCTATCCTTCTCACTCATCCTGATGATGGATCATAGAGTGTGATCCGAAACATTGATGCTAAATAAAAACACACAATGTAATGACCCCTACCAATAGGCCACTAAAAAACTTCTAATGCTGAACTGAGAAATTTTGTCAAACACTTGGCATGCAACTGACGACTACTACTGAAAGTAAATGCTGAATATACGAAATTGCTCAAAACCATATGCCATTCATATATCAATAATTTGCAACAATGCCATACATATTTCAGCCAATAATATGATTATCAAACCCTAGGTTGGCAAAATAGATAATCTAAAATTTACAATACTCTTTCACTTGCAAAATCCTAGCCTTCCTTTCATTCCAATAATGCCAAATGACAAACAAAGACAAGTACAATGTAAAATAGTAAAGTGCTGAAGCTATATTTTGTACTTAGATGAAAACATACATTTCTCAGAAAATATGTCAAATGCCAAATGAGAAGTGAAGAACCTGATTATAGATGGCTGTAATAATTTTTACCAATGCTGAAGATGCCAACACTCAAGCCAAAGTCACCCCAAATCTGAAAATGTACTTCTTTGCAAATTTTTGAAAATGTTTAAGAGTTTTGAAAAATTCCTTAAAAATAAATCATGGCATTTTGGAACTCCAAAATGCACCTATCTATATCTCCTCAACAATAGAAATCCGATCCAAAAATACCCAGAATGATATGCTGAGTAATGAGAAAGATATGAACAAAAATGTGGTTCCAAAGCCCTATCTTGAAATTCTGAAAATTGGATCAGACTTGTAGCAAAAACGAACCAGCAGCTATAGATCTTTCCTCCACCACAATTAAGCCTTCCAAAGATGTCCTGCAATCAATCCATGACTGAAAATGAATAGTCCTCAGAAAATGCCCTCCTATAATTTCGGGTCTGCTAAAAGAAGCCTCCTAAAATTTCAGATCTGCTAAAAATGGCTTCCTATAATTTTGGACCTGCTAAAAATGGCCTCCTATAATTTCGGCCCTGCTAAAAATGCCTCTTGAAATGTTAAAATGCTGAAAATGGCCTTAAGCCCAATGATGCCCTAGCTGAAGTGACTATAGTATCACCTCCAAATGTGCAACCCTTCAAAGGATATTTCACCTCCTCAGTTATGCAAAATCCTTAAGAGACTTCGTTCCTAAAGAAAAAATGATAATCTGCAGACCAAGATGGCCCCACAAATGCTCAAAGAGAAAAGTCATGTAAACTCAAGTTATGGGATGTCCAAATGAGAGGCCAAGTACTCTATTTATTCACTTCTCTAAGTAGCCACTAGAACCTCTACAAGTATCCATAAAATATTCTTATGAAATCACTTTATAATGCACTTTTATATAAAAAGTAACTTTATAAAATAAAAAGTGCAACTCAACTCAAAATTATAACAGTTGGCCCCGCATAACACACAATAATAAAAATATAATAAATACCATCTCTCCAAGAGCAAATAAGACCATCCAATCCCCAAATAATCATCAGAAGTGACTCTCTCACCAAAACCATCTGCCTACGAGAGTCCATGATAGGCAAATCCACTGAAAAATGACATGTCACTAAAGAGGGGACATGACACACAATCGAATCCAAAAAAATATTTGCTCTGAATTATGCATTGTGGAAATCTGATAATGTTAATATATACATGAAACAAAAGCAGAACTTTTATGAACTCAACCGAAGTCTACTTAGGGTCTTGCCAAAGCCGAACAATAAACTGTCTTAATCAGCTTTGAGATCTACTACAAGAGTTGGGTAGGGCTTTGCCATGTACAAAGTGCAACCAAAAAGAATTTATATCGATCATTACCATCTTTTGGAAGACAAGAAAAACCTCCAAGCGAACAATTCAGCCATTGTAAATGTGTAATTATGCTTTACTAGCATAATTCCTTATGGACTTTACCACTTCACTTCAAATTCTCATACCAATTTCATTCCAAAACCTTCTTCGCTCTACTAATTACAACATTTTGTCTTTTGAATATCTAGAATTTTACATCCCAAATTTTGACCTAATTTTAAATTTGCTCATAGCCGTTATATTGAACAGATTTTTCTTTCATAATCATGTGAAGTAGGTAGATATTTATAGCCAGTGTATTAACTGTTAATGAAGATAGTCGTTATCCATTATTTGTCATGTGATGTTTAACAGTTGCTTGATTTTGAAATTATGGTTAATAATTAAAATTATTTTTGTTTATATGAAAATTATTATGAAACTTGTTACTCGTGGAAGTATTGCACGGGTGATTGCAGGAGAAGATGAAGGGGGGAAGCATTGCTAAATGGGATCAACGGAATGCGATACTAGCTTAGTCCAGTCATCAAGATTGATAGGTATGACCTTAAATTGTCTTGGTAAGGACCTAGTGACTTGAACATCAGGATACGACTAAAGGACCCACATGAGCTATTAAATAAACAATTTAATTAAAATATAATATGTACCTCAAAAGATTTTGAATGATCTTTCACCATATTATTTATACCTATACATAGATATAAAATAAAATGACCCCATAATATTATTTTCTTTATAATAAAATGATACCACCTCACAAATACATCTATGTGTATGATAGATATAAACCATAATATTTTCAATTTTTAACCTTCAAATCTTCTTCCATCCTTTTATTTTTTTCTTGCTTGTAACTGATTGAACACTTGGCACATTTATTTGGCGTCCAAGAGCAGAGACATTTCTTTTATGTTACGGCTTCTTGGAAGCCAAAGAGTCCTTTACACTTTTATATATTATAAGGTCGGGAGAGATGGGGACATACAAAAAAATCACATTTTCGACTTCCTTTATTATTCCTAATTTCTTTGGTCATTTCCAACTTCCATCTACAACCCAATACTCTGCAAACACCATTCGAATCTCTGCAAATTCCATTGCAAACCTCTGCATTTTATAGCAGTGCCATTCTTGTCACAATCTGCCTTATATTAATCCTTCCTTGCTGAAGTTGTGATTGTATTTACAAACTGTGGTTACGCTTGGGAAGCAAATCGAACAAGAGCTGATACATAAGCGTCTAGCAAGGCTCCAAACATTTCCAAAATTAGATCAGGTTATGTGGCCCATCAACCTCCAGTAATGTTATGAATTTTATTATCAGCTACTATTGTATATTGAACTCCTTAGTAGTAGGCAGTTGTATAATCATGATGCTTAAGTATCACCAATTTGACCCTCTTAAGGAGTTGTTATCAAATTAATAGTAAAGTATCTATGACATAGAATTGTATTTTATATATACCATTAATAATCAAAACCAAATGATATTTTCTACAAGTCTTAAAGAACATATTTTTTCAAACCATTGAAGGTGAAAAGCTGGAAACATATAATATTCATGATTCAGTTGAGAATCAACAGACAAAGCCAGAGCACCTAGGACTCACCGGCTATATAGCCATGAAAAAGGTGAAGAGGTGAGATGAAATCTGCAATGACATAGAAGTGAAATCAAATATGATACAATAAATCTAAATATTTTTATTTAATAGCTCATTCCATATTGTTGTTTCCCTGTTGTCAAGTTGAGCAGTAATGATCGAGTCATTGAACCCATCAGAAAAACCTTGGCCAAGGTCGTATAAAGGCATGTTTTCCAATTTAAGATCACTTGATGTTAGTGGTGTCGGTTATTCAAAGATGTTCGTCCATAACTATGCAGAGATTCTAAACACCGGAAAGCTCAGGTGGCTAGACTAAAAGTATCCCAAGCTTGATCCTGGAGTAGGGAGGGTCTTTCTAATTCAATAGATTGTGTAGGGATAAGGTTGGGAGGTTAAACCTAAGTCAGTGCTTCTCCTCTTACTAAAAGCCGAGGCTTCCACAACCAACTAAAGACTCACTGGATAATACTTGTATGTTTTCTTTTCTTCTTTTCATGTTAAGCATTTACTTTCCTTGTATGTAAAAAAAGATAATCGTTATTATAGTTATAGTTAAATTCAGTTAATTGATCATTGATACAGTTACTTCAATTAATCATTATTTTAGTCATTTTAGTTGATCAATGATATAGTTATCTCAGTTGAACATAGTTATTTCAGTTAATCGTTGGTAGTTAAACCAGTTAATCTCCTTAAAGGAATTTAGTTATTTGTTCAATAATTTATAAATCATCTTTGTTTTGTTATGAGAAACCATTTGTTACATAGAATCTACCCTTAAGAATTTTGATTTTCTGCCCCACTAATCCAAAAGTTTGTTATTCTACTAAAACTGAGCCCTCAAATACCTTTTGCTGATTATTGATAAGAATGAGGAAAGAATGATCAATTTTTCGGCTATTTATACATAAAATGATGCTATATTAATGCTGGTCAACACTGAATTGAACCCTATAAGGCTAGGACAACCCTAATTCAAAAAAAAAATTTACTTTATTTGAAAAAGATCCAAGGGTATAACAATTGGATTTGTCTAGGGACCTAATTGTGACCGATGTTAAATATATAGATAGTATGGTCAAGCTTACATCTAAATCCCTAACCCAAACAAAACCTAAATGAACGAATACACATCATGGAAAAGGGGAAAGCCCTACTAAAAAATTCTAACGTAGAAAACAAAACCACTTACCTACCTATAGAAATGAAAGAACAATCTAAGTAGGAAAACCATTTATAGGCTAAAAGAAATAGAAATCCGTACATTTGATTTGAGAATGCAACAATTGCAGTGCACATCCTCAAAGCCTTCTCAAGATATCTTTTGTGGTTCAAGGTTTAAAAAATGAATGATCCTACAAGCATAACTCAACCACAAACTTATCTTCTATAATTGGGATATTCTTGTAAATGATTGCAGCTTTGATCCAATGATTCCGATCAATGAAATCAAATGTTTGAATGGATTATCGGCCTTGAACATTTGATATCCATCATTCATCATTCACCATTATTATCATGGAGCATCATTATTATTGGAAATAAATTATTAAACAAATATATATATATTTATATATATATATATATATATATATATATATATATATATATATATATATATATATATATATATATATATATATATATATATATATATATGATGTTATACATATATTATCTCTTTATATATTATGTGTGCATGTGAGTGTGTGTTTAAGTACACTATATTTATGAGATATATTATACATATGCATACATATAAAATTATTATCATAATCATGATAATACATTGAGAAAATATTATTTGTGATATATGTTAAAACAATAACTAATGTGAGTTAAGATATTAACAAGAGGCATGTCTCCACGGGAAAAGCATATTTATAGTTTTTATTTGATAGTTATTTTAAGATATTTTTAAATACATATTGATTTTTTGACAATCTTTTATAGTTTAATTATTTCAGTTCTTTCTATTTCTCTAATAGTAATCACTTTTACTACAGATCTTTAAATATCATGATGTCATTTTCAAATTTGTTTTAATAATAGTCATTTTTATACAAGACAAAAATAATTTTATTGCAAGTTCATTACATCCTACTCAACTTCAGAAATAAAATGAAATAATAAAAACTTGTACTGGTTACCTTAAAAAATGACAGCCTTCATTATTCTTTATTGATTTACATTTCAATACACTCTACATATTTATATCTCACTATTAGCTTAACCAGTGAACCTCTTTTTGTTACAAGTATTAGTTATATAATTAATCTTAAATGTCCCAAAAACAAGACATTACACAGAAAGAACTTGACATTACAATTGGGTCTTTTAGCGGAGTTTTATATGTTGGAATTCCTCTGTCCTTGATGCAACAGGTGATTAATTAAGTCAAACACGTCCTTAGAAGATGTTGACATGGCATGTTGGTTAAATGACTCACGACATGGAAAAAACACAGAATAATGGGGTCGTTTCATTCAGACAGCAATTATGTTTAATGTGATTGTGACACTTTCTTAACTCATGATTATCCTTTGATTGACTTTTGGTTAAAATGTTGAGTTGTTTTACTTGCCAATAACAAAGCCATGTGTTGAGAAACTATGGCGGATTCCAAATCAGGTTTATTTCCATTAAGGAAATTCATGCGTTTGAAAGGGACTTTTATTCACATTGTTCATTTTGTAACCCTACTTTGAGGGCTGCCGCCATGAAAGGAGAATCTATCATGTTGTGAAGCTTATGGTTAGAATTTATTTTTGGGTTTTAACTATGTTGTAGAGCTGCATGAGAGAAACTAAATGATGGTATTTTTGAGAAGAATGTGCGAAAACTATAAAGGTATTCAGCTACAGAGGGTTATATTTTTCAGATCTTGATCTTTGGTTTAAGATTCTTATTACAGTATTTTATCCTTACTTCTTGCTCAGTTAAAGAAACACTCTCTGGTTTTATTTGTTGTAATGAATTTATTGCAAAAAAATCAGCTTCACTAAATATGATGGACTGGTTTGTTCTTTTGTTTGGTATGCGTAGGAGCATGTTTGGAGAATACATAGCCACAAAGTGGACATTCATATCTCTATCTAAAGAACAGGTATTGCTCTTATCAGTTTCAAGTATGGCCATGAATATGAAAGGTATAGAGGTCTTTAGTTCAAAAGAGAATTTGCTTCTTCAAAGGGACAAAGATTTTTATGTTTCTGCTATAGTTTAATAGAAAAGATATTTTCCTCTTGAGATTCTTTCAGTATTATTTTGAAGACCATGAAATGATTTTGCGACTTTTGTTTCTCATACAACATGAGAGCCATTGTGACTTAAAATGAAGTAGTTCATTTTATAAAGTGTTGGGAGTTCCTGAAACTGTCAAATCAGTTACTGAAAGAATATACTTGGTGCTCGTTCTTCTTCCATCTGGAGTATGAATATAATTTTTGTGACACTTATTGAATTATCATGTAGTTGTAGTTGATAGTTCATGAACACAAAGCATTCACATTGGATATGTGTTACCACATGGAATTCGAGTGAAGCTCGGTTCAATAATTTGTTTGACAGCAACCTTGATGTTGGTTTTAG
Organism: Cupressus sempervirens; assembly: GCA_028749045.1. Classification (NCBI taxonomy): domain Eukaryota; kingdom Viridiplantae; phylum Streptophyta; class Pinopsida; order Cupressales; family Cupressaceae; genus Cupressus; species Cupressus sempervirens. Next base: position 522,743,423 of record CM053792.1, read on the forward strand.
AAACATTCTTCATTTGAAGTTAACACTATCAGAGGTTTTGGTTGAATATTGATTAAAATTTGTAACAGTTACAGTCAATTAACTGATATTCAAAACATATTCATTGTAATACGCTAAAGTGTATCCCTATTTAAGGGAGCGTAGGTTTGTGTGCAAAATAAGCATGAAGTAACAGAGACATTCCTCCTTATATATGGAACATTTGAATCTTTTTTTAAAGCTGCGTCATAAAATTACTTGTACATATAGGTATATTAAGTTAAACGCATATAGTTGCATGTATTTATAATATTGGAACCAAAATACAAAAGAAGAAAAGAGGGTTGCAGCCCTGAGGACTTCTAGCTACAGATGTAAAGAAGAGTTGTGATTCAATAAAATGACAGGTTCCAATGGAGTGGTTTTTTCCCTATGAGACAACCAAAAGGTTTTGAGGGTTTCCCACTCAGCACAAATCTTGTGTCTCTATCTTTTGTGAGTTGCAATCATTTGCTCTAATATCTTGCATTTCAAATTTTGTGATCATATAATTCTATTGTGGATGAATGTTATTTATGCATTTCAATTCTGGTTAAAAGGCTTTTAAGTTTTGAAATCTCTCCTTTTTTTTTCAACCCCCTCCCCCCCACTCTCAAAAAAACATCTACTTCCAACACTATCCCCCAAACATTGATAGGAAATTCCATTCATGTCCTACGACTTTTCTAAAGTGTTTGCTAATATATGACTTAACCTTAAGTAGCTTTCTTCAAGCTTTTTCGTTTATGGCTTCTTGGCTTGCTCGTCGATGTCTAATTCATTGTGAGATTTATTTAGTTTTCTTATATGTCTTTTCTACTTTTGTGGATTGTTGAACCTATAACAAGAAACTAATCGTGATAATTGGCCTTCAAATAGCCATTTGTGCCCTTTTGTCTCCAAATAGAAAAGATATCGGAGGTGCATTGTGATGTGTACCATGATTTGGATATTCCACAATAAATTAAGTCAGAATGACATTGAAAAATAAATGTAAAATCAAAGGGGGTGAGCAAAAAAATGCTGCCACATCCTTTACCCAAGACTAATAAATGTTCTTTGAAAGTAATGGAACAAGTCTCCTTTACAAACATCAGATTTTATGCGCAAACCAAGATGAGCTGATTAATAGACTATAGGTTCCATGTTAAAATCTGGATTAAAGGTGCTCACAAATGAACATTCAAACATCGATAAAGTTATTTAATATAATATCATTTTCATATCAAATAGGATATCACTCATAAATTTAAATATTAACGCTCAAGTCAAACTGGATTGATAAAATGCGGATTAAAGGTGCTCACAAATGAACATTCAAACACCGATAAAGTTATTTAATAGAATACCATTGTCATACCAAATAGGATATCGCTCATAAATTTCAATATTAACACTCAAGTCGAACTAGATTGATAAAATGTGGATTTAAGGTGCTCACAAATGAACATTCAAACACCGATAAAGTTATTTAATAGAATACCATTTTCATACCAAATAGGATATCAATCATAAATTTAACTATTAACACTCAAGTTGAAATAGATTGATAAAATGTGGCTCAAAGGTGCTCACAAAGGAACATTAAAAAACCGATAATGTTATTTAATAGAATACCATTTTCATAGCAAATATGATATCGCTCATTAATTTAAATATTAACACTCAAGTCGAACTGGATTGATATAATGTGGATTAAAGGTGCTCAGAAATGAACATTCCAACACTGATAAAGTTATTTAATAGAATACCATTTTCATACCAAATAGGTTATTCCTCATAATTTTAAATATTTATACTCATTTTAAACTAGATTGATAAAATGTGGATTAAAGGTGCTCACAAATGAACATTCAAACATGGATAAAGTTATTTACTAGAATACCATTTTCATACCAAATAGGAACTCCCTCATAAATTTAAATATTAACACTCAAGTCAAACTAAATTGGTAAAAAGTGGTAGAAAAGTTTGTATTAAGGAATCCACCCTATCCTAGACATATCAAATTTGCTTTATGATTCTATGCGCTATCAATTATGAAAAAAATTAGTTTCCAAAAACATACGATATTTTTCAAAACATACTAAGTAGAACTCCAGTAACCTAAAAGGATTAAATGCATTTACTGAAGGCTATCGTCAAGTCTTTTTTGCTTTTTTTAGTTTGTTAACCTATACTTGATTTTTTAAGTCTTCAAAGTCCCTTTTGACATTTTTGAGTGTTTATTTTGATTGTTTTAATCTTTTACTTTCCTTCAATCTCTTCCTTTTGGTTTTCCCTTTAGCTTATGTTTTTAAGTGCCTTTATCACTTCGGTGATTTAAGTGACCATAGTGCACTTTATGTTATAATTTAAGGTTGAATTGCTTTTTGATTTTTCACTCAAGTGACTATAGTGCACTATATAGTCTAATTTAATGTTGGGTTTTACTTTTAATGTTTTACTGTACAACATTTTAGTGAAATGTTACTTTTTGAATATATGTACACATAATATGTAAATTAGATATTGTAAATACTGTATTTGACCTATTTAAGTGATATTTTCTCAGTAATCAATTAAACATGTGCTAAATAGAAAACTTAAGTGATGCAACTTCATTACGTCTTTTTTGAAATAGGTTACATGCAAATGCATCTAGATAATGAGATTTTCCTCTGAAATACAAATGCAAGTGACCAAAATATGTCAATACCTCCCAAGAGTGTGATTTTGGCTTTGGATGCCATGAGCATGTAAAAATATTGAACATTAAATAAGCTTGAAATTTTTATCTTTGTTGCAAATGCAAAGCTCTTCCATCTCGAAAACGAAATTGCATGCAAAGAGGAATCTTCAGAGTTGTCAAATCTGAGTCAAATGCATGAGGTATGTCTTACTTTTTGTTTTTAGTGTTTGTATATATCTTGTTGCTTGGTTTGATTTGTTTTTGTAGAAAAGTTGAGAATTTCCACCCAAGAATGGAAGTGCATATACATGCTTTCATCTTCCATGCCAATCCATTTTCCAAATGCATTGCAACTCCCATATTCTTTAATAACCACCCCCTTTTTTTGTTTTTTGAGCAAACTTGTAGACTACTAAGTATTATCAATTAGAGTGTTATTTTCAACATGGCATATTGACAAACACTTAACAAACATACAACAATAAATATGCAAAGTCTAGAACCTCCTTATTTGTTGATAAAACATTGATTTTGCAATAGAAATGTTTACATACAATTGCCTTATAGGCTGCAGCAAATATTCAGATTGGTATTTAACAATTACAATGCCTAAAATGAACAGTATGATGGAAGGAACCTAGAAGTAGATATTGTAGTGTCTTGCAGAGAAAATGGCAGCGTCCCAACCTTTAACTGGCGAGAGTGGACATGAAACTCAATGCAACTCTGTTCATGCACTGGAGCAACACTATTCACGACACTGTAGCAATTTCACTATTCACGGTACTGTAGCAAAATCATTATTCACGATACTGTAGCAAAATCACTATTCATTCACACTGTAGCAAAACACTGTTCACGCCCACTATAGCAAAAACACTATTCACGGTACTATAGCAAAAACTTTATTCACACGCACTATAGCAAGAACACTATTCACGCATATTGTAGCAAATGTTATTCATGGTTGCATGACCTGAACTTCAGAGCTCTTATATTATGTGTGAAATCACCAATAAATTCCACTGTATTTCTTGAATGAAAACACCCGATAATCCTCCTATGTCTTTCAACAATGAAGAGTATGCTAGCAAACATGGATTTTGTCCTCCGAGCTCAATAAATAGATTTCCCAGAAATCCAATAGCATAATCGTAATATCATCCAAGCATACCCCAACTCATTCTAGCCAAGAGAATATAAAGTCCCCAAGAAGTCGACTTCATTTGCATAAGCAATGTGTGATAAATGGGAAATGCCTTTTTAAAACAACTTTATAATAAAGTGATTTGATAAGTTTTTTATTTAATTATCACTTTATAATTAAGTAAATTAACTTTGGTATTAAAATCATATAAGAGTCGATCTCAAAATACCATGTATGATAGCTCATCGAAAAGAACTCAACCAAATCCACCAAGCTGGACATTGAAAATTTACATATCACTTGACTCCCACTGACTTACTAAAAATAGTAACTCCTGAAAATATTGCCAAATGAGCTCCCTAATCACTTCATTAGCCTATGGAAGCTCTTGGCATAGGCTAATCAATTGACCTTGATGGTCACATTAAGTAGGGGACATTACAATCCGCCCCCCTTGAAATTGCTTGTCCTCGAGCAATCTCAATTCTTGATGCTGCAATATCTGCTCTTGTTCCCAAGTAGCATCCTCCTCTGGCAGGTTTCTCCACTTAACCAAGTATTCTTTAACTACCTTGTTCCTAAGAGTCCTCTCTCTAGTACCCAGAATAGCTTCAAGGACCAACACAAGCTTATTCTCCTCATCCAACAGTGGCAAATCTATTGACCCTGATGATCACATTAAGTACGGGACATTACATCTTCCTACATATGTAATTGCATCTTCAACACCTGATTGCATATTTACCTCAAGTAAATATGGTGCATTTTTACCACATGTAATCACCTCTCATAAACTCGATTTTGGTAAAAGGTCACACTTTTAAATATGAAAGTTGTCATTTTCACATTTTCATATGCATCCAACTTGCATTCTTGACCATTCAAACAAAAGCCCTACTTTCCTATATGCAGTCCATCATTCTAAACCTGATTTTGGCCCTTTCTGTCCAAAATACATGATGTCACGATCATTTCCAACCATCAAATGTGTTCTATAAGTAAATAATCCATGCTTCGAACACCCATTTTTCACAGATCCGCCATTGCAACTCAAAATCTAAAAAGCCTTTAAGGATCCAATTTGTTTAGATGATGTATTTACTCCTTGGAATTTTCATGTTGTAGCACAAGATATATCCACGCCTCCAAAGGCCAAAGGAAAAATGAAATATCAATATGATAAAGAGCTAGCTCATGCAACTTCGTCACATGTTTCATCTACTCTTGATTAAATCTCACATACAGAGATTGGTCATGCCGACATAGCCAATTTCTTGCAGAGGCTAAAAACTTCTTCCAATAAAGATATGCAGCATATCAAGAGGAGTCATACCTAGTGTCTACTTTTCCTATGGCAGCCTTTCAACCCAAGCTTGTCTAGGAATGTGCGAATCATTTTAGCCTCAAGTCAAACACAGTTAGATGGTAAAGTGCTTTTCAACCTAGGTCCAAATGTAATTGAACAAATCTTCAAAGTCCCTACAACTTCAAAATGTGTGGATCTGTCCAAGGAAATGTCTGTACGATTGTGGAATTAGTGTAAGACAGATTATGAAAGGCATACAAATGATAACTGGATGGTTAATAAGAGATCAAATGTCTCTAGATGGCCAAGAACAATACACAAATTTGACTTCTCTCTAGAGGTAAATGATTTGATAACTCTTTTAAGCAAAATCTGTAGTCTCAAAGAATCCAATCACTTTGAGATCTAGATGATTAAGTTCATCTATCAGATTTTTAAAAACAAAGAACCCATCTTTTGGGGGGTTGTCTGAACAGCTGATTTGAGTGGGGACGCATCCTCATTCCTCATGAATTTGTACTTGGTTTATATTGTTGCGGCTATGGGGATGTTCTCAAGACTCTCTACTAAGCGAGATCGGTCTTTGGTTCCCATCTAGAAGTATTATGATCAGCTCACACTAACACAAGCAAGCATCACCAGAGGATGGTGCACAATGCTTTTTCACGCATTTCAGGTTCCTTGTCAACAAAGAGTTGGCAATCAAAAGAGTATTAAATGAAGCATGGGAGAGCGTAAATCACTATGGCTGCATTTTCTTGCAATTTCCAACTTTCACCTACTTGAGAGTTGGTTATTTTGAAGGAGAGCCATACACACTACCGAGATATCCTAACGATAGGATAATTCCCATGGAAATGGCTAAACAACTCATGGAAGTGCAAATATACTGAACCAACCAGCACAGGCTAGGTTCAGCATTACCAATGCCAAAGCTCTCCAAATTGGTCGATATGCACTTACCTCGGTGTATAAAGCTATGGAATCCAAACTTCAACTCATTACATTGAAGAAGTTCAAGGCTAGCTTTGACTTCGACAATAAAGGAATGCAATCAAAGATAAAAAGGGCATTCACCCATGTTCATTGTTTAGAGGATGTGTGGATTGACTTACGTACTAAGGTAGATATTATCAAGATGGACTACTATAGGCTTACTTTGTAGCAAATCATCAACCTCAACATGATTTAGATTCTAGAACGGGTTGTGATTGAAGATGATGAAATACAATTGGATTCAGAATATCACAATACCCAACTTGAAAAGCTCTTTCCCATTCTTGTTCAACGGCAACAAAAGCAAGGAACTTCTATCTTTGATAGATTCCAATCTATTTTATTGAATACCAACAAATGGTTGAAAAGCAAAGGTCTTAAAAGTGTACATCCGCAGGTTGGAGTAAATTGTAGTCATTTTGAAACCGTTGGAAGGAAATCTCAAATGGAGATCAAGAAGGATGGTTCATCCTCCTCAGAGCCACCTCAAGCTCACACATTTAAGCTCGAAGGTCGAAAAGTTGCGATTCCACCCTCAGATTCTTCTCAAGCACCCCTTCAAGCGCAAGAATCAGATGAAGAAGAAGAGGGAGATAATAATGATCATATCTCCTTCACAGCCACCAACCAACCAAGAGTTGTCTAACCAAGAGTTGTCTACCCAAGAAGAACCATTCTTGGATGTCGTAGACAATGATTGTGAAAGTTGTAGCTTCAGTTGGATTGATTCGATCTAATATACATTATTGTTATTGGTAATCTTCATTTCCTATATATAGTTATCCATGTTAATAATATATATTATTGTATATAATACATATATATAATTGTATATAATATATATTATACTATATTATATTATATTATATTATATTTTATATATATATCGTTATACATATTATTATTATTCATGTTAAAATAATATTGTTTTAATGATGATTACACCATAGAGACATGTCTCCTCTCATATTTATATGAGATCTATGTTACCCGAGGACGCATTTTCGGCAAAAATTGACCTCATCCCCACGTCCCCCCGTCTCGGAAACTCGAAAACTTCCGGAAACCTTTCCCTTGGCTGTCCCATAAAATTAATATTTTAGTTTTGATAATTTGTTTGATTTCCACTCTCATGTGAACTCTAAAGTTAAATTATTTAACACAAACATTATATGTTAAGGTTCTATAATTTATATAAGCATGTGTTATCCATGTTTTTATATAAATATTTGAAATTTCCGTATATATTTTAAATTTTTCCTACTTTTTATATAGTTGTTCCCACTGTTGTCCCCTCCGAGAAAAAAAAATCCGTCCCAGAAACCCGTTTCCCTGTCCCCATGTCCCCACGTCCCGAAAACCTACGGTAACATAGTATGAGATCCCAATCTGCATTTGGAGATTATCAATAACAATGGCCATGATTCTACATTTGTGGAAAATGATCTTAATTTTTCAACATGGTATCAGAGCTGGGTTGTAAATGTAGAAACGAAGATGAAAATGACAAAAGTCTCATCAAACACTGTCTCATAAGCTATATTCAATTACCTCCATTGCATTCGAATTCGATATATAATAATAATAATAAAGAATAGCATATTAAATAAACAAACCTTTCCCCAAGACACATCCTCTCACTCGCACCTTTTCAAAGCCTTGCTAGTGATATTTATAGAGGTACGAAAGAACCAATAAAGGGTGTGAAGGAAAATCGGATAAAAGGGTGCAGAGTATGAAACGAAGATCAGAGAAAAAAAAGCATCAGCACCAAGTGGATACACGGATCCACATCTCGTTGTTATCAAGACCCTGCACCAAATATCATCGGATCCTGCATCAAGATCAGATCGGAATCTCCAGTCAGCATTACGTCGAATAAAACACATTCAAGCAAGAGATTATTATCACTGAGCTTCGGTGGGCATAAGCAGACTTCAATATTTCATTCGCAATAAAGACGTGGACAAGGGTAAGGAGAGTGACGACAGCACAAGGTAATCAGACAGCGGCATCCAGAAGGACATGGATTCTGCACAGGGAGCATTGTCATCTGATTGATGTACGTAGTATGCCAAGTAATGTTAAAAGATTAATGGTAATATAATAAAGGCCACCCGCGTATATAAGAAGGAAGTAATAATTAAGTTTGGGGTTTGAATCACCCATTAAGTAAAAGGGATGTTAAACTAGAGATAAGAGAAGATATAGGAGAGATTTCCTAATTTCAAATATATTTCTTATCCTATATACAAATTCGTTATTTCCAGAATTTGGGATCCTTTGAAAATAAGTACAAATCCTGTATATTTCTACATATTGGATGAATATTTGAAGTTATTCATAAGCCTTAAATTGGAACTAAGGAAGATTTGAAGTACATTCCTAAACGGGACATTACATTACCACTCTGGGAGTAAGTGGATTCTTTCCTAAAACAAGACGAAAGAATATTGGTAACACCCTTACAAGTATCTCTAAACTTCTTGCTTACCTTGAGTTGATCCAAGGAACAATGAGAAGGGGGAGCCTTCCCTTTAAGGTAGGAGAGACTATGTCTCACACGGTGTGGTTAGTACTCTTGTTTTGCAACAAATTTTATACAAACTGTCACTGCAAAATATGCACCCAACAAGATCAAGAAGTTCATGAATGCTAGTGCTTTTATTCTAAAAGCTTGCATTTATCATTTTGACAAAGTACAAGAGCTTGATAGACTAATTAAGGAGAGTAAGGATGAACTATCAAATAAGAAAAGGCCTTTGATTTATAAAAGGGACTTGGTTCTTATTTCATGAATTAGGTTGTCAAATTGCATGACGAGATAGAATCTTTGGAGGTTGAGAAGAGGAGTGTGTGGAAGATTTTTTGACTTAAAGAATCTCATTGTTCCTATGTTGGATGCTCTCCAATTTTGTATTGCAATTTGATCAGTACACTTGACTAAAAGTCAAATCTATCTTGTATATGAGCAATGAGCTCCAAGTAAGTGCTTGAATGCAACTGTATTCCCAAACTCTTATTTTCTACTTATGCCATTAACATGGCACTTATTACTACAATAGTGAGATCATTGTGGATACCATCCCACTAGGGTTTTGCCCTTAACTGGGTTTTCCTAATAAACAAATTTGTTGTTGTGAGTTCTCTCATTTCTTATGTGTTATGTTTTAGTCTGTTTTTCATATGCTTTGTATGGTACTTGTGCAATCGGTCTAAAGTTACTCAAAGAGCTAGAATATTATTACACCCCCGCTAGTATTCTTCAATCCTAATGCATAGCTCCAAATTAGGGTGCTTTGGAATGAGGTTGAAGAGGACAATTCTGGATTTGAGCATGTCAGAAGTTCTAGAGGTTTGTATTGAAAACCATCCTCTAAGACCAGCATTGCAAGCAACCTTGAATGAGGAGGTTGATGTGAGTGCTTGAATATTCACTAGGAGGTTGAGCAACACAGGAAGAGTGCCAAATCCTTTGCTGAAGATTAGCAAGCTCATGTAGCAATGTGACTACTAATTCTCTGTGTTTGGTCAAACATTGGAATTATCTTTAGGTTATTGTGATAATCAAAGTAGTGAGTATATTGAACATGTTGAGAGGGAGTATCAACATTCAAATGATCCTTACATTCTTTGATGAGTTCTTTGTGAGAGAAATTAAAGGTGCAATCCCCTATTAGTAAGTTCTTCTCTACAAGAGAAGTTCAAGGTGCAATCCCTTGTTAATGAATTCTTCTTTGTGAGAGAAGATTGAGGTGCAATCCCTTCTTAATGAGTTCTCCCATGTGAGAGAAGTTAAAGATGAAATCCTTTCTTAATGAGTTCATCTCTGCAAGAGAAGTTTGAGGTGAAATGCCTTGTTCCCCCCTATGGGAGTAGCTTTGGTGGATCCACCCTCTAGGAGCTGCAATGGTGCAAGTCAAGTGTGTGACTCCATGACTTCTAGTTCTTTGATTCACCCTCTAGGAGTAGTAATGGTGAATATTGTTATGATGAGATAACAATATTATATTGAGAAAACATGTGATGAGATTTTTTTATTGACACTTTTTGGTTAGAGCTCCAGTATGCTTGTCAAGTTGAGATACACTATTGGTAAGAGGTAGTGTTGAAGTTTTATAGCTACAAGAAAATTATTTATTCGGGCTTCCTTGTTTGCATGCAGAGCATCAACCTTGACACCAAGTATTTGATGTTTTGGCAACATACGCGTGCCTTTATCCTTGTTGGAAGGCCTTATTTATGTAAGAAGACAGTTACGGAAGTTGACAGTTCTTTCATTGTGGTGGCAGTGTATTTTCTTGAAGTCGACGGTTCTCCAGCTCATCGTCGATCCTCTTAATAAAGATGTCGTCTCATAGTATGTTGCAGTGTACGTTGTGTAACATCAGTCAGTTGAGCTTCTACATTTAGTGATGGTATTATGTGTTGAATCATATTTAGAAAAGGTTATCATGAGCTCATGCAGAGGACTGCTGCTGCATCTCGAAAGTTTTTCATCAATTTTTTATTTTGAGTATCATTGCATAAAAGACAGACATCATTATAATATTTGTGTGCAAAGACATATTGCCATAGGCTATTGTTGTTAAGTCTAATATTTCTTAATGATAGTATCTTGCAGCTCTCAGATACATATGTTATGGTTATCTGTTATTGTAATTTCTAATAGTGTGAAGTTCTGTGTATTTCAGCACTGTGTATCACATGAAGGAAATACATTCCCCAGTGCCATAACGTGCTCTATGCACTTCGGGTCTACCCCTTTATCTACATATATTACATTTGGTGGTCTCCCAGAAGAGTAACCAATCACTCCGCATTGTGAATAAGGATCACCCTCAACTCGGAAATCATGTTCCAACCCATTGCCTGAGTCATCTCTCCAATTCCAATGACATGTTATCTTTTCCACGTGCAATGCTAGAACCAAGTGATATTCTCCTTCATATCCCATACAGTGGGTTGTCATGTGGTTCCTTAACTTCCATCACAAACAATGGGTAATTGAAGGATTCCCTGCTCTGATTTTGTAGAGAAAGTGGACTGATGCTATGGTAAGGATCTAAAACAAAATTCACATCCCATCCTAAGTGACTCCATCACTATCCCAACTATCTGTGCATCCTCACCATCACTTTCTATGGTGTACTATGGATCCAAGCTATCAAGGTCACCATTCTCATGCTCAAGGTCAGCTGCAATTGAAGATATATAAGGTTCCCTCTCAGGGATAGAAACAACTCTGTCAGCGCTAACCTAGGTGCCTGTGACAGTCTCTTCTCCAATGATTGTCTCTTTACCTTCTGTCTCTTTCTTTACAAACCACCTTTTTAATATCTGGATCCTTCATCAAATAATCAGTCCTATTAACTCACATATACACCTATCTGAATGTAGACATTCTTCCACTACGCAACAGGATGGCAGAGAGAACTTGTGCTTTAATACATCTGTAATTCTAAAAGCCAAACACAATCTGGTGATCACAAATTATGAATTTTTTTTCTGAGTTTTCTGATTTTTTATTTTGTTTACAGGTATTTTCTGATTATTATTTTTTGTCGATATTTGCAATATGAAATGAAATAAAGAGAACAACACACTCGAAATGAAAGTATGGAGAGGAAAGTAAGAAAGGACAATGTTTTGAATTTCTAATTGCACCATATGATCAATTACATACCTGTACATTCAGATACAGATCTGATTGTTTTTTTAGACAGCCCCAAATTGTATTCTTGCAGAAATTATTAAAGATTTCTTCTAACTGGCTCTATCTACCCCTTATACGAGCCATACCTTCCAAAGTTCTCATCAGCGCCAAGGGTTAGGTGATTTTTTTTTGGGCATTGGTTTAAAACTTTAAACATGTTAGAAAGGATGGGTGTGATGGAGAGTTATTTTTTTATTAAAAAAAAATTAGAGCTTCCATTTTCTGCTACCCATCTCTAATATAATAATGTTAGAAGATCATATATCATGGCTCGAGGATTATGATTTACCATAATTTACCGATTCATACCAATTCAAAATCCTATTTTTTACAAAAATTATGCTAGGTTGGATGTTATTAATCTTATACATAATTTCAGAGCTTTCATTTGGCAAACAGAAAGTGTGATGGCAACAATGAGGGCTAGGCTCAAAAGGAGGAAAGTAGTTGGGTACATCAGTAATGAATCCCTTTGGGAGTTTACAAAAACAACGGCAACATATCTGACAGTAACATTTAAGCCTGGGCCTAGTCATCAATGGAAGGAATTTTTTCTGAATGATTATGAGCCGAAGTAGGTTGGATGGGAATTGGAGGAGAACAACAGAAGAATACCGATCAGAAACTATTTTCTGGAAACTATAGTCCACCTTTACAGTAAGGAGCATCATTGACTTCTGACTCCTAGTCGGCGGCTTCAGGACAATCATATTCAGGGATTTATATACTACAACCGACAGGCATCAAAGGATCATCTTCCATGTACAGTCAAATATGGAATCATGGAACAGTTGCTCAGGAATCCCATTGCTTGGGACACAACTAATACATGAATGTTGAAGATAGGAGGAGATGCAACTTTGATTCAATGTAATGGTACCAATTCGACCTCCCACACAGAGTACTAGCAGTGAATGGATCATTCGTGAGAGACATGTTCAGAGTGCCCAGGATAATTTCAACGGTGGTATCAAAATCAGAATATGTAATCAAGCTACGTACCTGTAGAGTGACTCCATGAATTTCCTTCCTGTGGAATGGTGGAAATTTCTGTCATCGTCTTCCTTAATGGCTTATGAGCAACGATTTCACACCTTGATTATTATGTAATTATCTAACAATTTTTGTGTTCAACATAGGTATCAAAGGAGCATATATGGGAGTGGAGCCTAGAGTTCCAGTTTATATCGAATGAACCACAGTTGCATCATTTCACAAAACGTTATGACTCATGGTTTCTTCACCCACAATGGAAGGTTCTAGATAGTTGATTTTCTATACCCGACAATACAGATAACGAATATAATAAGTTTGATTAATAAACCCAAAGGCATCAGCAATGAAAATATCGCTCTGTATGGAGACCGGGTCTCTCGGGCCTAATAAAAGATATGTGAAAGTTGCCAAGGAGCAACCACGGTGATATAAATATGAAGAGCACCAGATATAGAATGAGGATAGTCATGACTTCATATCCCAAAGGCATTGATTCGATAATCTTAAACACCGAAGGTTGCATGGTTGACATTAATGGTTAGAGTCGTTCTCACAAAGTGCTTTCTTCTTATCATATCGGCATGTTGTTTGCCTAGTGATAAAGGTGTCAAATAACAGATAAATACACAGAAGAAGGCATGCGATTGAAGATTCAAATATTTATCTTGGCTAATTCAAATTGAATTTGTGGTCATTAACATAAAGGTGTTTCCTCATTAAGCTACCGGTTATATTTATTTAGGAATTAAAATCTTTAAAAATTGGTTATTTATTAAGAGATGCAACATTTGGAAAAGCCAAAAGATGCCCTTAGGTGCTCTATAAGTATGTAACGTAAAATCAAACAAATCCCATTCATATCTACCAAAAACTCTCTGCAAATTCTGAAAGCATATATGTTATTTAAATTCCTTCCTTGGAAAAGATTTAAGTTTGAACCAAGCTCCTAGATAGTGAATTATTGGGCATAAATTTCAATAGTGTTTGAGATCAAATTGTGTTGAGTGGAGCATCAACATCTGAGTGTCTTCAATATGATTTTTTTCTACAATATAATCAATGAGATTTTTATTTGCTTTAGAGTTAAATTACTATATAGTTCGTCCTTTGTGATCATCTTTATTTTCTATTAATAATTTGTTATTAGGATAAGTGGATCGAATTGTTCATTGCTATTTAAATCGGATAAATACAAATATTGTGAAATATTGTGATTGTTTCCTTATTTGTATCTATTTTGTCTCTACATGGGTTAAAACATCATAGACTAGTTTAAATACGCATGAATACGAAGTGATTTGATGCATCCTAATAATTGAACTATTTATAGATTTAATATACATAATATCATAGAGTTGTAAGTGAAAAAGTATAGTTTGACTCTAGTACTCTTTTAAATTTCAGCACTGATCATTAACTAACTCATAATTCTCAACCTATATGCTGGCAATATTCTAATCTCTTTCCTTTAAGGGTTTGATATCTATTTGTTTTAAATAATTCACTTTTGATCTTATTTCAGCACTCACAAGTTTAAAATAACCGTATTTTCGAAGATAAATTCTCACTATTAGCAATCCAAAAGTTTCTTTAACCTCTTGCCATTTTGGGAAACTGTCTGTGCATTAAATCTTTCTACTATCAACGTCTTGGATCCAAGTTTGTTATCTAGGATCAGGTGCCCCAGCCTTGGTTTTGCAAAACCAGAAGTGCAAAGGATCCAAATCGAATTGATTGATCCTGTCAAGTTGGCCACATCCGATTAGATATCCCAACATCGAGCAGGCAAGGCTCATAGGATTCCAATCTACAGTTTTGGGAACCAACAGGGTGAACAAAGACTCTAGGTTTACCAGAGGGTATTTGTTGGTATTATTTTTTCTACAATTGATCACTCATCCCACTGCTTGTCTAACTGCTAATAGGGAATATAGGAGCTGAGATACAATTCTGAAGGGTTTGGTTGGCTGGAGACTCTTCACCAATAGATGCCATGGTTGGTAAAAGTGCCAGCAATTAGTGGTTGGCAGTTTTGTTGGACAATTTCGAAGATATGAATTCAAATTCTCAACCAGCCTTGTCACTGCTGTAGAAAATTTCTGACACAGATTCCAGGTCTATGGGGTGAATATCTTGTTTGTAAACACTCAGTAGACAATCAATGCAATTTACGGGCCTGTTGGGTGTTTGGGAAGGCTTTTGGTTCCTATCACTGGAATTAGTGGCTGATTAATGACCATCAACTAGAATTTTCACTAGTTGTTCATTGTTTAATACTTGAGTTTGCTGCGACAAATCAGAAGAGCACTTTGGACCTTTGTGATGTGAGGTATTTGATACTTGAGAATGTTACATCTGACAATTTCCTATTTCCTCTGGTAGTGTTTGTTGAAAAGTCAAGTTTACTATAAATAAATGTTAACTCAATAAATGAATGTTTGAAAAAAATATGAATCAAACTTCTTGTCTGCAAAAGAACTTTATTACGTTATGAATCTATCCATTCCAACTGCAAAAAAATTTAAAAACAAATTGAGGGACATTTCACCACATAATCTCTCATCTATTGAAGAACAAAATGGACTTGTAGAACATGATCTTCTGTCTACAATACCACAAAATGTTTTCACTCAACTGTTCAACTACAATATGGTCTTCAAAATATGGTTCAATATATCATGAAACTGCATCAGCAACTATATTGTTCTTACCCTTGGCATACTCGATGTCAAAATCATAGGCCTAAATTTTGCTGACCCACTTTTGTTGTCTTTCATTTAGATCCTTCTGCTCTAAGAAATATTGCAAGTTGTTGTGGTCTGTCTTAACTATGAATTTTCCACCCACCAAGTACTGTCTAAACTTGGTTAAGGCATGCATAATGGCCAGCATCTCCTTGTCATAGGTGGAGGACAACATCACTGTCCTTGAACTTCCTGCTTTCATAAGCTATTGAGTGCCTGTCCTACATCAATACCGTGCCAATTCTGTTTCCTGAAGCATCGCACTTTGTTGGAGCTACTATCAAATAATGTTGTTTGTCTACTTTTAAAAAAATCCATTCATTGTCTCCCAAAAGGTTTTGATACCAATGGTGACCCAAGAAGAACATTATTTTGCATTGATATTTAATATCTATTACAACTACTAACAGAAAATTCAAACTGAAAAGAAAACATAACAGACTGGAAATGGATTGTTCCTTCGGCAGCAAATTCAAACGAAATAACTCCTAACTCCCTTAAGCTGACATCCTAACATGCAATAAGTAATGTGATAGAAGAGACCTGAAAGTGGCATTCACAATCCATGATCATGATGATAGGAGTTTGCCACTGTTGAGTGGCCTGTCACACAAATTCCTATCTAGTCAAGCCCAATGTATGTCCTACAGTTCTCAAAATGCTACTTCGCCTTGGATTCCAGTAGACCGCACAATATCACCACCCAGTTCACACTACTCATGCATCCTACTGCTCTACAGATGCCTCAGTGTTGGAAATAATATGGAGTTCCCTGTCGCTGGGCAAGTGCCATGAGTTTGTATTCACCAACCTCAACACGGGGTGCCTCTGGTGTTCAGTTGGAGCTTAGAAGTGGGTTCCTCTACTCTGTCAACCCAGCATGAACACAATACTCCTGATCAACCCATACATATTAACCTCTTCTTAGTTTGGGTATACCTCCAAATTTTATGTCATGAAACTACAAACCAAATTTGCTTACCTTTGTGTTTGATACCACTTAAATTCATGCTCAAAAGAACTGTCTACTTGATCGCCCATTACGCCTTTCCCGATCTGTCACAACCTTAAGAGTGATTCCTATTGACTCCAATATGCTGCCTCCAATTCCGAACCTTAATACAGTAAAGTGAGGTTTTAGGGCTACGTTCAGCCTTTGAATTCTTCTTAAGAGATTTCGTCCTTAAGAGAACCGGTCGCATTTAAGCAACCAACTTCATCTAGTCAATATATTAATATCCTTCATGTTGTAGATCCCAAGAAGGCCTATCACTTTTATAACTTCAATATGAGGGAGAGCACAAACAACTAAGCAATGTGGGATAAAGACTTGTTTCGTCTTTTAGTCACTTAAGTTACTTTTGTTATAAAATGACTTAAGTCATAAAGCAACTTTATAAATCCACTTTATAAAATTTTGTGAATTAACGATAGAAAAGCTCCCCAACTTTAATATTACCTCAATGAAACCAAATAAATTTATGTAACAAGCAGGCATCCTTTAGAATAATGTCGTTAGCCTATCCGGATGGAAAGATAGACCAACAAGGTGTTGGAAAGGCCTAATGCAGAGGGGACATTACAAGATATCATATTTGAGGGCGACAATGCCTTCGAAAGGGCAAAGATTTAAATGAGTTAAGAAATTTAGGAATCACCTATAAACATGGAAGAAGATTCTCTTCCTGAAATTCAGAGGAAGTACGTAGAAGAAACCTCAAATGAGAACCAAACTGATTCTAAAAATCACAAGAACATTAAGAGGAAAATCACAATAACACCAAGAAAAGACCAGTTTGGGCTAGAAAAATGATTGAGGAAGTTGAAAACTTTTCAGCACCGAAAGGAACCATCAGAGAAAGTAAGAGACCTAACAGATTCTCAAGGGATGTGCCTTTAATGAGCGAAATCATAAACTCAGAACCTACTAGTGTAACAGAAGCTCTCAAACATCAAGTATGAAAATATGCCATGATAGAAGACTCTCAATCCATTTTTAAAATTGATGTAATGGGATATAGTACCTAACCTAAAGAGAAATCTAACGTCTCTTTCAATTGGCTGTTCAAAATCAAAAATGTTGCAAATGGCACTATAGAGAAACAAAAAGCACATTTTGTTGCTAGGGTTCTCTAAAAAGGAAGATATTGATTACGAAGAGACATTTGCACTTGTTGCCAGATATACTATGATAGAGTAATCATAGCTGTTGCAGTAGCTAAATGCTGGAAGATACCCCAAATGGTGTTAACGAATATGGATCTAATCTAGAGAGAATAATAGTTTACTAGCAAAGTATGTCTAAAGAACTATATTGAAGTCATTGAATATCAAGGTTCAACCTTTATTATCCACTGAAGAGATATCTCAAATAAATCTGAGAATCAAATAACTCAGAATATATTAGAGTACCTAACTGTACTCTATATAGTTGATTGCACTAGATACCAATATTACTTGAATGTTTTTTTTGATCTATTGAATGCATGTCTTGGGAATGAGATTGTTGTAGATATTGATTTCATCTCAAGGAAAGCATTGATAGTGGTATTAAAATGTTTCCAAAGGATGCAATCACGTAGGGGTATGGACCCTTACGTGACTCATGCCACGTATGGTCATAACCCTATGTGGATATTAGTATTTGATTAGAACGATAACACAAGCATAGTTCTAATATAACTATCATTACCACTAGATATGAATCGGTACAAATAGCACGTACAATACTCAATCATCAGGTGGATATAAGGAAGTTTACTCTGCCAAATGCAAACAAAGATTCCTTAATATGTGTGTGATTACATTTGAACTTGTATATATATATATGTGTGTGTGTGTGTGTGTGTGTGTGCAATCTTTCACATTGTTATACATATTATTTAAATCAATTTTCTATATAATATTGTATGCTTCAATCTGAATGAAGCTACTTCCTCAACACTCCCTCTTGGCAAGAGAAGATTGAACATCTTATAGATGTATTACATCAAAAAGTTTCTAAATTGAATACATTTGTCTCAAGGAAAAGTGAGTTATCTCATTTTTGGCACTCCAAGACAAGAAAAGAGGTCAATAGATATCACATTTGATCTTAGGATGACAATGAAGTCTCCAATATTGCAGGTTTTACAACCTTAGAAACATATATAGACCATCTTGATACATAAATCATCATGACATCCAACACATTTCAGGAAAACAGATGTTGTAGTCAGTCATGGTAATAGATCAAGAACTTAAAATAAGTTATCTCAATATCATGATATCCAACACAATCCATCATGATATGCATGTTATCACAATCACCGACATAATTTGCAGACACGTTAAGTGATAACAATTAAACTCACTATATACAATATCAAGATATCCGGCACATTCTAGGACAGCAACTTAATGTAGTCTATCTTGATACAGTAGTTATCATGAATTCTGCCACAATCCAGGACAACAAGTTAATGTAGTCTATCCTGATAACAGGTCACACTATTGTTGAGGACATTACCTTACAATAGCGACCTTACACAAACATCCCATGAAAGATAACCTTTCATGGCATAACACAAGTGCAATATATATAATATCAAGATATCCGGCACATTCTAGGACAGCAACTTAATGTAGTCTATCTTGATATAGTAGTTATCATGAATTTTGCCACAATCCAGGACAGCAAGTTAATGTAGTCTATCCTGATAACAGGTCACACTATTGTTGAGGACATTACCTTACAATAGCGACCTTACACAAACATCCCATGAAAGATCGTCACCTTTCATGACATAACACAAGTGCAATACTGCAATATTAAATATTCATGAATATATCAATTACATAATACAAAGATTCCATCTCAAAAATTTATAGTTTAGTCATACCAAGTTTATTTCTGAAGTACTCCACTTTCAACTTCTCAAGAGGCTTAGTAAATATGTCAACATTTTGCTCTTCAATATTGATGTAGACCATTTAATAACATCTCTGTCTACCATATCTCTTATGTAATGGTAAGGAACCTCTATATGCTTGCATTGATTATGAAAGACTGGATCTACAGAAAGTTTGATGTAGCTTTGATTATCACAGTGAATCACAGTAGGATTTAGGAGCTTCCCAAATAGTCCAACTAGTAACTTCCTCAGTCACACTGCTTCACGAGCTCCCATGGAAGCAACAATATATTCAGCTTCAGTGGAACTTAAAGCAACTATTGACTATTTTCCACTAAACCAAGATACCATAGCCGATCCAAGAGTGAAACAACACCCAGTAGTGCTTTTACGATCAATGGAACTGCCTGCCCAGTTGCAGTCTAAATACCCTTGAAGTTGTATATACATCAGGCCTAGTCCAACAGTGCCACATAGATATCTCAGAATATGCTTGTCATCCATTAGGTGGATCTTCTTAGGTTCGCGCATGAATTGACTTAACACATTAGTAGCATAACAATTATGAGGGCAAGTTTTCACTAAATATATAAGAGATCCAATAATTTGTCTATAGTAGGTAGGGTCTGTAGGTTCCGAATCGGTTGCTTCAATCTTAAGCTTATGAAAATTTGTTTTCATCGAAGTAGATAGAGTTTAACAATCGATCCCTTGATTTAAGAAAATGTAATTTTCCTTTTGCCATACTTCTAGCCTGAGAAAATAGTGCAGAATCCCTAGACCCTTCATATCAAATTCAGCCACAAATTCTTGTTTGCATTTAGCAATAAGATGATCTTCGCCTGTTGTTAATAAGTCATCAACATAAAGAACAAGAATTAACATGTCAACATTAGATAATGTGAAATATATGTTAGGATCAACCTCATTTGTGGAGTATCCTAGTTTGGAAAGATAAACATATATTCTTTCATACCAAGCCCTAGGAGCCTACTTAAGGTCGTAGAGAACTTTCTTCGATTTGCATACATAAATATTTATGTCATGTGTAGTAAAACCTTCAAGTTGCTCTGTATATACTTCTTCAATAACACCATTCAAAAAGCCAGTCTTGACGTCCATTTGATGTATCTTCCACCCTTTGGATTTTGCAATGGCGATAATGGCTCTTAGAGAAGTATATCAAGAAACTAGGGCAAAAGTCTCTTCATAATCAATTCCATCCTTCTGAGAGAATCCCCTGGCAACAAATCTAGCTTTGTGATTTTCAATGCTACCATCAGATGCATATTTCATTTTGAATAACCATTTAGAAGAGACAACTGATTTGTCTTTAGGTCTATGTACAACATCCCAGACTCATTCTTTAAAATGGATTGATATTCCTCGATCATTGCATCATTCCAAGCTTGACATTTCAAGGCGTTTTCAACATTTGATGGTTCAATTTTAGTGAGTTCGGTCATAAGTGAAACGTAACATGTTTGGTTTCTTGTTCTCTTACTTTCTCTAAATATTTCATCGAGTTCCACATTATTGTCTTCGATTTCTTTCTTGCCCATAATGGTATTTTCTTCTCGTAGTAAATTTCAGCATTTTCAAGATTAGATGATGATGGATGTTCATAACTTTTTATAATATTTTCCTTTTGATTCTCAGTTATATCTAATTTTCTGATTGAATCATCTTTAGTGTTTAGAGAGAGTTTATAGGCTACATCTTCTTCAAATTTAACATCTCTACTGATTTCAACTGATCTTTGTCCTAGAACATATACTTTGTATACTTTGGTGGATTCACTATAACCATCAAATACTCCTTTCTTCCCGAAGGATTCTAGTTTAGTCATCATTTCTTTGGGAACATGATTGTATACAGGGCAATCAAGATTCTTAGATGGATTTAATTTGGTATAATCCCTATAAAGGCTCCTTCAGGTGTTGTATTAGCTAAGTTGAATGTCAGCATCTATTCTAGATGTACGCAGTTGTATTTCGGGATTCGGCCCAGAATGAAAAATGTATGTTTTGATCATGCATCATGCCTATTGCAGCTTCAATGTTGGCTCTGTTTTTCCTTTTTGCGACTCCATTTTGTTGAAGATTATAAGGTACTATACTCTCCCTCTTAATCCCAACAGAAATGTAGAATTTTTTAATATTTTCAGATATATATTCATCCCTATTATCTGATCTTAGAGTTTTTATTTTCTTCCCTGATTGATTTTCCACTAAGGCTTTAAATTCTTTGAATTTCAACCATACTTCATTTGACTCCTTATGGTTTAGGAAATATATCCAAGTTTTCCAAGAATAATCATCGACAAAGATCACGTAATACGAAAACCCCCCTAATGATGGTGTCAAGATTGGACCACATAAATCAGTGTCAACATGTTCTAGTACATTTTTAGACTTATGTTCACTTGCAGGAATTGACCTTTTAGTGTCCTTCCCTAGAGCACAACCTTTAAAAATTCCAATATGTTCAGATTTTAAGTGAGGTAATCCATTAGTAATCTTTCCTATAGTAGGAAGAGCACTATACCAGAGATGTCCTAATCTTCTATGCCAAATATCATTATGATTTGATATTTCATGGCTTAGTACATGTTTTTAATTACATAGTTTGTATAAGCTACCATCACTAGATCCTATAGGATAGAATTCTTAATGTTAGAACTTTTAAGCCAAAGTAACACTTTATCTTCATGAAATGTGACACGATAGCCTTGATCAGCCAAGCCTAAAATCGAAACCAAATTTCTCTTTATGCCTGGTACAAAGAGAACATCTTTTAATTGTAAGGAAACTCTGGTTCTTATTTGAATTGAACAAGTCCCTACTCCATTCACTAGATAGGTGGAATTATCTCCAATGGTGACTTCTTCAGTTGCATGTCCCTCAAAAATTTTAAACTAGTCTCTAAACCAAGTTATGTGTCTTGAAGTTCCGCTATTGATTATCCAAGACTTTCTATATGAGTTTCACTCACTCGATAAAACTAGGTAGAATATAGGATTATCAATTTCAAAAACTTCAATTATGGTTGCTTGAACTTTCTTTCTTTCAGGGCAGAACCTGTGTATGTCCAAACTTATCACACTCATAGCACTGGACCTTAGAGAAATCTCTATTTTTGTGATTTTGGTAGTTATTTCATCTCTTTCACTTGAATTTCTTTGTCTTCCCTTTGTTGCTTGAGTTTGCATTTAGTGCTTGAATTTCTCCTTCTTTATTCAAACCGATCCCTCTTGAGATTAATTGAGACTCTTCTTGACTACAATCGTTCCTGAATTGATCGAATTTAGGTAGAGAAGGTCAACTAATGCATTGGATAAAAGATTCCCATGAGATTGGTAATCCTCTAAGGGCTATTAGAGATAGCTCCAAATCATCAACATTATTTCCAATTGTAGATATTTGATCTTTTAATTTAGTGATTCTCAAGAAGTAAGATGAAATTGTCTCCCCTTTAATCATTTTGATATTTAATAGTTGCTGCCTTAAGGTGAGTAATCTACTTGCATTGTTGATTTCAAGTGTGTTTTGAATGGTTTTAAACACTTCATAAACAGATGTCAAATTTGAGATTGAAGGAAGAATGTGATCTTTGACAACATTAATGTAATAACCCTGCCTACTTATAACTCCAATGAATATCAATTATCTTACTATTCAACAAATTAGTGTTTCCTGAATCACTTGGCAATTGTTCTTTGTGTTATTTCTTGGTTTGTGAATATATGATGTTTTGAAAGAATAATAATACTTCAATCTTCAATGCAGAAAACAAACACTGGATAATTGATTCTAAAGGTCAATTGTGCAAATTCAATTATGCAACTAAAACTTGTATTAAATACATTAAAGAACCTGTATTTTTGCTCGGACGCGAATTTACTTGGCTTTATTAGTTCTGCCAAGTTGATCACAGCACTGGAGATCACTAACAAGCCAACCTAGAATTCAAACACTGATCTCAAAGATGAATCGCAAGCCTTGTAGATTAAATCCAGGCTTCCTTTAAGGGTCCGCAGGCCTCTTTCAGCCCAAACACAAGCCTCAGATAATTGTCAGCAGCCTAAGGTTCAAATCTCAGGCCCAAATACATGAACTGCAGGTCCTTAATCTTGCACGCAAGGGTTTAGAATACGACCCCACAGTCCCAATTACTCCTCAATCGCTACAACAAATTGCTACCAAAAAGAATGGACCCATCTGTCCAGGGAGTTGCAGACAGATTAAGTCAACTTTGAACAACAATTCCCAACGGAGATAAACAATGCCAAATGCCCAACAGATGTAGAAAAAATGGCTTTGCCACAACACTGAAACACAGATATCTATATGCAGATTTCAAACTCTTTTGTGCCAAATAAATCCACCACAAATTCCCGCAACTCCCCAAATTATAAAAGTAGAATTAAATAACCTCAACAAGCAGTATTCTTCCTAGCCACAAAAGAAACGGTAATAGAAGACAACAATAAATCTCAGAATATAATCCAAAATACCTCAGCTATGGATTAAATATACAACTCAGAAACTCCTCAAGAATGTCACCAAGACAACAAAAACAAATAAGATAATCGGATGCCTTTCCCAACAAATGGCCTCATATTTATAATCTTCAAAATTACACAAGTTTCCCGAATGAATTTCACTTAAGAAGCTTCCTCCACACAACATTAAAATATAATAAAGTGCCACTAGAATATAATTTATTGATTGCTTTTCTCTCCAAAAATGACATTTTCCACCATTACATAATATTTTGACACACAAGGAAATTGTTTCTTATTCCCATGATTTAAAAAAACTTATCCTGGTTCCAATGAGCTATGATACTGAAGTGACAAACAAACAATACCAACAAAAATAGCAACCTCAACACATTTAGATGAATAATAATAATAATTCACCCGTCTTGTAAAAACAACTGAAGAAGCATCAGGATTGAAATTTGAAAACACCAAAGTGATCTTGCTGATGGAAGACAATGAATGAACTTGATAGGGTGACTTACCATAGGCTGCTGAAAAGCCTATAACCTCACAACTGAGACCCTCAAATCCCACTGTTGGCTCACGAGGGTCACGATAGTGAACTGACCAAACCTGCTAAAAATGAGGACATTAAAATCAATGATTATTTTCTTAACCTTGTAGTTTTGTCTCTTTCAAGATGTCTTATCTGATTCACTTTCAAGCATCTTGATGTCTTCTTCTATATATGAATCCAATTCAAGTTCTTCAAGTATTGCCATAATCCTAAATTTCCATGGAACAAAATTTGAGGCGCCTTCGAGTCTATCCTCTACTCTAACGTCGTTCACAATTTTGCTCCCTTGTAATTTTGTTTATAAATTTGATGATTTTGACTCAGATTTTACTATATTTATTCTTCTCTAGTTAGACTCTGATACCGTGTTAAGGAATATGGATCTAATCTAGAGAGAATAATAATTTATTAACAGAGTAGGTCTGAAGGACTATATTTCAGTCCTTGAATTTCAAGGTTCAACCTATATTATCCACTAAAGTGATATCTCAAATAAATTTGAGAATCAAATAACTCGGATTATATTAGAGTACATAATTGTACCTTGTATATAGTTGATTGCAGCAGATACCAATATTACTTGACTGTTTTTTTGTGAACTATTAAATGCCTGTCCTGAGAATGAGATTGCCATAGTTATTGATTTCATCTCAAGGCAAGCACCAATAGCGGTATTAATATGTTCCCAAAGGATGCAATTACGTACGGGTATGACCCTTACGTGGTTCATGCCACGTGGGGTCATAACCTTATGTGGTTATTACTGTTTGATTAGAATGATAACACAAGGATTGTTATAATACAACTATCGTCACCACTAGATATGAAATTGTCCAATACTTGGTCATTGGGTGGATATAAGGAAGTTTACTCTGCCAAATGCAGCCAAAGATTCACTTAATAAGTATGTGATTACATTTGAACTTATACATATATATATATATATATATATATATATATATATATATATAGATAAAATCTTTCACATAGTTATACATATTATTTAAATCAATTTTCTATATAATATCAGATGCTTCAATCTGAATGAAGCTATTTCCTCAATAGATGGATGTGCAAACTGCATTCTTGAACGGGAAAATCGAAGAAGTGTACTTGGAACAATCTGAAGGTTTTGTGATTCACAATCCAACCTCATGTATACAAATTGAAGAAAGCCCTATACGGACTTAAATAGGCTCCCTAAACCTGGTACGAAAGGATTGACAACTATATTATGGATCTAAGGTTTACAAAGAATGATGCAGACCCAAACCTTTATTTTAATATTATTACAGATGATATGTTAATACTAATCCTATATGTTGATGACCTCCTAATTGCAAGAGAGGATCATTTTATTGTTCAATGTAAGGACTTGGCCTTAGAATTCAACATGAAGGACTTGGGTATTTTACACTACTTCGTAAGTTTGGAAATCTGGCAAAAACCTAATGGTATTATTCTAAATCAAGGAAAATACACTATTGATATTCAGAAAAGATTTGCGATGGTATATTGTAGACCAATGTCCACACCCATGGAAACTAACTTACATAAGTTAAAAGAGGCAAGAATAGAATCCAAATTGGCAAAGCCTACTCTTTATAGACAGATTATTGGATCACTAATGTACTTGGTTAACACTCGACCTGATACTTGCTATACAGTGCATGATCTGAGTCAGTTTATGTGTATCCACAAGAGCTACACCTTAATGTTACAAAACATATATTAAGGTACCTTCAGGGTTCTATTGAGTATGGTCTCCAATATAGGAAAGTTAACCTAGATTTACATAGATACTCTAATTCAGATCGGGACAGAAGTGTGACTGATCCAAAAAGAACACCAGGATGTTGATTCAGTTTGGGATCAGCCATGGTTTCTTGGATAAGCAGGCAACAATCTTCAGCAGCACAAAGTTCTACAGGAGTCGGATACATTGCAGCCCCTATGGGAACTAGAGAAGTGGCATGGCCTTGAAAGTTGATTATGGGAATATTTGGTGAGCCCTTAAAACCTACTACCATCTACTGTGCCAATCAAAGTTGTATCAAGCTCTTAGTGAATCCAGTGTTCCATTATCAATCAAAGCATATAGACTCCTTTCCACTATGCGAGAGATATGGTAGAAAGGAATGCAATCCAATTGGAGTACATTAGTCCAAGTGATCAAACAACAGGCATTCTCACCAAGCCTCTCTCCAGGGTTAAATGTTGAACACTTCAGTAAAAAATCTTGGTATGGTTGAAATGTAAGTTATTGAGACTAAGTCTCAAAAATTGGTTTTATACATATATATATATATATATATATATATATATATATATATATATATATATATATATATATATATATATATAAGTGGTTTAATGTGTACCCTCTTATGTCATATGTGTGACTATGACTTTAGCACCCACCCCGCGCGCCCCCCCCCCCCCCCCCCCCCACCCTATGTACATTACTGAACGGTGGCGATCTTTGTGACTTGATATTTGTATGCATGTCATTATAGTATCTATTGGACAATTTGACAGATATTTGTTCTATAGCATTATGGTCTTCATGAGATAATCATGGTGGATATTATGTAACGTAATATCTATGGACATGCCATGATATGTTATGGGAGAAATCATGAAATGTGATGTCAATGCAAATACGATAACTAGGATATAAGCAATTCATGTGACTTGTTGTTCTCTATATTCCTTGATATCATGAGTTAGGTGATATCTAAATTGATTTATACTTAGTTATCTTCCCTAGCTAAGATGGAGTATTGAGACATAGTAGCTTCGGTTAGTTATTAGGGTGATGAATTGTATACAAGCCCTTAAAGATAATCCTATCACCCTCATATCAAAATCAAAACTCTATGCATACTGAAATCTGTAGTAACAAAATCTGGTTATAACTATTCTTTCTTAACATAGATTAAATATAATCTTATGAGTTTAGAAAGCAGATTAAATAATGATCGTACATGCTATTGTTGAGCCTCTTTGTGGATTGAGAAAATGATCTATAAAGCTCTAGCAGATTGGCAATTTGGCAAGAGTTATATTTGGCAATGTATTAACAAACCAGATTAAGGATCACATTAACTAGTTGTTAAGTATAAAGTCCCATCATGAGGAGACGAGAGACATGTCCTTTCATGACATGCCCTTTGATGTCATACCTCTTTGAGGCAATATTAATACCAAGTCGATCAGACCAAGAGGTAAATAGAAATCAGTCAATACTATCATTGGAAGTTCGACAGTTTCAGATCTGAAGATAAATTGCATTCTCTCATTTACATTTGTATTTCATATAATTCACTAAACCGATTCCTTCAATAGTGAAGTCTGATCATAACCTGCAATAAAAGTAAATCAGTGCATTCTGCAAATTGTTTAAAATATACCAATCTGGTAGAAGTTTAATATACATTCACAAAGAAAGCAATACAGTTACCCACAGAAACGATTGTATCCTTGAAACAGCCATTCTAGCAAGTACATATACCGGGAGTTGAAGAGGAAAAAGTAGAATCTATTGCCACCAAAAGAGGTCTATTGGACACCACATTTAAGATGAAGGCAAGAGAGCTTGTTGATCAAGCCATTACACATTTCCTCTAAGACAATGTTCTTCCTTTCAACTTGGTGAGATCATTATATTGGAAGGAAATGGTGGCAGGCATAAATAAAGCACCGGCTGATTACACAAGTCCCATGTATAAAAAGTTGTGTACCACTCTTTTGCAAAAAGAGGAGACTTTTGTAGAAAAAGCTATTTAACCAATCAGAAATTCATGAAAAACTTCATTTGTTACTATTGTTTTAGATGGATGGAAAGATATGAAAAACTGACCATTGATTAATGTGATTGTAGTGTCACCCAAAGAGGCAATGTTTTTGAAGGCAGTTGATTGTGAGGGCGAGGTAAAAGATTCACAATTCATTCCAAAATTCTCAATGAGGTCATAAAGATGGTGGATGGAAAGAATGTGGTCCAGGTGATTACAGACAACGTCAAAAATTATAGGGGTGTAGGTACTTTGGTTGAGGGCCAGTATGACCATATTTATCAAACACCATCCACTGACACTCCCTAAATTTGGTCATGCAACAAATTGGCACTCAAGTAAACTGGGTGAAGCAAATTTAATGGAGGGGGAGATACAAATGTTTGTGACAAACCATCACATATCACAATCGATATTTAGATTATTCTCCAAATTGGAGTTGTTGAAGGTAAATTGTAATTACTAAATTTTATTTATTTGATTTGAATGAATTTTATGTCATTTTCAATTATCAAATTGTATATAGCTCTGCTTAACAGTGATTGACATATAGTTATGACTAACTTACTTAGGTAGCTGAAACCCTATTAGCATCTCATACTATTGTTATGAGAGGACTTGTCAAGGTGCAAAGACATTAAGCCAAATGGCCAAATGGTTATTTCTAGCCAATGGGGCATATGGAAGGCTTCGAATTCAAATAGGGTACAAATGATCAAGGCATTGATCTTGGATGACAATTGATGAGGTTGTCTGCAATTTGTATTAGATTTCACAAACCCTATCATGACTATGCTCTACTTTGTTGATACAAATCAGTCTTTTTTGGAGGGATGTCTATGATAGCATTGATACAATGGTAAGAAATGTTAAACTTTTTATACAAACACATGAGAATGACCCCACACAATGTGAAGACTTAAGCAATCAACTAAAAACAATCATTCATCATTGTTGGGAAAAGATAACTACCCCATTTCACCTCCTTGCATATGCCTTATATCCAAGGTACTATAGTGAGTACTTGCTATGCCAAATAGAGAGAGTAGAACCAAACGCGGCTGAAGAAGTTGGTTGTGGGTGCTACAAAGCTTTTGCAAGACTCTTCCTAGGTGATGACATCCAAAAAAAGTTAGGACAATTCGGCTTATTTCTTTTGGGAGAAAAACTTAGTCATATTGTAATAAAGGACCAATGTGACATGGGAGCTCTCATATGGCGGTACCTTTACGGTCAACCATTTAATGCATCCACAACCTCTAGCAATCAAAATCCTCTCACAAGTGAGTTTTAATTTTTTGTATTTACCACTTGTAACCTACAATTCCTTAAATTGCTATTCATTTTATGTTTTGCTTTCATTTTGCAATTGTGAACATTTTCCCGGTTGCAAGTTTTTCTATTGCTGAATGCAATTTGAGTATATACTCATTTATCTACTTAGAGAAGTGTAATTGGTTGGGCTCTAAAAAAGATGAAGACTTGGTTTACACTCATACCAACTTTCGTCTTTTGTCACGTAAGGAGGAACACTACAAGGAAGGGGCAGCCAAGCTTTGGGAAATAGAACCTGAGTGTGCAAACTCAGATGACACAATTCAAGATCTTACTACAATCATGGATGATGATGTTGATGACATCAGTGCATCTAAGATAAGTGGACCCATTCTCAGTTCAAATGATCTTGAACTTGCAGTGGTTGGAGAAGTTGGCGATAATGAGGATTTTCTTGCAAATCCATATAATTCTGATTCGATTGATGAACATTGAATCGTGAACTATATTTTGATTTTGTAATTGTGATGACTTTATAATTTACATTGGAACCGTGACCATAGACGTATATGACATGGTTTATAATCATATAGACTTATTCAATTTTTGAATTTCAAGTTGAATATGTAATAGTAAAGTAGCATTGTAATTTTCATTGCAATTAAGAAGATAATAGTTCCTGGTGTCATTTAAGCAATTTAATATCATTATTTATCAGCTAGTTAGTTTGCATACCAACTGTTTGTAAAAATGCCAATTGGCTGTAGGTGTTCATTTCTCATGCTTAGATAATATATATGCACTGAATATTGTCAAATTTAGTAACACACTCATCTTAGGTCATTTGTGTAGTCCATTGTAGTCTTCTAGCACAAGATTTTCATTGATGCAAATTGTAAAAAGGTCATTTGAAGCTAGCTGAAATACTATATCAGTCATACGTCCCTTGCATGTGAATTGTTTGATGAAATTCTTTGAGCTTTCATCAGCATTTTTTAGGGCAGATTTGAGGAGGGTTATTACAGTGGTATCAGAGCTATAAGTCCTGCCATCTTGTGGAGGTCTTATAGGGAATTTGGAACAGCCAGATAGAGGGGAAAGTGTTTGACGAAATGTCAAAACACTAAAATCAGAGCATTTTTTGTTTGAGCATGCGACAGGGGCCTTATAATTTCCGCAATACCAGAGCAAGACAAAATAGGACTTCAGACCTGCAGAGCAAACAGTCTAGTTCATCCGTGCAGGTGGACATAGAATCCAGTCATACAGACACAGAGGAGGTATTCTTTCATCAAGACATCAATATGGGTGACCGACATGACAAGAATGCTCGAGATCCTGGAGAGGAAAGATTCTTACAGTTATTAGAGACCTTGGCACAGGGACAGCGATTAGCAGAACAGAGGGCACAGGAACAAAATCAGAGAATGGAGGTTATGATGCAGATGATGGCTCGTCAAATGGGGTTGAACTCTAACATAGGTGGAGGAAATAATCAGAATGGTAATAATCAGAATGGTAACAATCAGAATGGGAATAATCAGGATGGGACACATAATAGAGGTGAACAAGTCGGGAACAATTTCGGTCATGCACCCCAGCAAGCTAGAACAGTGAGTTCGAAGCCCATGATTCCCACATTTCATCCTGGAGCTCCCGAGCAGCCCGTACCAGAGCCCCAGATCACTGATATACAGGACCAGTTGAGGAGAGATTGGGAAGCCGGAGGTCCAGATTTTACTGCTGCAATTACCTTTAGGGAGTATATGGATGTGCGGATGAAACATATGCCACATGGACATGACAGGAACCAGAGCTATGAGCTACGGAAGAAAGTAGAAAAACTTCAGTTACCATATTATGATGTCTCGGGGAAGTCTACAGCAAGAGCTTGGGTTCAAAGGCTTGATACATACTTTCAATTGAACTCTATGCCTAAGGAAGAAGCTATTAAGTATGCAGCAATTCATTTGAATGGGTTAGCACACGAGTGGTGGCATCATGGTATGGTCACTATGGGTCATGCACACATTACCTCATATGTGGAGTTTACGGAGAGATGATTGAACGTTTTGATAGGAAGGATCCATAACTACATTTCAAGGAGTTAGCTGAGCTTAAACAATGGGGATCATTGGAAACATACATTTCAGAATTTCAGAAACTTGCAGTGTTAATAGCAAATGTATCTGAACAGAGGATACTGGTTCTATTTATGGATGGGTTAGCTGATCCGTTGAGAGGGTGGATTAAAGCTCTCAACCCTCCCACTTTGCAGGAAGCCATTAAGAAAGCTCGTGACATGGATTCCTCTTCAGCTTCTAAAAATAAATTCCAGGCAAAGAGTTTCCCTTCGAGGAAAGATAAGGACAGTAAACCTTTTCGTAGAGAGGGTCAGCCACCTAAGGAGGAAAGTAAGAGGTTGGACAATGAGACACTTAATGATCTCAGGAAGAAGAAGCTTTGTTTTCATTGCAGGGAGCCTTGGGATTTGTCACATAAGTGTCCATTGAAAGCAAAAGCCAAGCAAATGGAGTACTTTTCAGCCGAAGAGTCAGTGGATGGAGATTCAGAGCAGTCATCAGAATCAGATGGAGATGATAATTCTTCACATGAGGAAGCACACAGTGATAGCACGATAGCTCAGTTGTCCAGTATACTAGAGGCCGTCACTTTCAGAGTTAGGGGAACTTTGGATGGACAAAGATTTGTGGCACTCATTGATACAGGGGCAACACATAACTTCATTGATGAAAAGTTTGTGACACGTAGAGGGCTACATACAGAAGAGCATAGGGGATTTAAGGTGATGGTTACCGACGGCTTAAAAATCGACTGTACCAAGAAAATCTCCAACTTGCAGCTTCGTTTGGGAGATTATGACATGGTGGGAGATTTCTTTGTTGTCAACATTGGTGATCAGGATATGGTGCTTGGGATGAATTGGATGAAATCTCTGGAAGAGTTTACATTTAACCTCCAGAAAATGGAAATGAGGTTTGAGGCAAATGGTAAAAAGATAGTACTCAGAGGTTTGTCAGATGGGAGACTACGAGTGGTGTCACTCAAGCGGATGCAGAGTTTCTTCAGACACGACCAAGTGCAGTGGACAGCAGAATTCAAAGTAATGTCTGAGGTGACAGAGCAACATAAAGAGGAGTATCCCCCTGATATACAAAAAATAATAACCAAACATACTAAGGTGTTTGGTGAGATACCTCCAGGGAGACCCCCGGATAGGGGAATCGAGCATGTTATTGAGTTAGAGGAAGGGGCTAAGCTAGTCATCATCACACCCTACCGCCATCCAAAGAGATATAAAGATGAAATAGAAAAGGCAATCAAGGAGTTGATTGGCATGGGGCACATACAACCAAGCAAGAGTCCTTTCGCTTCTTCAGTAGTATTGGTGAAGAAGAAGGATGGTACAATGAGGATGTGCATTGATTATAGCGAACGAAACAAGAAGACAATTAAGAAGCGATACCCTATTCCGCGCATTGATGAGCTTATTGATGAATTGCACGGTGTCTGCTACGTCTCTAAGATTGATTTGAGATCCGGCTACCACCAAATACGGGTTAGAGAGGTGGATGTGGAGAAGACAGCTTTTAGATGCCACTATGGACATTTTGAGTTCTTAGTCATGCCCTTTGGGTTGACTAATGCCCCGCCACTTTCCAGTCCTGTATGAATAGAGTATTCAGAGATCAGTTGAGGAAGTTTGTGTTGATTTTTTTTGATGATATATTGATATACAGCCGTACTTGGGAGGAACATTTTAAGCATATAGATGCAGTGCTCAACATTCTAGAGAGGGAGTCATTATATGACAAGATGAATAAATGCGAGTTCGGGATGACAGAGTTGCTCTATCTAGGGCATATTATTAGTGAAGGAAGTGTTCGAGTTGACCCAGACAAGATCAGGGCCATTCTGGATTGGCCACTGCCGAGGAACATTTCGCAACTCATGGGATTTCTTGGGCTTTGCAGTTTCTACCGCAGATTTTTGAAGGGATTTTCACAGATAGCAGCACCACTTACAGATTTGACACGGAGAGACAGTTTCAAGTGATCAGAGAAGGCTCAGGATTGTTTTGACAGGTTCAAGGAGCTGATGAGTACATGCCCTATTTTAGCCATTCCAGATTTCACCAGGCCTTTTGAGCTGCAGTGTGATGCCTCAAGAGAGGGCGTAGGAGTTGTCCTCATGCAGGACAAACATCCCATCGCATATGAGAGCAGGAAATTACGAGGTGTTGAGAGAACTTACGTCATCTATGACAAAGAAATGCTAGCAATCATGCACGTGCTAGCTAAGTTCAGGCAATACTTAGCAGGGAGCCGATTCACAGTAAAAACAGATCATAACAGCTTGAAACATTTCCTTGGACAGAAGGATCTCAATGACAGGCAACAGAAATGGGTAAGTTACAGGCTTATGATTTTGACATAGTCTATGTCAAAGGGAAGAAAAATATCGTCGCAGATGCTTAATCCAGAAGGCCTCATTTACTTGCTGTTGGGATAGTCATGGACGATTGGAGAGAGTTGATCTTGGCAGAGTATGCCAAAGATAGTTGGGCATCTAGTGTTATTGAAGGAACTATTCAGGATAGTCGATACACTGTTGTAAATGATTCGATCATCTACAAGGAAAGGATTTATTTAGTACCCGGGTCAGCTATGAAGCAGAAGATTCTGAGGGCATTTCATGATTCACCATTGGCAGGACATCCCGGATTCTTTAAGACATATCGGCAGGTGAGAGAGCGCTTCACTTGGAAAGGACTCAAAACAGAGGTGCTTCAGTTTGTTAGGGAGTGCCCAGTATGTCAGCAGAACAAACAGGAACATTCCTTTCCAGGTGGTTTACTACAGCCCCTACCCATACCAGAGAAGAAGTGGGATAGCATTTCCATGGATTTCATGAGCATTGTAATTTTCATTGCAATTAAGAAGATAATAGTTGCTGGTGTCATTTAAGCAATTTAATATCATTATTTATCAGTTAGTTAGTTTGCATACCAACTGTTTGTAAAAATGCCAGTTGGCTGTAGGTGTTCATTTCTCATGCTTAGATCATATATATGCACTGAATATTGTCAAATTTAGTAGCACACTCATGTTAGGTCATTTGTGTAGTCCATTGTAGTCTTCTAGCACAAGATTTTCATTGATGCAAATTGTAAAAAGGTCATTTTAAGCTAGCTGAAATACTATATCAGTCATACGTCCCTTGCATGTGAATTGTTTGATGAAATTCCTTGAGCTTTCATCAGCATTTTTGAGGGCAGATTTGAGGAGGGTTATTACACCCCTACACCCAACTCTTGCGTTCACACTTGAATCAGTAACTAAGTCTTCAAGGCATACTCCTGCATCAAAAAGGATGTCCTCAAATCTCTAATTCTACTTTGGTTCATTTGTCTGGAAATGCATTCTCACTGTGAAATTTTTTTACAGCTCGCAACTAAACTTCTTCCTAGAAAAATTTGAAGCCCAGCAAAAGTTTACTCCTTGAAAGGTAACAAAGGCATATACTGAAGAACATCTTTAATGCTCTAGATGTAATTACCATAAGCATCAATTCCCTGGATTAAGCATATTAAGACTCGGGTACACAAATCAAATAACCATGAACTTACCATCACATCCTCAGGCATGCCATGGAATTGTCCTGCGCCTTCAGGAGGTGTCCAGTTGAAGATAGAACATGGTAAAAACAAGACTTGTGTCCTGTGAACTTCAGCAACAAAGGCTTTAAGACCCCTAAACCTTTCGACGTCAAACAGAGGCTGGCTTGTAACAATCCAATTCAAAGCCAACTGATCCCCCAACATCCGAGCAGCATTCAAGAACATAGATTTGTAAGCTTCCAAAACGTCCTCCAAAAATGCTTTGGCCCTGTGACAGGTACAGAATTTACTGGAAATTAAATATAAAGAAATCAAGTAAAAGAAACTGAATACAAAATAATAAAACATAAAGCAGAATAAACATGCAAAATATGATTATACAGACTTTGAAACACCTTCGGCGGTTCCTCTTACAAATATCACGCCTGAGTTTAGAGGTTGATGCTTATTATTTCGAAAAGTGAGAGCTATGTGAAAATCCGGGTAGTCTTCATAAATATGGCTAAGATCATCAACCACTGCTATGTCTGAATCAGTGAAAATGTAATGTTCAACCTGATTTTGCTTCCATATATACCCTGATAACCTTGTTTCCAAGAAGTCCTGCATCATTGAATATCATATTTCTAACCGAAATCATTATAAGTTCTGAACATGTTAGTACTGAAACTAGGCCCCCTCCATGGGGTAAGTATTTTGCAGCAACAATGATAAATAATTCATAAAATAAAACGAACACACCCCTCAACAAAATGCTAGCTGAAGGCAAGGTTACAATTTAGACCATATCAAATGTCTGATTCTAAATAAATCTCAATGCGTTAAATCATTAGTGAGTCTAGCTTAAAACTCCCATAAGGAAAAGATAAAAAGTTACATAATAGAATTTCTCCATTAATTTTTAGATGTGACAAAAGCTAAAGCTGAAAAATAAAATGTGGTTATGAAACAAAACACAGTGAGTCCAATAACTGCTCATTTGATAGCATACACTGAGATTAATTATGCAATGATAATGAAGTAAGATTGGTCGAGGTAGCATACATTCAAATTAATCAAAAAGAAAATTTTGTACATGTGGAACAAACGAAAATCTGTGAATATATCTAATTTTGTAATGTCCCCTTTTATATGACCGTAGGGAATAATTAAACGATTATAAGTCGTCAAAAATTTATGAAAAAGATGACTAGTTTTTTATTATTTAGAAAGGCTAGTAAAAGTATTAATTAATTATATTGTAAATAGCCCTAAGCTTTTCTAGATTATTTGTATTTAATTAATTAAAAGCTAAGCAGTGGTTATTTTAGTAAAGTAGCTTTAATTTATGACAATAAAAAATTACAAAAGAGGGTTACTTTATGAGTGGGAAAATGAAATAAAGATAATATATTATTAAGTCGCTCATGAGGTTTTAAAAGGACTAGTATTTGAAACAGTGTTTTTTAAAATTGATATTCTCAAAAGTTCCAGAGAGGGTTTTAAAGGGAGACTTTAAAGCTCATTTGCTCATTTTGTCTTGACATTTTTTTTGAAGAGCTTTGAGAGTGTCTACTTCTGGTTCAACATGCCCTAGGACAAAAACACTTTCTCGGTTACATTTCAGCCAACCTGGATAAATCTACAAAGGATTCACAGATGCATTTATTGGATTGCATTGTCTTCAGTGGTGCAAGTTTCTTCCCTAGCTAATTTGTGAATGAGATCATATATGTTTCAGGTGAGAGCATGATCAGAAAGGATTAAAGAGTTTCTGGTCTTATACAAATTATTAACATTTGCAAAGGTTTACAGGGAAAGACAAATTGTTAGATAAGGGTGACTGAGGAATTTCTTGATGGTCGCCGCTACATGTAGTCTGCACTTTAGAGTTTGACCTTGGAATTTTTTGGCAGCTTGGGTGGCCTTGACTCCTTTCCTGGATGCCTATTGTGGACTGGTAAGTGAGCACTATGAGCTTGTCCTGAGAGTATTCTTGGAAACTAAAATTTTAAAATAAATTGAAAGAAAATAATAAAGTTTTCTAAGAAAAACTAGATGATCTTCAAATAATGTTGCAGAAAAAAGTTTATTAGCTAATAATATCAAACCTTGCTGACGTATACGTGTAATGACCCATCCTGGTTGCAGCTTCAAATAACACTAATTTCCCTAATAAATGATTAAACATTCTATCAAACACTTGTATAGCCGCCTCATAACCAGTGTTAATGACATAGCTAGATGTGAACTGTCATGCCACAATAGTCAAACCAAATACTGAAATGATATTTGTAATTCAACTTGATAAATATCAACTTATAATTCATTATTCAAACCCCTGAAGTTACAGACATACACTCAACAAAGATAATAAGGAAATCTGTAATTACATTACTCAATAACAACAATGCAATTCTGGAATACACTTATTGCCAAACCATGTGCAACATATAAGAACTTGATTTGATAATGTCAATGATTGGCCAAAATATCGAGATCGCAATCCAGATTGAAGTCAGCTTTATCCTTCTATCAATTTGGAGCCTCTAGATGTTAATGAATTGCAATGTGCATGAAACTATGAACCCAGAAACCTGATCTGCAGCCTTAAAACACTAACCGCAGCTATGAATAATTGAATGGCTCCCTAGTCCTCACATCAATGCTAGAAACAAATCGCAGATGGTAAAGAATGATCACTACGCCTCTGGGTTAACATGTGGAGCTTAGAAATTGCTATGGTAATTCTGGAAAATGACAAACGTTGCAACAATGATGAATAGGTAATTGTAAGAAACCCACGTGAGCCTCAGCTATGAATCATAGGTACGCTGGAAATTCACAAATCAGTCAAACCCTAATCTCTCCTTAGCTACAGCAAAAACAGTAGGAGGAGAACCCAATTGTATACCTCAGCACAATTGCAAATGCAATCCTCAAAATGAAAACTTAAAATTGAATCTACAATGCTTCAGTTGTAGATCCCAAACCCTTATACTTCAGCAAGTGCACAAAAATCAGAACCTCAAAAGTGTAACAAAAACAACAAAGAAAAATAAGAGAATCAAATAATTGGATGCTTTACTCATCAAACGGGCTCATATATAATCTCCAAATGGCACAAAATTTCCCAAATGAACTTCACTAAAAAGCTTCCCACAAACAACATTAAAATATAATAAACTGTCATTATGATCTAATTTATTAATTGCTTTTGGCTCCAAAAATGGCCATTTTCCACCATAACTTAATATTCTAACACGTAAGGCCATTGTTTCTTTTGCCCACGATTTAAAACTTTTTGTCCCAATTCCAACAAGCTATGACACTGAAGTGACCAACAAACAACACCAACAAAAATAGCAACCTCGGCATATTTAGATGAATAATAATAATAATTCACCTGTCTTGCGAAAATAGTTGAAGAAGTATCATAATCGAAATCTAACACACCAAAGTGATCCTGATGATCAAAGATGATGAATGAACATAATGGGGTGACTTACTATAAATAGACACTCCCTCGAAGATTCTTGGAGCTGAAACCGGAAGCCCTAAATAAAAATTGAGACCATCACCGAACTCCTCTAACTCAACTGAGTTCATCGAAACCAACAAATTGACTTACTATAAAAAGTAAGTCCCTTAAACAGAACCAAAACACACCATAGGCTGCTAGAAAGCTTATAACCACACAACTAAGACCCTCAAATCCCACTTTCAACTCACGAGGGTCGTGATGGTGAACTGACCAAGCCAACTGCAGGAACTGGCTAAAAACAGGAACATTACAGTATGGAATAAATTATAGTAAATCTCTACTTCTATGAAGAATTCAAGAAGTTTAATTTAAGGTTTCTAATCTTTCAGCTCCCATTTATATTGGAGTGGTGCAACAAAACATGGTAGTGAGTTTATTTTTCATATAAGGAAGCCATTGAAAACGGTAGAAGTTGCAAAAACAAAACACAGCCAAGTTGGACATGTCTAAGAAATCTACAAAAGCTATTCAAGGAATTGCAAAATAGGAAGCAAATCAATTTAGTGATGAGAAAAGAAAAACAAATGAACATAGAGCAAAGAAAAAGGAATCACAAGAGCTAAATAAACATATCTCAGCAAAATCTATACGGTTAAAACAAAACTATTTTATGACATGGATTTGCCAACTTTAAAGAATGATTTGGGATCTTCGTACTAATCATTTGGAAAGAGTTAGAGTTGCTGAACTTGAATTGCTTGAGAACAAGCAATTTTTGGAAAGGTGGACTGTTATTTATACTTTTCTAATTAAATTAACTGCAGACCAATTTCTTAATTCCTATTGGCTAAGAGGATAAATTTAAGTAAATTATTTAATAATAATATAAGTTGGTCCCAAAAGTGTTATCTTAAAATGTTGTAAAAGGACAACCTGGTTGTCATTATTATTTTAACTAAGTTTCTGAATCATGGGATTTTTCGCATAATTCTAGGTAAAGAACATACCCGGAATTGGATTCTTGAAAGAATCGTCTTTGGGTACATCCAAGCTTTGTGTTTTTAGATGCCTCAATATTTACTGGTTCCTTTTCTATATTCTTACTCTGAAATTATTGATCATGAAATTCTTGTTTGATCATTATGATATTGAAACCTGAATTCAAATTAGAATATTATGCTTCAAATTTTGAAATTTTTAATGGTTTTGTTTAGCATATGCATTAGTATGACATTCAAAACTTAGTTCTATTTTTTTAGTTGCGTATGTATATGTTTGTGTGCAAATGTATATATGTGTGTGTGTCAATTTATTTTGTATTAACATAACAGAAACACACCCAACACCCAAAACAAAAATATGTCGTACAAGTGTTTCGTAGCCATGTTCCATTTACCATTCCCTTATCCAATTTGGTAACTTGGTATTTTAATAAAGTGATCATCTAAATGGGACATTATAAGGTGTTATACAGTATTTTCATTAAAAGCTATTTCTGAATGCTTTTGGCAAAAAAGGTTGAAGGGAAAAGGAGATTCAAATTAAAGAGGCCAGCAAAGAACTTATAAAAGGAAGAGAACCATTCAAAAAAGATCACTCATTGTTATTGAAATCAAACCATCTTCTTAGAGCTTGAGCATTTGTGTTCATCTTTCCACTCAAGGCTGAAAAACCTTAGTTTGCAAGAATTTGAAGGATGAAAAACTTCTTTGTTTGCAATTAGGATTGGATGGTGAAAACCATCATGTCTCTTTGAGATGATTCCTCCAGGAATCACATTAGTGCTGAAAGATTGCATCTAATTTCCAGTTTCTAGCTTGCCATAGTGCCACCACAGTGTGATGATCATTTATATCAGTTTGGTAGGAAGTCAACTTGGTACACAGAGGAAGAGTGACACTATGGGTTTTCAAATTCTGCGAGTAGCCTTAGTTAATCTAGGAATTATTTGCATCTGCCATCCTTTTTTGTCAACCAACTTTTCTGGCAAACTTGACTGATGAGTGTTCTGAAACAAGAAACTACAAATATCTACTTGCTAATCACAATCATTATAATGATTTTTAGGATTGTTTCACTCATGCTAAATTAACAGTGACATCGATCAATATATTAAAAGGTGGTTGACCTCACTCTCAATTATCAAAGACAAAAGCCAATGTTGGTGCCCAAGTATCAAGACAATAAATTAAAGCTTTGATTGTTGTTCGTAGGTGATAAACATGAAGACACTGGCCTGTTTAGAAATATAGAAGAATAAGTATGTGATCATTAATAGCAGCAATTACATAAACAAAAATCATTGACTTCCGCAATCAAGGCATTTAAAAAAAGCAGCAATTAAAGGGAATGATTGTGCGAGAAGAAATTTGATAAGGAACATTAATTAATATGCTTAAGACAGTGAATTGTAAGGAGCATTGAGTAGTTTACTAAAGGTCTTTGCTTTGTTTTCGAGAAAAAATGAATAAAACAAGTACACAGATTCCTAAAGTGATAGTCTATAATAAAAAGACATCTCCGTTAGAGAGAGTCGCACTTTTTCAAAAGGAGAAAGAAAGCATAAAAGGAAGCATAGATATAAGTGATTGGAGAGGGGAGTTCCAGGCTGATGGAGATTACCTAAGGAAGATCAATCAAAAGGGGCATCACATTCTCATTGATTTATTGGGAAGCTTGTGCAGTCTGAGGCTGGTGTTAGATATAGATATTATTGCTGATGAATGTCATTGACAAATTATAAATCTTTTGATTTATAACTCTGTATAGTTGACTGTAGCTCGAATGAAAGAAATATATGAACATTATTATCCTAAGAATTGCAGACTATATGTTATCACAAAGACATTATATTTGCCACTTTCATAAAGAGGGAATATTATATTCAATCATATGCTTCCATATCACAAAGGTTCATTACGTGTGGCAATAATGTTATCAGACATCTTTTTGGAGGAGCAATTATATCAAAGATATATTAACGTTCTATTTCGATTGTTCGGCAGGACTA
This sequence comes from Cupressus sempervirens, assembly GCA_028749045.1. Classification (NCBI taxonomy): domain Eukaryota; kingdom Viridiplantae; phylum Streptophyta; class Pinopsida; order Cupressales; family Cupressaceae; genus Cupressus; species Cupressus sempervirens. Next base: position 522,785,159 of record CM053792.1, read on the forward strand.
TGGAGTACGAAACATTTGGTTCAGTGTGAGAGTTCCAGGCAAATGGGATGACTATGATCCTCAAATTGAATGCGGCTCCTGCTCATATTAACGTAATCTCATATAAAAGAAACCATGAGACATCTTTCCTAGCTGCTGTTGCTTCTGTATATATATATATATAGTTGTTTGCATTCAGGTGCAGAGATTCTGAGTGGATTTGCATAGCACTTCATTCCCTCAGAAAACAGATTACGAGGATTAGAGGTCTAAAGATCTGTTACTGGAGCTGATACTTTCTGTTCATCATACTGAAGTGAAAGCAGTTCAATATTGGGAAGACTCATTGGAGTCAGGTGGCAAGGAGCAGTGAAGATGGTGCAAGGGCTGCACTGCATATTCCGCATATTTGATTGCTGCACTCAATTGAAGACTCGGAAGAATCTGAGAGGCAGTGCCAAGAAAGTCTACGCAAGACACAAGGAAGATTTTGGGGGATAGCCCATTAGGGACATTACAGTTATACAGTTGACATTGGTTGACCATAGAAATCACCACCATTATATAAGTATTGTGGGACAACTTAATCCTTGCATATTATCAAGATAATTGATTTCGCATTGGCCAATTTAACATTCGTTTTTTGAGTGTAAGTTTGAAGAAAGAGATATCTTGCAATTGAATTTAAGAAATTAATCCCAAACCCGAAAAGATCATATAAGGGTCATTTCATTTGTGGATGAAAAACAACTTAGCCAATCCTTCATGAATTCATCTAGAGTTCACAGCTATAAAGATTTGAAAGGAGATTGTGCAAGAAAGATCATTGTTTTCTTTCAATTTGAGCTTGCTCCTCACATAATTGATTATAACACTATTACAATTTTTCCATCGCGCCCCCCCCAAAAAAGGCAGCGTTTCTGGGATAGAGACGTCCCTGTCCTGGGGACTTCATTGGGGACTTGCATCAGTCCCCAATTTTTTATAACACAAAAAATTTAAAAAACAAACAAAAATGTCACTTTTGTCATCCCCATTTGCCGTCCCCTAAATCAGCAAAAAAATTTGCCTTCCCGGAAACCCATCCCGCTGTCCCCTCCCTGTTCCGGAAACTCGGAGAAACATAGCAAAATTTACAGGCAATAAATGTATAGAAGATTTGCAAGTGAATTACAATTTGAGATTAAAAGTTCTTTTTTTTCCTAGCTAACCCAGCTTGCAAGAGATTCAAACCTCCAGATAACCGTAGGAGCCATCCATGTTATTGATTTTTATAGGTTTGTGAGCATATAGAGACGGCATTGCTGTGAGTACATAGTATGGGCTTGGAAAAGTTGTGAGCTTCTTTATGTATGTTGCATCTCCATTGCTAGCCGTACCATGTGGAAGGAAGCATGGGAATTTTGTAAGTAACTTGACTCCCCTTGAGGTCGTTCATGTCCTCACTGTTGACTGCCACTTAAAAAACTGTTAGTTTATTGGAGGCATCGCTGTCTTTGGCAAGGAAATAACAGGTTGAAAAAAATGCTAATCAATTTGATCAATTTACCAATTGTTTGATGAAACATTTATGAGCTAAAATTCAAAATATTGCACATTTTTGAAATTCTGTAGTAAAGGCAAACATCATATCTGTAATCCACAAGTTCAAAAAATTATCTCTTAGAGAAGGTTTTGTACAGTGCATGTGAAGTGTGGCGATAGCAAATAAACATATTCACGTCTCTAGCATCATTGGCAATTGTTTTGATCCAATCAATCTTGTCACACCCTTGAGTGCATTATTCATGGGATGCACACAAGTCCACCAAATATGTCTATGTGTCGCCTCAATTAACTTCCCTGCAGCTTTGCATGTATGGGTTGCATTTGTCACTACTTGGACAATACACATGTTTTGTCCCCTATTTTAAGAGTTGGTAGGTAGTCAGTGAGACCAGTCCATCATTGTGATCCTAATGACCTGGTAGGATGTATAGAGGGTCCATGGTGATCGACTTACTATTTTAGTAAGTCAGGAATGGTGGTTTCCATTTCTAGTTGGCACCTAGATGCTATTTTCAGATGGTGATGATATTGGCACTTTCAGTGGTATATATTGAGTTTAAGTTTTATAAATTGCTTTTGGGCACCAAGTGGAGTTATTAATCATTAATTCACATGGAATATAACCCTAAGTCTTAAAAGCAATCCTTTTAAGTGAAAGGTGTGTTGAAGAAACCTTTGAAGTGAACAGTGTCTTCATGAAGCTTTTAGCTTGGGGGTTGTTTATTATTAAATTCAAAATTATTAAATGAAGGCTTCTAATTGAAAAGTGTATGTTGAAGGCTCTTTAGTGAAAAGTGTGTCAGAGAAGCTACTTGCTTTTGGTGCCTTGAAGAAGTTATCTTTATTTATTATAAAAACAATGCTTTGTGAGAAAAGAATTCATTCTATTGCTTATGTTTTTTATTGCATTTGGAAAAGAGATTGAGACAAAGGTTTCAACATTATTGGTGAACTGTGAATTCTTCACCATTTCAGCACTTTGAATCTGTGAACTAAGAATTTAATGGTTCTGATGTATATCATTCAATCATATCTACTGCTATGTTGGAGGTAGAAGGGTTATAATTCAGCGTGGTTATTTCTTTGCAAACATACCACAAGTTTGGTGCCATTTTAAGGAATTTTCACAAGGCAGCAATCTCATTTCTGGTCTGCAATTTAATCCAGGGTTTGAAGACTTATTTGTGCCAAGAAATATTTATCATGGCTGCAAATCAATGGGAGTATTGACGGCTATGAGAAGGGACCAAGGTTCTGCAATTAAAGTTTGTGTCTGATGAATTTGGAGCACATTTTGGGTATCTGCGATCTAAATTGCAGAGGCTGCATTGAAGTAATACTGGCTGCGAACAATAATTTGAAGCAGCATTTCACATAGGGAAAGGCTGCGACCAAAGTTTGGTAGGCTGCATCTGACATAACAGGGTCTGCAAGTTGCACTATAAGACAATTTCTCAATCCTTCAGCAATCATAAGGATCCAACATTGAACTTTTCCATTGCCAGGTTTTCTCATTTCATAAGATTATGTATATTACTTGGCATTTTAATTACTTGCGAATGTTATTAACCTCACTGCTCTCAACTGTCTCTGGATCCGACAAGGTCTCCACCAACCTCTGTTGATGAAGCTTAAGTTTTTCTATACTCTCCTGCAAACCTTTCATTTTCATGTTAAATTCCTCATTGCTCCACCGGCTTCTAGAACTACCATTCCTCCTATGTTTGTCCATAGGAAACAAAAAACTAGAGTGTTGGTCACTTCGAATGCAATAGCAAACTCAAAATAAATTAACTGTCCTACCCTGCTACACCCAACTCGTGCCACAAGCTGAAAATAGTCCCTTCCAATGCTTCACAGAATATTAAGTTTTCCGCTTATAATATATTTGCCTGTATCAAGTGTGACAAAAGTGATTAAGAACATTATTGCCTATTTCAAAAGCACTAAACTCCAGTGCTAAATCGTTCCCTTTCTAGCGAATAAGCTGATTGTGCAGAAGAAAGAGCAGCAATATTAACTATATAGCTTTGTTTTCTCCAACTCTGATAAAAACTTTAGAACTGGAAACATTTGTCTAAGATAAAATTTCTGATGAAACCCATGCCAAAAAAGTATATATCACAGCAGTCCATGCCAAGGTGCATGTCTCAAAAATAAATAATCTTTTCAGGCTAACTACAATTTTTTTTCTTTTTGAATAGACTTCACAAGATGGCAGGATGTTTTGGCTCTGATACCACTATGAGAATCCCTGCCTAATCTGATCAAATAATTTAAATTTGTGCTGATGGAATATCGTCAAACAGTTGGTGTGCAAACAAAGAGTCTCAAGCAAATACCACTATATCATCATTTTTTACTGAAATGTTGTGGGGTAGTTGGATTATAAATGAAATAACAACTCCTAGATTAAACACAATTACATGGCATAATAACACAACTTGAGCTATTGATTTATAACAAAACAGCAACTAACATTTGTTGATTAAAACACACTGACTGGACTATCCAATCATGAGGAGATTAACTTAAATAGCAACTGTATATGCAAGTGAGATATGGTAGTACATACCCGTTTACAGACAAGAGTGGATGGCACTAGAATGTTTTGGGTTTGTTGTTGCACTTATTCCACGCTCACGACCATTCACCATATACCATTGTTAGTTGCATTGGAGGATATCGTAGTGGAAGTCAATTCTGAGTCACCGTGCTTTTTCACTGCACACATCCAGATGCCCACACTTCTATGCCATACGTGTTCCTTCTAAATGCTCACCTCAGCTACTACAACACTGGAGCGTGGCTTTCTTTCATTCCCCACACGTCTAAACCATTTATCGTCTTTGAAAAGGCTGGGGAACACTCTTATTTTTTGGAGGATACAGATGGTTGCATGCAGGATTTTCCAATTCATGGACAATACCTTAAGTTCAATCAGCATATAAAGGGGAGCTCTTTTTCCTTTCCCTATTTTGTTTTATTTTTATTAGATTTTTATCTGTATTATTTCATGAACTGACTACTCCCTATGTTTTGGCAAGTCTGCTCCTCCAGAGACAACTCGAATTCTCACTATGCTCACAAGGAACATATGTCCCCAGCAAGACCCACTGATGGAGCCCAAAATTTGGGTTTCCATTCTTCATTATGCAAAGAAACATATCCAATTATTGTGGAATTGTCCACTCAACTTAATTTCAATCAACACATACCGGATGCAATAAGCAATGATGGAAGCATTTTCACTATTGTATTGGCCTCTAGAATCTGTTATAAAGCAAGGAGTGTAAGAATTGAGACAAGGTGAGATCTGCTACTATCTATATACACACACCGTTGGAGGATGCTATCACTGTTACTACCATCGACAGTAGAAGTGTTGGAGATGATCTCTATGGTTGACTCATTGTATGTTGCAACTAAAATGGCACATAAGGTTTTCAGAATTCAAACTTGTATTGTATTATTAGAAGTTGAGACTGCAATCACAGACATGAATATAAATTAAGCTGAAGAATTTGCGAAGGATTGCCATGAATATTTCAAAGAGTAAATGTTTTCTTTTACTTGGTTAAGCCATAGTGGTAGAGCCCTATTACTCAATTTGGGTTACTGTTATGAATGCTCTAAATGTAATCATAGATTTAAGGTTTTTCAGAGTTGGAGACGGGAAGTATTATCAAAGCAACCAACAATATTTGGTTCTGCCACCTGTACAATTCAAGCAACTGTTCGAAATGAAACAATATGGAGCCAAACGTATCATTCCAAAGAGTAAATGCCTGTGATTACATATTATAAAAATGCAAATACACCCAAGAAGGAATCGTAATGGAGAAGCCCCTGTAGAATGAATAAATATTCAGATTTTAAGAGCATACAGGACATCACCGGCAAACACAAAAAGGAAGTAGCATTGACGAGTCGGGCAATGATACAGGGAAGTAAACATAGATAAAAAATGTTACTATGTATGGCATAACTATAGTAATCTGCAGATACCAAATAAAGTTGTGGCACACCGGTATGGCAAGGAAGATGCACGTATTCATAAACTTTTATTGAAAAACAAAGTCATCGCAAAACCAATACATATTTGCCAAGTTGCACATCACGGGAGTAATGAAGATGCAGACACGGGATCTTCAATGTCACATGTCGTAATATAGGCCTGAGGATGCTAAAGACTCTTCAATGGAAACGAGGAGTTGCAACAATATCAAAGAAGTTTGTTTGCCCATTTACAGGATCCCACGAGGATTCAAAATATGAAGTTTGTGGAGATATACAAAAGCGGAATTACCTTCATTCTTTGACAGGGTTTGAAGATTAGCAAAGAGATCCGCGTATCACATTTTTGTGTTGGAAATAGTGGTTTTAATAATACAAAATATAACAGTATTTTTGTGTATTGCACATTTGAGCATGGAGGCAGATTTTCTTTCGACCACCAGAGTGTAGAAATGGAGACAAATTATCATTCGTGGGTGTCAAAGTCTAGAGATTTATGCAGCAACCAACAAGTGTGATCCGAAGCCTCATATGGATACGTAACAAGATATAAGTACTTGCCGATGATGAATTATACTGAAGCAAAAATCTTATGATTTGATGTAATTAAGATCATATTAAAAACTGGTTAGTTTTAATGAAAGGGTGCAAGGTTTAGAAAGGCAAACACCCTTCAGCCCTTTATAAAGATATGGTAAAAAATCAGACAAATTCACCATTCTTTTATATTTTCAAAAACTCTTTGCATTCTTGAAGCTTATACGATTTTGAAATTCCTTGAAAAGATTGAAGTTTGAACCAAGTTGTTAATTATTGAAACTATTGAGCATATATTTCGATATTGTCTGATATGAAACTATGTTGGGTGGAGCATCAACATTTGAGTGTCTTCAACACAAATTTCTCCACAGTATAATCAATAAGATTTATATTTGCTTTGGAATTAAATTCTATATAGTTCGTGCTTTGTGATCATCTTTATTTTCTATTAATAATCTATTATTAGGATAAGTGGATCAAATTATTCGTTGCTATTTAAACCCGATAAATGAAAATATTGTGAAATATTATTATTGCTTTCTTTACGTGTATCTATTTTGTCCATATAAGGGTTAAAACATCATAGACTGGTTCAAAGACACATAAAACAAAATAATTTGACACATCCTGATAACTGAATTGTTTCTAGATTTAATATACATAATATCACAAAGTTGTATGTGAAAACATATAGTTTTGACTCTATCACCCTTTTAAATATCAGCATTGATCATTAAATCACTCATATTTCTAAACCTATATGCTGGTAATATTCTAATCTTTTTCTTTTAAGGATTTGATGTCTATTTGTTTTAGTAATTCACTTTTAATCTTATTTAAGCATTCTCAAGTTTATTAAAGTAATCGTATTTTGAAGATTAAATACTCATTGTTATCAATCCGGAAGTTTCCTTAAAATCTTGCCATTTCGGGAAATTTTCTTTGCATTGAATCTATAAACGTCTTGGATCCAAGTTTGTTGTCCAGGATCAGGTGTATAGGCCTTGGTTTTGCAGAGCCAGAAGTGTAGAGGATCTAGATCGAATTGATTGATCTGATCCTATCAAGTTGGCCATAACCGATTAGATATCCCAACATCGAGCAGGCAAGGCTTATAAGATTCTAATCTGCGGTTTTGGGATCCAACAGGATAAAAGACTATTTCGTCTTTTAGTCACTTAAGTGACTTTATAACATTAAAATATATAAATAAATCACTTAAGTCACTTGAACTTTAATATCTTTTGAAATACTTGTCTGATTGCCATGCCGTCTAAAATAGGAATCTCTCCTCAGAATTCCCCATGTGACCAAATACACTTTTTAAAAATAGAAAGGGTCCATCTCTATTACCCCTGACTTACTATAGATAGTAAGTATGGCGAACGGAGTCCAAATGACATCGAACGAAGGCCAAATCCATAAATCGCTAAATGTTGGAGAAGAATCAATCCTCAGAAGACCCTCTAACTATCCTCATTAGCCTACGAGGATCCATTAGGCTAATCCATGAAATTCTGATGCTAGCAACCAATAGGGACATTACACACAATCTCTAGCGACTAGGATTAAAATTTGTCTTTCATTCTTTACTCTATGAATGCCCACATTCAAGCTTCGTTCTAAAAAACAAATTCAAGGAGAATAAACTTTTTTATTGTCTTTCCTTGTAATATCATTCCAACCTACCATTCGTCCCTACATCAAGAATAAATGCGTTCAGAATACACGCTAAAGCATTCAATGCTTGAAGAGGAGTTACGCAGAAAATATATTTGCCTTGAATTTGTCTTTCACGATGACAGTAATAAAACACTCTGTAATGACAGTCCATGGTGCATACACTCCACACATGAATTAATAAGAAATGGAGACGCATTATTCTCCTGAAAAATTAGAATATAATGATCTCGATTTATGTCACAACAATTTTCTTGGCTCTATCCTCGCACCACAGACATTGTCATTAGTCAATTTAGACACATCTTAGGAGAATACAATTCTCCACTCCTCCCCATGGTCACCTGTCAAATCAATACTATCAACAAAGATAGATAACATGCATATTAAAAAAGTTATAAACTGAGAGATGAAAGAACTCGTTAAAATATGAACTTAAAGGAAGAAATGATACTTACCTGACTACACCCAAGTCCTCTGGTCATCCAGAGAACAATAGTGTTATATGCATTCTTCTTCGAGACTCAATGTCGAAGATCATTTTGGCAATAATCGAGCAAATAATATTCAGCATGAAAACTGGTGTCTTCAAGAATGCACAATTATCCTATATTTTTGGACTTATCCTCGACTTCCAATGCACCATATATCTTCACTATACTATCAATGCCAGTTTTTTAGATTCCTTTTATCGTTACACTTCGATCCTCAACACCCTTATTCTCTCTCGATCTTCTTCTATATTTTGTACCTCCTAAACTAAGTACTGCATGAAATATACTACCTCAATGACATTAGCAAATTAATCGACCCCATCTTCTTCTCATGGATACTCCAACAATATGATCCAAAATTTTGGGCAAATATACGAGTGATACCTCAAGTATCTTACGGGCAAGGAAAGTTGCACTTGCAATAAACCTCGCGAGAAGGTAAAGGGAACAAAAACACTCACAACTAGGCAAGAATTTGCACACATCCACCTATGAGACATAAAACAAAAGGCATTGATCAATAAACATGATAAAACAAGAATAGAAAATATGGGAACATAGTGTCTCTAGAGAAGATGATGACACCAAGAATTGCACAAAACCATTCTTTCTCTAATAAATGAATAATGAAAACAAGCATTAAAAGATTAAATACCTAGATACTTTAATTAAACAACTTCCTTATAAGTTGTTATTACCCCTTGCTCAAATACCATGTTGGATTTTTAGCCCAAAAATCAAATAATCAGCAATAATGAACAACCAAAATAAATGCAGGAGACACACAGAAATATCCTACGAAAACACTTTGAGATTGAAGGGAAGAACTTTGCCACACAACAAAAGATAATTTTATTGATAATAAAATTTCAAGTGTACAATATACTTCGCTTGATGCGATATCTATAACAATAGGAGAGATTCATCGCATTACAATGGAAGGTCTCTTGAGTTTCCAAAATATAACTCTAAAGAAATCAACACCCAAAGATGAAGATTTCTATCGCAGCTACAAACTTCAACATCTCTTTAGCTTATTCCCAAGGTTCACATAGGCTAAGCAAATTGCTCACTTATAACTTTAGTGTCAAAAACTTGAATATTTTAAAAAGTGAGCTTGAAGGTGAACCCCTTGGCAATTGTGAGGAAAACTTAAATGATTTTAAAAAATTATATTGAGAGCTTATGAGAGAAGATATTATATTCCGAATTTGTGTTGCCTTAACTTTCCCCTTCACCTCTATAAATTTGAGTTTGGGTTGTCATGATGGCATTCTGCGTGTGCGCACATAAAGAAATGCCACTGGAATCAACTTGTCCTTCTATAGATTGATGAGGGAAAAAACCCTCTACGATTGCTTTCATTTGAAAGGTGCAAACTACATTTACGCGAATTATGCTATAATACAACCCATCATATGACCATTGAGATGACCTCATTCAAAGCTTTATATGGCTACGAGGCACCATTTGATAACTTGATTGTACAAGAAAGCCGAGTACCAAGTGCACAAGAATTTATTCAATAGAGCACGGATATCTTAAAAACTCTTAAAGAGAATCTAAAACAAGCCCAAAACCAAAAGATGATTCATGCAGACAAAAAGTGTATCAAAAGGACATCTAATGTTGGGCATTTAGTGTTTTCGAGATTACAACCATATAAACAAACCTCTATTAACAAGAGTGGAGCAAAAAAACTCAAACCACGAATTTTATGGACCATACCGAATTATTAGGAAGCATGGAGATGTGGCGTATGAACTACAACTTTCGGAAGAAAGTAAAATTCATAATATTTTCAACGTCTCAAGGCTTAAGAAAGTATTGGGGAAGCAAATAGAACCTTGTAGGGGATTGCCCCCACTAGACGACAAAGGTCGGCTTGCCCTAGAACCCGAAGTTATTTTAGACACTCAGGAGAGGAAGCTCAGGAATAGGACTATCGTCGAGTATTTAGTCCAATGGAAGAATCTACCTCAAGAAGATGCTACTTGGGAAAAGGAAGAAACTATTAAATTGCTTGAGGACAAGCAAAGTCGAGCAAGAGGGGCAGTAATGACCCCCACAAACTAGGATGAATTTCAACAAAATCATGACGATTTTTTATTGTTAATCCTAAAAAAAAAAACGATTACTTCACTAGTGAACAATATATTAGTGATAAGTTCCCTCAACTAATTAAATTAATCATGTAATTCTCACATTAAACAATATATATATATATATATATATATAAAATTAAAAATATATATGCATTAATAATAATATATATAACTTAAATATATAAAACACACCATTATAAAAGAAAGTAATATAACGTTGAGTCACGGCCTATTATAATTGATTGTAACCCCTGAAGACCCTGACTATTTACAATGAAAGCCCTTGGTTTCTCAAGGGGATAGAAGACGAAGGAAGGAAAGGCACAAAATTACATTGGAGAGTACCAGACGAAACACGGAAACATTCTTTGTTCATATCGAATACATAGCCGAGGGAGACAAGTAGATATCCACCATGGGCCATACATTGTTTGAAGGAGCTCACCCGTTATCGCACAAAGAAGTCAAATCACGAACCTCAAGAACGGAGACTATTCAAATATATTGACCAAACAACTTGTCACAGAAGTATTGTGATACAACTAGTATTCGCCATAGCAAATCTGAGGAAGGTTAGCAACCAAGACAGGAACAATTGTCTCTGTTGATACCTCTTATCAACGCCATAGAGTCATTGAAGATCATTATAAATTTACCATCGTCTCAGGATGCTAGTTCAAATAAATTGAACCACAATCCAGCATCATAACTCCTTAATAGAACATAATCGGAATACACAGATTTAAGAAATAGATTCAAAGACCAACAAAGATACACGATTCCATAACAAAGGAAATAATTGTATTTAAATCATAATCCAGAACCCACTAGTGTTATAGAGACTTAATTGTCGACACTACGGGCTCCAAAAGAGTCGCATTAAAACATTCCAAAGTAAATTCATTAAGACAAGGATAGTCGATTATCTCTAAAGGTCAGTATAAAAAAAAACTATTGTGCAACGATGGATATACTTAAAAAATTGTCCATAAGGCCTGAAGAGAGGGAAACCTCTCCTAGGAAGATGGATAGATCCACACGGACTACACATAAGGTCTTGAAGATAGGGCTCATTGTGAGAAGACAAAGCATAGTGGAGGGTTGTTCTATCATTAAAGCCTCGAGAAGCCCTTCCCCAGGAACTAAGCTCCTGATCACCATCCCTCTCCTAAAGAAGGAAAAACACTTAGAGTAACATCTTTTCTTCTTTTTGTTGTTATACATAAATCTACATAATTATCTTAATAAGAATGCTAACACGTGTTACATGTTCTTTTGCCAGGAATACGTACAGCTCAACTAGGAAACCAAGCGACATTACAGACAAGTCAAATTCCTATTGGCAAGCATCAAGCTCAAGCTTAAGAAATTATGTAAGGCATGGTGAAGTTTCATGTGGCACCTTGCCACATCAACCTTAGATTTCCAATTCCATCATGTAATCTAACATGCCTGCCACAAGACAATGCTAAGTCCGAAAGCGACATGAAACCTCTATTTCTGCATTGGCACATAGAGGCCCCCAATCCAGACGTGGCCAATGAGAACCTGAATTCTGAATGGTATTTGACACTTAAGGTCTTGATTTCTGTGCCAACTTGCCTCATTGCGCTCTCAAATCAGATCTTCAAGTTGTCACATGGAGCTTCAAACTCTGGTTTGCAATATAGGCTTGCAATCTACTAATCGAGTTGGTCCACCAGCTTGTGATATCTGAACTCTGTCTTCCCATATAGGCACATAAATCTTAATTCTGTCCTTAAGCTAGAGATTGCCAAATCTGGTCAACACAGACATGAAATCTGTGATTTTATTTTAACATTTAACAGCCTGATTCATGAGTTGCACTTGTCCTGTGGAGGCTTAAATTCTAACCTCAAGTTTGCATACAAAGGCATGAATACCAAGCTTGTTTACCTTGCCCCGCAAAGATGTCAAGTACGAGCTGCCTCATCAAGGGTTGAGTTTTGATTTTTATTGGACCAAATTTCCAAGTTTCACCTTGCCACATTAAGTCTCCAAGGCTTACTTGCCACATCAAGCGTAGAATACCAGTTGGAAGTTATAAAGGTTTGCCCTGTGAAGTCAAAATCTCCAAAATCATCAAAGCAATTCGTCCAATAAAGCCCTCAATTCTGATTTGGACTAGGTAAAATTTTGCCCCATCACATCTAGATTTCTGAAAATGTCAAAGAGCTTTGAGAATTTCATTTTGGAAGTGTATAGAAAGTCAGCCTTGAAGTTTGAGCATCGAATTGAAAATCATTAAATGCTAAGTAAACATTCATGAATCTAATTTAAAAAGCTACAAGTTAAATAAAGAGGATTTTTTTCATTCAAATTTTGTTTTTCCAAATCAGGTTGGCCTGAGATAAATTCCAACCAATAAATGCTAAGCTAGCATTAATTATTGGCAAAGAAAATCAATTTTATTAAATGCCAATGAAGGTGAAGGGGCATGAATTTAATTCGATGAGCCACAAATTTAATATAAAAAGTGTTGATTTTTTAAATCAGAGATGAAACAAAACAGCAAAAACAAAATAGCGAACAATAAGATATACAAAATACCCTGGGAAAAACCCTCCAAATTGACAGAGAAAAACCCTGCCACAAATATATCACTTATATATTAATGAAAGAGCAGAAGACTGATTTATAATTTGCCCAAACACTAGGCCAAAGTGAAGCAATGAAGATGCAACTTATCTGAATATACAGACAATAATCTAGGTCTCCAACTTCCTTGAAGCACACAATATCAATCTGTTATGAGTATGTGAATACCTCCTGAAGTATATATAAACTTATCTTCACCCTTAATTGTTTTGACAATGGTGAGTCAGCCTCTTTCAAACAAATGACGTTACAAAGTGAGGTAACATATGTGATGATTTGGCTTCCATAAGATATTATTTGAAATGAAGCATCACTCCTCTTGAGTTGACCCTATAATGAATTTAGGATAGAAAGGTAACTCTTGCAGCTATAAGATCAACACTTTCTCTTAGCTAGGGACATATCTTTTCTGATATCCATGTCATGGAGTTGCTCAACATTACACCCACAATAGCTACATCTATTAGTAGAAGAGAGTTTATCACGAAATCAATCCCATGTGTGGACAGAAGCATGTGCACAAGTAACCATCACAAAATCACTCAACATGATCTTGTCATGGAGTTTCTCAACATATCATCATGGGGCTTCTCAACATGATGTTCTCCATGGCTATTCCCATGACTAGAAAGAGAAACATGCATACAAGTGCTCATCACGAAATCACTCAATGTGATGTTGTCATGGAGGTTCTCAACATGATGTCCACCATGGCTACTACTATGAAAGGAAAGAACAACATCTCTGTGAGGGCTTTCACCTCATATTTCTTCGTCTCAGAGAAATATGCATTTTACGAAGTAGCAAGGATATTGATGTTGAGACCCCCTCTCAGCAAGGGCATCCATTAGTGGAAGAGAGTTTATCATGAAATCTATCCCATGTGTGGAAAGAAGCATGTGCACAAGTAACCATCACAGAATCACTCAACATGATCTTGTCATGGAGTTTCTCAAAATGTCATCACGGGGCTTCTCAACATGACATTCTCCATGGTTATTCGCATGACTAGAGAGAAAAACATGTATACAAGTGCTCATCACGAAATCACTCAATGTGATGTCGTCATGGAGTTTCTCAACATGACGTCCACCACAGCTACTCCTATGAATGGAAAGAGCAACATCTATCTGAGAGCTTTCACCTCATATTTCCTTGTCTCAGAGAAATATGCATTTTAGCAAGTAGCAAGGATCATTGATGTTGAGAACCCCTCTCAACAAGGGCAATATTCTCCACAACACCAAGCTTGTCTCAAAAATATGTAAATTTCACTCTAGAGAGACACCTAGTGAGAATATCAATTGTCTATCAAGTATGCCCTGACTAGTGGAATCAAGAACATCAATTCTAGTGCTCACAATTTTGTGAAAGAGATCTCTGACATGTCTTTCAAGTGGATCAAGGCTCTCTTTTACAGTAGTTGAGACCCACATAAGTTGCAGAACCTCCAACCTAACTTCTTAATCCTAGTTTTCTATTAGTAGAAAACCCACGCACTCGGGAAGATGACATATGCAAGCAAAAATCTATGAAAATTCCCTCAAGAGCCCAATAGAGCTTCCTCAGTGATCATGCTTTTTAACCTCCATTACCTCATAGATGGAGAGCAAGAGGGCGGCCCAAATGAAAGTCCAAGGAAAAGAAAAAATGTGTTCAGAGGCCACGATACTAGCAAGAGATCATGCAATAAAAGACAAGCGGTGATCATGTTTTTTCAACTCTTCCATGACCACCTCATAGATGAAGTGCAAGACGGCAGCCTAAATGAAAGTCCAAGGAAAAGAAAAAATTGTGTCTGGAGGCGATGATACTAGCAAGAGATCGCAAACATGAGCTCAAATCCCAAACAGTATAATAACATTCACAGTAAAAGACGGGGCAAAAATTCCATTACTAACAACAATCTTTATGCGCTTGAGAGGGACGAGATTCAATCCTGGTCTACAAATGCCACCCATTGGACCACACCCATGAAATAGACCACAACATTGAGAGAAAGTACCTTGCAGCATTAGAAGACCCAATAGGCCACTTAAAAGACCTATATCGATTACGAGAAAGAATTGCAATTGAAGGCTCTGTCATCAACAACTATAGTTAAATAAGGGTTTTACTTGCACGTTGTAGTTTCCCTTCACCCAAAGACCTATGCCTCACATCTAATGCGCACAAAACAATCTCCACATGCTTCTAACAAAGGTGGACATGATCGATGCCATCCCTAGTGGTGTTACAAAGATCCAAGGCCTTAACAATTAGCTCCAATAAATCTTTTGCAATTTTCTTTTGGTGTTAGAAAGAGGACATTTTGGCTAGGCCACGAGAGTCTTGAAATTCGACCCACAACTCAGAATAATCTCCATGACCTGCCTTACCCAGGTCAGAGACAACAAAGCTTTCCGATTAGAAAAATCCTCATCTAGGGAACCCAACCACTCACTCATAGTCCATTGAAATTTGTCAAGGCTCTTCTCATTCACACCATCCTGGTCACTATTATTGGAGATGTGGGTGTTGTGATTGCTCACGGGATGCCCAGCACACGTTGAGTCTGATCACCGCCATCTTTCATGCTTAGATAGACTTACTCACGCGAGAAGAAGAGAAGAAGACCTCACTACTTGGATGAATCTGATCGAGATCTTTCTAAAACCTGGCTCAAATACCATGTTAATTTTTTATATCAGAAATAAAATAAAACAGCAAAACAAAGTACTGAACAATAAGAAACAGCAAATACCCTGGGAAAACTCTCCAACGTGGGGTAGAAAAACCCAACCACAAATATATCACTTATATATTTAGCGAAAGAGAAGAAGATTGATTTACAATTTGCCCAAACACTAGGCCAAACTGAAGCAATGAAGATGGTACTTATCTAAATATACAAACAATAATATGAAACTCTACTCTCCTTGATGCACACAGTATCAATTTGTTATGTGTATGCAAATATCTCCTAAAGTTTATATAAACTTGTCTTGACCCTTCATTGTCTTGAAAATGAAGCTTCATCCATTCTCAAAGAAATGGCATTAGAAAGTGGGGCAATGTCTGGAAAGATTTGGCATCTTCAATAGCCATTTAGGACCACTTCTTTAGTTTGTTGTCCTCAAACTCCAGTATTGAGCAGCAACTAGTCACAGCTGACTTCAGGGTACATTGAATTCCTAGAATGATTAAGGACTGACTCTTTCAAATAAAACTCTTCAACAGATGATTTACTAAGTTCTAACTTTAAATACCATTTCTTCATTTGGACCAAGCACAGCTTGGAGGTAATCAAACCAATCATACAGCGAGCTGGATTTGGAGACAACTCCAATCATGATTGAAAAAGAACACATGATGAGCTAGAAAATCGGCCATTCTTCCCCTTCAAAATATTGCCAGACACCAATGAAATGACTTCCCAATCCTGACAGAACTCATATGCAACCCAGTAGTGTTTTAAAATCTCAACCTGTACACACTCATTATTACTTGGACATAGCCAGTTATGATCCCGCTTCATTTTTATTGGTTTTTTAAGCCACAAATATCAATTATGGCACACAAAAATGGCATCTTTTTTTTACATGAATAGCTCCTTCCCAGCACAAATCTTTTATAACATATTAACCAACTCAATTACTTGTACTGGTTCAACTAACAGCTTTTACTACTAGTCTGGACTACAATCCATAACCTGCATCTGAAAACAACCTTGGAATCAAGAAAGGAACTTTAGCTCCCCTTGATATAAAGATCCTCTCGTTATTGCAAATCTTTGTTCAAATTGATGCTTCTAGTTCTCAAAGTCCTCTCCACCATAAGTTGTCCATAATGTAGATGATGTCTCTATCATATATGCAAGAAAACATGTTTTATAGCATTTTGTTGATGATGTCTCTATCATATATACACAAAAACATGTTTTATAGCATTCCTTAATTCTTGATTTCTTCAACACAGCTATCTGTATTCTTTCACCTTCAAATATTTTCTTTTATTGCTAAACTGCCTTGAAGATATCTCTCAATCCCCAAGACAATATACCTTTAAAGAACCTCCCCAGAAGTTATTTGAATTCTAATTTGTTGAGAAATCTTAATCTTGAATTCTGATAATCTTCAAGCTGCCTCTCTACCAAAGTTTTCCATTCTTATCACCTGCTCTCCCCATATAGCTGCCAAGCCTTCTTGAGTTCCCTTTATCCTCTCCTCATATAAGACAACATAATATTTCTCTTATTTTTTCCTTTTTAAATATATTTCTTTCTTGGTTTAGTTTCACAACATGAGAAATATAAAATAATATTATTAAGTGCTAATGGTGCCTTAGCATTTAATAAGAATTCATAATATAACTCATAAGCTAAGGGGGGAACATTATAGGCCTTCCTTCCCAAAATTGCTTGTCCCCAAGCAATTCCAGTCCCAGATGCATTAAAATTTACTCATTTTCCCAAGTTGGACCTTCAACTGGTAGGTCCTTCCACTTCACTAGGTACTTTTGATCACACACCTGATGAGAGTATGTTCCCCAGATTCAATAACGTCTTCAGAATTAGGATCAGTTTCCCTTTCTCATCTAAAGACGAAAATAGTAGGAGTTACACTATGACCCAAAGCTTTCTTCAAACATGAAAGGTGACGAACATTGAGAACCTTGCTACTTGTTGGTAATTTCAATCATAAGCTTCTCCAAATCCCTTGACAATCCAAAAAGGATCATATAGTCTAGGCATGAACATCTTTGAACCACTCCTCAGTCAAGATAGCCTGTAGGGTTGCAATTTCAAGTATACTGAATCACCAACCTAGACATGAACATCTTTGAACCACTCCTAAGTCAAGATAGCCTGTAGGGTTGCAATTTCAAGTATATTGAATCACCAACCTTAAAAGGCCTTCCAACACTATGTTAGTCAGCATATCGTTTTTGCTGATTTTGGGGTTGTTGAAGATTTCCTTTCAAGGATTTCATCATGTCTTAGGTCTGCTGGAACAAATCCTTAGATTCAGGTATCCTACTATCCCCCAATAATAAATCCATGAAATTCAAAGGCCCATATCGATAGAGGCCATAAATAGGGACATTTTGATTGACATATGATACATGGAGTTAAAACAATACTCGCTCAAATGTAACCACTCCACCTATGCAACAGCCTTGAAAAGTATCTCAAATAGCCCTCCAACCACTTCTTGACTATTTCGGTTTGGCCATCTGCTTGTTGATAGTAACTAGTGCTGGAAGTAAGTTTTATTCCATTCAACCTAAATAACTTTTACCAAAACAAACACACAAACTTCATCTCCTCGTCACTTACTACATTCCAAGGAAAGCCATGCAATTAAGAAACCTCCTTAAAGAGTAAATCTGCAACTTAAGCCGCTGTAAATACTGTAAATACTGTCAAAATTGTAAAAAAAGGCAAATTTGGTTAACCAATCAACTACAATGTTAACACAATTTTTCCTTTGAATGTTGGGTAGCCAATGTTAATTTTCAGATCTGCTGCAAATGTAATGTCCCCTTTTTGGGACATTAGAAATATTGAAGGCATATTATATATAACCCTAGAATGGACTTGGATAAATGGGTCAATTTAATATTACAAAGTGGACAAAAGGACAAGGAGAGATAAGACAAAATGCCAGGAGGGAAGTCGAAGAGTCACAGCTGTGGGGTTAAAAGGAGAAGAGACTCTTTCATTTGGGCATGCTTGATTTATGATTCAGTTTCAGTTTTCTCTCTTGTGAGAGTTATTCATAAAGCTTCAACTTTCAGCTAGCATGAGGACGCAGCCCCTTGTGCCAGTAGGCAGTGGACGCAAATCCACTGGCCAGGAGACATCAATTCAGGTGTTTCATATGTGCTTACAAGTTCTTATTCTAGTATTCCAATCTGACTATTAATTTGTATTTAAGATTGGATTTGTTAGTGTTGGTTATTGTATTGCTGTTGTATAATGCAATAACATTGTTTAAGGAGTTTTATGAGAGTTTTCCAGTTTTATATTGTGGGTCATAATGCATTTTATATGCTTGAAATTCTTAATATTATTCTGAAAAGAATGGGTTTATATTTATCTGAGAATCTACTGGTTTCTATTGTTGTTCATAATGCATATGCCTATAGTTTAAGTTCTTGATATCAGTTTTGAGGAAATAACGGGTAAATAACTTGGGAATATTTCCCAAGTTTTATATCACTGGTTTTATAATGCAACTTCACATTTTTATATTCTAAATGTTATTTGGAGAAAGGGATAGATCGAGCAAATATTTGATTAGAGATATTTCAGCAAATGTATTAACAGTGCCATAATATTTAGTATGTGCTTTCCAAGGGCAGCAGTCTCTCTCTCTTTATATTAAGGATGAAACATAGAGAGACATGTCCCTTGAAGGGACATATCTATCCATTTTTATTAATTAATATAACAATTTATTAATTAACTACACACACAAATATATATATATATATATATATATAGATATATATATATATATATATATATAATTAAAACTTCAGTTTAGTCTCATGAGTTTATCCAACTAAAGCTTCCAAACATTAACACTCCCTCTTAGCTAAGGAGGATAAACACATAGATATTACACCAATGGTAATATTAAAAATGACACGATTGTAAGGATATCTTTGATCAGAAATTATTCACCATTTTGATATCATAAGTATTGATCTTTTAGAATATCACCACATGATATTCACCAATAACTCAATAAGGTTTGATGTCACATCTGATATCATGAGTATTGGTCTCTCAGAATATCAACATTTAATATTCACCAAGTGCTCAAAAAGTTTTAATATCACATCTCTGATATCATGCGTATTCGTCTCCCAGAATATCGAAATTCAATATTCACCGATTACTCAATAAGTTTTCATATCACATCTGATATCATGAGTATTGTTTTCCAATAATATCAAAGATATTCACCAAACTCTTTGAGTAATGGCCTTCTGAAATGTTGAGATGCAAGATATTCACCAAAATTTGTGAGTAAGGGCCTTCCAGAACATCAAGTCGCATGATATTCACCAAGTACTCTTTGTAATGGCCCTCCAGAACATCAATTTGCATTACATTCTCCATGTACTCAAAAAATGTTTATAAGGTATGTGCACACGCATTCTCATAATGCTTACTATATAAAAATCTACCACGCAGAGTATAATCTATCATGATTGCATAGACATTGTAAGATATCCATCAAAATAGAAAATTAAGTTATTGTAAG
The DNA here is from genome assembly GCA_028749045.1 of Cupressus sempervirens. NCBI lineage: Eukaryota > Viridiplantae > Streptophyta > Pinopsida > Cupressales > Cupressaceae > Cupressus > Cupressus sempervirens. The sequence goes on from CM053792.1 coordinate 522,805,397, forward strand.
ATTGTAACATTTCAATAACTTCTGCAAATACAAGTGATGATCACTTGGAAGTCAACACTTCCTCATGATGAATATTTATAAAATGATTATAATTAAACATACCTTAATACTTACCTTTGTTGAGGTATGAAACTTGATGCCTAGCAATGGCCCACCACCTTATATTGGTCGTGATCTTGTCTACGTTACTATGCCAACACTCATTTAAGGTGCATACGTGTGTTGGCTCATTGGTTGCACAAATCCATGAACAATTTGTGCATTGGATATATTGGACTCACATGTCATCAAGTTTTGCATTCCAAGGCATTGTTATATTCCCATTCAATGTTACTTCACAATATGATGAGTCACAGCACAATATTTTTGATTATTTGGTTTCTTATCATGATGATCTCTATTTTTCCTTATTTGTTTATGCATGGGACTCCATGTTTCCTACGTGTCAGTGCTGATCATTGTACTCTATGCGATGACATAGGTTGCAATGTGCATTACATCATCGATTTCATCCAATCAAATCGCATAGTTCCATGTATTGCGTTTAAGATAATCATTTATATGTTCACATAAAAACGCATATAATAATAGAGCAAAATTAAATTCTCCTCCTTCTAAGCGGGTTCCATTTTGAGTATAGGAAGTTTGCATACTTTCAAATAAAACTGGAGTAAAATCTTTATGAATCCTCCATTTAAACGAATGCAAATCAAGAGTCATTTTAAAGAAATTTCTAGGCTTAATATGTTTCCTTCTACCTTTACATTCAACAATCTCAAAATGTATGACATTTTCTTGAGCTTTTATATCCCTAAAACTGTGGCTTTGTTAGCCCACGAAACTATGCTCTTGATGAGGCAAGCATTGTCACCTAGACCAACAAAAAATTCACGAATGAAATCCATCCTTGTAATGTCCCCACTATTAGGGTTAGGAACAAGTAATACTTGCAAAATAAATGTTAGAATTTAAACAATAATAAATCTAACTACACTATTCTACCCTCTATCTTAAACCCCAACCTTAAAGGCGTCTTTCCTAACCCTTAGTTATTCCATCATCTTCCCTAAAGTACAACCGTTAAGATTCTTCTTGGATGGGACATCCTCTATCCAAGGCCAATCACATATGCATATATTGACATCATCAGAATTTTCTGGCATATGCAGATTATCTATTGATACTAGTCATAGTGGTCAGATGACAACCTTAATGCCTCACACACCTCATGCTATGGATTTCCTTTGATCTCCATGGATTCAATCCCATGGACTAACACAACATTATCATAAATCCAATTCTTCTTTTTAAGGACCTATATTGATTATTCCAAAATAATACTAGATATATATATATATATATATATATATAAAAGAAGTGCTACATCCCAAATTTTGACCTAATTTAAATTTATTATAGTTGTTGAATTAAATGGGTTTTCTTTATCATCATGTGAAAAGTGTGGTTAAATATAGCTGTTGTACTCTATGAAAAAGTTTGTCTAACTGTTTATTGATGATGTTCATTATCAATTGTTTGTCATGTGATGATGTTAGCAGTAGCTTGGTTTTGAAATTATGGTTAATAATTAAATTCCTTCAAAAAATCTACAATAAAATATATAATATGATGTCATCTCATAAATACATTTACGTGCAAGTAGATAAATATATTGTAAATTATCTTTGATTTATAACCTTCAAATCTTTTTCCATATTTATTGAATTTCTTGCTAGAAACCGAAATGCACACTTGGCATATTATATTGGTGTTCAAGAAGCCAAGTCATTTCCTTATGAGTTACGGCTTCTTGGAAGCCATGAATTTTATCGAATACCTCTTTAAATATTTGGAAGCCGTGAGAAACCAAATATATGGTTTTTTTACGAATTGCATCCTTCCTCACGATTTTATTTTTTTGAACTTTTGGCCACATTTTTCCCTCTCTTTACCTCTGCTAGAAGTCAAGATTGCTATTCACTCCGAGATTGCACTCAGGATATCTCACGAGCAGGGACTACTTAATAGCGTCCAACAAAAGCTCATCTTTCTCAAAAGATAATCAGGTTATGTGGTCGACATACCATTTCCAATTAAAACATTGTATTCTTTTCTATATTACTATGTGTGTATTTACAGCAGTAAGGATTCTTTCGATAGGATGTCGTACATCATCATTGTTATCTGTTATTGAATAGTTCCTTAGAGAGTCTAAACTTTTCAAACCAAGTCAAGAACATTGATCATGATATATTTTACATCTATATTTTACTAATGTACAACAGAATCCAATCATATTCTTTTGCAAGCCTTAAGTTTATTTTCCTTAAGTAATATAAGTTGTGATGTATTGAAATATGAAACATTATTACACCAACTGTGGAATCAGCAAAATGAGTCGGTTGAACTCTCAGAATTAAACACCTGAGACTCACTCGGCTGAATGGTCATGGAAGAGGTGAAGAGGCGACAAAGAAATCTACAAGTAACATGGAAGCAAAATCAGATGTGACATAACAAACACATATATTTTTAAAAAGGGAAAATCATTTAATAGCTCATGAATATTCATGTTTATTGTTTTCACCTATTGTCAAGTTGAGCGATGGTGATTGGGTAATTAAACCCATCCAAAAACTTTGGCCAAAGTCGATAAAGGCATGTTTGCCAACTTAATATCACATGATGTCATTAGTGTCAATTATTCAAATAGGTCTATCCATAACTGAGCAAATATTCTAAACACTAGAAATGCTCGGATGGTTGGACTAGTAGTAACCCAAGCTTGATTCTGAGGTAGGGAGGGCCTTTCTTTCAAAAAGATTGTGTGGGGATGAATATGGTCTGCAGTTGGGAGGTTAAGCCTAAATCAATGCTTCTCATCTTACCAAAAGCCGAGGTTTGCACAACTAAAGACTCACCAGTTACTTCTTGTATGTTCCTCTTTCTATTTCATGTTATGCATTTACTTTACTTATATGCAAGGAAAGATAGTTAATCGTTATTTCAGGTATTTCAATTAATTGTTATTACAATTATTTCAATTGATCATTATTACAGTTATTTCAGTTGATTGTTATTATAGTTATTTCCGTTGATCATTATTACAGTTATTTCAATTAATCGTTATTTCAATTATTTCAGTTGTTTTATTATCTCAGTTAATCATTAGTAGTTAAAATCAATTAATGTCTCATGAAAAGGATTCAAGATATTTTGTTTCAATAGTTAGTTGAGGAAAACCCTTTCATTCCTATGTGAAACCATATATTAGTTCTCCTTTATTTTGTTATGAAAATCTGTTTGTTACAAGAAGCTTATATATATCCATTTAAGAAGCTTAGTAAATATTTCATCAAACCTAAATAATATACTTAAAAACTAAATAATATACCATATACTTACCTATAATCTTTTCCTCCATGCACATTCGATTAACTAATGGCATATGCACTAGGGTTAAGTTATATGATTTAGTTACTTCCCTGTGTGATCAGTAGCAACCGACATGGTTAATGTCCTCAATTCACATTTGTAGTATTTCTTGCTTCTATTCATCCAATTTGATTCCTTTATATATGTAATTTGGGTACTATTTCATTCCTTTCTTCGATCCTCAATCCTCTTCCAATACGTTCTTTGCATTTATTGGCTGATATCTTTAGTAATATCCCCATGGCAGGAATATTATGCTTTTATCTTTTCCTCCCGCTCTCTTCTTACATCAAGACTAACATACAAAGTCATGCCATGTAGTCTGTTGTCCCCCTTGAACCTTCTATAGTCTTTACCATTTTCGATGATGCTGTGGCTGCTCCTATATTCCTCCCGCAGTAGCATGTTTGAACTATTTGATTTGTGCTTCCTATGCACCTTGCGGTGGAGTCCTCTCTTATGTAGCCGATGGATTAGGTGGGTTCAGTTGGGTGGATATTTTGCAACTAACAGTTTGTGAAAATCCAGTGGCAAAATAGGTACGCAATATTTGATTAGATATTTCAGCAAATGTATTTAACACTGCCATAATACTTAGTATGTGCTTGCCAAGGGCAACAGTCTCTCTCTTTATATTAAGGATGAAACATAGAGAGGTCATTTTTATTAATTAATATAACAATTGATTAATTAACTACACACAAATATATATATATATATACACAAACACAAATATATATATATATATATATAACTTCAACACAAGGTAAGCAAGAAGTTGAGATATTCATAAGGGGCGTTACCAATATTCTTTCCTCCTATCTTTTAAAAAAGAATCCACTTACACACAAAGTAAGTAATGAGCAAGATAAAATATATAACTACACTTCTATCTAGTAGTTGGAAATAGTGATACCGATAAACCAACACCAATTGAAAGGCTGACTAAAAGCGTACCGATTTGGCTCTAAGTCCTATTGCCTAATTTATAAGAATAATCACTACCATTGGGGCGCAATGTAATAACCCCAACTAGCTATATCCTTAACAATCATCTATTTTCCTTTGTTAATCAATGATCTAGCATTTCGTCAAACATTTGGCAATCTTTATTGTTATTGTTACAAATTTGATAATCTGATTTTTGAAATTACACTAGAGAATGCAATTGGGCACATACAATTTCAGATCAATTTAATACTAAGAAATTTGAATGAATGCCAACATCAATTCATAATTCTTCCCTGCAAACTGTGCAATTATATAATTATGAAAGACAAAGGAATTGCTCCAACTATATTCATTACCAACAATGTTTCAAACAAACAGTAGCAGCAATAATATATTAAAATGCCAAGAGTCTGGAAATATAGATTGTCTTTGACTTTTAGTTTGCAGTCCAATGTGAATCTACAGCAACCCCAATAAAATATATCACAGGGTAGGGCATATAAATTGAATGCAACTCTTGAAAATTGTAACACGGCCCCTTGGAAATGTCACACAAACCATCCTTAGGTGAACATGAACCTACAATTGATAAATTGCCGCCCTATAGTGAAACGACAATCAACTAACACCCAGATTGAACTCTCAGCAGGGACGTAGAAGCATTAGCCTTCAATTCGTTCTCCAGAATTCAGTCTTCAGGACTTGTTCAACCAACTTCTCAATAATAGTAGATACAGTAAAGAAGCAATTACAATTTGCTTTACCTCGCTAGAAAATTACAGCATAAACTCTGAACCTAACACTTAACTTCAGCAAGGGCAATAAACCACAGACTCGAAATTGTCATAAATACAAGCAGCAAAGAGAAAAACAAATAATCGGATCCTTTACTCATCAAATGGGCTCATATTTATAATCTCCAAATAGTACAAAGTTTCCTAAATGAACTACCCTTAACAAGCTTCCCACACACAACATTAAACTATAATACAGTGTCATTATAATCTAATTTATTAATTGCTTTTGGCTCCGAAAATGACCTTTAACACCATAACTTAATATTCTGAGACATAAGGCTACTCTTTCTTGTTCCCACGATTTAAAACTTTTCATTTCGGTTCCAACAAGCTATGACAGTTAGGTGACCAACAAACAAGACTAACAAAAACAGCAACTTTAGCGTATTGAGATGAATAATAATAATTCGCTCATCTTGCAAAAACAACTGAAGAAGCATCAAAATTGAAATTTGACAACACCTTAGTGATCCTAATGATGAACGACAATGAATGACCTTGATGGGGTGACTTACTATAAATAGATTCTCCCTCCAGGATTTTTGGAGCCCAAACAAGAAGCCTGAAATAAAAACTGAAAGCATCACTCAAATCTTCTAACTCAATTGAGCTCATCGGAACCAACACATTGACTTACTACAAATAGTAAGTCCCTCAAACGGAGCCATTACACACCATAGGTTGTTGCAAGCCTATAACCACACAACTGAGACCGTCAAATCCCACTATTAGCTCATGAGGGTCGCGATGGTGAACTGGCCTAGCCAACTATACGAACTTGCTAAAAATGGTGACATTACAGTCCTCCATCCCTAAGATTACTTATCCCCAAGCGATCTCGGAGCAAAATGAACATCACAATCCACCTAGATCCCATAGGTAGAACTACGTACTAGCCTTGTGTACAAGCAACTCCTATAGCACCAACACCAAAATAATGGACATCAACATCATAATCGTCTAAAAACTGACCTTAGGTGCTGATGAAGGAAACAACTCATCAGAACTCAACTGAAAGATACCTGATAGATGCCTTTGCTGATCTGTTGTAGTTTTTAAATTAATAAACTATATTTTCCTATGATTTCTTTGATGGTCTTTGAGAATAGACAGAAGTTGCAGAAGGTTTTGTTTTTGTTTTGTGTTTTTTGATAGTTTTCACAATAGTAATGACTAATGAACAATAAACATGAAAGGAGACTGAAAATAAATAAGAACATAGAGCCTAATCAGAATTGCTATAAATCGTACTAGGCAGATTTCTGATTTATAAAGCCAAATAATAAATCCAATGCAGTTCCAAGGAGCTTACATCCAATAATGATGCCAAACTGCTACAAATGGCAGCCGTAAGACTGCAATGAATCACGTCCCAGCTGAAAGAATCAATCTGTAACGTTGAAACCATAAATCTGCAACCTGAATCCACAATAAAGAATGGTGTACTCTATCCCTGATAGCAACGCACACTGCCTGAAAAATCCAATGCCAATAACTGTTGAGGGCTACGTCCCAGCAAATCTGGAACCTAGGGTTGGCATCCCAGATGAAGAATTGCTCTCTCAGAGCCAATTCACAAAAACAAGTTTTTCAATATGCAAAAGATAATAAGAAATTAGGTCTCCATCTCCTTATATCCCCTTCCAATTGTAAATTGAACCCTAAGGGGAAATTACACTTTGCCCTTTAAATAAAATATAATAAAATAACATTTTCCCAATTAAAGTCATCCATGCTATAGGAAAAACATTACTTTATTAAAATTCCATAACTGAAAGCACCAAAAAGTCTACAGATAGTAAAAATCATGTATAATGATTCGAGACCTTTCCAACGAGCTATAACACATAGGTGTACCTGATCAACTGAAGCCAAAATCCCCTTATTACTCCAAAATGGTTATATTATTAACCTTATTTTAATTTATTTAATCACCAACTTAGGAAATATTTAAATATATTAAAATATTTCCCAAATGGTCCCAAAAGGCCCAAAATGACCAATCAAACATGAATCTGACCTTGTCACCTGTCTGTGACTGATGCCGAACAAGATGGGTCAACTGGCAGTCCATCCCTAAAATCTAGGGATGCAGACAGCCCCAATCAACCAAAATTGAGTCCCAATGACTCCCCTACTGTGTGCACCTCTGAGAGAACTGTCACTGAACTGGGAGTTCCTCCTAAAAAATAGGAGATGCACTCTAAGTCTCCAAAACGTTCGCCGAGGTCTCCAAAAGTCTCCTAGACCACTCCTAGTCAATCCCTCCTAATTAGGAATCCCTCCTAAATTGTAGGAAACTGTTGTCTACTGCTCCAAACTACTTGGGAAGCTCATGCATGACTCTCAAAACCCCTGGGTTGGTTCCCTCTATGCTTTTCTGGCCTATGAGAACCAGATAATAGACCAACCTTGCTAGAAATGTTGTCACTAAGGAAGGACAGAAATTGGGGACATGACATCAACCCAACTGAAATACCAACTCTATCCACACCTAAGTCTCCATCAAATTGACACTCACACCCATCTGCATTGTGGAGATGGTAACAACCATAGGTACTTGAAATACTGCCACCAACTCCAACTTCTTCGAAATTGTCCGAGGTGTGTAGATACTGCAAGGGGTCTAACTTGCAAATATCAATCCCATCTGCAAAAGATAATGCTAAGTCATCCAATAATGGATGGTATGAAACTGGAGCCAACCCACACCAACGTGAAACCAAATCCTCTAAATGTGGGTCAAATTGAAAGTGATGAGCGCTCTTCATTGTGTAATGCTGATAAAAACTCCCAATCTCTATCAAGGGCTCTTTAGTATCAAAATGGGAATCAAGAGACGGCTCCAATCTCTGAATCTGAACTACCAGTTGGGCAGGATCCTAGGCAATCCTTTCAGCAAAACCCAACCTCGAAATCCCTGTGGGGAAGCATTGTAGACGAAGTCTCTACAATCATTCCCACCAACCTTTGAATAATTCGAGAGCCTTGGATGAGAGTACCCGAAGACACATTGTATGAATCAACCTGGACATCCGAACTCTCCAATAGATACTCCATGGACTCTATGTAGTAGAAATTATGTGGAAGCATCAACTTGGTCCCCTACGACTCACAACTAATCCCTCTGAAAATGTCGCACTGCAAACTATCCAATGCTATCTGAAGTATGAGATGAAGAAATAGGTTCACTTCCAACAAAAGGAAGCAAGTCAACATAAAAGCTCAACTCTATTGATACTCGGACCTCATCCATACCTAATGCACCCATATCCTGGACGGATGTGTCTGCAATATCATGTCCCTCATTCCCAACTATGGAAGCAAACTCACCACCAACCACAATATGTAATTAAATAGTGTCAGGGGCTTGATGTACATTGTACCCGCTCTAACTCCACGATAACCTCATCCAACCATGAGTGTGACTCCTAAAGAGCCAACTGAGTACACTGAAGAGAAACCGTAGTCATCTCAAGCTCTTGGGTAGGCTTAGCTACCTCCTCCTCTTTCCCTAACGATGTCTCATAATAGGTGCTAACCCACTCCAGAAGGCAAACCCTGTCAACAACTAACTAAGAGTAACTATGCTTCAAGATCCTGACAACCTCTCGAAGCACATGAACCTTTGCTAGGGAAAAACTACTATCACCGTTGTCATCTAACACAGGAGCACCCCAACTAGATGTAGCTAGCATCTAACGGATAGCATCATAATGCTCAAGAGCTAAAAAAATGTCACTATCACTCACCTTTAGCTAACAAGTCACATGATGCCTCTGTAACCCTTGACTCCTATGCAAGCTCCCTGTCTCACTAACTGCACTGTTATAGCAAACTGAATCAAAACTGCACACCACAAGATTGTTCATATGTGCTCCATTGTCCACACACAACTCTGCATCCGAGATATAACTACTATGTACCTCAAACAACTCCTCATTTGAAGAAATAGAAGCCCTCGCAATATCAATCTCCCCACATGTCTCAGCTTCCACCTCAATAGTAAGATTTTGTAAACATCGATCATGGGACTCATCCAAAACCTCCTCGGAGTCATCACCAATTATCTAACAAGAGGTATCATACCTGGTGCAACTCATAGCATCATCCAATAAATCATCAAAGATGTCCATACTATCTGCATCCCCAACACCTTACAGAGCCTCAAATATCGTCACCTAACTCTACACACATGACTCCATATCAGGCTATGAATCAATAACTCTAAAGCATGAGCCCATATTGACTGACTCAACTGTAACACCCAAATCACCAACATCACAACTGGGTGACTCCATACATGCATCGGTCCCCCCTATAGAAGCAACTCCCTCCTATACTTGAGAAACACCATGATAACTCATACAAATCTCCAATAACAATCCCCTCCTCGAGAGAAACAAAACTATCAATGGTAACAACTGCATTGATTGTCTCTGCACTAACTACAGGAACAGCTCCAGGAGCCTCAACATGTAGCTCAATACCACTATCCTCCGTTGCCACTAACACAACCACATGTCCCTGTGACATAAGTCCATCTGCATCATACATCTACATCATAGACACCCATCAGAGAAAACTCAAGCTTCCTTCCCTGCAACCTCGATCTCAGCCTTCTAAAGGCAAAAACCATATTCCTAAGTGCCCTTTCAACTATCTCTAGATCCAACAAGCTATCTGCCAACCTCTGTTTATGAAGCTTCAATTTCTCCATACTCTCCTGCAAACCATTCATTTTCGTGCTAACATCATCATTACTCCAGCAACTTCTAGAACTACCTGACCTCCTATGTCTGTCTATTGCTAGAAAATGCTAGAGTGTTGGTCACTCCAAATGCAACAGCAAATATGAAATAAAATAACTTTCCAACCCCATCGGATGGCAAGAAACCACTCTGATATCACTATAACAACCCCAGCTGGCTATATCCTTAACAATCATCAATTTTTGTTTGCAAACCAATAGTCTAACATTTCGTCAAACATTTGGGAGTCTTTACTATTATTGTTGCAAATTTGATAATCTGATTTTCGAAATTACACTAGAGAATGCAATTGGGAACTTACAATTTCAAATCAATTTTCGAAAAGTTTGTATGAATGCCAACATTTATTCATAATTCTACTATGCAAACTATGCAATTATATAATTATGAAAGACAAAGGATTTGCTCCAACTTTAACTCATTACCAACAATGTTTCAAACAAATAGTAGCAGCAATAATATATTAAAATGCCAAGAACTTGCAAATATAGATTGGCTTTCACTTTTAATTTGTAGTCCAATGTGAATCTATAGCAGCCCCAATAATATATATTGCAGGCTATATAAATAGAACGCAGCTCTTGAAAATTGTAACACCGCCCCTAAAAAATGTCACACAAACCCTCCTTAGGTGAACATGACCCTGTAATTGATAAATTGTTGCCCTATAGTGAAACGACAGTCATCTAACACTCAGTTTTAAATCTCAGCCGGGAAATAGAAGCATAAAATTAATAACTCAGCCTTCAATTCATTCTCCAAAATCCAATCTTCAACACTCGTTCATTCAACTTCTTAATAACAGTAGATACAGTAGAGGAGCAATTACAATTTGCTTTACCTCAGCAGCAAACTGGAAAATAAACTCAAAATCTAACCCTTATATTTCAGTAAGGGCACAAAACCACAAACTCAGAATTGTTGCAAAGACAACAAGCAAAGAGATAAACAAATAAGCGTATCCTTTACTCATCAAAGGGGTTAATATTTATAATCTCCAAATGGCAAAAAAGTTTCCCATATGAACTTCACTTAAGAAGCTTCCCGTACAACATTAAAATATAATAAAGTGACATTATAATCTAATTTACTAATTGCCTTTGGCTGCGAAAATGACCTTTTCCACGATAACTTAATATTCTAACATGTAAAGCCATTGTTTCTTATTCCCGAGATTTAAAACTTTTCGTCTTGGTTCCAACAAGCTATGATATTGAGGTGACCAACAAATAAGACTAACAAAAATAGCAACCTTAGAGTATTTAGATGAATAATAATAATAATTCATCTGTCTTGAGAAAGCATCTGAATTGACATCTAACAACCACAGTGATCCTGATAATGAAAGACAATGAATGAACCTGACAGATGACTTGCTATAAATAGACGCTCCCTCCAAGATTCTTACAGCCCAAAATAAAAATTGAGAGCATCCCTTAACTCTTCTCTCAATTAAGCTCATCGGAACCAACAAATTGACTTACTATAAATAGTAAGTCCCTCAAAAAGAGCCAAAACACACCATAGGTTGTTGGAAAGCCTATAACCACACAACTAAGACCCTCGAATCCCACTGGCAGCACACGACATTCGCAATAGTGAACTAACCTAACCAACTGCAGGAACTTGCTAAAAATGGGGCATTACAGACAAAGACGTTCGAAAGTAGATGATTTTTATTCTATAACTTATTTTTAGTTTTAATCTATTCTATAAGAAAAATCACTACCATTGGCACGCAAAGACTTCTAGAAGGAAATTCACTCAACACTCTCAGTCAAAGCTTCAGCTCCGATTGCTTCTTAACTCACTATGCTCTATTACTAAATACACAATAATAACATGAATCAAAGACAATAGGCACAAAGTACAATCAAAGCTTCTAATTTGCTCTATCACAATTGCTTCTAGTCAACGCTTCGAATCCAATTGCTTTTTTTATTCAATTTTCTCCCAAATTAGTACTACACAAATAAAGTTATGCATGCACAAGTTTGGCAGAGCTTTCAAGCATACAACAAAAGATGATTTTTTTAGAACGAGAACGTACTCCTTTATATAGGCAAAGGAGTTTAGAAAAAAATGGAGGAGAAAGTGGGAGCAACTCAATCAGCTTTGACCTGATCAAACTAGGTGAGCTAAGTTGCACAGGTACCTCCCCACCCCCCTCCGGACCACGAATTGGTTCGAACCGGTTCGAAATTTGGGTCCGGTTCGAACTTGGTTCGACCTGGGTTCATTTTTGCAGGCTTGGTTCGAATTGGTTCGAACCCGGGAGAACCACATATAAAATTTTGAACCAAGGTTGAACCTACGGCTACGGACATCAACTTAACTGATTTATTTGCAATTTTGGATTTTTTTTGGCATCCATGTAACCTAAGAAGGTGTTATTAATTGGTTTTGTGCCCTCTCATTGTCATTTGATGTTTCTAAAATATAAATATATATCAGCCAAGGAACAAGAGAATTGTTTGATATTGTATGATCTATTGCTGTGGCATCAAGTTTCATATGTAGCATTAATGATTAATGATCGCCATAGTAAGAAATGAACCAACAAAGTAGAGCTAATAAAGTTTGAATCGTGTGAGAGTGATTTGTAACACTCTCACAAGTAAAATCAGACAGCAGACTTAAACAAGTAAATGCAATAGAACAAAACCTCACTTTTCACCTAGACTGCTAATAGTTTCCAAATACAGAAAATAGAATGTTAATCCTGTTGATGGTAAGTTTGTAACGGACTACTTTAGTGGAGATCTGAAATGATAGATGCAAAATCAGTACTCCATAATCTCCAATGTTTATAATGTTATTATCATAATGTAAACAAATTTCTTTATCTTTTTCACTAATGTCTCTCAGAATGGTCAGTGTTCAGAACAATATGTCCTACTTTTTGTCAACTACTGACATGCCTCTGCCAAGACCAGTGCATTATCACAAGTTGCTTCTGATTTCTAATAATTCCACCATCTTGATTTGAGTACAAATAATTTATATTGAATCATAAACTCTTTGTCAACGCATCTCAAATTTTTCAATTCAAGCACCTAATAAACTGAAATTACATCTTTAATACAACATCAATAATCCCTTTGAAAGGAGTGTAACCCTTTATCTATTTTGAGGTTATTTTGCCTTGAGGGAGAGCACATATGTTATTGTTTATGCTGTTTCAAAGTTCTTGTTGTTCAAATGTGTTTATGCTACTATGCTACATTCTAATTCTAACTCATGCTTCGTGTATATATATATATAATTTTTACATGCTTTTGTACTAACGAACCCAAACGAACCCACACCCTTTTCCAAAATTTTGTCGAACCAACGAACCGGTTCTCTAACCACAAACTTGGAACCGAACCCAAACCGACAACTTAGTAGGTGAGACATTACTGTATTGCATATCATAAGGATATGCAATCAAATTACATGTGATTACATGCATTTGAGTTCCATGCAATTCGTCTTCTGCATCTACAAACCTAGAAAACACTTGAAGAGAATGTTGAAACTGTTGATTCCGAATGAATCAATCCTGTAGACTATTAGCAAAAGCCTTGTACTTCGTGATGATCGTGGGATCGAGGATTCTTGTATTCTGCACCACTGCATTCACCTTAATACCATAGTGTTGTGTATTTTGATAGCCTCTAGCTCTCTTTGATAAATTGTTTGTTGTCATTTGAAAACATGATGTGATCAAGTTTGTCTTGAATTCTCCTTTGTAGATTAGCACATTCTAAAGTCTTTGACACTTTGAAAACCTTCTCAATGGTGTGTGTATGTAAACTCGGAATAACTTTCCATCAGCACCTTTAACTCTTTTTTTTTTTTTTTTTGAAGCAAAGTGCTTGGTGCATTCCCACACGAACTCAAGTTCTCAAGCAGCCATTAGGAAAATAGAGACCAAATGAATTACTACTTCTTTAGATTCGATGCACGCCTTCTTTACTTGAAGAGTTCATTATAACATGAATATTTCAATGAGTGAACACATCATCAGACGGGATGGGATCCATTAAGGCATTTGACTTTGGCTTCAAATGAAATATCTGTGACGAGCAAGTGTTCGAAATATGGATTAGATACTTATGGAACACATGTGATGTCTGAAAATGGACTGGAAAGCAAATGTATTTGGATGGAAAGTGTGAAAGTCGGACTTAGACGGATGGATTACATGTGGGCAATGATGGATTTTTGAGGGTATGACCAAGAATTGCAAGCTAGGTGCATACTTTGGAGTTTAAAAGTGTGACCTATTACCAAAAACGGGTTCTTTTGATTAAATTACATGAAAGTGATTTACATGTAATTGCATGTAGACATGTAATTCGGTTCAAAGGATGGAATTACATGTAAACGGGTTTGGAGGATAAGTCTACATATAAATGTGTTTGGATGCAATATGGAAAGATGTGATCCATTTACATGGAAAGGTGGAAAGTGAATAGATGCAATGTGCACTTGCATTTTGGGAAAATCTTCAAGTTTCTTCCAAAAACCAAACCAAAACAAAAAAGAAAACGAACACGCAAAACAAAAACATACCTTTTGTGTTTGACTCAAACATGACAAATACCAAGTTGCTTTCCTATGCAATTTTGAATTTGGAATTTGGGGAAATTCCAAATACTCAAAAATGGAAATTCTCTTATTTAAAGAGAAATTGCACTTTTCATGGTACATCTTGAGACAAATGTTCAAGGATGAATAAAAAGATGCAATGAGATAGAAAGAGATTGACAACTTCAACTTGTTATTCAAAGAGCCAAACGAGGAGGATTGATAGGTTTAAAGAAAAGTTCTCCAAATTTGAATCCACAAACAACTATATTGACTCCTTCAACTTTGCTAGTAATGGATAGTGATGAGCATTGAATGGTTGTTTTGGCATGGATATGCCAAAAACAGGGTCAAAGATCTCTCATACAAAAATTGTTTCTTGCAAAAAACCAAGTTTGAAGCCATTTTAACCACAAATGTGATCTCTTGCTGCTATGTCACAAATTGTTTTTGCTATTGAGAGGCAAAACATGTTCATTAAAAGAAAACAAACGCAACAAAATAGCAAAACCATTTCCTTTTAAGAAAAAACGTGGTCAAAAAGTCCCAAATCTACATGTTCTTCATCAAAACATGCCCTTAAGATGTCATAAAACACATCATGTTTTGCATGGATTTGGATGCCAATTGCATAGAAATGCATTCAAATGCCAAAACGACCCCAGTTAGAGGAATTCCAAGCCTTGGAATGGACAGATCTGGAGATTTTCTAACCAAAAACGTGTTCTTCAGGAGCATATGCAATGGACATTTTGCCCTTGGAAACCAAAATCGGGTACTTAACTTGCAAATGCATGTGAAGGAAATGCAAATTGCATTCTAGGAAGGAGATTGCATATTTTAAAAGCATGTATTTTGAGACTTAGATGGAAATCGCACTCTTGGAAGGGCATTACATGTTTTAAATACTTGTCCAAACAAGGCTTAAGTGCAAAATCGCACTCTCCAAGGGTCACTACCTGTTTTCAAAAGGCTCTAAGATGTAAATCGCATTCTAGGAGACCCATTACATGTTTTAAGTTGCATGCATTTACATGTTTAAGTGTTTTTAAATGCCTTTTTATTGCAAAATCATGGTCTCTAGAGGCATTTACATGTAAGCATGTAAATAGGTTGAATAAACATGTATATGCATAACTTCAGTGATCAATTAATCACATGTCTAATTGATTTTTGAGGAAATATCGTGTAATTGGGTCAAAATTAACATTTACACTATATAGTTTAATTACTATGTGCAAATACCATATCAAAAAGTAATATTTAAGGTAAGGGTTTTAAATAAAACATAAAGTAACTCAAAAATAAATCGAACTATATAGTTGAAAAAGTCACTTAAGTGAGAAACATAAAAACCAACTCAACATGAAAATATAACATAAAGTGCACTAAAGTCACAGAAGTGATTAAGAAACTTAAAAACATAACGTAAAGTGAATTTATGTTTTATTCAAAAAGTGGATGTCTTCTTAAAAATATAACATGATTTTTCAAATCATGCAATTGCCTCTGGAGTCCACCTTTTGGGCACTTAGTTGGTCATATCTTTTGACTGCCAAGTCCGATTAAGACCTAAGATATAGCGAATCAAAGGGAAAGCCGAAAGCAATTATATGAGCAAAACCAAAAGACCAAAAGCAAACAAAAACACACACAAAAACGAGAAAAAGGACATTGAAGGCTTCAAAAATCAAGTATAGGCTTAACAAATAGGAAAACTAAAAGGACTTGATGAAAGTCTTCAGTAAAAGGATTCATTATATCAATTGGAGTCGATTGATTGATCAATACTAAGCAATTAAATAATGAATCAACTCAAAGAAATGTGAAACTAAGTTGAAAATTTTTTGTACTATTACCTACATTTTGTGATAACAAAATGCAGCACAACATGTTTGCTCCTATTTCCTTTTTACATTTGTTGCCTTTAACAAATAGATATATTTTATGAGATGGTGTTTGATCCTGAATTAATAATTATTCTTCGGTGATGTCTATTGTTCCCTTGATTACAATGCATATATATGCACCCTAAAAGGTATGAGTCCCATTGGGTGTGGTGCATTTATTATTAGTCCTTGCCTTATCTATAAGGTAGGGTACTAATGTTTTCACTGAGGGCACACAATTAATTTTTTCAAACACATATATCTAACACTTTAAGTTTTGAAATGATTTATTTTTAAATTATATTTATATTCACTAATTCCACAATTCTTATTGGCTATTACCATTTTTGTTGGGGGTGAAAATATTTTTTAACCTCAGAAAATAGGAAAAAAAGCACACAATCATTCACGAATATTCCTGGGGAGCATCTAGGCTTCCACATGACATTTCTGTTGTTCTCTCTTGTCCCAGAAGCGGAGGAAATGGGCAGCCATGAAGTCAAGGGCAGGCTTCCAAGTAGTGAGGAGCGCGAGAAGAATAAAAGGCATGAGAGAAAGAGGAGAGCAATCGCTGCCCAGATATTCACCGGGCTTCGGCTCCACGAGAACTGCCCAAACATTGCGACAACAATGAAGTTCTCAAAGCTCTCTACAACCAAGCCGGTTGGACGGTTGAACCGGACGGAACTTGAAATCATCGCCTCTTCCTTCCTTTGCAGTTTGCCCCACCTCAACTCGGCCCTTCAACTCCGCCCTTTTCTCATTCTGCTACAGCTACTCACTCACACGTGCGACACCACACGCGTAGAAAACAACGCATCAGGCTTCAGCTTCCCCTCTTCCCCTGTAAAGTTGATATTTTTAGACAAAAAATTAGAAAACAAAAGGTCTAGAATCTTATTCAAGTTCTAGAATTTTTTACGGCTTTTTCTTCCATCAAATTTCATTTGCAATATATTCTAGTTGTCCGCATCAGGTCATTGCCAACTCTAATTTGTCTATTAGTCTAATCACATCACAAACAACTCTGTTCCAACTTCCCAACCTTTGTGCAAACCTACTATTATTTGTGTCCAAAAATTTTCCCATTTGTTGAAGAGAATAAACTTCTACGTCTTTGGCATGACAAATTCCCATTATAAATGTTTCAGTCATTTGCAAAAACACTCAATACTGTCATGGCGGCTCCTCAACTCATTGTCCTCCTCATCTTCATTGAAATATGGGTAAGAGTAGTTCTCATCTTTATATGGAATTCATAGCGAGGTAAACTAAAGATAACTCCTAGAACCTTCCCTTAGATGACATGTCTGGGTAGAAATTTAGTTTTCTGTTCATTTGGTTCTTTTATATATAGTGTATTGAAAAAAAATAGAAAATATTAATACGTTATTAAAATTTAAATGTAAAAAAAATCTCACTTTTAAATTTCTCAAAATTAATATTAGGTATAATGATATAAGAATTGAATTAGGGGAGAAGTAAATAAACATAATTTATAATATTAACTTATTTCTAAAAAATATGTATAGAAAATAATAATCAAAATGTCTATAAAATATATTTTAAGATATAAATCAATGTATAGTTTTGAAATGTACTTTTAATCATTTATATTTAACACTAATATAGTGTATTTTCACTTATATCATATATCCCTAACATAATCATGATAATTAGATTTTACATGGAGACACACAGTTTACATGGACACAAAGATTTTAATAAAAATTAACTTTATATTTCTATATTTGATAAGAATTTTTTTAATCTATAATATCTATACTTTGTTATTTTTTTGAACATTGTGACATCAATTAAAAAATTTCACTGTTTAAACGTGTAGTTTATCTTAAACAGTTTTTACTATTAAATTTATTTAAAACTTAGTGATAAATTATTAGAATTCGAACACATTATTTTTACTTTAAACTATTTATACAACAAAATTATTTTATGTTCATTCTAAATTATTTCTACTTGAAAATATCAAAAGTAAGAAAATGATGAAAAAATTTAAAATTTAAATTCTTTTCAAATTACTTAAAGTAGATATAACTTTCTTTTTTATCTTTATCGTTCTAAATGCTAATTTATATTACTAATATTTATAACATATCAATATAAAATTTATTATCTAATTAAAGTTATAATGTAAACCTCTCTTTAACATTTCAACTAATTCTAAAACTACATATTCTCTCACTAAGAAAACTTGAATCATTCTAATAATTTTTCTTCTTCTTCAATAGGCAGGGACTCCTGCTCCCATGGAGCTCTTGTTATTATCTTTGCTAATGGAATATAATATTATTTATTAATATATCTTATTAGAAGGTGCTCCTATTTATTAGTAACAATTAATCATATTTAGTTATTTAATGAAAGTGAAATTTACCTTATATTATCTATTCTATTAAATTATTATTTTATATATATCTGATATTTTTTTTTTTTTTTTATTTATTAAAATTCAATTAGCTATCACCTATGTATATCCTTTTAATCAGTTACAATTTGAGATATCAATTTTGATTTAATGTTAGATTTCTCTATTAGAAGGGATATTACAATCCTTTTCAATGCATTCAAGAAAGTAGGATCTCCATTCCTGTTTTCTCCAAACATTTATCGACTCACAATTGTTTTTGAATGAAGTGTCTTTTATGAATAAGTCCAGGGTTAAAAGGATTGACTCCTTCATCCTGCTGCATTTGAATGAGTTCCTTCAAGCCAAATTACGGAGACTCGCACAAATACATTACAAGTGAGTGATTCAGCTTCTTAAAATAAGATTGTGGACGCCAGGACAGTGATAGCATCAGCACCACACTAGTCACTTCAGCTCTGTATTCAATAGCATTGTTGAAAGGTGTGTGTCCATAATAGTCCTCCACTTCCATCAGCGGAACTAGATCACTGGCCTCTCTTGCCAACTAGCTTCCAGGCAGTGACCCAATGCACATAATCAACGGTTCTATGTGCACACATTTCCAACTATTGACTGAAATCAAACCTTAGTCATCCAACTTTAACAGTCTTCCAGTGTGCTTTAGATGGGCCTTGTCTTGTGCTGTACTATACTCATATATTGCAAATCGATCTATATTGTCAAATTTTCATTTTACAATGGATCAAACTCCTCCATATCCAATATCGTCTATGGATTTCAACTTCCCTTCCAAATAGAGAAAAAACAATATACATTTGCAGTCTGGCACTAATACCATGTTATTTTTCAGAACTGCTGCAAATGTATTAACACTGCCATAATGTTTGATGTGATTTCCAAGGGCAGCGATCTCTCTCTTTAAATTGAGGATGAACATACAGAGACATGTCCCATCAAAGGACACTCTTCTATTTTCAAACCCTCCTTGCCACAGCACCCTCATCAATAAAATTATGTGTTGCACCTGTATTGATAAGAGTGACTATTGGTTTCCCAAATAACACTCCTGTAACTTTGAAAGATCTCATTTACTGCAAACTAGATAATTCTGATATAACACTACCTTTTTATTATTCCTTTTCTGACTCTTCTAATAATGTATCTTCCTCGCTAGTGCTTCTTTCAGTCTGTTGTTCTAAAGTTTTTGAACTTCATTCAAGGGCTGTAAAGTATTCAATCTGTTTTGTCTTAGCCTTAATAGCACATTTAAGAGTTCTGTCCCAAGGTTCTCTATATTCGAAACATAATTTTTTCTTTCTAAGTTCATTAAGTTGGTCATTGTCAAGTCTAGGTTGCAACTTCTTATTCTAATCTGAATCTATGTGAATGTATTTTTATCTTTCTCATTTTTGCGATGAAAATTCCTTGACTGAAATTTACTTCTTTAAGTTGAAGTTTCCATTTCCCTAGCTCTTTTGATTGCTTCCTGCACCTTTGTCGAGTTGAAAGCATAGTCACATTACCATCACACAAGGGGGCAAGTTCCCAAGATGAGGGGCCAAAGCGGCCTCTATTTCAGGACAGCGGGGCAATGACGATGGGGGGCGGCAGTGGTTGGGGTATATATACTATATACTATACATATGGTGCTTAAAATGCTTGTTATGAAAAGATGTACAAGATAAAAAGATGTAAAATAGTAAATTATTAAACACTTGAACATTGCATTGAATATTGAACTATAAAAATTGAAGTTTTCACTATCAAATTACTAATACATATTAGAATACTCAATACTACTTAATGATAAAAATCTAAATTGTTGAATCAGCAAATGGAAGAGTTCTATTATATCATATGATATCAAAAGTATCTGATCATAAAAACGATTACAATGAGTTCAAAATTCTGACCATATAAATTTCAAAAAAAAAAAGTTAATTTACTTTTTCATGTTGTCATGCCAGGGGATGTCTATGCATCCCCGGAATACTCAAGGAACGTTGTTGCATGCCCCTCAATATTGTGGGTCCATAGGGCACATGAGTTTCTGATCAGCAATGAAAGATTCCACTAAACCTGATTGTTTAAGTTGTGCAAACTCCTTGAAATTCAACTCTTGAGCTTTTTTATAAAATCAGTCTATAAGTCTCTCTATAAACTCTACATATGACATAATTTGATTATGGCCTAAAGTAATGAACTCATGATACCACCACTCATGAGCACTACCTTCCAAATGTAAAGTTGCATATCTGATGGATTTATCTTCAACAATGGGCATACGGTGAAAGTAAGTATCTAGTTTATTGACCCAAAATCTAGCAATGACTTCTCTTGAACCATCAAAATATGGAATAGTTACCTTGCCAACTTTCTTTTGCAAATCTTGATATTGAAACTTGCGACCACCTCCTCTACGTGGTCTACTCCTTTCTTTAAATGTTGTATACTCCAGAAAAGGCATCTTAAGCTGAAATTTGCACCCAAAGCTTTCCAATTTGTCCAAACCTGCCTATGAAATTCTTGTTCAGTCGGTTCACTTTTAGCTGGTGCATTATTTTCTTGTGTAAACATTGGCATTAGTAGTCAAAAATTAACTGTAATTCCAAAAGCTCTTGGTTGGTCACTCCCATAATTTGTTGAGCCATGTCCCTAATTTCCATTATTTCCATTGTCAACATTATGTCCTACATTGCCATGGTTACCATTATGTTGCACCAATTGAGTCATCATTTAAGTCATTTTCTGGTGGAACTATGTCATCGTGTTTATTATTTTTTTATGCACTCTAGCCAACTCTCCTAATGCATTCTCAATACCACTTGTTTCAGTTCTTCTTTCACCACCTCTAAAATGTCCCCCATAGTTCTTGTAGGAAATTAAATCTGTTCAAGCACTGGTTGCTAGTCTAAAATTGGGTTTAATCAATTCCTCCTACGGTAATAATGATGTGTTACTAGATGCATAACCTATCAAAACAAGCTGCAAAAAACAAGTATGTCATATGACACCACTGTAGAAAGCTTCTCGTAATCTGAGGTAAGTTTTTTGTGTCTAATTTTCACATATGTGAATGAATTCATCTATCTTATCCACAAAAGAACATCTCTTACTCCCGTGATGTGCTCTCCCACGACCCCCCTCCCGATGACCAATATTCCCGCACAATGTTTCTCTACAACTCCATAGGGACATTAGATATCGTCTCTCTCTAGCTTCGACATATGCTCACATGTGGTCTAGCTTGTCTTCCTGTGACTCTCTCGCATCTCTATCGTGGCAGACTCCATTGTGCTTTGTTTTCTCTTTCGTTCTAATTGTTCGCAAGGTTTTTCTCCTCCTTCTACCATCTATTTGTGTGGATCTCAGACAAGGGAGGTTGTTTTTGTCATTACTTCCTCCTGCTCGTAGGCTTGGGTTTTATTCCTGTCGGGTCTACTCCAACAGTGATTCCTGAGTTCTTCTTTGTGATCCCTTCTCTTTTCTATGTCCAACAAAGACAAAAGTGTTCCTCTCTTCTCCTAGCTCCATCGAATTTTTTCTTTCTCCAACCTTCTTCATAGGGGTCTCTCCTGCTTTGTTTCTGCGCAGAGTTCCTTTTACAGGGATTCTCTTGCTATATTTTTGTCTTGTGTTCTGCCTAGGTTGGTTCCTTGTCTAGCAAGAAGACACTTTGTTTCCCTTTGCTCCTTCATCCATTTCCTTTTGCAAATCTTGGAGCCTTTGTCAACGGTGCCTAGAGGATGGCTCAACTTCGTCATGAACCGCTACTACAGACATCATCAAACCCTGTAACTTACCAAAGGATTGTAGACGAAATCATTAAATTGGAAAATGACAATCTCAGCCTGCGAGAGACTATTCTCTCTCTCTCTGAAACCTTGACTGGCTTACGAAAACAATTGGACTGCCTCTCACAACAGAACTTAGACAAAAAACCCCACCGTCATCTGAGACATTGAAGATCTCAAAACACAAGTTGACAGCCACAAAGTGCAACTATTTGATTTACACAAACTAATAGAGAAACAGCTTGTTCTAAAGATTGAAACTGAACAACGGCTAAAAACTTGGGCATTCATTTGCAATAACCCCAATTCCACCTCTCTCCGGGCTAGAAAAGATGGTCCAAACCAAACTGGTAGGTGAAAGGGTCAAACATGCTCATGAGATAAACTTGAGGGTACGTGGTCTCCCTCTTCCATTATTTAAACCTCAGACAGCGGGATTCTCTTTCTCACAAACCAACTAGATATCACTACATCACACTTGATGGTGCTTGGATCGAGCACGAAAACACATTCTTCATTAGGTTCCTCTCACTCACTAACTGTCCTTAGGTTCTTAGGGCAAAGATGAAGCTCTTCCCTCTCTCAACCAAGTTGTATCTTGATGAAGACCTTACAAGATCATAGGTGACAGAGCTTAAGCAAGCTCAGACTATTGTTGTGGTTGCTCGTCAAGAAGGTAAATGGGCAGTGATTAGAAACCTTAAGGTTGTGGTTTGTGACACTTTTCCTATAGGTTGGGATCAAATATTGGCTTCCAAGGCCAAATGACGTGCACAGAGGCAGTCAGGCATAGGTGAGGTTCCTATTGGTTCCCTGTCCTTCCTCTTTTTGGTAACAAAGACACACGAGAGGCCCATGCGCCCTCTCTAAAGGGTTATTGGCTATCAATGGCTATCTTCTTTTAGAGATGAGGTCAGATGCTCTGATGGTGTCATAGTGGGGGGTCACCTATTTAGTTATAGATTGACTTTTCAACCCTATTTATGTGGTCCACTTTGACACCTCTGCCAAGTTCATGTGGATTCATTTTGATCGGAAAATATCACTCCACATAGACATTTACATCGTTGTTTTCTATTTCCCACCGACATCTTCCTATTATATGATCCACAGAGCAGAGGGAGGAGACCCCTATGAGGACATTCTCGAGCACATTATCAAATTTTCAGCTATGGGTGACATTATCAGCTTGGGAGACTTTTAACACACCGACAAGAGATCTTCAAACTCCCCTCCATGGTCGTACATTTGACCCTATGTATGACCGCTTCTGATCCAAGCACCGTGAGTTTACAGCTCTTTTTCGAAGATTGTGAAGGACCCTTCCCTCGATATGGCCTCCATCTTTTGCAGCTATGTCAGTCCACTAATTTGGTGACCCTAAACGAGCTTTCTTGCTTCCCTGACTCCGGCCTATTTATTTGTTGGCCCCACTATGGCAACGCAACCATCATGGACTATGTTCTTTCTAGTGCCTCCTTCATCTCCTCCATTTGTCCTTCACTATCTCTCACCTTCTCCTAGCTGATGATGCCCTCCTTAGCCTTGCCCTTTGCACCCCTCCTTTGCCTTCCCCTACTTGCCCCTCCGCCACCCCCTCTTGCACTCCTCATTTGGCAGTCTCTATCCTCTCACCCGCACCTCTGTTTACTTCACAGACACTGATTGTGACCTCTTTGTCCATCACCTTCGAAGGCTTCTTCCCCAAGATCCCTTCATTGATTCTAGGGATGTTACCTAGATGTTTCGTTCACTTGCGTCCGCTCTGTAGGAGGCTGCCCTTCTCTCTATTCTCCACCACACCTCCTCCTTCACTTGTTGCCCCAAGCGCAAGAGCTCCTGCCCCATGAACCATTGGTTCAATGAGGACTACAAGTCCTCATTGCTCGATTTTCTCGACTCTCTCCACTCCTCCCTCTTCCACTCAGTTGAGGCTCACTATCATCACTTTCTTTGCCACAAGAAGCGAAATTTTTCCTTCTTGCAATGCAGATCCTTTTATGTCTCTCTCATGCAGCCCCCGAAGTTATTTTGGTGCACCATGTTCCCTCGTCATGCCCACTCGCCCTCCACACTTGATCACAGCTCCGTTACTACTCACACCTCCACTCGATACAATATCCCCAACCAACCCCGTCTTCATCTCACTCCCACCTCCCACTGTCACCTCTTCTCCTATACCACCATCAATGAGGCAATTACACTCATGAATAGTAGCAAGGCATTAGATGAGGAAGTGTTCCAAGCTAAGCTCTTCAAGCTTGGTATTTCAATTCTCAACTCCTTCCTCACAATGCTCTTCAACGAGGTGATTTGCACTGACTTTCCAGACTCACGGTCACAACATATTATCTATCCAATTCACAAGTCTGGGCCAACCTTAGATCCCTGCAACTACAGAACCATTATGGTTAGGCACACCTTTGCCAAACTCTACACTTCCATTTTGAACATGATCTTATCTAGAGAGCTTGACCAGAGACACTGTCGGGCTAAGGGTCAGCCTGTCTTCCGAACTGATTTTCAGACCATGGACAACATTTTGACTTTACGGACCATTACTAAGGAGGGTCGACACCGCTCTGCAAAAGTCTATTGTTGCTTTGTGGACTTTCGCAAATCGTTTGATTTTGTTCCTCGGGCAGCTCTCTTTCAAAGGCTTGGGGCCATCGAGATTTCTAAGATTCTCTTGACAGTCATTACGAGATTATATGAGAGTGTTATTAGCAAATTTAGGACCCGTGAGGGAATTTTAGATCCTATACAAAGCACCAACAGGGTAAAGCAGGGGTGTCCACTCTCCCCCACTCTTTTCGATATCTACATTGACGAGCTCGAGTCCTTCATCCAAGATTTCTCGCTCCCTAGCGATGGTTGCTACGTACATTAGGTCTTTATCTCCATTCCTTTATATTTTGACAATGTGGTTCTCTTAGCTTCTTCCCCCAAGGGGCTACAAAGACTTCTAGGTAGGCTTGCTTCCTTCTATGACTCACAGCATCTAGTGGTTAACCTAGGGAAGACTCAGGTAAGGGTCTTCAACTGCTTAAAGACCTCGCATCTCTATTTTCAGTTTCAAGGCAATGAGATCAAGATCACATCTAGATATACTTACCTCGGGGTCAAGTTCTCCAGACCTTGCTTCAACCTGAGACCAACTATGCAACCTAGGGTTAGTAAGGGGCTCAGCTCCCTTATTATGCTTGAGAGACAATGTTTCCATCATCATTTCCAAGACAGTTCTAGACTCTAATCAGAGTGACTATCCTTCATGACTCTATTGTGTGGGGTCCCTCCCTTGGAGTTTGACTAGAATTTTGTTGAGAGAGTTCAGACTCTATTTCTTTGGCGTATTCTCAAATGTCATCAATCCACACCCCATAGTATCAATTTGGCAAAGTTTAGGGCTCACCCCTTTAGGATGGGGACTATTTTTTATTTGATTAGGTTTCTTCACCAACTTTGGAGTTTCGCTGACTCTATTGAGGGTCCCCACAGATATTCCTACTTGGCCTATTGTCAGAGGGGATCCTAGGGTCTAATCCTAATGGCAGGTTTCATTGTTGGTTTTCTCAAGCCTCTATCCTTCTTGGCTCGATTGGTATTGGCGATGGACCAACTTCCCCCCTTCCAATTCTCGTTAGACGCCCCCACTCACTTATGTCTCAAAAGGAGTTGAAGGAGCATGTTAGACTCAACATCTACAAACTGTATATTCTGACGACTTGGAGTAACCCTCTGGTGGGGGCTCTACCTGACAATGGCCTTCTATGCCGAGCACTTCTTTGATATCTGGGATGGGGTCATTAAGCGCCCTTGGTACCTTAAGCGTCGATGGAATCATGTCAGTCGCATCTCCTTGGGATCTTTTATAGTGGTTTCTCATCGGCTACGTATACATATGGATGACCAGAGCGACAGAGAGGTCACCTTTGTGCCCTTGAGGAGGTGGAGACTAAGACACACTTCATTTTCCATTGCCCCGTCTACCATGAGATCAAGTCGAGGTTCTACTTCTTATTCAAGGAGTGCAGATCCCTTTCTTCATTCTTCAAATACACTCACTAGTGGTATCTAGCACTTTATAATCAGGAGACCTTGTGGCATCGAGATTATACTCTTCACCTTTAGTCCCCATCGAGATAGACTCATGAGCAACTTATCACCTCATTATTTACCCCTGTGGCCCCTACTCGAGCGACAAAGAGGTCTCTCTGCACTATTTCAAGTCACACCAAATCTGTGAGACCCAGTAGAGGACACATTAAGTAGCAACACCCTTCTTCCAGCAATCTCTAGGGGCAGTGACCTAGAGCACCTTCTCCTAGATCGCACCCTTTTATTCTGGACTAATTCTCGTCTGTGAGGAGTATTTAGTTCTTTTCTTTTCTGCTCTTTATCTATTTCAGGGGACATTGTTCGTGGTCCCCCCTATTGGTGTTTTACCCTTTTGTACCATTCCCAGTCACTTCAACCTTGGTTGATCTCTTGTTGGACATTAATAAATTTATCTTATTTTATCTTATCTATAAGTTTTTTGCTATAAAGGAGTTTGGTTTTTGTTTGAAAAGGTATTAAAGTAATATTTTCATGAACTCAAAATTGAATAAAACAAGAATTTCATTTGAAACAAAGACTGTATTTATTCACATTGATTCGCATTATCATGTCATGGGAAAACAAACAAGCTACCCGACCCCTTAAAAGTATCATTAATAGCCATCTGGGACCACTCCTTTAGTTTGTTGTCCTCAAACTCTAGTGTTTGAGCAGCAAATGTTCACTAGTAATCTCAGACTGCATTTGAATTCCCAGAATGATTAAGGGTTGAATGTTTCAAATAGAACTCTTCAACAGATAATTTGCTAAGTTGCAACTTGTTAATTTCAGACTTGATGACAAGAATTATTTCTTATATTCCATATATATAATTATCTATATATGATAATACAATGATATGATAATTGTCTGTTCAGTAGGTTTACTGAAATATACCAACACTTTGTATATTCTTCAATGAACTGAAAATATTGAATAGCTGGTTGACTGAAACACACACACACACACACACACACATATAAATATTAATATGTTATCGCAGATTAAAGGCAGAAGACTTATGTAATTTTTATGTGTTCGATTGCCCTTTCATCAGCGATAGAAGATTCGATATATATAACCATCGAGGGAGTCACATCCCTAATGGGAGTGACTCCTTGGAGAAGTCACTTCCCATCAGGAACGTGACTCTCCAAGTCACTAATCATTGAAAATACAGAATTTGATAAATGCTAAGCAAGTCGTTCAACCTTGAATTACATTTGATCAATCAGTAACATTGAAAGTCTAACATAATAATTTATCATTATTTATATCAATATGTGTATATATATGTATATGTATATGTATATATATATATATATATATATATATATATATATATATGTATGTATGTATGTATGTATGTATGTATGTATGTATGTATGTATGTATGTATGTATACATTATAATCTGATATATACACATCTCAAAACAATAATATATTATATTAAATACATATTTATTTTCAATATAGATTTGATCTTGAATGAACTAACTTATTAACACAACTTTTTGACCATTCCTTCATTTGAACCAAGCACGGCTTAGAGGTATTCCAACCAATCACATTGTTTGCTCGATTTCGAAGACAACTCCAATCACTATACTAGAAAACCGGTCGATCTCCTCCTTCCAAAATTGCCACAATAGCAATGAAATGATGCCGAACGGCCCAAACTCAATTGAATTCATACTAACACAATAGCATTTGAGATTCTCGACCTATGCACACTCGTTAACACTTGCACATATCCAATTATGATCCCACTTCAGTTTTGTTGATTTTTTAAACCTAGCAACATCATATACAACACATAAAAATGGAACACTCTTTTTCACGTAAACAGCTCCTTCCCGTAGAAATCTTATATAACATATCAATCCACTCAGTTACATGTGTTGGTTCAATTAACAACTTTTACTATTAGCTTCGACTGAATTCCATTTGGAAACAACCTTAGAATAAAGAAACGACTTTAGGTCCAATTGACATGAAGACACTCTGATTATTGCTAATCTTCGTTCAAGTTGATGCTTCTAATTCTCAAAGTTCTCTCCACTACAACTCGCCCATCATGTAGACAATGTCTTTATCATATATGTCAGGGAACATGCTAAACAACATTCCTTAATCCCTCGTCTTTTTAACAAAGCTATCTGTATTCTTTCACCTTCAAATATTTTATGTTATTGCTAAACTATCCAGGTGATATCTCTCAACCTTGAAAACAAAAAACCCTCTAAAGAGCCTGCCTTGTTCCCCTATAAGGTCCCTTGCTAGTTCAAAGTAAAATTTCATCAGTATTTTGGAAGTCCAGCCTACGCGTCTCATCCAACACTTGTATGTCCATTACAACCAAAGAATTTCCAATGAATCTACAAGACATATGTCAAACACTTTGCAAACATGGGAAGTATCACCAAGAAAGGGAAGTGCAAACATGGTTATGATCTATAGCTATCTGGATTTCCAGATGTCTAGGTTTGGACTGGGGAGGGGGATTCTATTCATGTCATTTAGTCGTTTTGATAGTGGTCTTGGATTTGGATATTTGCGTCTCCGACATGTACCTAGTCCAACCATCTCTTCTTCGCACTCTATGTGATAAGTGTTAGTGTTCCAATTGAATATTATAATGTATCTTACCATAATATATATATATATATACACACACGAATTTATATCAGTGTAATATATGCGGTTATGGTGCCATGATCTATAATTAAGTACATACTTTTACATATTAAAATATTACATATATCTAGTATATATGTAAGAGGGCTTGGTTATTTAAAAGATTTTAACATTTATGTAATGCAAAAGTTAATTTGATATTGATTATCAAGTTTCAAAATTATAGCTCATTATTCTAATTTAATATTTTAAACGACAAGTGAAATTCTATTGGCATTCAAACTATTCAAAGGACGTAAATTTTTTAATTCTGACCTGGAGAATTAAACACTTAGTATAATGTTTTGGCAAAGAAGAACATTATTTTATTTCAATTTTCTCTAAACACGATTAAGGAAGTCGGACAAGCTTGAGTTCCTAACACCAGCCGCGATGCCAATAGTGGCCCAAATAAAGAGCCAATTCATGAAATGCAAATGAGAGCAATTGAAATTAATCGAAACATATTGTAAGAGAACTTTTTGGACATATGCGGAGGAAAACAGTTTCTTGAACACATAATAAAGGGAAGAACATTCACTTCCTTTTCTTTTGGACTGGAGAAATGAATGGAGGTTCTTCTTGACTCTTGAAACTCGCAGGAAGAGTTGAGACAAAAAGTCATTGGGCTAAGTTCAGTGACATCTTGTCTGTGAGTAGGAAACATTCAAAGTGATCAGGCAAGAAAAGTGATAAGAAAACTTCAAAAAATTTCCAGGATGCTTAAGTATTAAAGCCAGAACAACCATATGATCTAATTTCTATCTCTGGCTCTACAAAATTCTCACAGGCATGTACCATTCTTGTAGGACACTTTTTCTTGGTTCTCTATTCTGCAATAAGAATACTCACTAATTTGGAATCATTATGTCTGGAATACACTAGAAGGAATGACAATTCCAGATGAATGCAAGACGTAATAAACAAGATAGTCTAAATTCCAGTGCATGTTATATTTATTCCATCAACTTCTACTTGTTGGTAATAATAAGAAGCTATTTGTAGCCGGAAAACTTTTAAACTCCTAGAATGAATGAAGAGAAGCTATCAATTGAAAGTAAAGCTTAAAACATATCTTAACTTCTGTAAAACCTTTTCTTTAAAGAAAGCATGAAAATGCTCCTTACTGTAGCTTTCTTCTGCAACTTTAACTGTTGAATACAGAGGTTGCATACTTAAAGTAAGGTAAGAAGCTTAAAGAAGTAAATTGCATGAGTTCTGAAAGTGAAGTAGCTTAGCATATTAAGTTTATCAAAAATTCAAAGGTCTACTAGTTGGAAATTATACAACTGATAAATACCATTAAACAGGGCTGTGTTATTAGGAGACATTATCAATTTTAAATGATGTTATTGTCTTATACTTCTTAATTAAAAGAAAGGCTTCTAGAGAAGCAGAATTTTCAAAAGGAAATTTTAAACAATTGTTGTCAAACCTGCTGTGATTCATGGGTTGTGTTAGACCAAGGCATGGCTAGTCTTTGTGCAAACCATAGTTACAAGACTCTGACTCACCTCTGACTCGGAAAGTCAAAATCCGACTCGGACTCAGAGTCGGCGACCTGACTTGGCCAGGACTTGGCAAGGACTCGGAAAATCGAAAAACACATGAAATTTAAAGATTTTTAAGGATTTAAAGATTTGTTCATGCATCATTTAGTCATTTAACATCAAATACACAATACTTGAGATAAATAGAAGCTACTTTACGCTCATACACAATTTTGCATAGATCACATAAGTATAACAGCAAATTTATGAAGGAAAAAAACTGAATAACATAATAGAAAGTTAAACAGTATCATTGTCAAATGTCTACAATTTATGAAATCCATGGAATCAAAAGTTGAAAACATATATCAAAATATCAGCTAGAGTGTAGAAGACTAAGGTTCATCGTAGCCTATGCTCTCCTATGAATACGCCTAAGATAAGTCATAGAAGACTCAGATATTGAGAAATATGTTTGTTACAGCTTATGTGGCATTGTAGACAACAACAGGGCTCTGAAGTATGCCTATCAATTTGCTTGGTGAAACACAACCTTTAATAGTAAGAGTCTTTTAACAACAATTATAGTTGGCTTACAAATTTTTGCCAAGAAAATGATCGACATAGCCAGCAACACATATACATATAAGTCTGAAAGTTTATTACTTTATGTACAACACTAGAGAATTCTAACATCCATGAACACGTAAGTCAAAAATAAATAAATAAAACACATACACACCATTATAGAATTCTAACACATATATATGTAAATATGAAAATATCTATACAGCTTTACTGAACTCTACAATGCTGAAAGTGATTTCTTCATAATGAAACCCAAATAGTAACCAATATTGGCAGTGAGCCTTCAATTTGGGTAACTATCCTTCATTTTGAGATGCAGGGCTATTCAGCTATGTAATTTGCTATAACCTGGTTAACAACATTTGAAAATTTAAACATTAAATTTCCTATATTATTCAAGATTTTCAGACATAAATTTGAAGACTCAAGATTTAAGATTCAGTCCTTAATAAATTCCTGACATACCACAACATCATTTTCAGAATTAATATACACTAAAAAACAATACCTTGCAAAAATCTCCATCTTTTTAAATTTAAAAAAAAAATTGGGAGAGTCTTGGACTCGGGACTCAGCAAGTCCACGTGGACTCTACCAAGACTCGGCCGAGTCCAAGTCCAGAGGCCATTTGCCTCAGAAAAGGCGCCTTTGCCTCGGACTCATAGTGTCCCAGAACACTGGTGCAAACACCATGCTTCCTTCTTGAATTTCATAGAGCCAATCATTTTAGTTCCTCATACACAGGAACCAAACTGGTAATCATTAAAAGTGTAGAGTTTGTGGTAAAGTAGCAATTGCAACCAAGCATGATGAGTATAGAGATAGCAGCACAATCATGAGAGCATAAAATGTTACAAATGCCAAAACTCTATAAAGGCGAAATATGATTAACAATCAAGGAAGGACAAAAGGGCTGAATCTAAATTCATGAAAAAGACATTATTTGACCAGACATAAACATACAGTAGGTGGAATGGGACTGTGAGTTTGTAGGGTGTGTTGTACAGCTCTATGTCATAAATGTTAAGGAAACTAAGATTCTTATAATTTGAACAACAAATGAGGCAATAGGTCATCAAGATAGAATGGTTAAATATACTAGGATCTAAGAACAAGTGTATTAGTAAAATGAAGGTCCGATAGGAATCTCCTTGTACGTATAACAGATAACCTATTATGTTCTAGAGAAAGCAAGTCAGATAGGGTGAAGAACTTGACGACATGTTATGCATGATGCATTAATCATTAGCCAAGGTGCACTATACATGTGTTAGTGTTAATCAGTTCATAAGATTCCAAATACAACCCAAATCAGGTGCCATGCTAAGTTAGTAGCAGCTACAGGTTGTGACTGACTAAGGCTTGTAAGAACTTACACCAATTCTTGTATAGCTTGTCATAACCATGTTTGCATCCCTTGCGGAGGGTCAGGCCAGATTTAAGTAGGAAGTGAGCAAGGGAGGATTGCTAATCGATCAATGGTTGGCTGGATAAATGCCCCAATGGTATTTGATCCACCATATTGCAAAGTGGAACTAAAAGAAAGGCAATTGGATTCCAAGTTGGCAATCATGATTAGCAAGAACTCCTTGCTTTTCTTCATACTTTTTTCATGTTAATAATAATATGCATGTCTAGACTCGTCTCAGAAAATTATCTTTTCAATTTTCTGTTTATTTTGTTTATGTTAAAAGAAAATTAGCTCCGCATGTTAGTTTTCAATTATTTTACAAGTACATTTATGTAATCAAACTAGTAATTACTTTCATGTTTAAATTTACTGCATGCTACATTTTATTTCATTGAAAAGATCATCAATGCGGAGCTGAAATAACCCAGTCAAATATTATCTCCAATTTTTCCTCAAATAAACTTCAAAATCATAAACAAGAATTTATACAATAATAACCAGCAAATAACCATTAAATAACCAGCACAATTCACTAGTAAATAACCAGCAAATACTCCAGAATTCGTTATTGCATTATAAATCACCAATACAACAACAATCCAATTGTATAAACAGTGATAACAGTCGGATTGGATAATCAAAAATCAACCTGAAATGCAACTATAAAATCCGTTACGAATTCACCACAAAGATGAATCGGGGCTGCATCCAATCCACCAAAGAAGAAACCTAAGGGTTTACGTCCCCAGATCCTGAATAGAAGCTGAAGCTTCCTTAATTTCTTTGAGAGACATCTCAAACCAAATCATTATCCAAGCATGCTGAAAATGAGCTCCCTCCTCTCCATTTAAGCAAAATAGGATGACTCTTCATATTCCCTTATCTGTCTCTTCATTTTAATTCTCTTTTTCTTTTTTATTGTCTTTTTATCATTTGAGAGGATAATATAACTTTATAAGCAAAAGTGACTTATTAATTCCCCTTTTTTAATTTTAAAGTCACTTTATCAAAACAAGTTAATCTTTAGGCATTAAAAAACATATCCTATTGAACTCAGAAAGTTGTGTACAATAGCTTGTCAAAAAGCTCTCAGCAAGATGCTCCAAGTCCAATACCGCAAACCTAGATATACAAACCCCAGCTGACCTACTATAAATAGTAAGTATCAAAACCTAACTGATATCTTGGCTCTGATCAGCCTAGTAGTGAAGAGTATGTGTCAAACTCATACTGAACCCTAGCAAAAACCTCATTAGCCCACAAGACTATGATGGAAAAGGCTAACAATGCATAAAAAATAATTGCCTAGAAAAGAGGACATTAGAATCCTCCCTTCCCAAAGATTGCTTGCACTCAAGCAATCGGCATCTGCATGAAGCCTAGGTCCCATGTCAATCTCAAAGAAGTTGCTTCTCCAAGCCGTTGCTCTACTCTAGTACAAACAATATGTTTAGAACTGTGAAGCTGCTCATCAATTCCTCACATCCACAATTCACCAATCATGATAATACCAAGATCCTGCACCACTCTATGTGCATAATCTATCAAATAGACCGGCCATGTGTTACTATCATATGTGAGAAAATTCTCAATTCAACTGAGAATCTCACTCCAAGTAAGATCACAATATTACGAGGTAATTGGTAAATACTTGCTTAATATTAACAGAGACCAAGAGGTCAATTTATACAAAAGAATAAAGCGGAAAGAATAGAACTAATCTATTCTAACAAATAAAGCTAAAAAAACGAAAGCTAACTAAATATTTACAATAGATAACCATTAACTAATAATAGACGTCTTATCTATTATTGCAATACCCTCCCTTAATGGTTAATCTATCTAACACACCAAGCTGTCCTCTGAATTTGACAAACTTATCAGGACCAAGAGGCTTGGTGAGAATGTCTGCAGTCTGATCTGTGGTAGGAACATACTGCAGATTTATAGTCCCGTCTTCAACCAGCTGTCGTATGTAATGACAATGAACATCCACATGCTTGGTTCGTTCATGGAAGATTGGATTCCGTGCTAACTTGATAACGCCTTCGTTATCAACAAACAGAGTAGTCGGTCCTGCTGGTGACATCTGCATATCCCCAAGCATCCGACGAAGCCAGACAGCTTCACATCCTGCCTTAACAGTCCCTCTGTATTCAACCTCTGTAGAAGAGAGAGAAACTGCCTGCTACTTCTTGCTGGTCCATGTGATTGCACCGGATCCCAAACTGAACACATATCCAGATGTTGACTTTTTATCATCAACAGAGCTTGCCCAATCTGAATCTATGAACCCACTGAGTTTAGGATTAGGACTCCGAGAATACAGAAGTCCATAATCAGAAGTGCCCTTCACATAACGAAGCACACGCTTTGCTGCCATCCAATGATCAGCCTTAGGGGCTGTCATAAAGCGTGAAATATAGCTGATTGCGAAGCTAATATTAGGCCTAGTAGCAGATAGGTAGATGAGGTTGCCTACTAGTTGCCTATACGTAGTATCATCAACGGAAGGAGAATCAAACTTGGCTGATAACTTGAGACCTTTCTCCATAGGTGTAGATGCAGGTTTGCAATCCTGCATTCGGAATTTGTCTAACAAGGCCCTGGCATATTTGGACTGAGAGATGAATATGCCAAAAGACTATTGCCAAACTTCAACACCTAAGCAATAATGCATGAGCCCAAGGTCAGTCATATCAAAAGACTAGCATAAGTGTTGTTTGATTCCCTGAATCAAAGATGTCGAACTGCCAGTGATGATCAGATCATCCACATAGATAACCAGAAGGATTATGTCATTGTCAGTAGTCTTGATGTACAGATTTGAGTCTGAAGAGCTCCTCTTGAAGCCTTGATCACTGAGGTACGTATCAATCTTGATGTACCATGTTCGAGGGGCCTGCTTCAAACCATAGAGAGCTTTTACCAATCTGAGAACCTAATGGTCTTTACCAGCAACCTTGAAACTAGGAGGCTGCGTCATGTAGACCTCTTCATGGAGATCACCATTCAAGAAAGCACTCTTTACGTCCATCTGATGGACCTTCCAGCCAAACTGTGTTGCCATGGCTAGGACTAATCTGATGGTGCTCCTCTTTGCA
This sequence comes from Cupressus sempervirens, assembly GCA_028749045.1. Taxonomy (NCBI): domain Eukaryota; kingdom Viridiplantae; phylum Streptophyta; class Pinopsida; order Cupressales; family Cupressaceae; genus Cupressus; species Cupressus sempervirens. Next base: position 522,841,370 of record CM053792.1, read on the forward strand.
GTAGGAGCAAAGGTCTCCTCATAATCAATGCCCTGATGCTGAGAAAAGCCCTTTGCCACTAAACGAGCTTTGTACTTATCCAAAGTACCATCTGATTTGTATTTGATTTTGTAGACCCATTTGCAGCTTATGGGTTTCTTCCTTGGGGGAAGATCAGAAAGGACCCAAGTGTTGTTCTTTAGCAGGCTCTGGTGTTCAGATTGCATGGCCTGTTTCCACTCTAGAATTCCTTTAGCCTCAAAATATGTTTGAGGTTCAAACACACTGTGAATGTTGGGCATAAGAGCAAAGTTAACAGAATCTGTAGTTTTGCTCTTTTTTCGAGCAGTTCTCCCATCAATGATCTCATCATCATGAAGATCAGCAAGTGTCTTAGCCCACCACTTAGGCCGGAGAGGAGAATGACCGACAGTAGTACTAGGAGATGCTTGATCAGCAAGATCCTCATCAGAAGAATCTGGATCAAACTCAGGTGAAGCATCTTCAAAGCGAGGTGATCCTGCAGGAGAAGCCGGAGGTGTCTGTACAGGGATCACTGGAATGACTGGAGCTGTAGGAGCTACTGGAGCCCTCTCATCAGGTGGACCTAATGGAAGCCGAACTCCCAAATCATGAGCCAGCATAGGCTGGTCTGCTGGATCAAGAACAGGAGAAACAAGCATGAATGGTCCTCGCTGCTCATCAAAGACTACATCACGGCTATATATGAGACAAGATGTCTCAACATCAATTAGGCAGTAGGCTTTGTGAAGACTGCTATATCCAGCAAGCATCAGTTTCTGACTCTTGGCATCCAACTTGGTGCGTGAAGCATCAGGGATCCAAACAAAAGCAAGAGAGCCAAAAACCTTCAAGTGACTGATTCTGGGCTTGCGACCTGACCAGGCCTCTTCCAGAGTTTTACCTTTGACCGCCACTGTGGGTGACCGGTTCAACAGATAAAATGCAGTGTTAACTGCTTCTGCCCAAAAACGCTTCGGAACATGTTTGTGTTCGAGCATGGAACGAGCCATATCGATGATTGTCCTGTTCCGATGTTCAACTACACTGTTCTGTTGTGGCATGTGGGCTGTGGTGAACTGGTGTTGGATGCCATGTGTATCCAAGAAGCTGGAGAAAACATTAGAACAAAATTCCCCCCCATTGTCTAATCTAAGAGTAATAATAGATTTCCCAGACTCTTTTTCAACAAAGGGTTTAAACTTCTGAAATACAGTAAATGCATCGGATTTCTTTTTAAGAAAATACACCCACATTTTTCTACTGAAATCATTTACAAACAACAGAAAATACCTGTACCCAAGAACAGAAGGAGTGGCCATAGGGCCGCAGATATAAGCATGAACAAGCTGAAGTACTTGAGAAGCTCGCCAAGAATCGCCACTAGGGAAAGGTGTGCGATGTTGCTTCCCAGCCTGACATGGGTCACAAACTCCAAGGTATTGAGTTTGAATCTCTAGCAAACCAAGAACAAGCTCATCCCGAGCAAGTTGTGAGAGATAATGCACATTTAAGTGCCCATATCATTGATGCCAAAGTGTGCTGATGGAAGATCCCCGAGCAGCCATAGCTAAGTCCTGAGAATCACCAGAATCAGTAAGTTTGAAAAGACCATGATCCTCAAGACCAACTGCAACAGTAGACTTAGTCGCTCAATCAGTGATGGTGCACTGATGTGAACTGAAGGTGACTGCCAAGTGTGGAGAATGTCGCAACAACTGACTGACCGAGAGTAGATTTAGTTCCATCCCTGGAACGTAGTACACATCAAGGAATATGACATTCCTCCCAACAGACTGAATTTGAATGTTGCCTTTACCAACAACCGTGTACTCTTCTCCACCACCAAAAATAACAGAATCTGAATAAGGCCGGTAGTGAGTAAACCAGTCTCTACAGTGAGTGAAATGTCGAGAGGCACCTGAATCAATGTACCAGGCAGATGACTTCACATGATCTGCAGATCTTTTAGCCATGAAGGCGTAAAAGGCAGATTCCGCTTGCTCAGTGTGCTCTGCACTGTTCACTTTGGGTTGCGAACCTAATTTCTTAGACTGGGCAGCTAAGCGTTTCTGACATTCAACCTTCATATGACCAAACTTGTGATAGTAGTTGCATTGAATGTTCTTTTTGGTACCATCGGATGCTAGAGCAGAAGACTTCTGCTGAGATGGTTGCTGAAACTTGCCCTTATCCTTCTGAAAGGATTTCGCAGCAAAGGCTTGCTCAGTGGAGGTGGAACTGGAGCTACTACCAAACTGTTGTTTCCACCGATCTTGCTGAAGCAGCAAGTTGCAGAGATCAGTGAACTTTAGATCAACACCAGTAGATGTGATGTTGAGAGTCTCGATAAAATGCTCATAGGATTTTGGTAAACTCCGAAGAGTGATTACCACAATATCCTCTTCCTCCATCTTGCGACTGATGACAAGTAACTGATCACGGATTTCATGATTCCGATTCAGGTGTGCCTGGAGCGAGGTGCGCTCATCCATGACAATAGAAAACAGAGTGTTTTTCAATAAGAAGGTTCTGCTCTTGTCGGAAGTCTCATGAAGACCTTTTAGATGTGTCCAGATTTCGGCAGCTGTCTTGCCGGATGGAATCTGAGAAAGCTGGTCATCAGCTACGGATAGTTTGAGAAGCATTACTGCCTCTCGATTGTTATAATCCCATGTATCTTGATCAGGACCCGGAGAAGTCGGACGCTGTGTAACACCCAGAACAAGTTGATCGGTGTTTCGATATTCGAAGATTGCGATGATGAGCTGCTTCCAGGTTCCATAATTGCGACCATTGAATTTGGAATTATGTTCAAGCAGAATATTTGTCAGAGATGCCATGGCACGTTTTTCAATGAAAAACTGTGAAAATCTGTGAAGGCACGTTCTTCGAGGCAAAAATACAAAAGACAAAAGAATCAGAGAATGACCCAGAACAGAGCTCGAAAAACCCAGAAGGAATCTTCTGTCGTTTTTTGGATCCGCTGGCTCGAAAATTGAGGCACAAAAATCGAGGCACCCAGAAAAAACGGACAACAACCCAATTGAGCTCTCAAAAAACCCACCAAGAATTTGCAGACAAAATATTTTTTCAACCTCAAAAATTAGGGTTTCGAAAAAAAACGGCCCTAGCTGAAAAAAGCTTGAAAAAATGGCAGATTTTTCTTCAAGGATCGATGTGCATGGACGAATGGGGCTAGAGTGTGCTGAACAAACACCAAAAAAAGGCGTGAGTTTGCAAAGCCGAATGCAAAAAACCGTCTGCAAAAAAAACTATACGTTTTTTTAATTATTGCTCCCGTCTTTCACTGGCAACGGGTCTCGGTTTTGCTTTTGCCCTTGAAAAACCGTGGACTTGAACACGCAAGCCATCTCTAACTGAGCCGAAATCAAAAAACCCGTCATTTTTTTTTTAACACAAAAAAAACGTGAGTTCCTCAGCCACAAACGCGAGTTCAAAAAACACGATTTTCAGAAAAGAGAGCTAGCTGGATTTCGAAAAATTTGAGCAATTAATTTCGAATGAAATTATAAATTTTTCAAAAAAGTTCAAGAACCTGGTTCTAATACCATATTACAAGGTAATTGGTAAATACTTGCTTAATATTAACAGAGACCAAGAGGTCAATTTATACAAAAGAATAAAGCGGAAAAAATAGAAATATTCTATTCTAACAAATAAAACTAAAAAACGAAAGCTAACTAAAGCTAACTAAATATTTACAATAAATAACCATTAACTAATACTAGACGTCTTATCTATTATTGTAATACACAAGCCCTGCTAGAGTCAAATAGAGATGGGAAAACACTTGCGTGAAACATTTATCTTGCTGTCATTTATTTTCCAATAGCTTTTACTTGCTTGAAATGGTTTCAAAAGTAATAAATGCTTGCAAATGATTACTAGATATCCAGGCAAAGTACCAAGATACAAATACAATATTCTTTTTTATCCTTTGAATGCAAACATATGATTTCTACATGTAAAATGTGCATCTACAACCAAAGGGCATTTCCACAAACACTTGGCATTTTAACTGCAAACTTCCTTTAATTGAAAGAGATGCAAGTAATAACAACGTAAATACTTGCATATATAAAGAATTAAAAAACCTGGAATGGACTGCAGGTCTGAAAACTATTATAGTGTTTCTACAAACCGGCAATCAAAGTCCCATAAATATTCTCCAACAAGTATCTATATCTCGTGCAAGTAATAACAACATAAATACATGCATATATAAAGGAAAAACAAAAACTGGAATGGACAGTGGGTTTGAAAACTATTATGACAACAATTTTTGTTGCTACAAACCGGCAATCAAAGTCCCATAAATATTCTCCAACAAGTATCTAATCTGCACTTGACAAATTTAACCATTGCTTGATATAACCCCACATGCCAAGAGGAAACTATTGTAGCAGCTACTATTCAAAGTACTGTATAATCATTGTTCACAGGTACAGTAGTAGCTATTAAATAGTTAAATCTGTTATACAATGGCTGCCAAGAATGGATCTCCAGGTATGCTATGTACCTTCCCATCCTTCAAACCCTAGATGAAATACTTCACTTTTGAGCACAAATATAACTGCCGAATGAAGCTAACTTGAATGTCAAATTCACTGGATATTTTGCCAGCTCAAATGGCTGCAATAACATGGATGCATTCTCAATGCTTCATGTAAATGTTTAAACCCTTGGAAACTCCGAGTCTTCACAAGAACACAAGCAAAATTCATCAATCATAAATGAAATCCTGTCCACGTAGAGGCTTTATATAATTTTGCCCACTTGGTTTTATTTCCTTTGTGTGCAATTTAAATCCTTTAAAAGGATATAAATTATTTTTCCCGAACTTCATTGAGTGCCTTTTAATTAATGGCCTCTCAAAATTAACATTTTTTATTATCATTTAAAACATACTTTATATTTTCTTTTTGACTTTATAAAGTGCATCAATATAAATGGGCTTCAAATATTAAAAACATTAATTGCACTTAAGTCACTTAAATGAAGGGTCATGGCCACATTGAATAGAGTGCACGTAATACTTTATATTATGCCTTTAAAGAATAGTTAATAAAGTATTACTTCATAAATAATAAGAATAGCACAACTCCATAAATACTCATTATTTCTCGATTCCATCTAAACCTAGAAGTCAACTACTGTATCCTTTGTCGGTATGACTGCCTTACTAAAAATAGAAAGGCCCTTCTCGATCAACCCTAGGCTTACTATAAAGAGTAAGTATATGATACTAAACCCAAATGAATTTTAATCTAAGCCAAATGAAGACCAAACTGGAACATACAAAATTGTGGGGAAGACAAGATCCTTCCATAACCGAACCTCCATCTCAGAAATCCCTCAATCCAAAAATAATTAGCCTACAAGGGACACAATAATAGACCAACAACTAGTCCTCTAACACTAGCATAAAAGGGAAGCGATCTCAAAAACAAATATCACATTAGTCCACCCAAATCCCAAGGGTAAGACTGTATAATGTCCCTACGATCACTAACCAACTCTTGTAACATCATCACTAGTACATCTGACAAGACCTACCAAACTGAGCCAAGTATGATTGTAGGTGTCGCAATAGTAAACAACTCAAAGAAAAGAAACTCGGTAAGCTAACAAAGCTTTCTTCCCCAAACAGCACAAAGTGAACTTCCATACACGCTAACACATGCGCAACTGAACTATGCACTTGAAAGATATCATGCACATACAGGTCAAAAGTAAAACTATATGTACTCGGCACCATGTTCACATCCCAAAACTCCTCTAGGAGCTCTGCTTGAAACCCCGATGCAAAACAAGGATCTCAAAGCACAATAAACTCACAGCCACCCCTATTATGGAGATAAAAGCATCCAAAGGTGTTTATAACACGACTACTATCTCCATCGTCTGTCGGGCTCCTACAAATGTGTTTTCTCTACAAGAAATCCATCTTATGAAGCCACTAATCTCATTTACTGCAAATGGCCCACAAAGGATCATACAACCTCAAAACTAATCCTCATTGATGCATCACCAAAAGCTCTATGTGTAGATCAGAGAATTAATGATGAGTACTCCACCCTATGCAATCCCAGTAAAAAGCTTCCACCTTAATCAACCATTGGTTATCACAGTACTGAATAAAACCTCTATCAATTGACTCATCACCAACACCTATTCAGGATGTAACCATAGGAGAACTTGATGCAAACTATAGTTCTTTGTTGCCTTCTACAGAAAATGTCCTGCCAAAAGGTGTTGAGAAACCTGATGTCCCTATCACTCACAATAGTCTTGGGTAATCCATGAAGACGAAAAACCTCTTGAAAGAACAACTCAGCCACCTAAGAGGCTGACCTATTCGTTGCAATAGCAAAGAAGTGTGTGAACTTAGTCAATCTATCTACTACCACAAAAATGCAATCCCTACCCTCAACCCTCGGCAACCCTGTGATAAAATCCACGGGGATACCCTCTCCCACCTCTAATCTGGAATAGGGAGAGGCTGAAGCAAACCTGTAGGAAAGCCCTATTCTGACTTGTTCTGCTAACAAGTCTAGCACTCTCTAACATGCTGCAATACATCATCCTCTAGCCCCTTCCATGAAAATCTCTCTCTAATTTGCCTGTAGGTTTTTTAAAAAACTTGGGTGACCCGCTGAAGGTGCATCATGTATGATGTGCATAATATCCCTTTTAAGTTTAGATTCTGGTGCTAGGTAGATTATATTCTTATAATATATAATAGCATTCATTACCTTGTACCGATCATCCTGAGGCATACCATCCATAATCTGACATGTGTGAGTAATTTTAGAATACTCTACTAATAGCTAGGATCTCCAATCCGCTGAAATCTCAAAAATGGTACAGCACTCTAATACTGGGGGTCTTCGGGAAAGTGCATCACAAACTATATTATTTTTCCCTTTAATATATTCAATGTCAAAATCGTATGCTTGGACCTTGCTGATTCATTTCTATTGTCTTTCGTTCAACTACTTTTGTTCCAGGAAGTAACGTAACCTATTATGATCAATCTTCACTGTAAATTTACATTCCACCAAGTATTATCTAAACTTGGGTAAGGCGTTCATTATGGCCAGCATCTCTTTATCATATGTAGAATATAATAGCTCGCTGCCCCTAAGTTTCCTGCTCTCAAAAGCTATGGGATGACGGTCCTGCATCAAAACTGCCCCGATTCTGCTCTCTGAGGCATCACACTCCAAAACAAAGGGTCTAGAAAAATCAAAATCGCCTGTAATAAGAACAAAGACCAAGGAAGCCCCACAACTCGATACATCTCTCGGTGGTGGCCAATCAAGGATTGCCTGTATCTTCTCCCGATGTACCTACACCAATCACGTGACCCAGATAGAGAATCTCAATTAATCCAAATTCGCACTTAGACTCCTTTGCTAATAAAGAGTGTTCTTCCATGAGGCTAAGGATCTCATCTAGGTGTTGCAAATGTTCCTCTCAAGTCTTGCTAAAGATCAATATGTCATCAAAGAAAACCAACACACTCTTTTATAGTTGCTTTTTGAAGATGTGGTTCATCCATGACTGAAAAGTGGCTAGTGCGCTAGTGAGCCCAAATGGCATCACCAAAAACTTAGTGTCTGTAGTGGCATCTGAAAGTTGTCTTATGCACATCCTCCTCACGGACTCATATCTGATGGTATCCTGATCGAAGATCTATCTTCGAGAAATTAACAGCTCTATGAAGCTCATCTAGTAACTCATCAATGCGGGGAATCGAATACCTATTTTTAATGGTTCTCTTATTAAGGGCATGGTAGTCAATACACATCAAAAGGGTGTCATCCTTCTTCTTAACCAACACCATTGAGGAAGCAAAAGCACTGGAATTGGGCCTAATATGTCCCATATCTAGTAGTTCCTTAATCATCTTCTCTATCTCTTCCTTGTAATGCTTGGGGTGATCATAAGGAGTGGTAATGACAAGTTTGGCACCCTCCTCTAGCTCAATGATATGCTCAAACCGTCATTCTGGTGGAATACCTGAGGGTAAATCCTCAAATACCCTCATGTGCTTGTCAAGCACCCTCTGAATGCCATAATGGTACTGTTGTCCTGTATCTTGTGTCTCCTTTGAAGAGATGAAACACTGTGTCAACCATTCGATATCATCGTGCCTCAAAATGGTTTCCATCCTGTGAGTTGTTATCAATTGGGGTCCATTGTCTGGTATGGCTTTTAGGACTATCAACCGATCACCCTGTAAGAATTCCAACTGCATTGTCTCGTGATCAAACGTGTACCTGTAGAGAGTCCTTAACCATTGTCTACCAAAAATAACATCCAACCCATCCAAATCAACCACATAAAAATCAGTCTCTAACAGATTATCATCAAACTATATCTGAAGATTGGATACCTTCTCTATGCAACTCAAAACCTCACCACTTGCTACCTTCACCTCAAACTCAGGTATGCCGATTGTCTGCAATCCTCTCTTAGATACCATCTGCATTCTGATGAAATTATGGAATGCTCCTGCATCCAAAAGACAAACAATGCGTTGTCCCCTAACAACACACTTCACCCTAAAAGGATGACATGCAGAATCACTAGAAAGGGTGGCTATAACAAGAGGTTGTTCAGTAGTGGCTTTCTTCTTTTTATCTTTAAGGTGTTGCTCCTCAACTTCTTCCTCCTCGCTGTCCTCAACATCATTACCTTCCTGTTGCTCTCCTTCGTCCTCTGAAAGAACCTCAACATAGTGAATCTTGTCTTTACCAAGGCATCTGTGATCGGGAGTGCAAGGTATCTTGCAAGTGAAGCACAGTTTCTTCCTCCTAAGTTCATTACGTGTCTCAAAATCCAATCTGGGAGGATTTGGTTTTTGCTGGTTTTTGCTGGTTTGGGACGATGTAGATCCTTTATAGGGTTTCTTCGGAGGCTACAATAGTGAAGAAGGTGAATCCAAATCAAGGGCGATCTTAATCGCATTATCCAAGGAGTTTGGTTTAAGGACCTTAACCAAACCCCTAAATCTGTGCCGTAAACCTTCTATGAACAACATCACCTTACGTTGTTCTGTCATATCCGACACCATCACTGATATCCGCTGAAACTCATCAATGAAGTTAGGACCCACTCAGTTGTAACTAAGTCAAATCTAATAAACTTTAATATCCTTTCTATCAAAGTGAGTAATCAACTTGGAGCTGAAAATCTCATACAAAGTTATGAGGCCATGATCCTAGGTGACTAAACCATGATGCCACCAATCATACACTGCTCCCTCAAGGTGCATTGTGGCAAATCTGATGGCTTCCGCCTCTGCCATGGGTTTAAGTGTCAAATAAGTATCAAGCTTGTGAATCCAAGCTCTAGCGGATGTCTTACTGCTGCCATCAAAGGTAGCGAGAGTTAACTTGTTCATAGCATGTTTTAGGTCCCTATTTGGTGCTCTAGGTCTCCTATCCTGTTGTTGTCTATCAACCTCCTTTTTCTGATTTAGGTACTGGACAAAGGTCAAATTTTGCTTAATAGGATCAAGAAACAAATCTCATTCATCATACAATGCCATACCGTTGTCCAGTAGTAAATTTGGTGTTGCTAGCGGTGCTACCTCTTCTTCGGCATTAAATACTGGCATTAAAGGCCTGTCAGTGTTACGTGTGGGGGCTCTAATAGCTCGGGTTGATCCAGCTACATTATGTCCTCCACGTGATGGCTTGAGGCTCTCCTACTAACAGGAGCTAACTGCTGCATATTAATTGCAAGTCGTTGAAGTGCATCAGCTATGTTATTCTGCCCATCTCTAATAGCCCGCAATGTTTTCTGTATTTCCTTGTCCTGTTCAGTTTCATTATGTGCCATTTGAATGTTATTTACCTATTTTGCTTGTCCAAAATGATCAACCTGTTTAGTTTGTTCAGTTTGTTCACCTATTCCAAACATTAATTCCTCATCCATCGAATAAGTATCTTCAATCTCAATATGTTTTGAAGAATTTGTTTGTTCCGGCTGTATATGACTGAATTTATAGTGTCTTTTACTCATTCCCAGCTGTCATTTTTGGATAAAAATCAATCTGCAAATATTCTTTTTTTTTTCTCGCACAAGATGGCAGGTCTTGTGGCTCTGACACCACTGTAATGATGTCTATCTAATCTGACCAGAAAACTCAAATGTTTGCTTAAGGAATTTTGTCAAACACTTGTACATTCTCTGATGTTTATACTGTGAAGCCACTGCAAATCTAACTATACTAACACAAGCTCAAAATCTGAATAAAATTTAATAACACTGAACTCCAACACAATAACATTGATGGGATTAATTTATCAGATTAACATTGAATAGAAAAATACCACTGAAATACCGCACTGTGAGGAGATGGAATTGATAACACTTCTACCAAAACGTTATTACAATGTCTTAATCGGAGATAAGAAAGATGGAACCTGGAGTTAGCCGTTGGTATGAACCAACTTGGTGGACGGGTGTAAGCAAGACGGCATGATCTGTTCTGTCACTGATAGAAGTCCACCAGTCTAACTTCCCTGCTGAACATGAAAGTTGGGGCATCTATCGCTAGTGAAGTCTGGTCCTGTGAGTTCTAATGCACCCCGCAGCTCCAATGTATTGCAAGTCAATAACCCGTAAATGATATCACTCCTCTTGGCGCCTTCAATACTGCAAGATAATGTTTCTAAATGATGGTGAGAGCAAATGTTACAGCTCAATCTATGGTTGGAATATTCGAGACCCTTCTTGACTGTAGAATGCCCTCCAACTGCTTGGTAAGATTCACGTGCAATATCTTACTTACTATCCTGAACACTATTCTTCGCATGGAGATCAAATAATGCATTTAATCTGTATTCCACTATGTATTTTGACTATACTTACTTCCAATCTATCCAAACTAGAATCACATTCATCTTTGCCGATTTCCGCCTGGGTTGTGTGTTAGTTCCAAAGAGGAAAAATTGGGGTGATGTCCAACTTCCTCAAACAACTCAAGGGATTTCGTCCTCAAAGTTTGCCAATCACATTGAAGCAACCAGAAATTCAATATATTGAGTTCATAAATTCTTCTATGCAAATCCAAAGACGAAGTGTCTTATTTATAACCTCGACGTGAGGGAAAAGTGTTGGGATAAGAGATGTGGAATTAAACTCCAATTTTTTCCTGAAGTCACTTAAGTCACCTTATAAAGTAAAAGACTCTTTTAAAAACATAAAGTGACTTTATTAAAATACTTCCAATACATTAAGTGGCCACATAAGATAAATCTCCCTTGTGACTGGCAGGCATCCTGAATGGTGATGTCGTTAATCTATCCGGATGTGGAGATAGATTAACCCAACACCATAGAACTAGTACGGGGGAGGGGACATGACATTGCCTTCTACAGATGCACCCATCCCAACTATATCATCTACACCTATAACTGTAATGAATGTAGCCATATCCCTACTACAACCATCACCACAACTCATAGATGACAAATCATCACCAACTACCACTGCTGAGAACTGCATTGTACTTGTAGTCGGTGAAGATTGTACAGGACCCAAACCCATCGGTAACTCCTCTAATTGTGATTGTGACTCTCATAAAGCCAATTAAGCAATCTCCAATGAATCTATAGTCACCTCTAGCTCATGAGTGAGCTCATCTACCTCATCCTCTTTTCCCCTCAATGCATCATAACAAGTGCAACCCACTCAAGAAGATAGTCTATGTCACCCAATAACTACAATAGTTTTGTTTCATTATTTTGATAGCTTCTTGAAGTCTATGAAACTCTGTAAGGGAAAGACTAGAATCATAGTTCTCATTTGTCATAGGAGTGCTCCAACCATAGGTGGCTTATATCCGGCGAGCAACGTCAAAGTGGTCAATGGTTATGAAAATCTAACTGTCATTCACCTTTAATTGCCCAAGCAAGTCTTTGGAATTCATGGCACTCATGCAAGCTCTCAAAATCAAAATATGTACCATTAAAGGATATTGTATCCCCAATCCTCTCTTTGTGATCAACATCATGTGTGTTATCATTAGCGCACACAACATCAACCGAGATATTGTTGCTAAGCACTTCAACAAATGACTCATCTAATAAATATTCTCCAACAAGTATGTAATCTGCACATGACAACTTTAACCATTGCTTGATATAGCCCCATGTGCCAAGAGGAAACTACTGTAGCAACTACTATTTAAAGTACTCTAGCGTCATTGTTCACAGGTACTATAGCAGTCATTAAATAGTTGAATCTCCAGGTTTGTTGTACATATACCTTTTAATCCTTTAAACCCTAGATGAAATACTTCACTTTTAGCACAATTAGAACTCTTGAATGAAGCTCACTTGAATACCAAATTCACTGGATATTTCACCAACCCAAAAGGCTGCAATAACATCAAAGAATTATCAATTCTTCAAGCAAATGCTGAAACCCTTGAAAACTCCAAGTCTTCACATGAAACACAAGCAAAATTCATCAATCACATAATGAAATCCTTTCTATGAAGAAGCTTTATATATTTTTTCCCACTTGGTTCCATTCCCTTCATGTGCACTTCAAATCATTTAAAATGATATGAATTCTATTTTCCCAACTTCATTGAGTGCTTCAATAAATGGCCCCTCAAAATAATGTTTTTAATAATCATTTAAAACACATACTTTATATTTTTGGCTTTACAAAGTGCATCAATAAATGGGCTTCAAATATTAAAATCATTCATTGCACTTTAAGTCACTCAAATGAAGGGTCATGGCCCCATTGAATATAAAGTGCATATAAAACTTTATATTGTGCCTTTAAACATTAATTATTAATGAAGTATTACTTTATTAATAATTAGGATAGCACAACTCTATAAATACTCACTATTCCTTGATTATGTCTATACCAAGGAGTTAAACACTGCATCCTCTGTCAGTATGACTACCTTACTACAAATAGAAAGGACTCTTCTCGATTGACTCGGAGCTTACTTTAAATAGTAAGTATATGAAACTAAGTCCAGATGAGAGCCAAAAGAAAACTAAATTAGAACATACAGAATTGTGGAGAAGACAAGACCCTCCCATTACCGAGCCTCTACCACAAGCGTCCTTCTATCCACAATAATTAGCCTACAAGGGACACAATATTAGGCTAACAACTAATCCTCTAACACTGGCTAAAAAAGGGACACTATTGTAAATATAGCATATCATATTATTACTACTGAGTATCCACATTTAGAAGGAACCTTGAAGTCACCTTGATGATCTTCCTTTGGTATTTCATTTGGAATACTAAGTATTTTGATTTTGTATGTCGTAGTGGCATAGAACTCACATCAACACCTCCTATGTAGCATCTTTGAGGCTTTCGAGCTGAAAATCAACATCCGTCCAATGCCTTGTGATTATGCGGAGGGCATTCTCCACTCATCAAGGACCCTCCATACACATAATCACAATATTGATGAGTAGACAATGTCCAATACCCATCCACCAATCTATGACTATGATGCATCTACTTGAGACAAAGATTCTTTCATTTTCTCCATTATTGTATAAATATTGGAAGACTTTCTACCTAAGATTGTGGTCCTCGATTTACTCTTTGCTATTGCCACCTCATAATGAGAGTTGGCCACATCGAATAGAATGTCATTGGCAAAAAAAGAATTTGTCAATGGTATCATTTGCCTCGTCCTATAATTGCAAATTGAAAAATTTTGCTTATGCATCCAAAGCATCACTTGTCAACCTACATTTCCCCTTAGCCTTTGTCACCCCTAAAGTAGAAGAAATTGGAATATATGCAATTGGCCTTTGGAAAGTAGAAAAATGTCTCTAATGAGCCGTCAACCTTGGTGACAAAGAAGTAAATAGAGATGCATTTTCTTCCCCATCATTCCATAACTTGGTTATCTTGTGACAACTTCTTGTAGACATCTACATCGTTGCCTCGAATATGGAGGAACCAGGCATTAACTCTAGTACTGTTGCCCTAAAATTCAAGCTTACATCAGCATTGCCACAGCTTAATGCCCCCAAACTCCATAAGCTTTATTTGTAACTCTGTTACAAATTGTCTTAGGGGGGACTTAGGATCAAAGAAACCCTTAACACATTTTGCCAGTATTTTGAGAGGGCAACAAATATTTGCACTCCCAACAGAGCTAGTGGTTTCACCCCTCTACCTTTATACTGTCATCAAGTGCATAATCAAATTCAGTTTCACTTTCAACTTCTTTGAAATTTTGAAATTAAAATTAGATCCATGCATAGCACAAGTCATTAAGACACATTTTCTTTATGTTCTCACTTCAAGTCCAAGCATAGAAGCAAAGGATACACAAATTCCAATTCTTGTTCTTAAAATTTGTAAAACATATAGTTCACTTTTAAGTTTTATCTTTCTTAATTTACACAAAGTGCAAAGGCAAAGGATACACGTTGTAATCTTAATTTGACAAATAAAAAATTTGAACATCCACGAGTTAAAAAACAAGATATCACAACTTTGTTATATTATTCAAGAAAACTAAAAGTTGATCATTATTAAGTTATATTACTCATAGAACCATTTACAAAACTAAAATAATGTACTTAATATTGAACTCTGCAACAATTTCATCTAGTATTTGATAGAAAAAAATCCAACTAAATTGGTTTTTAAAAACCAATCATGGAAAAAATCTAAGCCGATCTTGAGATAAGTGAATTATGTATTCAATCCTTTGAGTCAAGGGTTGATTTTTCCACTTGCTCTTCCCAACTCCTTTTGTTCTTTGCTCTCACTCCTACAGCTTGCTATTGAAAATTGCTAGTTATTTGGAATGAGCCTTAAAGGCCTATTGGCCCATAGACCATTAGGTTCAAGACTAGGGTACAATTTTCAAGGAATTATTGATTATTTAAAACATTACTTTTTTAATCTTACACCACCAGGGACACTCAAGGGACTCGTAGAAATCTCTTGAATCCCAATATCCCCTAAAAGCCCTAAAGAAGGCAAGATGTCCCATGAAAGTCTCTAGAAAGGGGACATCCTAGAACACCCTTGGAACTATTAGTGGTGTGAATGGAAAGGGGATGTCCCGCTAAAGTCCCCATGTCTTGGAGATGCCCCAATCCTAAGAATGTGGGGATTTTTCAGGTAGTAGGATGCATCCCCATCTTACAATGATTATTTCTTAATAATTAAAGTTAAAATCCATGGACAAAGTACAAACATTTGGCTGATCAACTCTCTCTTTTTTTCTCAGGGGGAGGAGGATTGATAAAAATATGTTTTTTTCAAAAGTACAACATAGTTTTGACACATAAGAAAAAGTTTTGATTAGAAAGATCAAATTTCAAATTGGGTACCACACAAAAATAAATAGTTGTCTAGAATGATTGTTTTGTTTTGTGTATAACCATTGAACTAAACCTTTTAAATGCAATGTGTTGAAACTGTAGTTTCAAAATTCAATGGTAATACGCCAATACTTGTCCTCAGCATGCTATTTCCAGTAAGCTTAATAATATTCAATAACATGGAGAGAGTATTTGGAGAATCTTCCTTCAAATAGAATCAAAATCAAATGATCAATTTGAATCTAGTTAATCATCAAGCTAATGAAATATGTTATAATTGAGAAGTATTGCTCACAAACATGATGTTACTATATATCATGAGAAGTGGTCAATGATAAATTATCAAATGTCTACATTATTTGAGATTTGCAAATGACAGCCAGCTTACAATGTAAGATTTGATCCTCTGAAGCATCAAGTTATTCCGTGAGTAATTTCCTGGAATATGCACCACAGCAGCATTGCTGGGAACAGCTGGAAAATTGCTTGTGGGATCAGTCAAAATGAAGATATTACTTTTAGGCATTGAGACCTGTAACAATCTAGACATAAATAATTAATGTAAGTATATGCTTTGCACAAACATGGTCTCAATCATTCTTCTCAAGAAAAAATTGTCAAAACCATCAAAGATTCTGTCACTGCAACACCTTATCATGCACACTTCACCTTAACAAGGCACCAAACTCCATTGCTTTTAAATAGAATACACAATTAAAGCATATTTTCAGTGGTGTGCTTTAACATGTTGATTAAGTTGTTATACAGTTCAATTTGGGGAAAAAAAGGATAAACTTAACATCAGTCTTCTGCCCTTCATTCTCAAATATCAAAGTTTCTATTCTAAACTGCTGTGGGAAATCGAGAATAGTTAAGACTTCTGTCCATGATAATCTAACTGGATTACCCCTTTGGAATCAACAACAATGCATTTTCCTTTCAAGCACAGAAATGTATTTTTCTATAAAAACCAATCCTCTAAAAGATCCAGGTACCTTGATGAAATTTGCAAACACATTCAGAATTGCCATGGACCTTCCTATCTTGTCATATGTAGTGTTCCCCACTGTCACATTTGTTGATAGTCTCTGCACAGAAGTCTGTAGAGACTGACCGTAGATTGCAAAGACAGACACAAAAGAAATTTTCCTATTCCCAAGAGGCAATTCAGATGATGATGGCAGTGGCCGCTTTTTTATGGCATTGAGACCTGCACAAATGGAAATGATAACTTATATGGAGTTGGTCATCCCAATCAATAACAACAAAATATACACATTCCCAGTACAATAGCATGTTCTACATATGGCCTCACATATACATTAAACAAACTTTCAATACTGCATTCCAAATTAATCAATTAACTAAGATATTATGAATTTATCATTTCAACAATTGTTAATATAATTTAGAAAAATAAATAACAAACTCTATTAATGTTCTCAGTTTTAGAACAAAATCTCTAAGAGTAAAATAATGAAATAAGTCCAGCCATTTGACTGTACTGTTTTGGAGAAAGATTTGATTGATTGTAAAGGACTATTACTGTTCAGCCATCAAAATTCCTAGATAAGTGTTAATGTGAATTACCTTACAGAAAAATGCCTGTTTTAGATATCTCAGTTATAATAAGATTCCCGTAAATATTAAATTGCAAGTGACAATTGAAAATTTACTAAAGGACACAATTTTTGTGCAGCACTAATTGTCAGCTGCAAATTGCTAGTAGATAAAAAGTATCAATTGATTGTGCATCAGAGAAATCTTTTTTTAACCTGCTTGTAATGCTACTGCAGGTTCAACTCCAAGTGTTCATTCAGCATTAGACATTAGAAATTAACTGAATAATTAAAACTTAAATTGTCACAAATTAATAAATTTAATGACAATTATTTAATGGGGTTCACCACTTTGTTAAGTGGTGGTCTTGTTATTGTCCCCACCAAGTTTACCACTGTGATCATGGGCTTGTACCTTTATTGGTCCACTGCGATCGCAGGTTTGGGCCTAAGCTTTGTTATATGAAGATGAGGTCCCCATTTGAGACCTCACTAGTTCATAGCTCCAGGTCAAAATCATTTCATGTGGACCCGCACAGCACGTTGTGCCAATGCCATTGGTCACATTAAAAAGTTTACCAGACACTTTAAAACAAAACCTAATTAAATAAAGTATTAAAGTGACTTTAGTGATGAGATAAGTGAAAATTCCATATAGTAACTTCATTATTATTTTTCCTAAATTCAAATTAAATTTAAAAAGAAGGGAAATCAAATGGGGATGGATAAATCATTGAGACAAAGAAGAGCAAATTCATGAGTCTCTATAGTGGGCTCCGAAAGAACAATGAGAAGTTCATTCAAAATATGTTTGTGATTTGATTCTTCTCATGGAGACTTTTATAGAGCAATATGCCCATTCAACCTATTGAGTGTGTACAAATTTGCCTAAGGCAATATGCCAAGATCTAGAAGCCCAAAGAATAACACAAGCAAGAGAGACAAAATAATATGATCAATTAATTGACTAGATTCAATAATGCATATAACACCCGTAATCAATATGCACAATATAGATATCTTTGAATATTTAAGAAAGGCATGATAACTACGTGATAAGCAAGTGATAACCTATCAGCCACACTATGTGGCATCACACGTCCACCAAAGGTGGATTGTCCTCTATTCTACAATGAAGTATGTGCAACAATGTCAGCATAATGATGCGATAAGAGCACTAAAAGTGGATCTCTTACATAAAGTGGAAATGAAATAACAACTATATTGCCTAAAGAGGAATTTCTCCTACACCATATGCTACAATAGATTCCAAGCTCGTTGGTGTCTACTACATATGCATTATCCTAAGAAAGCTTAAGTAATGTGTAATTAGAATTAATTAATTACACCAACACCCTCTTTAAGTGTAACATAGGAGAATGCACTTAAACTCACAAT
Source organism: Cupressus sempervirens (assembly GCA_028749045.1). Taxonomy (NCBI): domain Eukaryota; kingdom Viridiplantae; phylum Streptophyta; class Pinopsida; order Cupressales; family Cupressaceae; genus Cupressus; species Cupressus sempervirens. Next base: position 522,859,704 of record CM053792.1, read on the forward strand.
GTTGATGACAATGCAAGATGTGTTTTGGCTACTAAGCCATGTTGGGTACCCATGTACAAGAGGAGAAAGAGAGATCCTCGTGGGACAAAACTCCTCCCCAAAAGAGCATGAATCCATTAGAGAAATATCAAATGAGTATAAGAAAGACAAAACCCCACATGAGGAAAAAGCCCCCCCACCCCCTCATAAGAGTTTAGTAGAGAGACAAAGTTGCCCCCTCCACCCCAATGTATACAATGTATAATGTACATCAGTGATAGATGCTCAAGATGAATGTAGAAGCTACTCCATGAATATTGAAGGATGTTCCTCCCCTTAGGAAGAAACAATACCGTAGGTGTATAAGAGATGCCTCCCAAGTCTATAGAAAGAGGTATCTCTGAAAGTTGCTCTAAGTGTCCCCATGTCAATACTGAAGACTGGCCCTTCCAAAACTGTTGAAAGAACAAGTCAGGATATAACAAGGATAGCTGTAGAACATGTTCCAAAGACCCAAGTTTCTCTTTTAAAGATAAAGAGGCCTCCAACTTTGTACATAAGGATCTGCAATCACTTCAACCTTGAAAGGCTGATCATATGGAGAATCAACAAGATGGTTAGAGTACTCCCTTGCAAGAACTGAAGAAGGACCATCCTTATCAAAGAGAAGTTGTATGTCATTGGGTCATCAATGATGTCTCCCATATGTGCATTGTAGAATTCCACAAACAAACCTACAATGTATGTTAAACAGTAATCCCCTGAACTTGTATATAGAAGACGAGGTATACCAAGCTATACTAAATTGCATGGATCTATCATTGTAGAAATGAGTGCATTTGGAAATTATTGATTTTGTGACCTTATCCTTCAAACGTCTAAAGGATCACCCACAAGTGAACTTGCTGAATCAAGAGTTTGTTGAACCAAACAAGGTCTACTGAAGAAGATGGAGGAGTATCCTCAACTATAACTAGACCAAGAAAAGTTGTAGACCTATGAGTCGAGGTTAAGGTCGAATCATCATCTAAGTCACTAACATCACTATCAATTTTCGTAATGGAGGATGGAAGAGGAGTAGAGGCCGGACTAGGAGAGCTTTCCTTAAAGTAAATGCTCCTCTCTTTATAAATCTCATGTGTGTCAAGATCCATGAGTCTATACCTTAACACTTCCAAGATATCCAACAAATAGGCAAGGCCTACTTTGAGGTTTCATTGCTTGTGTTTTTGTGGAGGTATGCATGCCCAAGCTGGACAACCAAAAACTCTTTAAGTGTTTCAAAACTTATTTTCTACCACACCAAGACTCAAAAGGATTGTGATTCCATCCAAGCCTCTACGAGGAATTCGATTTTGGATGTGGTTGGCACAACTTATAGTTTCTATCAAAAGTGATGGATCAAGAGACTTGCCTTGAATCATGCAACTAGCCATTTCCTCCAAAGTTATATTCTTCCTTTCTACAACACCATTCTACTGTGAAGTGTGTGCAACTAAATTTTGAAGATCAATACCCTCAAGCGTACTAAAGTCCATAAGTCTTCAGTTCGCATATTCCCTTCCATTATTTATTCGTAGAATCCTGATGGCTTTCCATGATTGCTTTTCAACATGAGCTTTGAAGGTAAGTAACTTGTTAAACACTTCACTATTGTGACCAAGAAAGTAGACCCATGTAAAGCAAGAATAGCCATCAATGAAGATGAGGAGATAGCAAGCCTTGTTAAATGATGGTACTGAAAAAGGGGCAGCCTGCTACATTACTGTGAACCAATTCAAGAACAATTGATGCTTTCCAAAAGAATCTCTTTTCCATAATTCTCTTTAAGAAGATTGCCCGTTGAACAACTTGAACATATACCCTCAAAAACACTTACACTCTTGTGACCAAGAAAGCTTGACCATGTTCTTATTGCTTAGCAGTTAAAGATGGTGGTAGTTGATATGTCCAAATGGCTCATGCAATAATTTACTTTGTGAATTTCAATGTGTCGACAAGGCTTGAGAAGGAGGCTTAAGCACAAAGTGGGAGAACGAATCAAGCCTTCTATCATGATTAGCTTTACTAACTGCAACCAAAGCGTCATCCTTAAGATTTTTTTACCACAATTGAATTAGGAAGGAACTCAAATTTATTTCCACCTCCATAGTGAGTATTTTAGTAAATTGAAAGGAGATTGGTGCTTAAGTGAGGAACATAAAGAATTTCCTTCTTCAACTTGTGTATCATCTCCTACAAAGATGTGACGTACTTTAGATGGTTGCAAATTACAAAACTGCTCCTTTGAAGAACCCATATAATGAATAGCACCCAAGTCAAGAATCCATTCCTCCAAATAACTTCTTGTTGCCACAAATGCCTGCCCTTTTCCATTTGAAGCGGAAGGAGACGAATCCTTGGAAGCATTTGGTACATTCATTATGTTCTTCTTAAGCAAATTTTCCAACTCATCAGTCCTCTTCATGTGGCAATTATGCTCATCATGATTTGGTTTGCTGCAATAAGCTCAAATTAGTGTATCCTTCTCAAAATTTATGTTCTTGTTGGAAGAAGATGAATAATTGCCTTGTTGTGAGGAGGAAGATTGCGTTGCCTCTGAATGTGGTTTGGCATTCCAATTTTTTTGCTTCTTGTTGAAACATTTTCGACGTCGATTCCTTTTATTCTCATTATTAGCTACCAATGCCATAGGCTTTGAAGACTTGAGAATCCGCGTACCCATCAATTTTCACTGTTCTAACATCAAGATTTTTCCAAATGAATCAAATGAAGGTGTAGTGAAGGCACTTCCCATGGTCAACTTGTGAAAATGCGTATTCTAAAGAAGCTTGTTCAACATGTTATGAATTAACTATGCATCCTTCTTGATAATACCACAATCCTTAAGCAGGGTCTAAGCTCATTAGCTTTGTTGATACAATCTTTGAACTGTGTCAAAGCTCTTAGGATCCAAGTTGACAAGATCTACATATGTGTGAGTCCCTTGCCCTGATCCACTTAAATATACAATTCTTCAAATTTATTCCAAGATTCCTCGGCATCCTAGAAGTTTTTAATGTGAAACATGAGATCTTGGTGAACACAATTTCTCACAATTCCAAAAGCCATAGAGCTTTTGATCTTCCAATCAATTTTGGCACTAACATCCATGATAGGATAAATGGATTCTTTAATTGTACCATTAACATAAAGATTTTAACCTTTTTCCATCAATTTACTCCATACATTATCTTTCCACGTGGCATAGTAATGTGGAGGAAACTGGAAATTTAAGTAAACCCATAATGCAAAAATGAAAAAGCGCAAGAGAGAAAAAGATACAAGCCCACCCCCCTCGCCCCCACCCCCAGCAAAATAATGATTTTGGCACTTTATATATGGTGTCTGTAAAATTGCCAATTGTCAAAATGTAGCCAAGTGGACTTCTGACTTTGATAAGTACAACCACTTCAATGAGGCCAATCAGGCTCGAATCAATATTCTTAAGGTTTAAACTAATATTCTAACATTACAATGATCATAAATGGCCAAGAAAAGACCTATAACTTCAAGACTTAAAGTGGTATTTTTGCCCAAAGAAGGCTACAAGCTAATACCAAATCTAGATAGTTGACAAAAAACTATGCACTTTCAAAAAAAAAGCACCTAAAATTGTGTTTCTATCAGCCCAAAGTCAAATAAAGCCTTTGAAATTGCAAATCAAGGATTGGATGCGAAAAATCACCAATAATTGAGTCTGCAAAATTTGTCCACCAAAACAAAAAAACTAACATAACTAAAATATTCAAGAGATTCTACCCAAATTTTTTAAAAATAGCACTTGAAAAGGAGTCTATATGACCAAGCTATGGCCCTCCAAAGTTAAACTACAAATCTGAAAATGCAAATGGTGAGGGGTAAAAGTTTTCAAACCCTATTGACATCAGCAATTCACAGGGTAAAATTTGATAGTCAAATGGGTCCTCATAGCAAAACAAAACAAACCCACGAATGATAGTCATACAGCCATCAATTTTAAGATCGTCGTCAAAGGAAATTTTACAAACTTAAATTTGACGTCCAAACAATCATCGATGTCAAATTAAGAACCTGGGAAATAACAGTCAAATGATTGTCAATTCTAAGCCAATATACTTGTCAACACAGCAAGAACGAGCCCAATGTGAACTCAGTTGTCACTTCAACTACTAATGTTGCATAGGCCAATGAACGGGGGTTAGGATGTCCCACTAGATGTCGTCGCATGGTGGTAGAGCTGAGTGGGGGCAAGGGGACTGTCAGCGGTTTGCTGACAACTCTGAGAAGGAGGCCATTTGCAGATGGCCCTGTGGTAGAAGGTAGCCCATGTAATGTCCCATTTTCTAGCACATTAGACAATTAATAGGCCAACCCAATGAATATTATAATTGACTTATGGGGACTTAATGCAGAATAATAAAAAGTCAATTTAATATTATAAAGAGGGTTGATAAGGGACAAAATGGCAAGAAGACAAGGAGACCGAAAAGGGAAGTTGAAGAATCACTAGCTAGGCATTAAAAGAGGACTTGACTCATTTTAGCTGGGGGATTTTATGTATTGGATATGATCTGATTTCTGATTTCTCTTTTAGAAATGAGGAAGCTTCAGCTTCTATTCAGGATCTTGAGGACCGAAACCTTCAGGCTCTTCTTGGTGAATCGAACACAAACTCGGTTCAACTTTGTCATGGATTTGAGATGGAGTTCACTCTGCTCGTACAAGTTCTTCCTTAGTATTTACCAATCTGATTATGTTACTTTATTTAATATTGCATTTTCAGGTTATGTTAATGTATTGTTGATCAATGTAATCTGCATTTAAATCAATATAATCTGTATAGTACATTTTGAGTATTTAAATCTGCAAATATTTACTGTTTTTGCTAGTTTAAACTTGAAACTATGCATGCATTTGTGGTTTGATAGTTTTGGAAATTATTTGTAAAGAATTTGGCCAAATATACCGGGTGGGATATTACAGTGATATCAAAGCAGTGTATCCTGCCCATCTAAACATTTAACATTGAAGAAATCATTTATGCATTCTAGGTAGAGACAAACTTGCCGAAAATTGATATTCAGAGGCTTTTGATATTTGCTGAAAATAAGAAGAGAGTTTTAATAAATTGGGGCAAATATTGCAAAAACAGGCAAATAATTCTGAAGTTGCTATTGAAGCTGGTGTCTTAAATCATTGTATTCAAAAGTGATATTAATGGGCCCGACTTAATATTTGAAGTGTGTTGGAGCACATAAATTGCTATTTATGTCGTGGGTGCGCAAGTTTTTTGGGGGTCTCGAATTGTTTTTTTGGCAACTTATTCTAAGCTCATATATTACTCCAAAATCTTGGCAAGGTTTGATTTAGTGATTGCTAAAACACAGAGGACAAACAATTCCTATTTCCTATGGGGTCCATCCATTGTTTGTCATGTGAAGTTTGTAGGAGCCACTCAACCCCTAATTTATGTTGTTGAAGTGAGAGATGAAAGAGGCGAAAAATAAATTGAAAGGGGCAATAAAAATTAGAAGCGATTTAATTATTAAATCAGCTTGAGTTTCTTCTATGATATTATTTATGCCTTGCGACACAACTTTGGCATATTATGAGGCACTAAACCTTTCTGAGGAGATGTATGGAGGAATTTCAATTTATTTAAGGGACTTAAAAAATTAGTGGTGAATTGGAAACTATGGGAATATTCAATTGAACCATACATTTCAATCTATATTTCATCAAGCCTATTGTTTGGTAATATATTTGTGACTTACAATGCGATTTTTTAATGTTGAGGACTAAAGTCGGAAGTTGTATTATTTAGCAAAGCTTTAATATAGTTGGTGAATATGAGCTCGCCGTAAGATGTTATTGCTCTCTGCATAATATTTGAGCCAACAATAAACCTTAATGTCTTAACAAGTTTATTTTGTTGATTGTTCTAAGGTTCAAGCAAAATAGAAGAATTACAACACTTTGATATTGACAAAGAATATGCGTTGTGAAAATCTTGGGGTCTGAAAAAAATTGTCTTTGCATAATTATTTCATGGTAGTTGAATTGGCCAGACTTCCTACAAACATTTTTTATCTCTAGTGTCGGGAATTGACAGGAGGAAGAAGACGAAACCAATAACGAGTGTCGCAGACACACAGGAGTTTTTAACATGAGTACTATTAATGTTGGAAATGGCACTTGTCAAAAACTTATCCAAATGGTGGATCGGGGTGGGAAAGAACAACAGTCTCCCTGTTCAGCATGTGTTACATTTGTAGTTCCCCTCAAAAACTGGTGTTCATGTGTTTTGTTGAGATGCCAAATCTAGAATGTTGCACAATGCAAGGAATAAACGGAAGAGGTGTTTTGGACAGAATCGGCAATCTCAAATTGGAAGGGAAGGACCCTGTATCATTTTACAAATACCTATATGTTGTAATGTTCCCAATTTCCACTGTAAGTTCGAATGCTATAACCTGCAACCATTTGTCTGTACAATACCATAAATTGTATGTAAACATATTATCAATGTTGAATTTAAGTAAATACTAATCTAAATACTACCCAAGCTATCCATCCTAATCCTTCAAGAGAGATCCTTTCTCGAATCACCTAACTCTCTAGTGAGAACTATGTCTCGATTAGGTAATTGTCATAGAAAGAGCTTCCCCTTTAGGCCTCTTTGGAATCTTTGGTAACACTACTTGGTAGAGATCCTACCTCTACCAAGTCTCTTATCTCTGACATATCATATGTTTGACCACTACAATATATATATTGCCTCTAATGGATCCTCTAAAGATCCCTCTATGGGTCCCAATTGGGAATCCGACAGTCTACTTTGAATGCCCTCTAGACCTTGACTTCTCCTCTAGAGAAACTCGACATTCTAAGCGAATGCCCTCTATTCTTGAGTTCCCTATTAGAGAAACTTGACATTCAAAATGAGTAAGCTCTAGTCCATAAGTTTTCTTGAGAGAAAACTCAACATTCATATGAATGTCCTTTACTCGAACTTCATGATTTCTATGAGAATTATAAGTTCTTATTCCGATATCATGTAATTACAGGCTTTCGGTATCAATATGTACTTTTGTTTCTCTTGAGCTTGAACTGCATAAATCTTCTCAAGATTATCTTTAAATTCTTGATCTTCCTTAATTGGCTAAGTCTCCTCTATCATCTCCACTTTCCTGTTCATGGTATCTAATACACAGTGGTCTTCCTTTGGCTATGTCGTCTGCATGTATGCCCTATATGTGTTGACGACATATCCAATTATCCTTAGTGTTGGACATCAATGATATGATAAATTTGTGGCGACTTCCTTCTATGGTCCATATTTTCTGTCTTGCTTCTCATTCGTAACTTTACTTGCATGATGTTACCTTTCACCCCTCTCAGTCTATTATATTGGTTTGATTCATAGTCCACTTCAAGTTGGCAGTGTGGTGTGTCGGATCTCATATTCTTATGACTTCTTTGGCTTGCATGGAACTTCTTCTATTTTCTTCAAGCTCTATTCTACTTGGCACGATGATCATTTTGTATTTGAATTTCATTCAATCTATGTTTGACTATCGATGGGATGCTCGTTCTACTGCCTGTCACCCACGTAGAGGATAGAATGCTTTGATATTCGTCTTTTTTTTTATTACAAGTAATATCATTCTTTATTTGCAGTTGATGAATGATTCATATAGTATTCGTGGGTGTTAGAACTTACACATTCTCCTAGTATTGACAGTATATCCTCTACCCATTATGCTATTAAATATATGTTTCCTAACTTGGGCCTGTCGATGGCTTCCCGTGTCCGTTCCTCCTTGTATCATCTCCCTGTCGAGTCCAGATGTGCATGCTTCCTTATGTTTTCACTCGGTCATAGTGGGGGCAATGACATTTTTCCTCCCTCCATTCTGTATTGTGCGATAGAAATTTTGGTGGCTCAATATATTAGACGGCTATGCTCTTCCGTGCACTAAAATATTTTATGCTCTACTTTGATGCCTTTTATTCTCAATCTTCCATATATTATCGAAATCCATCAGAGGTAGTAATATTGGTTGTATTCTATTCTTGACAGATGTCTTATCCAACGTGTATTCCTTTATATCCCCCCCCCTCTCATATGTTTCAATTTATATATTGCAAATTGATCATTGGGTCCCAAGAGACATGTCCTATTGAATAGTTATATCTTCTTGTAGAAGTGATCCATCTCTAATTAGTATTGATTTATTAATATTCTTGTATAATCTAATATCTTAATTTATTATTTCTTGAACTATAGTTTACCTGTTATTCATTTAGTAGTTTTTTATTATTATCATTTATATTGATTACATTCTTAAGTACTAAATCATCACTGATTATCATTTCTTATTAGTTAATTTATCATTTATATTGATTACATTCTTAAGTACTAAATCATCACTGACTAACATTTCTTATTAGTTAATATATCCGTGAATATTGTAGATTAAGATTATTTTATATTCGATGCTAGCAATTAATATCTTTATGATATTCATCTTATATTCAATATTGTTATTTATTATTTATTTGTAATATTTGATAAATATCATTTACTGAAAAGGATTCATTATATGCAAATATAGGGTTATGACATATGCTGGAAGTGTGTGCAATATTTTGGAAATTGTCGTTGATGCAGTTGTTCAATACGGGAGTTTCCAGATTTTAGCATCAGCATTGTCTTGTTTGTTGTAGGGAGTTTTGAATTCCTTTCAATATTATTTTTCTGGGTGTTATCGATGGTTCAAGGATATAATTTTACTGTAACGTAGTTACTGTGTTTAGAGCTAAAGACTAGGATTGCAAGAGTCGCAATTGTTTGGGCTTGGTTACTTCTTGGTATGTTGTGTGAATGCCATGATTGGTCTTGGAAATAATATATGTTGCGTATTGTAGCTGTATTGCTACGAGAACCTTTGGGATTGATTTCTCTACACAGAAGGTACATGTTTGAGCAAGGATTTCAAATATTTAATCCGATACTCTACAAGCATTTCTTACTAGAGATCCCAATATAAGAAATTTGTTGTTCCGAGCGGAAGTTTTCTAGTTGGCATTGGGGTGAAAAAGTTGTGTTGCTAATGACCTTTCTGATAAACATAGCACTACATCACTGGAGGAGACTAATCTACAACAGTTGTTTATTCCTCATGGTGTTGCTGCTGCCATCCGTGAAGAACCTTGAAATTCAAATTATTCCTAATTACAATCACTGCTGATGCTGAATTGTTGATCAAAGGATTCTCAGACTATATTGCATCATATTCAGAGAGCTCCAATAAAGGTCAGGCCTGCATTATTATTATATTGTTATCAAAATGGTGATTCCTTTCTGTAGAATGCTTTGAACCAGTCAATCAAGGTACTTGTTGTTGTACCATTGAAGTTACCTTGGAGATCTTTACATCTGTTTGCAATCATGAGAAGGTACTGTAATTTGAAGCTTTAACAAAACTTTGTTGTACTACTTGTTGACAATCAGTTGGTTGAATGATGAAAGTTCAGTGGAGCATGATCTTGCAAAATTAAATGTTTCCTATGAATTTCTTGCCCATTTTAAAACATACAAATATGCACCAGGCTCAACCAAACTCAAAAAAACAATCAGATATGCGAACTATTTGACAAATTTCTGTGAGATTAACCAAACAGAATAGAGACGTGTAATGCATTAGAAGTGTGACTGGAGAAAACAAAATATAGACAACAGAAAAGTTAAAGAACAATGTTTTCTTCCAAGAATTAAATGAGACATTTAATGGTGAACAACTAGAAACATTGCAGAAAGAAGAAGCGATAGGGAATGAATTGTACATCATTACACTGCAATCAGGGTCTATGAAAATTATGGATAATTTTCTTACCAAGCTAGAAGAATTGGATTCGTGTCCATCCAAAATGGATCAGGCTCATTGGAGGCTTTTGAATTGGGCCTTACGGCCCTCAATGGTTAACTCAGTGCAATACAGGTTAATGGATCACCTGAGTGAAGGTGTGGTTGTCCCTTGCCTTAGGTGAAATTATCAGGATAACAGCCCCTATTACACCTTACAACGATAGCATTTTGAAGAAGGTTTTGCAACTAATTGTGGACAGCATTGGTGGACTACATCACATCAAGGGTTCTACTTATCGTAAGAAGGTCAAGATTTTGGAACTTAAGGAAAAAACTAGACTTTTTAACATCATGTTCGATCTCAGTTGTGAAAAATTGATTCTGTAATTGTTTCAATGTTTCTCGAGAAGGTTTAGGAAGCATCATCCACACCATGTAAAAGTTTGCATAAAAATTGTCATGTCTCTGTTAGAAATGAACCAAAAATAGCAAACTATGAAAACTGAACAGAAGATTATCCTGGGAAAAGCCCTCTTGGAAGAGGGAAACAACCCAGCCCACAAAACTTACAAATTTTATTAATTTGAATAAAATTACAGAGCTTTGACTTCAAGGTTCTTCAATCTCAAAATTTACCAAGTCCAATGCATAGAGATCGATTGATTTTACAATTCAACCAATGTATTACAAATAACCAAACATGCACTCTTAAACCAGACGTATATGGTCTACAGAAATATAATAAACAAAGATCAGATATTGACTCTGCAAGATGAATTCTCACAGATCAAAATCGATCAGACCACACAGCAACAAAATACAGAAGGTGCTTCTCCATGTATTTCAAGTATATCAAAACGGCACAAATTAGATATTCAGCACTACTGCCTGAGAAGAGAAAATGGTGAGCAGCCTGTGTCTAACTCAAACAAGAAATGATATATGCATGTCAGATAACAGAATCTCTTTGCAAGGTGCATATGAAAAACATCTAGGATGAGCTTTGACACCAAGAATGATAGATACCATTGATAAGTTAGTTTTTCTCTTCAACTGCTTTCGTGTGCGATTCATTTCTTGATAAGTAACTGATGTCATATATGTTTCCACTCCACACATCATGGAGGACGTAGACAGTGAGTCTTCAATACCTTAGTCCCGTTAGTTATCAATATGAATGGCTGCACAATTGGTGGATATACATCCAATGGCGGTTATTACTTAGTATATGAAATATAATAAGCATGACAGAGAATAATGCCAATGTGGGAGCTCAGAAGTTTATCAAAACAGTGAGCATATTGCTTACACCTATAGGCATACAATTTGAACTAAAGCCAATAGTTCTCCACCCATAAAACATTAGTAGTAAAGTTCATTTATCTACAATTAAATATTTTAAGGAAAGTGAAATCAACGCACACGGTGAAACCAGCACACACGTATGCGTTCAATAGTAGCATTTCATTTCATATGAAGCTACTAAATTCAATAGTCTCTAATTCTAGATGAGGACGATAATGTATGCAAACAAGTACAATCAGATTTGTTGGCATTTCAGGGTGGGGAATATAAAATATCACTTATGGCTTATGAGCTCACAAAGGAATTAACTGAGCATAAAAAATTGAAAGGTTCCACGATCGCATGACGGACATGAGCTGATATCAATGGGGTATACAGATTGCAGGATGTTCAAATTTGAGCAAGAATCAAATGAAAGAACACCTTTGTTTCACTTGCAAGTGTGCTTGGTCTCTTGGTCACATTTGTAAGAGGAACAAGGATGAAGAGTCAGCTCAAGAAGTGCAAATCAGCATTGAGGAAGTTGAGAACTATATAGTTCAACTTCAACATAATAAAATCCATGAGATGGAACCAGCTAGATGGAACCAGTTGAGATGGGTGATAGTAACGAATATACTAGCATCCTATTTGGTGACTTGGAAGTGGTTATTAACAAGCCTTTCATGAGAATGTCAATCTACAAGATATTTCCAAAGATGAAAATGAATCTCTTCATGAGAATGAACCTTTTGAAAATGATGACAAAAATAACATGCAAGGCCATACACTTAAGAGAAGGAAAATACTCCTAGTAAACCTGAAAATAGTGCAATAGATGATGAAATCTCTTCCAACCAAGGGGTCGTTCCTACAATTGAGTATGACACAAAATTGATTACACCAAGCTGAAAATCAGATCTCTATGACAGTCACTCACAAGGATGGTCATGATCATAAGACCAAGGAGATCATACAAATTGTAGAAGAGATCCATACCCTTGGTGAGAATGAGGGTGAACACAGTATTTTTACACTTCAACTTATCTATATGAGACACCCTATGCAAAAAAAGGCCTAAAGGACCCACAACAAGTCAACTACGAGAATTTTGATTTTTATATCAGCAGTTATTTACCTCCACAATATCGTGCGTGAGGGGAAAGATGAACCAAGTGACTAGTTCTGAAACTTCGTGTGATGGTGATCATTTCGTTGATGGGGGTGCAGGTTTGATTAATAACACTTGTGGTGAATCAGAAATAGAGTTGTCCTTGATACGTAATGAAGACTTCTACAGTCCATCTCGAGATCTGACTCTGAATTTTTGTGATATTGCAGCTATTAATTTACTGATTGGTGATTTTATATTTATTATTAGTGATTGCATTGTTCGGTCTATCATTACATGTTCAGATTTTGTCTCGACTACATGAGATATTGAGTTGCATGGGTATTTGCGGAGGCATCATTTTGGGTTAGATTTTGCACATGGATTGGGATTTCTTCCCTATACATGGGAGCAATGAAGCCCACAGCATCATTCTTAATGTCAGCATATCCTATAGCAGCAACATTTGGTGGCTTAATGCACTAATCTTCATGCATAGTGGGGGTATGTCTTACTTTGGTAGAGTGATATACTTGTGTAGTTGGATAATACAAGAGGATAGTCGATGGGTGGACCAGTATTTCTACTCCTACGGTCATGTTGATAGGCTAGTTTGGGATCCAAGAGTTTATAGGATGAATGCTTTGCAATTTGTGGATTATGATGAGTTACTATGTAGAATGAGGCTCGTTGCAGTTATGATCATCAAAATTAACACAGCAATTAAGAGAAATTGTGTTTTACACATTGACATGGGATCCAAGCATCGGACTGATAGATGAGTTGCATCCTTATTTTTGGCTCCGCAACATGGCATGTCCTGATTTCAAAGTTACCAATACGAACTATAGAGTGACTTATAGATTGATATGGGATCCTAGTATTGATTGTTTGAGGACAGGCAATCTAAAGAAGGGAGGATTATATCGTCTCATTTTTCTAGGACATTATAGAATTAAAAGGCCAACCTAATAAAATATTAAAAGTTACTAATGGGGATTTAATGCAAAATTATAAAAGTCAATTTAATACTATAAGGGAGATTGATAAGAGACAATATGGCAAGACGACGAGGAGACAGGAAAGGGAAGTTAAAATGTCATTGGTTGGGCATTAAAAGAGGACTTAAATCATTCCAGCAGAGTAATTTTATGTTTTGGATACAATCTGATTTCTAATTTCTCTTGGAGAAACTAAGAAAGCTTCAGTTTTCTATTCAGGATCCTGTGGGCAGAAACCTCAGGCTCTTTTTAGTGAATCGGATGCAAATCCAATTCAACTTTGTAGTGGATTTGTGATGGAGATCACAATGTGCATACAAGTTCTTCCTTAGTGTTCCCAATCTGATTGTGTTAATGTATTTAAGATTGGATTCTAGTTATGTTATTGTATTATCGATCAATATAATACAATAACTTTGAGTATTTAAACATGAAAATATTTAGTGTTTTTGCTAGTTTAATCTTGAAATTGTGCATACGTTTATGGTTTGATAATTCAGGAAATTATTTGTAAAAAATTTGGTTAAATATCCCAGGTGGGACATTATAGCTCACCACTCAGTTGAACCGCTAGCGGAGATGTGCCCAAACAGTGCGATTAGTCACACACGCATCGAGAAATGGAGATGAAGTGTATATACATACAATCCACCCACATAAATAGGTAAACAACAAAGGTCGCTAGATCTTAGTCATAGGCTGGAGATTGCCATGAGTGTTGTTTACTATACAGGGTAAAAAGATACTTATCACATTTAGTAGGTTAAGATGTAACACAAAACAGAGACTTTATTCATATATGCAATATGCAACTCCAAGTACAACGATTACAAAGATGATGGTGTTCCAATAGTCCATCCGGACAATGTACACATACTTTCTCGAAGGGGTGACAAAACATCACGCGCCCTTTCGGATATAATTCTACCCGTCAGCTACAATATAGATTTTACCGACATCATCCCCCCCAAAAAGTAAAGTCGTCTCCAGACGACAAAATAGAGACAACCCTTACAACAAAACTCAATCTATAACCAAAACAACTAATTACATCAAGATTTAGACACTGAGAAGAGGGATGCATCCCTAGTGTAGTAGACATCCGTGCTCTAAGCTCATCCAACTCTACTCATAGCTCCCGCACTTGTCCTATCCATACTTTCAAATCTGCCTCAGCCTCCATCTGGTTCTCCAAGGCTGTTTGCATCATTTCAGCAATCTCTCCAAGCTCCCTCTCCTTCTCCACTGCCACCTGTTGTAGCTGACTTTGTTGAGCTAAAAATATTGTCCTCTCGGACTCCCAGGCTGCTCTCTCCAGCTCCCAAGTTGTCTTCTTTGCAGCTAGTTTCGCCTTCATCACTGCTACCCTGGTAGCTGACTCCTCTCGACCCCTCTCTACTACTAGCTAGCCTGTCTGGCTCCTCTGAAGGGCATTATAAGCATCCCTATGTATTCGAACTATTTCCTCAATCAGAGTCTCTATGCGGCTCTCCATACCCGTCTCCCTCATAGTGGCCCAATCCTGGTGCATCTCTGCAGTCTCTACACTTGGCCATTCGTGCTCCTCAAAACAAACTGTAAAGGCCACTGGATATCCCAATCTCATGAGGGATATGACGCTCTTTAGCTCCTTTACCACTGAGTCCAAGGCAAGTGTCTTTGCAGATGCCACCGCTTGGCGAGCACAAGTCGCTACATCAGTGAGAAATGTCTCCACAACCTCTCCCATTGCTGTCTCTCGCCCCACTATAGGTTGTTGCTGGGCACCCATGGTCGTCTCCATTGCTTCCGCCATCCGCTGATTTGTGTCAAGTGACTCTTCTCCTCCTGAGTCGGCGTGTGTACAAAATCTCCTTCCAGGGCTACTTCTCCTCAAAGTGTCAGGATGCCTGTTGCCCATGGGGCTGGTATACAATTAAACCTCATACTCAAGCACATGCTCAACCTTTGACCTCTACTCTCTTTGTCTGGCTCCCCAGGCGTGTTAGCATGAATGTTGATGCTATGGGGGAGCATTGCAGAACATTGTTTGTCATTAATGACAACATAGCAATATGTTTGTATAAGACTGATAGAGCAGTTAACTGAGACTTGTGTATTAAGGACAATACATTACGCATCTGCTTATGCACAATTACCAGCATATACTACAGTATGTATTTGACATGTGGGCAAGTGCGCAAAACCTAAATCGACATCGTACAGAAGATATTGATAATTTACAGAGAAACACAAGAAAATAGAGCAGTGGAAAAACAATTTCTGTTGTATGACCAATATAGAGCATTGTATTTGGAATTAAGGGTTGCGCAGTTAACTAGAGGTAACACACTGACTACTGATGACGTCAACAAGTGCGCAGTTACAAAAGTCGCACGTGTGAAAGTTTGGGTATAACTGTGAGCCGACAACATTAATTAAATATGTATTTTATTTAATTAACGTATGGTAAAGTATGGAGCCGACTCAAGGAACTAATATTGAGTGTGGTATAAAGGAAAGATGTTTTCTGAGTTTTAGACACCATCATTGAGATCAAGAAGCAGAGGAGACTTGTGAATTGCGAAGTAGAGGAGCAGAGTAATCTTCTAATGCGTCTAAGTGACTTTAAGGGTTACTGTTGATGGATAAAAAGTTCCAAATCTGATTGCATGATCTGAAGGTGAAGAAGTCCGACGTACTGGACAAAGAAAGAATCAAAAGATTGTCACATATCTATTATTCTGAAAGGAATAGTACCAAGATCAATTGGACAGTGGGTTCGTTGATCTGTTCCTGAAGCTGTTTGGATAGTGGGTTCAGCTGCCTTCCACAACTCCTAAAGGAATTCAAAGTCTTCTAACAGGAACTCTTTGTACAAAGTATTGTAACAGACTCCTAACAAGGTCCATCCTCTAACAAGAAATATTCAGATTAGTACATTATTTTGTGGGCATCATTCCCACCAAGGTTTTCCCTCTGATCAAGAGTTTCCCTAGTCAACATATCTAGTGTATTTGTGCATGCGTATTTCTTTGTGATTGTTGTTTACTTTGGTTGATTAATTAAGAATTGTTTAAGATTGATATATAACTAATTCACCCCCCCCCCACCCCCCTCTCAGTTATATTGGTGATCTACTACTTCCAACAATTGGTATCAGAGCATCAAGTCCTTGTAGGGAAGTTTAACAACTTTGGGAGATCCATGGCGAATCTGTTCAAGAAGAAAAGTCCTAGATTTGATGGCACAAACTACGATAGCTAGAAGGATAAAATGAAGACTCATCTCTTGTGCATGGGTCCAGGATATTGGCTTGTAACCAAGACATCTAAGAACATTGCAGAAGAAGACAATCTTGAAACCTGCACCGAGGAACAAAGAGAAGTCTTTATGTGCAACATAAGGGCAAGAAAAGCAATATTGTCAGCATTACCTGAAAGTGAGTACAATCAAGTAAAACAACTTAAAACATCTCATGAAATTTGGAAAACTTTAGAGGCTAATTATGAAGGTGGTACACATGCTAAGAGGGTTAGATTGCAAAATTTGTATTGTGCATTCCAAGATGCTAAAATGATGGAAGATGAATCTGTAAGAAGTTATGCAGGCAGAATATCTGAGATTGTTGCAGGAATCACATCTCTCGATGGAAAGAAATCTGATGATGAAGTAATATGGAAGATCTTGAAAAGTCTAGCACCACTAACTTCACCAAAGAAACATTGTTTGGGAGACTGGAAGCTGAAGAATTTGATCTGAAACAATCCGGAGAATTAGCAAAGGTTGAGACAGCATTTAGTGCGCTGATTATCAAACTTGGTTTAGCAAAGAACACTAAAGCGCAAAGAGACATTGCTAGCAGCAACAAGTCTATTGAGGAAAAGATCCAAGAGGGAGTGGCTCTCCTTGTGGAAAGAGAAAAAGATGGTAAGAATATCTTTAAATGTTGGACATGTAATGAATATGGTCACTATGCATCTAAGTGTCCTAAAAGAGATAGAAAGTATAAAGGAAGATTCAAATCTAGAAGACCTAGAAACTGTTTATATGCTAATGAAGAAGAAGAGAAAGATTCTAATCAAAACATGAGTGAAGACGAATTAGGATTCGGGCCATAAAGGAGGACGATTTTGACAGAGAAATCAAAGAAGAAAGTGTGCTGATCTCACAAGTTGAAAAGAAAGATTGGATCATTGATAGTGGTTGTTCACATCACATGATTGGTGATATGTGCAAATTTGTCAAATTTAGAAGCCATGATGGAGGAATTGTCAAAGTAGGGAACAATGCAGCCTGTCACATTACGGGAATTGGATCTATAACTCTTGATGGTAAAACATAAACTGATGATGTTTACTTTGTTGATGGACTGAAGCATAACTAGCTAAGTGTTGGACAGCTTATGGACAAGGGTTATCAACTACAATTTGGTAATAACACATGCATTATCAAGAACATGGAAGGAAAACTACTTGGTATTGGCACAAAAACCAAAGGTAATGTATTTCAGTTAAACTCCACCGAAATAACATGTTTGGTAGCAAAGATTGACAACAGTTGGTTATCGCACAGAAGATTTTGTCACATTAACTTTGATAACATTGTGAAGGCTAGTAATACACTTGTTGTGAGAGATTTACCCAACATCACTAAGCCCACTGACACTATTTGTAAGGAATGTATCTTGGCTAAGCAGAAGAGAGTCTCATTTCCTAGCAAGCAGTTTTGTACTACACAAAAGCTGGAATTGGTTCATACAAATCTGAGTGCTCCTGCAAGAACCAGAGGATTTTATGGAGAAAGGTACTTTATGATTGTTGTTGATGATTTCACTAGAATGATGTGGGTAGCTTTTCTTAAAGAAAAATCAAAAACATTTGAGAAACTCAAGATATTTAAGAACAAAGTTGAGAATGAATCTGGAGTTAAAATCAAGAGCTCAAGATCAAATAGAGGAGAAGAATTCACCTCTAGAGAATTCAATATCTATTGTGAAGAACATGGTATCAAGAGACAACTATCCTCACCCCATACACCTGAGCAAAATGGGATTGTTGAAAGAAGAAACAAGTCAATTGCTGAAGTAGCAAGAGCCATGTTATTTGAAAATGATGTACCAAAAACCTTTTGGAGAGAAGCAATCAATACAGCAGTATACACATTGAACAAAGTGCAGAAAAGAAGAGGTGTGGACAAAGCACCCTATGAGCTATGGTTTGGTCACTCACCATCAGTCAAATATTTCAGGATATTTGGAAGCAAATGTTACATCAAAAGAGATGATGATATCGGTAAGTTTGATGCAAGGAGTGATGAAAGTATGTTTTTTGGCTACTCATTAAAAAGTAAAGCTTACAGATGTTTCAACTATAGAACAAAAACTATAGTAGAGTGCACAAATGTTAAAATTGATGAAAAAATTGGCATTAAGGAAAAGATAGTGGATTATAACTCTAATGAAGATGATTACTCTGGAATGACTAACAGAAGTAATGAGTTATTTTTTAAGACTAACAATGACTTGCAGAATGATGTGCAAGTTGAAGATATGAGAGAAGAATAGAGCGAAGTGCCAGAAATAAGAGTTGAAGCAGCAACTTCTACCCCAAATAGGAACTTGATAAGAAATCATCCTGCTGATCAGATAATATGAAATAAAGAAAAAGGAGTAATGGCAAGGAGCAGAATTAATGAAGAACTATGTCTAATATCTCAAGTAGAACCAAGAAGCACAGATGAAGCAATCAAAGATGATTATTGGATAAGAGCAATGAAGGAAGAACTCCAGCAGATAATTAAAAATGACACATGGAATTAGTTCATAGACCTAAAGACAAAAATGTGATTGGCACAAAATGGGTATTCAAAAATAAAATGAATGAACAGGGAGAAGTAATAAGAAACAAAGCAAGACTTGTATGCAAAGGTTACTCTCAGCAAGAAGGAATTGACTATGAAGAGACATATGCACCTGTAGCAAGAATGGAAGCAATCAGAATGTTCCTGGCATATGCGGCAAATAAGAATTTTAAAGTATAGCAAATGGATGTTAAGTTAGCATTCTTGAATGGAGAGCTTGAAGAAGAAGTTTACATTGAACAACCAGAGGGTTTTCCTTTAGCAGAAGAGTAGGACATGGTTTGTAGACTAAAGAAAGCATTGTATGGATTAAAACAAGCACCAAGAACCTGGTATGCAAGGTTGGACAAATACTTAGCTTGGATTTGCTAAAGGAACAACAAATAGTAACTTGTACTTGAAGAAAATAGAAGATGGTTTGCTAATAATCATTGTATTTGTTGATGACATCATTTTTGGTGGAAATGATAAAGCCATTAACAAATTTTCAGAAGACATGAAAAATGAGTTTGAGATGAGCATGATAGGAGAAATGAAATTTTTCTTGAGACTGCAAATTGTTCAGAACAAAGAAGGTATTTTTATCTCTCAATCCAAGTATTTGAAAGATTTGTTGAAAAGATTTGGTCTAGAAAACTGTAAACTTGTTGGAACTATGGTAACCGGTCATAAGTTATCAAGCAAAGATGAGACGCCTACTGTTGAACAAAAGAAGTAAAGATCTATGATTGGAGGATTGCAGTATCTGACTCATAGCAAACCAAATAAATGCAGTTGGAATTATTGCAAGATTTCAAGCCGACCCTAAAGAATATTACTATGCAGCAGTAAAAAGGATATCTAGATATCTGAAAGGAACATCAAATTACAGCATTTGGTATGACAGAAGCAATGACTTTACTCTTTGTACTTACAATGACTTTACTCTTTGTACTTATATCTAGATGTTGATTGGGCTAAAGATAGGGATGACAGAAAAAGCACTAGTGAAGTAGCATTTTTCCTTAGAGGAAGACTAGTTTCTTAGCTTAGCAAGAAGCAAGATTGTACCTCACAAAGTACTACAGAGGCAGAATATGTTGCAGCAGCAAACAACTGTAATCAAGTCATATGGATGAAGCAGATGATGAAGGATATTGGAATTACATTCACAGAACCTATTATCATTTACTGTGATAACACAAGTACTGTTAACATGTCTAAGAACCCTGTTTTGCATTCCAAAACTAAGCACATAGCAATAAAGTATCATGTGCTGAAAGAAAAAGTTGCAGAGAAAGAAATCAAATTGGAGTACATTAATAATAAGGAATAAATTACAAACATTTTCACAAAGGCCTTACCAAAGGATACCTTTGAGTACCTGAGAGGTATGCTTGGGGTTATGCCCCTACCTAGCTCAAAGTAGAAGATGCAAAAGAGCATCAGTCCAAGGTACATAGCACCATTATTAGACTGGACTGAAAAGTTGATGCTTCCTCAATGGGGGAGTATCTGTGATGAACAGAGTCAACAAGGACTCTTGGTGATTGATAATTGGTATACAACAATGTCTTTTGACACTAGTGTTGTTTATAGAATTATATGCAAAAGTTGTAAAAGCAACAGACCGGCTTGTGGTCGTGCTAATAGACTATTGTATGCTCAACCAATTAAACCTTTCATGTACTATCTTTGACATTGATGTCAATGGGGGAGAGAATGACATGAAAAACATTAGAAAAAGTTTGTACTATGGGGGAGGAGTGTTGCAATTAAGGCTTGGTATCCTTGGAACTAGATGTTTTTCATCTATATTGCCATCAATGCCAAAGGGGGAGATTGTTAGCATGAATGTTGATGTTACGGGGGGAGCATTGCAAAACATTGTTTGTCATTGCTGCCAACATAGCAATAAGTTTGTATAAGACTGACAGAGCAATTGACTGAGATTTGTGTATTAAGGACATTACATTACGCATTTGCTTATGCACAATTACCAACATATGCTACAGTATGTATTTGACATGTGGGCAAGTGCGCAGAACCTAAATCGACATCGTACAAAAGATATTGATAATTTACAGAGACATGCAGGAAAATAGAGCAATGGAAAAATAGTTTCTGTTGTATGACCAATACAAAGCATTGTATTTGGAATTAAGAATTGCGCAGTTAACTGGAGGTAGCACACTGACTACTGATGACGTCAACAAGTGCATAGGTACAAAAGAGGCACATGTGAAAGTTTAGGTATAACTGTGAGCCGATAACATTAATTAAATATGTATTTTATTTAATTAACGTATGGTAAAGTATGGAACCAGCTCAAGGAACTAATATTGAGTGTGGTATAAAGGAAAGATGTTTTTCGAGTTTTAGACACCATCATTGAGATCAAGAAGCAGAGGAGACTTGCGAATTGCGAAGTAGAGGAGCAGAGTAATCTGCTAATGCGTGTAACTGACCTTAAGGGTTACTGTTGATGGATATAGAGTTCCAGATCTGATTGCATGATCTGAAGGTGAAGAAGTCTGACGCACTAGACAGAGAAAGAAGCGAAAGATTGTCACATATCTATTATTCTGAAAGGAATAGTACCGAGATCAATTGGACAGTGGATTCGTTGATCTAATCTTGAAGCTGTTTGGACAATGGGTTCAGCTGCCTTCCACAACTCCTAACAGGGTTGGAATCTCCTAATAGGGATTCAAAGTCTCCTAACGGGGACTCTTTGTACTAAGTATTGTAACAGACTCCTAACAAGGTCCATCCTCTAACAAGGAATATTCAGATCAGTACATTATTTTGTGGGCATCATTCCCACCGGGGTTTTCCCTCTGATCAAGGGTTTCCCTAGTTAACATATCTGGTGTATTTGCGCATGCACATTTCTTTGTGATTGCTATTTACTTTGGTTGATTAATTCAAAATTGTTTAAGATTGATATATAACTGATTCACCCCCCCAATTATATTGGTGATCTATTACTTCTAACAAGGCGGTGCTGGCAATGTTGCATCTATCGTAACCACTGCATCTGAGCCCACTACATCCAAATGAACATCAAGCATCCTCAAACCCTCGCCTGCCAGTATCTCCAACACTCCCTCTTGAGTGTCCATCTCCTCATCCGATATAAGTATATCAGCCCTTGCCACTAGTACAGCTGTCAAAACCTCTCAAACAAGCTCTATCATTACCTCTGGAATGGTTGTCACCATCGGTGACGGATGTGACTCTATCCCCCCTACGACTACAGCTTAGGGAATGGCTAGTGTCTATGTAGCTGGTTGAATCGCAACGGTAGTCAGAGTCATCACTACTGATTGTTTGAACTGACCAAACCCTAGAATGTCGTGTATCCCACTGGAACCAAGTGTCGTCACCGAGAGTGTAGGTCGCGGAAATCTTAATGGTGTCGATGTAATCACTTCCCCCTCATCATCCTCTTCTTTATCCTCCCCGTCGATCTCACTCGTCCGAAGAAGTCTCTTGGCGACCACTATCGTTATCTCCTCCATCCGGTCTCAATCATTTCTGTCCAACCATGGTCTTGCTGCCAAGTGTGTCAAGATGCCTCCACTACATGATAAGGGGTTCTCCTAGCACGAGTGGTCCAGGCTTGACCTCTAGCCTATCGTGGGGAATCATCTGCGTCATTGCCTCCAAAAACAGCCCAATCGCATAGTGCAGCATGTAATATGTCTTATGTTGCAGTGTTATAAATTCGTACATCCTTTCTGCCAACGGTGCAGCCCAATCGTACACTCTTTCATGTAGGATTTCGTTCATCATCGCCACCTACGGAAATGAAATGTCTGAAGCACGGTTGGAACCTGTGAGGCGACTTTTTACTAAGTCCATAAGACAACGCCAGTGCCCTTCCTGAACATTGGACTTCTTCAATCCTATACCCTTCAACGTGTCCATGAGGGCTTCTTTCTCCGTTTGTGTCAAATCCCCGCATACCAACTGTATCAGTTGTGCCTTCACCTCTCGACTCAACTTTTTCAATTTGTTGTTGATTTTCTTTCCACCTTGTTCATGGCCAGGTATTTCGAATACCCGTGTGAAGTTTGTTGGTCTGAATGATATTATCAAGTCGCGTGCAAGATAGGCGAACGAACTGGTCCGAGAGAACCTATCATATGTCTCTATCATTGTGCGCAAGAAACCTTCATAGTCTCGAATGCAAAATACAGGCATCTGTATTGCCCATTCAACTTGTGCCTTTTGAATGTTGGTTTTCACCAGATCATTATCACATGTCTCCTGCCACCATTTCCTGCATTCTGCTCCATTCAAACCCTCAAACGAGACATTCTGTGTTGTAAGATTATCAATTGCAATCGATTGTGTTGTTTGCTTGCCTTTCTTTTTGTTGGCTCCTATATATGGGTCGGGATGTGATTGTTTGGTTGCTTGTGTCTATCTCTGCACAATCCTATGAAAATTGTAACAAAATACAAAATAATAATAGAGCAAGGGGCATGAGAACCCTTAATTTTTTGACAAAAAAAATGACGATGCAAAAATAATGGAATCTAAAAAAGGACCCTTTTATATTTTTTAGAAAATAATTGTACCATCATTACAGGTTGGACCGTATGGGTTTGATTCGTATCGGTTTGATTCGCTAGACTTTTGCCTCAAATTTGACTTTTGCCAGATATAGGTGATTTATAGTCAGAATTCGTCATAACAACCACCCAAACACAATGGCGAGGTCACATCTTGCTCTAGATGCTCCACAAGCTACTGCTCCCAAGTATCTAAATAGAAGCTTTCAAACAATTGAAGTAAAAACTATCCCAACGCTATGCAATGAATGCTTCTATGGCTCTGATACCATGTAAGATTTTGCCTAAAGCAATATGCCAAGATCTAGAAACCAAAAGAATAACACAAGCAAGAGAGACAACATAATATGATCAAATAATTGATTGAATTCAAGAATGATTGCAATGCATATAATGCCCATAATCAATATGTACGATGTAGATATGCCTTAACATATAGGCAAGGCAATATAACTAGGAAATAAACAGGTGATAACTTATCACCCACACTATGTGGCATCACATGCCCACCAAAGGTGGATAATTCTCCATTGTACAATGAAGTATGTGCAACAATTTGAGGATGATAATGAGATAAGGGCACTAAAGGTGGAACTTATACAATGTGGAAATGAGATAACAACTATCACCACCTAAAGTGGAATTTCTTCTACACCAATGTGCTAGAATAGGATGCAAACTCCTCGGTGTCTACTATGCAAACTATTGTGTAAGCATTATCCTAAGTAAGCTAAGTAAAGTGTAATTAAAATTAATTAATTATACCAATAGGATCGATTTGTTTTAAAATTTGCATTGGTCTTATATGATCAATGATAAAGATTTGACAAAGTTTTGTGAAGATTTGAAGGTTTAATGAAATCTGAAAGCATGCTACAGTAATTTTGTACCATAACTTCAGTGCTACGCTACAGTACCCATACTTGAAACAGTGCTTGCTGGTTGGAAAGGTTGTCAAAATTATGAGACTGACAAGAGCGCTAAATTTAAGATTTGAAGTTTTTAAAGGAATGATTGTTACCTATAGTGGGCTGCTTATATTCTTTTGCAGAATTGTTTGTGTGGTATTGATTGAGATCTGATATTTGGAGCAAGAAACAAGGTCAATATTGATGATTTTTAACAAATAAGCTTGACGTAATGTAATGACCCTGCTCAAATCTGCTCCCAAAATGCTAATAAAGGTTCAAGAAACACTTTGCATACAAGGGTCATATGACTGATATTAAATTTCAGTTTGCTTTTATGGCTCTTTCCTTCACTTAGCATCAATAAGAAGGCTTGTAAGCAGACTCTGAATTGTCTAAACAATGACCTAACATGAATGTGCAACTAATTTTGACAATTTTCAATGCATATGTGACTGAAACTACTTGCAATATGCAGCTACAACAACTAGTAATTTTGACAAACACTTGGGATGCAACCTACGATGGCATTAATGCATAGCCAAATGGCATTAATACAAACGCTTGGTATGCAGAATTATAACATTATTTATGCCAAAAAAGAAAACCTACAGCCAATTGACATTTTGTCAAACAATTGGCATGCAAACTAATAAGTTGATCATGAATGATAAATACATATTCAATTACACTATATCAAACCAAAAACTTATGTCTCTTTTATTGCACATAAAATGTTAACTACAATGCTAGTATGAAATGGCCAAGACTCTTGGCTTACATCCACAAGAATAATGCTTAAATCTGTTACAACTTTCACCTACAACCTTACCTTCTAATATGCATCTAAATGATAAGAACAATGCATGTAATATTCAAAGAACCTGATTGTAGATGGCTGTAATATTTTTCTCCAATGCTACCTTTCTGCTTTGCTTTTTTTTCTGTTCTGCTTTTTTGAATTGTTTTTTCGGATCTGCTTTTTCGAACTCTTTTTTCCGGATTTTCTTTTTCGAACTGCTTTTTCGGACCTGCTTTTTCGGATCTGCTTTTTCAGATCTGCTTTTTCGGACTATTTCCAAAAACTCAAACCCTCAGGTAGTTTGAGTATACAAATTAAGCTTGACTTGAAATGGTTGAATACCACTTCCAAAGTGCAACCCTTCAGAAGGTCTTTCACTTCCTCAGTTATGCAATCTCTTGAGACGTATCATTCTCAAGCATTATGCTGAATATTTGCAGACTTGGATGGTGCCACAAATGCTCAAAGAGAATGGTAGTAAAATCATCAATTCCCGGTCCCCCAAATGAGAGGCCAAGCCCTCTATTTATTTACTTTTCTAAGAAGTTACTAAGGACTTCTAGAAGCATCATTTTCTAAGAGGTTACTAAGAACTTCTAAAAACATCCATTATAAATCCCATTATAATGCACTTTTATAATAAAATAACTTTATAAAATAAAAAGTGCAACTCAACTTAGAATTATAACATGTAGGCCCAATATAAGAAGTAATGATAAAATATAAATAATATCTCCAAGAGCATAATAAACCATCCAATCCCCAAATAAATGCCAGAATGACTCTCTCATCACAACCACCAGTCTATGAGAGTCCGT
Organism: Cupressus sempervirens; assembly: GCA_028749045.1. NCBI lineage: Eukaryota > Viridiplantae > Streptophyta > Pinopsida > Cupressales > Cupressaceae > Cupressus > Cupressus sempervirens. Next base: position 522,885,902 of record CM053792.1, read on the forward strand.
GATAGACTGATCCGGCATGCAAAACGATGTCAGCCAAAACGGGGACATTACACATAGTAAGCCAAGCTTTTCTTAATTCTGGTTGCTGCAAGTAATATTACTTCTTAGTTTTGCAAAAAAAAGCCTGTAATGAAGATTACTTGAGGATTACACTCTTCCTTCTGTTCCACTATTGCTCCAATAAATAAGATTTTAGCTTCATTCTGGCAAAGGGAGTAGCAACTAAGGTTGTTTTGGAGGTTTGGCAATTAAAATCTATGTTACATATCAGCTGCTGTTCACATAGAGAGAGAAAACAAAAGTCAATAAAGATCAAGGTACTGTTGCCAGATAAAGATTTGCTATATGAATGAGCTTTGCAACATAGAGAGTATAGCTTCCAGAATTCTCAGTTATTCCTAACAGTGGCAACAGTCATTGAAAACCATTTGATATGTAATGCATGCTCTCCAAGTGTATCTCGGATCATTACATTATTAAACAAGGTGCATCTTTGGAGGAAGAGTGAAGATTTTATCTTCATTGCAATTCTATTCTTGCTGTTCGCAAAAGCTGTTAGGGAACATACCAATCTGCATATTAGTGGTAACTTCAACAATCTCAGAAAGTACCTATCCTGCATATTAGTGGTTCACAGTACGTGATTGTGCATGTTTGCATTTTTTTGTCAGTTGTTGTGCATGGAACTTCACATTTCTGAGCACTGATTCGGTATCACTTCACTGGACTCAAGGTCAACCAGGAAGTCTATAATCAGGTATGTGCGCAAGGAAACTGCATAAAGGATATCTTTATTGCTCCTATAGTGATTATGTGTGTGTGTAAACGAGGCACATCTCTCAAGAAAGATTGACGATTTTATCTTCATTGCAATTCCATTCTTGCTGTTCGCAACAGCTGTTAGGGAACATTCATATCTGCACATTAGTGGTAACTTCAACAATCTGAGAACTAACCTATCTTGCATATTAGTGGTTCACAGTAAATGGATTTCAATATCACTGTGCATATTTGCATTTCTTTGTCTGTTGCTGCAGGAACATTCATATCTGCACATTAGTGGTAACTTCAACAATCTGAGAACTAATCTATCTTGCATATTAGTCGTTCACAGTACGTGGATTTCAATATCACTGTGCATGTTTGCATTTCTTTGTCTGTTGCTGTGCAAGGAACTTCAGATTTCTGAGCACTGATTTGGTATCACATCACTGGACTCAAGGTCAACCAAGGAGTCTATAATCTGGTATGTTCGTAAGAATGTCATATCATGTTGCTAGGTTCATAGTTACTGGAAAGTAAAATATTTATGGTTTACATCGTGCAGATAAAAGATGTACATTTCTGCTTATGCACGAAGGTGTTTTGAATGCTTCTATGTTAGCATTTGTGCGAGGATGCTCAGTGTTCTTGTATGGTGTCCCAAATGAACACTACTCGAATACGAGTGGGCAATATGTTGGCAGACCTATTTTTTGTGGGCTGTGAGTGTCTAGGAGGAACTTGAACACAACTGGTCCACATTCTGAGTTGAGCCTGAAAAACAAGCGAATTCTACAGAAATTTTTATTAAAAAAAAAACAATCTCCTAAAATTCGAACTGGTTCAAACCCCTTCTGCTTACCCGCGAAGTTTATCGTGAAATTATGTGATGAATAAATTAATAAGAAAAGTCGTGCAGAAATGTGGTATGTGTGATACGAGTCCTTGAGATGAAAATAAAAGAAAACTGACTCTAAAATACACATTTTAATCCCGATGAATCATCACATGTACATTAAAATCTTTATTGAAAGTGTGAAAGACTGAGGAAAGAAAGGCCGTGACCTTGACATTGAATGCGATGAGGTAAGCCCTGTCCGGCAGCAGGGCCTAACACAAGATAATGGAATTTCTGCTCCCTTCCTCCGCTCTTTGACTTTCCTAAACGCGAGAGCTCAAAACCTGCAATCAATAACATTTAAAAATGAGACTCGAAAAACTCAAAAATACATAAAAATAGGAAGTGGGAAAGTGGGCGATGAATACCTGAAAAAAGCATTGTCATTATAAAAATCAAGGCGAGATATCTCATACACTTCCATTTCCACTTGCCTTTCCCAGGGTAAGCCATCGCTACCGCCGACTACCTGTGCTGCTTTGTAACTGCAAATTTTCCAGGCTGAGAACGTGTATCATTTTCCAGGCTTAAAACCGAAGTTCGAAACAAATTCAAATATAAACTTCTGTGCAGCTCGGAGCGGTTGACATGGATTAATTCAGATTAATCAAATAATGTAAGCAATAGAGGACAAATAATTATAATTAGAACTACTATTTTAGATATGAGTAGTTCATTTTTTTTTAATGTTTTTTTTTGGAGTTTAATAGAGTCTTTTGGAGTCGACTGTGACTTTTCTTTTGTCAATACTTGGGCTCATATTGTATGCTCTCTTTCTCTATTTTTAGGGGAAGACAATTATATTTTTAGGGAGAGGACAATTCCAATCTTACGGAAAATTGTGATGGGTAAAATTAAAAATTAACAAGTAAGTATAGTAAGTGATAGTGTTAGTATGTTTGTTATTTCAAATTTTGTATATTTAAAAATAATTTGAGGTTTGTTCTTTAGTCATTCAAAGTTGATTTTAGATAATTTGGATTTGGATCTGTCTTGCATTACATAGAACCAAAATCATAGGTACAAGGCATCCAAAATCTAATTTATTATAACTTTGAAAATATAAATGTACACAAGGACAATAATATTTAAAGCTATTTATGAGAAGTTGTTAGATCACTAAGATCAATTAATCAGAGGTTAAACTCTTCTATAGTTTACTTTTATAACTTGAAATAAATAATCAAAGGCAACATTTTCAAGGATGTGGATGATCTATATATTTTACGCTTAGAAAAAGCATAATGTGTTTAAAAGATATATATGTGTAGTCACTCATGAATTACACATTGAACTCTTTAAATACTAAACAAAAATACATCACACAAATGTGTACAAAGTCCACCATAATAGCTAATTGAAAAGGGTGGGAACTTGATAATTCAAGTTTAAAATTTTAAGATAGGTGTGAGGCACTTCAGGTTGGTTGTGTGTGTGTGTGAGAGAGAGAGAGAGAGCGGGGGAGGGAGGGAGCGAGGGAGAAAACAAAAAGGGATTGGGAAATGAGTCATCTTAGCACAAGAGTTTTTTACTAGTAATTCATTTCATTGAACGGAATATAAAAGTAAATGGGAATTGGTGAGGGCATGCAAAATTCATTATAACATATTTCTCTTACTTCAAAATGTGGGCAAATGTAGCATGAATGTGTATTTCAATGTATGTTGACATTATTAACTGACATGAAAAGCAAATATTTAGACATAAAATTAAATGGGTCCATGTAAAGTATTGGATCAACATTAAATTCATTTTGTGTTCTTCTATTTGGCATGAATGGTCTATAGGAACTTAAAATCAAGAATTGATATGCAATGAGTAGTTTATGTCATGTAAATAAAAAGAGCAAAACTATAAGGTACGTGTCTATGAAAATGAGAAGTAGAGAGGGGGGTTAGCAATTTCCACCTCTACAAAAAATAATACTATGATATTCCACAAAATGTGTCATTGTGATTCAATTCTCCTCGAGGTAACATATATAGTCCACTTTATGGTAGTGATGTGATGATGCAAAAAGATCTTAGAGATCATGCCATTAGTATCAACCAAAAAAATATTTACTAGCACTTGCTCCAGAAAGAGGTGCAAGAGGTACGCCGATAGTTTTTTTTTAAAAAGACAAATTCAAAAGATGTAAATTTAAAACAAATATTTCTAATTGGTAGTGTAGATTATATATGTAGAATAGAGGCATATAAATTTGACATTTCTCTTTGGAGGTAACAAAAAAAATATAAAACTATATTATTTAATTTAATGCAAGACATCAAGTTCAAGAGTTGATTTGAATTGCACATTTTTTTATTTTTATTGAAATTGTAAATAGAAACATAACAATACATATAAATATTATCAAGGTGGCACATCGAATACATAAATAAGTATCGAAGAATAAGATAAGAAGATAGAACAAGTCACAAAAGATGAATCATAATGATGTAACTACAAGGAATATCCAACGCTAGAATAGATAGTCATGAAACATATCTCAATGGTATAGTTCACATTTTTTTTGACATATGGAACCCAAAAATGTCCACTTCCTCAGTGTTGAGGATATAAAATTAGACTTCATACTTGATTTGAATTGCACATTTTTTTAAAAACTCCTCATAACTAAGACAAATCCAATCAAAGGGAGTACTTAAAATTTCAATTATTTCTCTTAAAACTTAAGTCAAGCAATTTAATAATGGTAGAAGCACAAACTCTATGAAATTACAAAATGAATTGATAAAAAATTGTTAGATGTAATATTGTAGACATATTAAGTAATTTTTATATCATTTTCATATGTGTGGTTGAGTTTGATTAGATGATAGTGATTTGTAATTCATTGGTTGATTTGATGAAATCAAAATCAATACATAAGATTAAAGAACTATTCTGTGAATTTGGGTAGACCAAGCTAAAAATCTTTAATATTACTTGTATACTATATTTTTAATTTTTTGTGGACATTCAACATATTAAATAGACTAGTACTTGGTATACCAAGTTAAGAAGATGTTGAAATGTAATATTGTATAACAAGAATATATAATGTTAAATGAATGATAGTTAATTGTTGATAGTGATAATATATTTTTAACATTTAAAATGGGCAAATGTTATAGAAGGTAGTATATTTAATGACATGTTATTATTTTGAAAAAATTAAATTAAATTCTCTTATCTAATTACAAGGGCATGTACTCAATCAAAATGCAACAAAATATCTAGGTCTCATCTAGTACTAAATCACTCTACTTGATCTATTAAATCCTAAATTAAAAACTTCATATGAACAACATAAATTTTAAATTTTACATAATTTAAGTTATTTATTTTCACAATAATAATATTTTAATAATTGACATTATTTATTATTTTCCTTATAAAAAATGTATAACATTACAAATATAAAATTAATATTAATATTATTTTTAAATTACAATAATAATGACATTAAAAATTCAATTAATATATATGATTACAATATGCCTACAAGTGACACATGGTATTAAAAATGATATTAATATTTGATAAGGAAAATAATAAGTATGTACAAAAGATTATTATAGTTTCTTTTAATATCTTAAAAATTTAAATACAATATTTCTTATGAACACTTAGGATAAAACATAAATAATAAAAAATTGAAAATTTTCCAATGCAGTAATCATGTATTCTTCAAAGAACGGAAGCACTTCTTCAACCAAATATGCGTCCAAGTCTGCCCCTGCTGCAGATAAAAGCAATGACAATGGCAACGCAAGGGATTCGAAACTGGGGTCCAGGGAAAGGCCCATGAGCAAGTATTATGATCTATAAGACCCCTAATTCTCAATAATCCACAAGGCTTCCCCTGTTGCTTGAGCTGACAAAAACACACAGAAAACAAATGAAACTAGTAAGATCAAAGACACCAGTAAAACAAAAATGTATCTTCCTTTTCTCCTCATATCTAGTTAATCATGTCAGTGTAAGTCAATCAAAAGCTTAAGACCTTTCTCGACATGGGTATAGCCAGAATAAAGCCCAGGCATTCCATTGAACCAAAATTACATTTCATATGCTGTGAAAGAGATTGGATCCTGCCAATCAACAAGTATAATAATGCAAGACAATCGTTGAAAGGGTACAACTACAGAGATATTTAAGTGCCTGACCAATCAGGATTAAAATAGTCAAAGGTTACTGGCCCATTTCATTTCACACAAAACTAAATCGAACCCAAAAACTGTATATCAAAACTGCATTATCTGGATATGATTCACCTCAACTAAATGAAGAATGAGTGTCACAACATCTTCAAACCAAAGACAAATAATGAAATAGATAAGCACAAGTCAAAACATTACCTTTCCATTATGATTCTCCAAGATTGGCAAAACAACCTTCAACTTCACATTCACAGAAGAGCCCCCGTGTCTGTATTTGAAGCAGGACAACAGAAATAAGCAGAATGGAGAAGAAGACAACATGAAAGCGCTAAAAATGTAATTCAAAGGCAAGAGCTATACATGCGGCAGATACCAACCTTAAAATGAAGGTAGACTATTGATCCACAAATGGATTCAACGACTTTCCTTGCAGGATATACTATTTCATGTGAGTATGCAGAATAGAGGAATCAACAATGGCGTTCTGCGCAATCAAACAAAACAGGTATCAGTCACCTTCTTCCCTGAAGTTTCCAGATAAGGGCAGATTCATGCATTCATAATCCTCAGATCAGCTACCGCAGTGAGATGAAACGGTAAAACTCAACGATAATTAAATACGTCGATGCTAAGTCGCTGAGATTCAATTAATGGACATGAAAATTGGAGAGGCGTGTTTGCTACGCTATGAGAGATATTATTTGAGTAGAAATTGATTTGATCTAAAAAGGGAAGGGGTTAATGCACGGAGCATGACAATTTTTGCAGGCTGTAGTCCAACTGGATAGTCTCCTTAAATAGATATGGCTGACAGGAGATTTCAAATCTTTGGTCGGGTCTAAGAATCGATGGCAATAATTGTTAATTGAGATGTTAATGACTTGAATGGTACACACTTCTGGTTGGAACGCACACTCAGCCTGCACTCACCAACGACCCGTATTTATTAATCTGTCCAAAAAACCTGTCCATCCGAAAAACCTGTCTGGGAAACTATTAGGGCCCGTTTGTTTCGCAGAATTAGCAAAACTGGGTTTTGATTCAAAATCTGGTTTTGTCAAAACCAAGATTTGAATTTCAAAATCGGGTTTTGAAAAAAAAAATTGTCCTGTTTGGTTAACCTGGAAGACGAGTGGGAAGATGCATCTTCCGCGTTTGGTTCGTAAAATTGGAATTGGAATTTAAATTTTTTTCCTTTTTTTCATAAATTTTTTATTTTTTATTTATAAAGTTTGAACTTTTAAAAAAAATTTAAATTTTTTTCTATTTATTAATTTTATTTATTTATTAAATATTAATTTTTTATTTTATTTATGAATAAGGTTAATTTTTCCAAGTTATAAATAAAAGCTAAAAAATGTTATATTAATTTATTCTTTGACATTTTATCATACAAAAACTCCAAAAAACTAAAAAATGTTATATTGATCATACATAAACAAGTTATAAGTGAAATAGCATATTAATTTTATCTTTAATAGTTACCTTACAAAAACAAATTACAAAACATTTGCGCAATGTGATGGAACCCATAAACAAGTTTCAATAGAAGTCATATTTTAATAGTTATCCACGTACGACACATTACAAAACATTTGTCCAATGTGACAGAACCCATAAACAAGTTTCAATAGGAGTCATATTTTAGCATTTATCTACATATGATCCAATTATGGTTCAAACGAAGAAGTCAATCTCTACACAAAATAATAAATTTATGCGCATTTTCGCATATGATCCCAGCAAAGAAATCCAAACATAATACAAAGAAAGCATCGTAGAAAGATAATTTCTGCCTTCGTCATAGAAGCAACCATGGCCCTATCCACCTCTCGAGCCTTACATAACTTGCACTCAAATTCCTCCGTATGTGGTACAGTTGTAGCTGGTTCATCCTTGACTGGTGCACCCTTGACCCAGTCAAAGTATCCGCATCCATTATTCCCCTACAATATCAAATCTGCGTTAGTGCTTACAATAATATTAAACTTGACACAATATTTTTAAACAAAAATACATTAACCACCTTTTTTCTATTTGAACAACACCAAAATTGACGTCCGGGATTAGTTGGGGTGTTTGATGTCTTTAATAAGCATGGGACACCACATCGACACTTTGGCACAGTCAACATAGCCACAAACCTATTATAATTATTGCAATTTCAAATATTACATTAGATATATGAATATTATGAGGGAAGAATCAATATAATACACATACACATAATAAAGATTTAACATTTGACATATTACAGACTAACTTATAACCCAACCAAGCTATTTCAAATAGCATAAGATATGGAGATGTGAAACTTTAGTAGTGCATTATATTCATGTATATAAATCTCATACAAGAAACCATTGAAAACATATGCAACTAGATAGAGATACATCCAAAAAAAATGGACTGCACTAACAATGAAAAATAACATGCAACATAAAACATTGAATATATGTTCATCATGTTAACAAAATAATCAAAAAATAAAGCCAAATGAAAGAGATGATTAAAAAGGACAGATTGTGCACATTCATAGACAAAATAAAAGCACATGAAATACCAACTAAAATGGATATACTATCATACGAAATGAAACTCAAGTACAATCCAACCAACTATAAAATGAAAAGCACATTCATAGACGAAATAAATAACCATGTAAGAAACTGATATTGTTAAAGACAACAACACATAAAATAGGAAAACGTTGTTGTCGATGTAGTGCTATCATGTCAAAAATAATCACGAATACTGCTATTTTGTGACAGTGAATGTAGTGCTGTCATGTCAAAAATACGATTGTTAAACCATCAAAAAAACATTTTTTGTGATAGTAAATGTAGCGCTGTCATGTCAAAAATAATCACATGAAATGTAAGAATAGTCTCAAGAGTTTTAATCCATGCTCAATCTATAGTCCCCCAAACTTCAGCTGTACATATCTCGCTCTCTCCCCTTCAGTCATTCTTAGGAATCCTTTGGCTCTTGCACTTTCAAGCAAAAAGCTATCAAAAGCTTGTAGCATGATATCTTCATTGAGATCGGGTATAACTTTGAGGGCATCATACACTTTATCATAAAGTGAATCTAAGTGTCCTTCATCCATTCTAATATTTTGAGTTTCCTTCAGACCAGCATTTAAACAATTGATAGCATCAGATATAACATCCATGGAACCAGCCATGCTGGCCTTCTTTCTCTTTGCCTTCCTTGATGTTGTTGGTGACACAAATTGTTTGCCAGTTGCACTAGATTGATTAGAAGTATTCATGTCATTATCCAAATCAGTAGCATTATCCATTGTTGTATTATTCATTGCTGCATTAAAGTCCCCATCATCATCTAAATCAGCCGCCTCATCCATAAAAAGGTTCCCTTCTTCATTGTCATGCGCTGTTGCAGCTGCTGTCCCTTCAGCTATGTCATTGCCCACAATGCAAGCTAACTCATTGAAATACTGAAATGGCTGCCTCTTATAAACTTTTGCATTTTTGAAATCTTTTCGCTGCATGTTGGCATAATCAATGAATTAGTTTTTGAGTAAATACTATATAAGATAACTTATACTTTAAATCATAAGAATTTGAAATAACATATTACCTTGAGAAGCTCATCCCAGACACTTTCATCAGCATCCATACATTGAGTGGCCTCATTCCATGCGAAGCCACTTGTATTTTTTAATTCTTTCATAACTCTATAGGCAAGCTTCCATGTTTTCAGCTTATTTTTGAAGTTATCTTTTGATAGATGAAGGTTCAATTCTGCATTGAACTTCCTTTCGATAGCAGTCCACGCATCTTTTCTAAATCCACCCTCTCCTTTTCTACCAAGGTTGACTTGCTCTTGCAATAATTCCAAATATTTGTGTTCCATTTCCCGTGTCCACAATACCTTCCTTGAACAAGAAGGTACATGGGTTGAACGAATTTCTCCATCCATGCTATTGACCAAAATTACAACTTCGAATAATGAGTCAAAATTGCATTAAAAAAATTGTAATCTCAGTCATGTTTTACTTCCAAATGCACGAGTCCTAAAACAACAAAGCCGTCCATAAACCATATAAAAAGACAGTACACCAAACTTACAAGGTTTCTTGTCACAGTATGTTTGCAGCAGAACATATAAAAAGACTACTGGGAATAAGGCTCATAGCCAATGAAAAATAAGAGAGTAAATATGAATAAAATCATTTTAATACGAAATCTTTCTTACACCATAGATTAAAAAGGGAATGCACAATGTCCAAAAAAGAAAACTAATATAGACGTTGAATTATGAGAAGACTGAATTGGTTTCCTCTATCAAGTCAAATAACATATAATAAACCTGCTCTTAATAAACTTGTTCATTAGATTGCACAAATTAGAAGATGGAAGAATATAAGATCTATTGTTTTGTCATCAGTCTAAAAAGCATTGGTTGTTGCTGATCAGATGAAGATTTATGCAATCAACTTACAATGTGATTTTGAGATATCACAGAAACATGTGAACAATGCAAAGAACTTATTATGGACACTACATGTGAACATCACAATTTCAAGATATCACAGAAATCTTGTTACTTGACATCATTAAAACATGTCACTTCTAAATATCACAATTTCAAATATGGAACAACACACACACATCATTTAAATCTCTCATCATCTCTACATGTGAACAACACAATTTCAAGATATCATTGAAAGCCTTCCTATTTTGTATGTTAACATCTATAGTAGAACAACAAGACAAATACATGTAAACAACAAGGACAAATACCTGTGAACAACACAATTTCAAGATATCAGAGAAAGCCTTCCTGTTTTGTATGTTAACATCTATTAATAGAATAGCAGGACACTACATGTGAACAGCAGGACAAATATATGTGAACAGCAAGATGAATACATGTGAAAAAATTGAGATTACTAAGTACATGTGAACAACAGGACAAATAGAACAAGACACAAATCACTTACATGTGAATAGCTGTTGAAAAAAAAATACCATTACTGATCCATCATCAAGACAAAAACAGTAGGACACAAGATTTAAAATAGTATTACAGAAGTTACCTTTAAAACATCACTGCATTATACAAGTTATATTTAAAACATATCAAGCCAAGAAGACCACAAAGTCATATTACAATTGACAAGAAAATAAATGGCCACCCAGTTCATGTAGCAATGTTTGATCTAAAACGTTCACTAACAAAGTGCAATGTTCATGTTTTCTTTGACAAAACTATGCATGAGGTCTATAGTCTTCCCACATTCTTCGTGCTATCTCATCTCGGAATTTTCCCCAATCATCTCTATCTCGCTGAGTCATTCCATATGTCTCAAGTATTGGTACATTTATTGCATTGCGATCATCATCCTCATCAATTTCGATTTCAAGTGGAACACCATCCTCTATTGTAATGTAGTTGTGTAGAATGCAACATGCTAAAACAATCCTAGTTTGTGTCATGATTTGATAAGATGTTGCATGCCTCAAGATAGGAAAACGCTGCTTCAAAATTCCAAATGTACGCTCAATTATATTCCTAAGTGAGGAGTGCCGGTGGTTATATAACTCCTGTGGAGTGTTTATTGGGTTTGCTCTAGAAAACTCCTTCAGATGATAACGTGTAGACCGAAAAGGGGCAAGAAATCCTGGTACATTTGGATATCCAGCATCCGCTAAATAAAATTTTCCTACAAAAATGCACAAGTTGGGTTACTTTTATAATCATTACCTCATTTATCATAAATGTGACTTTATAACCATTTACAAGATGATTTGACATACCGGGGGGAACTACTAGCGGATCTGCTCTTGAGAGAGCTGAAGCAAGAACACGACTATCTGCAGCAGACCCTTCCCAACCAGCAAGAACGTATTGAAACTTATAATCAAATGAACACACACCCAAAACATTTTGTGACAAGTGACCTTTTCTATCACGATATTTAGCTTGTATATCCACATCAACAGTAACTGGTATATGGGATCCATCAATTGCTCCAATGCAATCCTATAATAACCACTAGGATGTTCAAATGTGCAACAATATGATTAAATGTAAAACAAAAAAATATGTGGCACTACGAAATTTACCTTGAAGTATGGATCAAAACGATCCTTCCCAACAATCTCTGTAGGAGTGTTAGGACTGGGGGGAATCAGATAATCAGCGTGGAGACTTAAGATACCCTTCAACACTCTATGGAAATATCGACTAACTGTCTCTCCTGAGTGACCAAAGTTGTGAGCTATCTTACGATTCCTCAAATTGTGGCCAAGGGTATGGAGCAACATTACTAGTTGTTCCTCTACCGTTATGTTTAGTGTATCTTCAATGCTTCCTTTTTGCCTTAGAATATTGGCTAGTTTAAAGAAAGCTCCTCTGCTCATACGAATTTGATCATGACAATCTGTCTCATTGGAGTGGACAATTCTCTTATAAAAAGGAATTTCATCTCTTTGGCGCTTATGCCTCTCTCTTCTACTTTCTTGTGCAGATTTTGCTATGACTACTGCAAGGTAGGCAAGAATAGCAGCAAGAACACGAATAAGCCTAGTCTTCCTAACAATGACTGCTTGGATTCGTATATCTTTAATAGGAGCCATCAATAACCTGAAAATAAGCAACAAATGATATCAGAGACACTTAAACTCCTCACAGTTTAGGAAAATTAGGATGACTTAGCTTACAGCTGCCCAAAGGGATCAACAACACCCATACAGAAACTAAGGATTAAAGAGTTATTTTATAAATTTATGTTAGTTGGACTTATGAGCCACGCGCATGGTTAAGAAAACATCTATTTTTGGGGGTTTAAAATGCAGCATTGTACTTTTTCATTAGAGACAAGGAAAAGTCTCTAAACTTGGAACCTAAATCGGTAACCAATTTGATAAGTTGTAATTGAAGATTGAAACTTCTTAGGCTCCATATACAATTACAAGTGTTCCTATCAAAGGAATCTCATTTGATGACTCAACAAAGAAAGGAGTTATCAAATATATTCCTTAATGTATCACCAATGAAAGATTAATTATCACAGAGCAATATTTAACTAATATAACAATCAAAATCCATTAAAAAAGCATCAACCACATATAAATGTCAAGTGACTATATGAACTACGGAGTAATATTAAGCTTCCCACAACAACAATAATTATTTATGGAGAAGTTAATGCTTATCAAGCCAATGAATTAATCTCTACCTGGTACCAATGTATATTTCCATGTCAGAAACTGAGATGACAACTTTGAAACCTAACATGGCAAAAACTATGTCATTGATTAATCAAAATTCCTACAATGATTGACAATGGTAAACAGGTAGAACTTGAATTAATGCATCCACCCATAAAAAAATAAAATAGTATATATTCTCAAATCCCCCACAGATTCAACAGTTCCAGATAGATACTTCTAAAGCATTTTTCATCTTTAAAAAATGGCCAATGGATATCACAGAATGGGGAGTAGAAGCCATGAGTACTCATCAAATTCTACTCAGGTTTTGGGTGCTACAGCTCTAGTCACAAGTGGGCTAACTGTGTTGTTTCTGGCAGGCTTCACTGTTGTTACCCTCCTGCTTTTGGCCCCCGTATTCGTCCTTTTAAGCCCCATTTTGATACCTCTAGGAGCCCTTCTATTTGGGATAGTTTTAGGGCTTCTCTTCGCTGTCTGTTTTGGGCTGTATTTAGTTTTTGGGGCTAAATGGCTGCTACGGTATGCATCATTTATACATTGTTGAGAACAACATCTAATCAAGTTATCCCATAAATACTGTTAATACATTGTTGAGAACAACATCTATTGGTTCTTTGAGGCCGCTACTCTAAAAGAGAAAAGGCCTTTGGTCCTATGGCTTAATGGAGGTGCTAGCCCATGGCAGTTTTTTTATACTAAAATGTATCAATGATTGTGATTTATTGCATTCATGTAACAACTATATTCATTCAACAGGTCCAGGGTGTTCATCTGTGGGATATGGAGCAACACAAGAGATTGGACCTTTCATCATAAATTCAGATGGAAAGACTCTTTCTTTCAATGAGTACTCATGGAATAGAGGTATTTTATTCAAGAACAATTTTGTTGATTGAATTCATTACTCTTTTTAACACCAGTATAACTGAAACATTGGCAATTTTCTATGGTTTGATGATCAGAAGCCAATATGTTATTTCTTGAGTCTCCAGTTGGAGTGGGATTTTCCTACTCCAATGAAACATCTGATTACAAGATGCTAGGAGATAATATTACTGGTGAAGCTCCAGCTTTTTCTTATATTTCATGTTCTTTAAAATTATTTATATTGAAAGTTCATGTTTGAGACTAATTTAAAGGTTGAATGATGGTTTCAACTCCACAGCTCATGATACATACATGTTCCTCCAAAACTGGTTTGGAATTTACCCCCAATATAGGACACATGAGTTCTACATTGCAGGGGAAAGCTATGCAGGTGTTGGGTCTAACTCATTTTATATTTACTGTCCTAAAGAAAAACCCATCTCTGTTGTAAATTGATACATTCAATTGTCTTTGTGTTATCATCTGCAGCATAAGATATAGGATGCCAATCTCATCTTTCATTCCATCATAACTGAATACATATATATTACTCTTTTTTCTCTTATCCTCTTAGATATGCTCCTTTTAGAGCCAACAGCCTGATCGGCTTACTAGTGCAATTGCAAATAGAATATATTAGCTGAGATGGCATCTAAGGGATGACACAGTCAAATTGTATATAGAGAAAGCATCCCAAATCCAACTGCTTTCTTGACCACGCCATGAAGGCCAAGAAGATCACGGTTTGTTCTATTGTTTCCTATGACAACAACTTTTGTATTCTTTGGAAGCACATACAACTCTAAATCTTCCTCTACCCCATCACCACACAATGGAGAGAGGATGCACCCCTCAACCTGCATTTACCTCCAACTCAGATTATCAATACTATCAAGATTCTTCAACAGCAATCCTGCTCAAGAAGAAAAAAAAGGCCCCCTCTCCTCCCTCCCCTCCTCCCTCCTGTCAATGACAAGAATAATCTCATCTACAATACATTACGAAAGCATTTACAAAAGCCCTTCTCTTGTTCACTAACTGCTTCTATGTTCTAATCAATTACTTTCCATTGCATAATGTATTTCAAGAAGTAGATATCGCAGAGTTCTATAAGCAATAATTATCAATTTTGTATTTCCATTATAAATCAGAAAGACAAGAATGTCAAAATATTTGATTTACTGTCTCATTATTGTAAACCCAAAAACAAAGACAAGAAAGTTAGAATATGTAAACCCAAAAACAAAGACAAGAAAGTCAAAATATTTGATTTACCATCTCATTATCGTATCGATATAATGTCCAACTTTTTTGGTACCATAATCACTGTAACACATTTCTCTACATCAGCCCCAATCCCCTTTAAAGACTGCTGAAATTGACATATTCAATTTCATCTCTGAAAATCACATAGGATAGAATTTTTTTACATTTATATTTATTTAATTTTGTCTCAGTGTTTCTTCTCATAATCCCCCACACACCCGAAAGAAATCCCAAATCCAAACAAAAGGAAATCATCTCACTCGTATTCGTAAACAATGAACAATCTTAGAAAGAAAAACAAACATCAGATCTACCTATGGGAAAAGATCTAATGGAGCTGCATTAGGGCCTCAAGACGAATCCCCCTCTAGTCTGATTTATAGGGTTCCAGAATCTTTGTTGAGGGAAGACACGTCTCAGCAGTTATACCATCCTCAAGTCCTATTCTTGGGTCTTTACCATTTCAAAGTTAAGGAGGGATCATCTATCTAGACAGAATCCCTGAAGTCAAAAGTGGCAAGAGATAGCTTCCATAGAGCGTCCTCTTAACTGGAAATGATATCATCCTCTGATGACAGATATTGTGAAGGATATGCTCAAGATGGAAAACCAGCTACCATTTTGGGCCTTGGAAGAAATCAGGCCGGATATTGAGGACTAGGTTGAGTCTGCATTGAAAACCTTATCCCATCATGACACTAAACCCTAGCATATCAGGACTTTTTGAAAATGAGAATAGCCTAATAAAAGCTGCCAACGAACTATGTTTCCACTGTGTAGTAAAACCTTACGCAAATAAATAAAATAGCCTAATAAAAATTGCCCAAATTTGTGGAAAACTACCCAGATTGTAAAGGAAGACCGAGTACCTGTAATGCTCTAGAGAACGACGAAGAATGGCGGCTGAATTTCAGGAAAGAGACTGTAAATACCGAGCAAATACCTGCAAAAAAAACAATAACACCCTTCAAATACTGGTTAAAATCAACAATGCCAAGCAAAAAATACCTGTTACAACCCTAACCAGAGCTGAACAATGGAGTCGAGAATTACCTCGTGTCACAAACAAAATGCAGTCGCTGTCACAAACAAAATGCAGTCGCTGTCACAAACAAAATGCAGTCGCAGTCACAATCCTGTTGACATGGTAAAAAAAATGGTAAGATAAAAAACCTAATAAGATAGCTGCAGCCGGTTTTCATGGACGTAAAAACAAATTTCATTTCACTTTTCATCTAATCCTAAAAAACAAAACCTTGAATTGAATTCTCAATTCCACCTATTGAGATGGAAGACTACAAACCTCATTTTGACCAAAAATTAGAATACTGGAATTCTAATTCCGTTTTCAAAATTTCGCCCCAAACACCAAGTTTGTCAAAACTAGGTTTCGCGTATGCCAATTCTAGGCTAATTCCGCGAAACAAACGGGCCCTTAACTAGCAAAATATTTTCGGCGTGAGACAAATTCCGGCTGGACTCAAGTCCAGAGGGAAAGCCTATCGGCTAATTATAATAATTTAAAAAATTGTGTAGTGGAACCTTTATACTTCCAAGTGGGGGAGGCATTTCCTACTCTTATAATTATTCAAATTCAATAAAGTTTTGCTACATTTGGATGGAATACTCAAAGATATCTTTATCATTCACTCACTTGTTTATGATACTTAATGGAAGTCAAAGAGTTGCAATATCTTACAAGGGTATTTGGGATGGTGAATATTTTAATGTTATTATTATTTAATATGTTGTTAGCCTTATCTAAGGTATATGTCTACTTCAAGGTGCTTGTCCTTATCTATTGAGAAGTTGTCTTATTTTGAGTATTTGGTTCATGTTAGAATTTAATCTTTATTTGGTAAAGTTGATTTCCTTAATTTTGCCACTTGTAGGATTATTCCTTGGGAATCCCTACAAATACATTTTCTTATTTGAGTTCTTGTATCTCATTTTCTTTATTCCAACCTATTATTCTAAGGGCCCCACTATTGTGGAGGGCGAATAGTGGGAATAAAAGAAGCAATGGTGTATTAGAGTGTGTATGAAGAATATCCTTTTGTCCTCCACCATAGAATTATTCCAAATTAACTCTTATCTCTCACCTGAATATATTTTAAGTGACTCTCATTTCTCCTAATGTATCATTTTTATGCTTGCTCTTGCTCTCTCTTTCTATAATTATACTTTCTCTAGGGTTTTTCAATCTAAATAATATTAGGGGATTTCCTTTTTTCTCTCCATTAAAAATCTCAAACCTCCTTGGATCTTGGTGTGCATGCTCTTGATTTGTCTTCTCAAATGGTAACTTTTACTTTCAAACAATTGATTCTCTATGTTATTTTCCTTTCATGGTATCAAAGCAAGTTGATCCTAATCTTTTTGAGCTTGTGTTATCAAAAGGTTATCACTTTCTTTAAGCATTCATTATTGTAGATACTCTCGAGGAAAAAGATGAGATCCTTGTTTTAACATCTTTATCTTCTATAGGTTTTATGTTTTCAAATTTCAGAAGCTTCAAGTTTAATTAAGTTTGTAATTTTTGGCTTAACCTTTTTTCATTCCCTGTGCAAGTTTATAACTCAATTCTAAACTCCTTTGTGTAAATTTTTTTTTGATTTTGCATTGTATCAAATTAGTTTTTTTAAGAAAGTAAGCTTTTTTAACACTCTTGTTTTGGTTGCAATATTTTATGATTCTAACCTCTTTTTTTAGTTTCAATAGAAATATCTTTATAGTGCCTCTTGTGTTTGCATTTTTTTTATGATGCTTTTGATTTGAGATATACTCTTGTTTATCATATGTGATTGTATGCATGATGAGATGCATTAGTGGTTATTCATTATTTTGATTGCTAGTATCTTGGTTGTGGTAAATGGATAGACTATATTGTTCTTCTAGTTTGATTATATTTGTATGATGATGCTAGTTATGATGATATCTGGTTTATTTTGATTTCAAAGTATGGTCATGTTACTTAATTTTGCACATGTGTAAAAATTTAAGCATGCATGCAATGGAAGTATAGAAGTGCTTTTTATTTCATTTAAACAAATAGAAATGGCCTTGTATTTATTTACTTTCAAATATACATTGACGTTTTCAAATAATGAAATGAAATGATATGCTGAAAAGAAATGATCTCACACAAGCCGTGAGTATAGCTCACTGTGCTAATTTCTTTCATAAGGGAAAAACACAAATAGATACATATGAATGAAAGAAAAGAGGAGTAAAGATAACCAATCATTGCCTGTTGCTTTGACTGGTTATAAACTCTCTCCCTGGCACACTCATCCAGCTCCGATTTCCATAATCTCCAGCAGCTGCAAAAAACATGAAATCAACTGATGCTAGATCTCGAAGGATCTAAGCAATGACTACTTATCTTTACAACTACACATACTCTATCTACTGATGTATTTCATTACGAAAGAAAATAAATTGGAAAAGTTATTTTTGAGTGTCACGAGCTCGTGCTTGAACCTCACATAAGAATATGCAACAGGGTAACAACTCATAAATAATGATTAACATCGCAGATTACAAATGAAATACTCATGCAGAGAAAGCTAAATAGTAGAAAATGAAAAAAGGAAAAAAGAGAGCTTATATCATAGCAATTGTCTCATCATTGGCTCACTGTCTTGAAGAAACATTAAGTATATTTTGGGGAAGTGTTCTTAGTTGAAAGCAAAATCCAATTCTTCAAGTTGTTGCCAATGTTTTCATGATATGGAGGACAACAAACAAAAAATGACAATGTATCAAATAGTTCATCCAATGATACTGTACAAGTAGTGCCTCTGAAGTTTCCTAGTTCTGGGAAAAGCATGGAAATCATGAAGTATTTGTAGTAGCAGAAGGAAAAAACTCTTATTACCAATAGGTCAACAAGAAAACGTGACGGCTACAGCTAAACAAAAAGAACTCATATATATATATATATATATATATATATATATATATATATATGTATGTATGTGCAAGTGTAGTGAAAAATGCAAAAGAACAGCTCGTATAGTATTTTCCTATTTTCACTTGATGACTGATTTGCATAACCTATGTTTGATATTTTTGTGAGAGCCAATAATGACCTCTGAGTGAGATTTACATTTTGTCTGATGGATGCAACTGATTCATGTATTAAAGGCATGACCCAGCTTGGGAGTTTGTCACTGTAAACATGGGAGATTTTCTCATACTTTGAAGGCAACCTGTCCGTCCTCAAGTAGTTCAGCAGGCATGGAAGATGATGATAGTAATGAGAAGACATATCAATGTGCCTCACGTAAGATGTGCATATTTGGTACAATTGGGTGTGGTGCGAGTAGTGTTTTACGCAAGAGGATTCACATACCAACTCATAGAATTTTGGCACTCAAGAAAATAAATATCTTTGAGAAGGAAAAGAGGCAATAATTGTTAAATGAGATACGGACATTGTGTGAGGCACCTCAAGGGAATAGGTTAGTAGAATTTCATGGTACTTTTTACACTCCTACATCTGGACATATTAGCATTTCTTTGAAGTACATGGATGGAAGCTTTTTTGCAGATATTTTGTGAAGCCAAGAAGTTCATACCTAAGCCAATTCTTTATGTTATCACACATAAACTATTGCATGGATTGAACTTTCTACATGGAGTTAGACATCTGGTCCATACAGATATAAAACCTGCTAATTTGCTCATAAATCTCACTGGGAACCAAAAAAAATTATAGATTTTGGTATCAGTGTTGGTTTGGAGAAATCTGTTGTAATGTGTGCTACATTCATAGGTATTGTGACATACATGTCACCAAAGAGAATTAACAATGATTGTTACTATTACCCAACAGACATTTGGAATCTGGGATTATCAATTTTTGAATGTAGTACAGGACAATTCCCTTATAGTGCAAGCTACAGACCCATGAATCTAATGCTACAAGTCATATATGATCGATAGTCTACCATCATAAGTATGACATCTATTAGTTTCTCTAGGACATCACAATTTCAATGGTACACAAAAACAATGCCAAGGGTGTGATGGAAATATTTTAGATTCTGCCATCAGAAATGTGATAGGTGTGCGATGAAAATTCTATTCACCCAAAGCCGTGCTGTCACAATTGTGATGACTTGCTGATATATTTAAAAAAATGTTGCTATGGACCACAAACCTATAATGTAAATGCCCACATTCAAGGTGAGCCCCATAGGTTTCAGACTCTTTTTCACTATGGATCCAACAAATGTTAAGTATATCTTCAAGACTAAAATTGATAACTATTTGAAGGTCAGTGTTATGAATTGGACTTATGGACTTATAGTCCTACTCATGAGAATTAGTGTTGATATCTAGCTAATGGTATTTTTAAAACATACGACCAAGTGTAGAGACTTCAAAACAAATCTACAATTTACACTTGGCTTTTTTCATCAACTTGGTGTTGGTCTTAGATTGGTTTTGACAATTGAATGTCAACACACTTAAGAAATTTTCTAAGTTGATGCTGAGTATAATATAGATGCCGAGTTACAATATGTGGCAAGCTAGAAATTCATCAAGTACCAAGTCATTTAGATGCTGAGAAAATAGATAGTGTAGAGCAAGTTTCAAATACAGAGTGACTGATAGATGCTAAGTAAGTATATGTGCCAAGTAAACTATAGGTGCTGAGCAAGATAGAATTTATATAGGTATTGAGCAAGATAAAATTTCTATATGTGTCAAGCATCAGTAATCAATAAGTGTCAAGTAACATAAAATCAACATAAGAGTTTGTTCCCTCACAAACTAAGATGTAAACTATTTTTAATCCAACACAAGATGAATCTCGAAGGATTAAAAGATAAGATCGAATCTTTTTGATTCCCTATGAAATCAACATGCAACCAATCAAAAAAATGGAAAGATTTGAGTGGAAAAAATGGATGAATCTTAATTATAAATTCATACCTTATCCTAAGTCATGAAACCTTTTTAAGGAGGTCAAAACCCCATAACTTAGTAATGTACGAGAGTGCATGATAGAGTATGTGAGAAGAGAATGCATGCAAGGAGAGAATACTAGCAAAGTTTGAAGGAAGTGAAAGAGGTGTAAAGACTTAAAGGGAGGACAACATTGCAATATCAGTTAACAAAATAGAGTATCAACACTATGAACATAATCATATCAAATCAAACAGGATTGAATATTGATCTAAAATCAACAATTGAAGATTGTAAGTTATCAGATCAACACATTCTACTATACTTTCTAGCCATTCTATTAGGAGAATGAAAAATCTTATGAAGATAGGTTGATTTAACAACCATTTTGTAAATCCTTTAACAGGATGACATTCCAAGTGAATGTTTTGTAAATCCTTTGGACAGAGGCACTTTTAATAGGGTGTTGAAGCCTTTAACAGGGTAGACCATTGATGATGGTCAAACTTTGTAATCTTAACAAGTTACATATTGCTATAGTGATAAATTGTGAGTGTCATCCCCACCCCAATTTTACCTTCTCATTTTAGAGGGTTTATGGGTGATCAAATATTGTGTTGTCTATTTTCATGCATGCCTTTACTTTCATATTAATTAGAAATGTTTCATGCATGGATTGATTTTAGTTAAAAGTTTTATAGCTTAAAGTTTGGTACTTCTGATTCACCCCCCCCCCCCCCTCTCAGAAGTACTCTTCCCACTTGTAAATTCCAATAATTGGTATCAGAGCCAAGTTATTACAAGGAGAAGCCTTACAAATTGAAGAAAAGATCTAGAAATGGAGATCTACAAGATTGGGAAGATTATAGCGAATCAAAGGATTGAAATATATCTCATTCTACATTCTCTAGAAGAAGCTATAGAAGAATTGAGGAAATTTCTAAAGAGAAAAAAAGAAATCACCATAGCTGAAAATGATACACAATACAAGAAGATCGACACCTCAAAAGTGTTTGCCAATGGAGGTTCTAAGGAGTTTGATGTAGCAATTGTAGACCTAATAGAAAAGAATAGAGCTCAAGCAGAAGATATCAAAATTCTAAAAATTGAACAAGAATCACAAGCCATGATGCTTTGTGAAGTGATTGAACAAAAGAAGAGAACTATTGAAGATAAAGCTATGATGAAAGATGACAAAAGAAACCTTTCCATCAAACTAGAAGAAAATTCAATTGAGCTTGCAAGAGTTTCCAACATGCAGCTAGACACTCTAAGCCAAATGATGAATGCCCATCATGAGCTGAATGTCAAGGACATTGAGATCTCCACACTAAAGATGCAAAATGAAAAACTACAAAATGACTTAAGAAGAGAAAAAGAAAATGTAGAAAGCTTCAACAAACCTAATGAAGCCATCAAGTACTTTGAACAACTACAAAAATCACTAAAATCCAACAATGACACTTCAGGACTAGGATACACCAACACTGAAAAAGGAGAGTCATCAAAGACTACAGAAGAAAGAAGTGACAAAGGTAAGAATACTAAACCCACTTGTCATTTTTGTGGTAAAAAGGGACATACCTCTAATGTATGTAGGAGAAAGAACACCAATCAGCATAAAAAACCTAAAAAATGGGACACTATCACAGGTGCAATAAGCAAGGTCATCAAGCATATGACTGTAGGACTAGAACCATCAGGACACCAAGATTTGAAGGTCATTGCTACAATTGCAAGAAGTATAGACATAGAGCCTTTGAATGCAGATCAAAGCCTATGTGGACACCAAACAAACCAACAAAGTCAAATAGTCATGTACATCACTACAATTGGGACTAGAACACTAGGCAGAGCTGTCACTACTATCAAGAGTATGGACACATTCTTGAGAACTACATAACAACACACTTTAGTTGCAACTACAATAGGTGGTTGAGTCAAACCACTTGTTTTAGCTATCTAAAGATTGGACATATTAGCAAGTATTGCCCAACAAGATCAAAGGCATCCAACTCTGAGTTCAACAAAGGAAAAGGGAAAGTTGATGTTAAACATATCAAAGGAGAAATAAATAAAACATGGAAAAGAAAAGATGGAAGCAACACATCCAATGGAGGGATCACTTCACCTAAAAGGTCAAGTGGTCACACTTCATTCAACTAAGAAATTGAAGGTGTGTGGGACTGATATTCAAATACTTTATCATACATTAGTTCCAAGAGAAGTCAATGGATAGATCAACATAAATAAAGAGGCAAAGTTAGAAAAGTTGCCTTCAGAAGCCGAGTAAAATCCTAGTATATGTTGAGTTATCTAAATTCATTCAACTAAGCAAAAGAAGGTGTGTGGGACTAATATTCAAATACTTTATCATACATTAGTTCCAAGACAAGTCAGTACTACAATGGATAGATCAAAATTTTCACATTGTTGTTGAGTAAGGAAAGTTTCCTTCAGAAGCTGAGTAAAATCCTAGTATATGCTGAGTTATCTACCAAAGTAGCTGCCGAGTAAAGGGAAACTCCAGTGTATGCTGAGTGTTAGAAAATCAATGGAAGCTGAGTGGAACAGAATTGTATAAGGAGACAAGTGGACAACTATATATGCACTAAGCATTAAATGCTATGAAATGAAGGGTATAAGGTTGAGTTTTCAATCATTATTCATCATTGTGAACATACAGAAAGAGCAAGAAGAACACATAAATCGTTTCCATGCAGAGATTGAAGCTTTTGCAAAGATTCTTGTTAAGATTCAACATTGTTTCGTCGATTTAAGGTATTTACACTAGTATCGAGCTATGTAGTTAAGCAATTTTTATGTCTTAAAACCCTAGTTTGAAGAAATGACATCTAGCTCTAGGAAACCCTAAGACAAGGAGTCGTTTGAGGTTCAATTGGTCAGTAATGAAGTTAAACAACCAAATTTTAGACCAATTCCTAAAGTTGCATACAAAAATGACCCTACCGGTGCTTTATCCATTATTCCACCTAAAGTTGTGATGGTGCAAGATGTTAGAAGGTGTTATAACTATAAATTAGGTGCAATTGGTGACATGGAGATTCAGAAAGCATATGAAAAACTTTGTGAGAATGGGATATTGAAGGAAGAGTTTTAGATTGTCAAGAGGAACGGCTTAACCTGTGCCCTAGATTTTCCCACAGTATTCAAAATTGAATGGAAAAGAATTGTGTTAAGTAGAAACCATGATGGGTGCCTATGGTTGGAAGATGAACCCATTAAACTATCTAAAAGAATTATACATAGAGTAACTAGGTACCCAACCCTAGAATGACCAAAGACCCTAAGGAGTGATTCTAAAGAAGCCATAGAGAAGAACACAGGGGTAAAGTGGAACAAGAGAGGTATGATTATTGACACTATCAAAGATCCTCTTGTAAATTTTTTTGTTAGGATCATATCTCATAAATTCTATCAGTCAAGCCAACTGAATAGTGTACCTTGTATTGTAGTTAAAGTTGGATACAAAATTGTTAAAAAGGATCATACATATGATCTAACTAAATTGCAATTACAACAGATTATGGAGAATTTGGGAGCCATAAGAAGGTCCAAGGGTGCCCAATGTAAATTTGGAGCAATTTTGATATTCATATTCTTCTATGTTTAGAATGAATTCCCCTCTTTTGGAAAAGTAAGTTGGAAAACAAACAGGTCAATAGCAGTATAGGTGAATGCATACATAGAATAGATGGGGGAAAATTTTGAAACTATAATGATCAACTTTTTCGAAGACTTTAAGAAGTCAATGAAACAAAGACTAAGGATACCTATCTCTCTTGTTGAACAATATATTAATGACATTTGTTTCTTAGTTGACATTTATTTCACATATATCCAAGTAGCAGTACCAAGGGTGAGATGGCTAAGGCCACTTGGATATGAAATCAATATTGATGAGGCATCAAAAGCAATCACAACATTGATAGCAAAATATATTGATAAAAGTGCAAAACCTTTTGGTACTTTTGATATTGTGAAGTCCAAAGTTGAAATGGAATTGAAAACTGCTTCAACCCTGAAGAAAAAGGATAGATTGGTGAAAAAGCTTAAGGCTAGATTTGGTGAAGGCACAACAAAAGGTGAGGAGGATGATGAAGAGGAAGATGAGGATGGAGAAGTGCATGATCAAGGGGCACTGGCATTGACCCAAGGCATGGGAGAAGATGCAGAAGAGGTAGAAGGTGTTGAGGAGGAAGCGGAAACCAACGAAGCACATACCAAGCTAGAGGGAAAGAAAAAAAAAAGCCTCCACCAAACTAGCTACCAAGCCCAAGAAAGTTGCTAAGCCTAGCCCAACAAAGCCTACCGCAAGGGCTAGTACAAGAGCCACAACAAAGAAGACTAAGGAGTAGAAAAAGAAGAAGGCTATTGAACAAGAAGGACCAGCCAAGAAGAAGCTGAGAAGAAAGTAGGTTGTACCCCCTAAATTAGATGAATAAAGAAAAAAATCTGTTGATAATAGCGAATTTAGAGTGATAAGTCACACCACTAAGTATCATTTAGAAAACATATGTGATAACATTAGGGATAATGCAGACTTGTCAGGTTTAAAAAGTATTGATTTTAATAAGTTGAATAGAGAGGAACAAAAAATGGTTGAAGAGTTAGTCTACACCATGATGGAAAAGTTCAAAAAAACTCCACTTGAACTTGATAATTCAATGCCTAAGGAGTTATATTCAATTGTAGAAAATAAATGGCACTATTGCCTCAATATGGAAAAAAAAAAAAGAGAGTCAACATTGGCTTGAGTAATGCCTAAACTTACTAAAGGGAAAATTAGCAAGGCAAATAAGAAGCATGGGAGAAAATTTGCACCCAAGTATAGAGCTTTTAGTATTCTTCAAAATAAGATTGAGGATGTTGTGAAAAAGTCTAGTCAAATGTGGAAGTTAATCTATGGCCTCACAACTGTGAAAGAAGGAGAAGCAGATCCCTTTGAGGGAAGAAACAATGAAGAAGAAGAGGACAATGATAAGGAGGAATAAGGTGGAAAAAAAAGGAAGATGAAAAAGTGGAAAAGGAGACACAAAAGATGATATGGCAATTGTTGAATAACAACAAACAGTGAGTGTACAAGACACACAATTTCCACCACCAAATCCTCCACATGTAACTCCCATACCTATAGACATAGTAACTATACAATATGTTCCTGACAACTCTAGTCTGAATATCAATCCATTGACTATAGAAGATCTCAAAAAGATCCTTCACTAGACTACACTATAAGCACAACTGTGTACAAATCTAGTCTTGTTGACTGTGGAAGAACTACAAAATGTTGTAGCTGACTTCACAAGGGATAAGGTGAATCCACATGAACCACCTTCTCATATCCTAATAGCTACAAGTGAACAACCCAAAGAGCAAGCTACATAAGATACATTAGCTAAGGTTGACTCCATAGGACTGATCACTACAACTGCTGATGAGCTAGTAAAGGATCAAATAGGATAGATGGATAACTTTGTCTCTACAACATAAGAATAAGGTGCATCCCCATAGATCACAATAATTGACAAGGAAAGATCTGAAGATGATGCAAGAGCATCCAGAGGTATAAGGATAATACTGTGTCAACCAAAAAAAATGTACTTATACTTAGTTTCTATTTCATGTGTTTTCATTTTTGGATACTCATTTGGATCAAATAAAGGTTCCAACTCTCACAGTTCCACTACCAGTGTTCTAGGATAGAGTATTTGAACACGTTGGGATACATGTAAATGCTAGAAAAATAGGAGTATGTAATTGAGCCATCATTTTGGTGAACTAGAAGGTTTAAATTGGCCAGATGATTGTCATTGTAACTTAGAGCATTCCAGAAAAAGAATCAGGTCAAAACGCCTCAGGTTTGAAAGTTATCACAATTTTTCAATTTTTGGAGACATCCTAAGAATACTTCAAAGTCAAGTTAGGGGCATTAAACAACCTTAAAAAGGGCCAAAAAATGGGAGATGAGTGAAGGTGGTCCATAGGGCTATAGAGCACTTCGAGAGCTTTCCAAAAATGTAAATGGTACGTCAATCGAAGCTACGGTTCAAAAGTTATGCCTCCTGGAAGTTTAGTTACCATTTCTGGATTCTTCTAGATTCGCGTTGACTTCTAAAGCAGCTTTTGGAGCCTTCTATTTGGTCAATGGATGCCAACTAGCACTTTCTAGAATGTACTCCTAATCCTTAACCCTTAAAGGTCTATTTCAGAACATTTCTGGCATTGTAAAAGGCAGTTCGGAGTGGAGTTTGAGAAGAGGTACTAAAAGGAGAAATTATCTCTAGACTTATACTATTGTAAGTCCTTAAGGCATTTTTTGAAATCTATTTTCTCTGTACTGAATGTACTAGCATATTTTCATAGTTAATAAAATTTTTTCTTTCCTGTTGTGTCCATTCTGTGCTTGGGTTGTGTCCCATCAAGTGGTATCAGAGCTAATTTTTCTGAGTGTGTAGACAGAGAGCTGACTGTGAGGCAGTTTGCACCAAGACTGTGTGGTTGTGGGTTTGAGTTAAAAAGATGCCTCCATGAAGAGAACATGGTGGCCAGAGCTATTAACCCTAAGGAGGTTAGAGACCTCCAAAGGTAGGTTCAATTGAGCGTTGCAGGAGGAGCTCCGTAGAGGAACAAATGTTGCTGCAAGCGATGAAAGTGAGGACGATAATGAAGAAGAATAAATTGGACTAGAAGGGGAATTTGACAGGGAAGTTCTGAATTAGGCAGAGGAAAGGCTTTTTAGGGCCATTACTAAGTTTGGGAAAAGACCCACAATTGATGTGGGTGTATTTTTAGGAAACCTGAAACCAGATGAGTTGATCGACTGGATCAATGAACTGGAAGAGTACTTTGAGTATGAGGATATGAGAGATCCAAATAGGGTTAAGTTTGCAAAGGCCAAACTGAAAGGCCATGCCAAAATATGGTGGCAAGAGGTTCAATTGGAAAGAAATAGAAGAGGAAAGCAGAAGATCACAAGGTGCGATCATATGGTGGACAAATTGAAGAAGCAATTCATTCATGTTGATTATGAGCTTGATTTGTTTAAGAAGATGCATGGGTTAAAGCAAGCAGAAAAATTAGTCCAAGAATATACAGAGGAGTTTTACTGACTTTTGATTAGAGCAGGGCATGCAGAAGCAAATAAGGAGAAGGTTGCTCGTTATATCAGTGGGTTGCGACCTAGCATCCAGGAGGAATTAAGTCTAGTAAGAATGACTAGTGTTGAAAAGGCATACCAGTTTGCCCTACGAGTTGAAGAGAAGCTAAATAAGATGTTTGAAGGGAGACAAAGAGGGCGTGGTCAAGGAGGTCATTTGGAGGCCAAAATGAAACCCAAAAGAAAAATGAAGATGTGGGTACTAGCAGGAACCAGAGGAATGAGGGTTTCAACCGCTCTTGTGATCAAGACTTTGGAAATCAGAGAGGAAGAGGTAGAGGACATGGACAAGGAAGAGGAGGCTTCCATGGTACCTATTTCCATTGCAATGAAGAAGGTCATCATGCCTTTGAATGCCCTCAATGACAAAGAAGGACAGATAGGAGAGCTGAGGGTCAAGCTAGGGTTGCTCATGTGGATGAGGATGAACAATCATCACATTTAGAAGATGCAAAAAGAGGAGAGACTTTGGTAAATGAAAGGGTCCTACTAAGTAGTGAGATTGAACCCAGACAAAGGAGGAGTTTATTCCGTACTAGGTGTAAGTGTGAGGATAAATGTTGTGATGCGATCATTGATGGTGGTAGCACTGATAACTTGGTATCAGAGGAGATGGTCTCTAAGCTAAAGCTTAAGAGGGAGAAACTCCCCCAGCCCTATCAGATTGCTTGGGTGAAGGATGATCATAAGGTCCTGGTAAGTGAACAATGTTTAGTGAAATTCAAAATTGGGAGTTACCATGATGAAGTTCTCTGTGATGTTATTCCAATGGATGTTTGCCATCTATTGTTGGGTAGACTGTGGCAGTTTGATAGGCATGCAGTACATGATGGTCATGCAAACACATACTCTCTAACAAAGGATGGAGTTTGCCACAAACTGAAGCCCATGAAAAAAGAAGGTGAAAAGGTATGTAGTAGTGCTAGGATTTATCTTGTTGATGGAAGGAAGTTTTTGGATGGCATGAAACATCAACGTATGTGCTATGCTTTGATCCCTAGGAAAGATAAAGAAGGTAGTAGTGAAATACCACTTGAAGTTTTAGATTTACTAGGTGAGTTTAGAGATATCATCTTGGATAATGTTCCAGAAGGATTACCACCAGTAAGGCAAATCAGTCATTAGATAGATTTAATCCCAGGAGCTAGTTTGCCTAATAAGGTTGCTCATAGGATGACTCCTACTGAAACTGAGGAACTAAATAGACAGGTTCAAGAACTATTGAGGAAGGGCTTGATTCGACAGAGCTTGAGTCCATGTGCAATACTTGCAGTACTGGCACCAAAGAAGGATGGAGAGTGGAGGATGTGTATAGACTCTTGAGCTATAAATAGGATAACCATCAAATATTGGTTTCCTTTGCCAAGAATGGATGATCTTATGGACTGTTTGAGTGGAGCTCAATACTTCACAAATATAGATCTCAAGAGTGGCTATCATCAGATAAGGATACGAGAAGGAGATGAGTGGAAAATAGCCTTCAAGACCAAGGCGGGTCTTTATGAGTGGTTAGTCATGCCCTTTGGATTGACAAACACCCCAAGCACCTTCATGCGGCTTATGAATGAGGTACTTAAGAAGTTCTTGAGAAAATTTGTTATTGTTTATTTGGATGATATTTTAATTTTCAGCAAGACTTTGGAAGAACATTTATTGCATATTCATAGTGTCCTTGAAAGGTTAAGGGAAGAGAAACTATTAATTAATCTAAAGAAGTGTATCTTTGCAAAAAGGGAGTTAGTCTACTTGGGGTTTGTTATATCACCTGAAGGTCTTAAAATGGATTTAGAGAAGGTAAAAGCCATCTTGGAATGGCCTACTCCAAGGTCTACTACTGAGGTAAGATCATTTCATGGTTTAGTTAGTTTTTACAGGAAGTTCATTAAGAATTTCAATGGCATATGTGCACCCCTGACTGACACAATAAGAGGGGATAGAAAAGAGTTCAAATGGATTGCAACAGCTGTTCTTTGAGAATGGAGGACATAAGTATGGATTTTGTTCTTGGATTGCTGAGGACACAAAGAGGTAATGACTCAATATTTGTGGTGGTTGATAGGTTCTCCAAAATGGCACATTTCATTCCATGCCACAAAACTCATGATGTTGTCCATATTGCAGACTTGTTTTTCAGAGAGGTGGTAAGGCTACATGGCCTCCCAAGGAGTATAGTTTCTGACAGAGACACTAAATTTGTGGGGTATTTTGGAGAACATTGTGAAAAAAGTTGAGAACAAACTTGAAATTCAGTTCCACACATTACCCAGAGACTGACGGCCAAACAGAAGTGGTAAACAGAAGTTTGGGCAATTTGCTGAGATGTTTAGTTGGGGATAAGCTTAGGGGATGGGATTTGATTCTACCACAAGTAGAGTTTTCTTACAATAACTCTGTAAATAGGAGTACTAGAAAATCACCATTCCAAACTATATATGGAAGTAGCCCAAGAACTGTACCAGAATTGAGGAAGATAAAACAAGGAGAGAGGACAAGTGCTGAAGCTGAAGAATTTGCTGAACATATCAAGCGTCTACATGAGGAGGTCCAGACACACATTGTCAGGATGAATCAAGAGTATAAAGCTAGGGCTGATCAAAGGAGAAGACATAAGGAATTCCAAGTAGGGGATCTAGTCATGGTACACTTAAGAAAAGAAAGATTTCCAGCTAGTACTTACAACAAGCTAAAAATGAAGAAATTTGGCCCCTACAAAATTTTGAAAAAACATGATTCAGAAAATGCATATGAGGTGGAGTTGCCAGATGGTATTCACATTTCTCCTATTTTCAACATTGCAGACTTAACAGAGTATCATGATGATGGTGCAGATGAGGAGCTGATGTTAGAGCCATGTCCAATTATTGCTTCTAAGAAGAAGGAGATAGAAGACATTCTAGATCATTGTGTGGATAGGAGTACCAAAAATAGGCAGTATGAAGAGTATTTGGTCAAGTGGAAAGGATGGTCGATAGAGGACTCAACTTGGATTTCAACAGCTAAGGTTTCCCATTTGGGATTTCCTCTACCATTCATAAAGTGACAAGGTCACTTTTCAATCTACCCTAGGTGTCTGATGTAGGAGCATCCAAAGGTATAAGAGAAATCCTGTGTCAACCAAAACAAATGTACTTAGACTTAGTTTCTATTTCATGTGTTTTCATTTCTGGATACCTATTTGGGTCAAATAAAGGTTCCAACTCTCACAGTTCCACTATCAGTGTTCTAGGATAGAATATTTGAACACCTTGGGATACATGTAAATGCTAAAAAAATAGGAGTATGTTATTGAGCCATCATTTTGGTGAACTAGAAGGTGTAAATTGGCTAGATGTTTGTCATTGTAATTTAGAGCATTCCAAAAAAAAAATTGGGTCAAAAGGCCCCACGGTTTGAAAGTTATCACGGTTTTTTGATTTTTGGACACATCTTAAGAATACTTTGAAGTCAAGTTAGGGGCATTAAATGACCTCAAAAAGGCCAAAAAATGGGGTATGAGCGAAGCTGGTCCATAGGGCTATAGAGCGGTTTGAAAGCTTTTCGAAAATGTAAACGGTTCATCAATCGAAGCTACGGTTCAAAAGTTATGCCTCCCAAAAGTTCGGTTATCATTTTTGGATTCTTCTAGATTTACGTCAACTTCTAACGCAGCTTCTGGAGCCTTCTATTTGGTCGATGGTTGCCAACTAGCACTTTCTAGAATGTACTCCTAATCTTTAACCCTCCGAGGTCTATTTAAGAACATTTCTGGCATTGTAAAAGGCAGTTTAGAGTGGAGTTTGAGAGGAGGTACTAAAAAGAGAAATTATCTCCAAACTTATACTATTGTAAGCCCTTAAGGCATGTTTCAAAGTCTATTTTCTCTGTACTGAATGTACTAGCATATTTTTACAGTTAATAAAATTTCCCCTTTCCTGTTGTGTCCATTCTATGCTTGGGTTGTGTCCCCATCAGAAGAGGACAATGAAAGTCCTAAGGAGAAGGAACAAGAGGCAATACAAACATTGATTAAATTTGCCTACAATAAGGACACCAATTGGAACATCTCAAAATTTGAGCACTAAAGCAATACCACTTCAAATTTCAGCACCAGGCTCAAGCTCTACAAAGGTTGCATGGATACTTCACTATGGAGATCTTGCACTAGAGAGGACATAGTCATTCCCAAGTATTACTATGAAAATATGAACAGAAAAAGAAATAGGAGATACTTACTTACAAATGAGTATAAATAAAGGCAAGTGTTAATTGAGATTAAAGACATCTTTCTAGATGCATTTATCTTACAAACACCTAATGAAACTAAGCCCATTATGGAGCAACTATCCAATATAGTGGACCGAGTGCAGAATGAGGACCTTGATACTAATGCAAAACTATTAGAATGGTTTCAAAAGAAGTTTCAAACAAAGGTGAATGAAAGAATATCAAGTGAAATAACACTTTCACAAGTTGAGCTAGCCAAGAAGATTGAAAAGGTAAAGGTAGTAGTTGAGAATATATTCTCATTGTACTCAAAATTATTTGACCCATCAATTTTCACACAAGAAACCAACCAGTGAATAATGAGCTTGGAGAATAATCTAAAGATATCAAGCATGCAACACCTAAGGATCCAACTCAGAGTGAGAAGCATTTTCAAACTACGTTTCACACTCATAAGGAACTAGCTATGCTAACAATAGATGAGGCAAATACCAAGGCCAAGTTAATACAAATTCAATGTTCATAACCTCACACATGGAAATTTTGTAGAAAGAACTGGCCTATGCTGAAAATGTGTTAAAGAAAGACCCCAATCTTTCTACACTGGAAGGCCTAGTTCACCTTGCAACAAAGATATCCATCTAGCTTAAATCATTAGAAATTGCATTAGATTACTAGGATACTGCTCTCAAGATAGTAATGGAGGCAAATAAATCCTTTTTGGCTAAATATTTATTTAATGTATAGATCCCTTTGACATAAGTATCAAAAAAGGGGGGAGATAAAATTTTGGGAAGATAAATTTTGGGGGAGAGAAGTAGAAAAGCCAAAAGGAAACAATAATTGCAAGGGAATATGTGTGAAAGGGGGAGTCAGAATAGAGTAGATAGAGAAAGAATGACAAGGTAGAGATAAATTTAGAGTATTAGAATCAGCATGAGACAAATTAAGCATGAGAAGTTGTAGATACAACAAAGATACATCAACTTAGGGGGAGTTACAAATTTTGAGGTATAAACTCCATAAAAATTTTGAAATTTTTTTGAAGTTTTGTATATAAGCCAAACATAATGTATATTATACTCAAAGAAAGATTCATCATGTATGGTTCTTTTCTTGCTTGGACCACTTGTAGTCTACTTCACTCTCTTCTTAGGAGGATTTTTGGTCTTTTCAGGCCTTATAGACTTCCTTGTAGCTGTTGCTTCTTTTGTCTTCACTAGGTTCCTTAGAGGTTGCTACTGCAGAACTGTTGCATAAGGCACAATAGGTGTCTGTGCACTTGTTTGAGCAACTATGACCTCTTCAATAGGTCTTGTCACTACAATGGGTGTAGGGGTAAATATCTCAAATTGACAACTAGCCTTCATTTCCATGACTATCCCTTTCACCTCATCAAATTCTTTTCTAGTCATCTTAGATTCTTTCAAAATAGAATCAATCACTTTTTCCACCTTTTTCTTGGAATCCTTCATTATTTGACTAGTTTTGACTTCTCTCATTTTCTCAGAATATGTCCCCCATCTAGGACATTTAGAATTGTTAGGAATAAAGTGTCTCAACCTTGGATAATTCTTATTCTTATTATTTTTTTTGTAAATGTATTTCTTGCAAATAATTTTGATGTGTCGGCATCTTGAATTGTGTACAAGAAGATCATCGCTAAAATAGTTATGATGGATTCCTATGACACGTAAGAGCTATGTTAGGAAGATTCAATGACAGGTGAAGACATGTGGCAATTGATAAATTTGAGTACATTTTCTTGGGGTTCCTATTTTCTCAGAGAAATGTAAAACCCTGATACAGCTACCTTTGGGAGTAACCCTAAAAGTGAAGCACATGTTATAAGCATTTTAGAGTTGTGAAGAGTGATGTGAGAATGTGTATTGTTGCTACTATGAGTTGCTACTAGAGTCTTCTATTATTGTTGTTGAACTTGCATTGCAAGTGTATTGTAACCTTGTATTGAAGATAATACATTGTGTAGGTTCTAGACGGGTGGGGTTGTTTTACCGATAAGTTTTTCCCCATCGAAAAATCTTTGTGTTATGTGTTTCTTTCTCTATCTATTTTCTTTATGCTTGGTTTTGCTGAAATATTGTTGTTTACATGATATTGAATCTGTAAGTGTAAAAGATTTTAATAGGATTTGCACCATACTTCTCTTACAAGAATATCATGTTGTGGCATTTCTCCATTTTTTCTATTTTTCTATTTTTTATTATTTTCCTTCCATTTTCTTTTGGTGTAGGAAGTTGTTTTCGCACCTGAGTTTCCTTACAAGAATCAACTTCAGAATGAAGGATTATCTGTACATACCCTTCAATCAATTCCTCACTCATATCATATCCCATAGGTTCAATATCCTATAACATTACTTCATTTTAGCTTGGAAAGACTTTATTATTCTATCAATATCATTGTCTTTGACAATTTTAGGTCTTGACCTATATGCGCAAGTAATTAACTGCATTGTGCACTCATTTTCATTCCAATTTGTGATTCTAGGGAATTTCTTAGTAGCATAGAAAAATATATGAGTCAATAGGGATTCAAACCTAAAGATTGCACTTCTTGATTTTTTGATTCTACATATGTTATCCAACAACTGTGTTTAGATAATATCACACATATTAACCTCTTCACCTCTTACTCCTAAGTAAGCTGCATAGGTCATTATCAATACATATGATAGAATCTTCCAACCATAGAAAATCATCATGTACTCTTCTTAGGATTATCCTTGTCCATTCATTATTGTCAAAATCCATGTAGAACATATGCTTAACTAGGTTAAGTCATTCTAAGTATCTATGTTTAGGTTACAATGACAAGTCATTGCTGCACATTTTCTCCAATTCCTTATGAATCTCTGAATCACCTATGCTTTCAATCTTGCAATGAATATATCCTCTTGTATCCTCAATGTGAAGAACATTTTCTAGAACTTGCAGAAATGCTCCAATAGAGTCATCTAGCAAAGAAACAAATGGGTGTCTCTTGAAATTGTACCTAGGTCTATTTCTTACATTAAAGACTTCTTTTGTTTCCATACTCAAAAGATTATGCTCAACAATTCATAAAATACCTCAATTTCATGTATCAAGGTTTCCAGCAACTTCACATAATTGTAGGCCTCTTTAATTCTTCAAATCTTGCTTCAATCTCACACTTAGACTTTGCATGAATAAATGATGTATGCAAAACAATTTGCATCCTTTAAATCTTTCACAATCTATACTTCACATTAAATGCATGTCTGCCACTAGTTCAATGTATTGTCTCTATGCAAGAGAGAGGTTATTCTTCTTACATATCCTTATCCTAATCTTATAAGGCAATACACACTTCATTGTAGACTTCTCTCAATGTCTACTATATACTGTCAACTACGCAACCATTGATACTTATTCTGACATTAGTTATCAATAACTAGTACTCTGTTTCACTAAGAATGCTTAATTTTCATAAGAGGAGTCACAAACAATAAGTGACTTCATTGACTTGTTAGGTATATCTTCTATAACTTTATGAGAGCTTCTTGGTTCCTTTGCCTTCATAAAAAAATCTTTTAATTCATTTGTTTGTTCCTTCATATCATTTCTTCTATTGCTCCTTTTGTAATTCTAATTCATGTTTAGGTCTCTTCTATCCATTCTACAAAACTTCACTGTGTATCCAAAATTATTGCACAATTTACATACAGGTGCATTTCTTTTCTGTTCATTTAGTTAGTCATTAGGTGCTCTATAATTCCTTGCAATATGTTTGCATCTATAGCAAACAATTTGCCTTCTTTCTCCACTTTCATTGATGTGAGATATTCTTTTGTTTCCTACATGGTTAGTGTTCCTCTATATCCTACTATTTGCATTATTATTATCAAATTTAGGTTTCTTACAATCTACTACATAATGACCATATCCATGACAATTATGACAATAAAACTTTGAAATAGGTTTGAAGGACTTACCTTTGCAATTGACTTCAGTGTCTTCAATTTCATCACACCAGGCATAAGATTCCTTTCTTTGGTTGTCCATATCATGATTAGATTCTTGATCTTTCTCAGAATGAGTGACATTCTCTTTGTTCTGAGATGTATCATCTATCTTTCTTAGATCTTTATTGACTTCAAGAGTATTAGATTCTTTTATCTCAATAGATTTCTTGGCAGATTGTCCAAAAAAGAATCTAAGTCCATTCTTTTCATAACTAGGTCTTTGTGCACATATTTGTTCTTCAATCTTATTACTACTAGTATATAATTTCTCAAGTTGCTATTTGGTTTGTACCAACTCACCTTTCACAATGTTGTTTTATTTTTGTAATTTTGCATACTCTATCTTAATATATTTTAATTCAAATGTTATCTGGCTTAACTAGGATCTCAAATC
This sequence comes from Cupressus sempervirens, assembly GCA_028749045.1. Lineage (NCBI taxonomy): Eukaryota > Viridiplantae > Streptophyta > Pinopsida > Cupressales > Cupressaceae > Cupressus > Cupressus sempervirens. Next base: position 522,922,753 of record CM053792.1, read on the forward strand.
TACATTTTTAGCTTTAATTTCAGAGTCATTTTGATGAAGGACGGCTCTGATAACACTAATGAAGGGCCACACCACCCGTACCAACTCACAACCAAAAAAATGCAACAAGATGGAGACAAAGAGATGACAAAAATGCTTCATAAAGAATCATCCATTAATACTTGAAATTCATTAGAAGAGATTACATTTGAAGAGCTTACAACTCAAGAACTTCTATTTCTCGAAATTCCTTACAAGAGATTACATACAAAGAGCTTCTATTTTTTGAACTTGATTACAAATGATAATAAGCCTTGCTTAAATAGGCACTTATAACCCAAGACATTACAAACACAACCAATGTGGGATAAAAGGTAAATACAACTATCTTTAAATAAATATTAAATTCCCACCCAAATACAGTTAACTAAGCACCCAACAAATATTAAATACATGATTTAAAGGTCTTTCCACAAACTTCTAAAATGCCACCTACACACCTCGATTAATGGAATGACAACTATTATTATTATTTTCTATTTATGCCACCCATGCACCTTGAAAATAGAAATTCCTCTTTTCTCCATTTTTTCTATTTTTCTATTTTTTATTATTTTCCTTCCATTTTCGTCACTTTCTCTCTCCTCCACAATTTTTTTTTCTCCTCTTTTTTTTTTCTAATAATTTAATTTTCCCATGCAAGATGCTTCTGCATCAGACTCCCCCGGTAGATAGAAAAGTGTGTCCCACACTTTGATGCCAAAAGAAAGATCTACCAACATCTTCATCTTCAGCAAAGGCTTCCACCTCAATAGGGAAAACAAAACCACCATGCAAATCCTCCACACCAGCATCTCAACCATCCAATCAACATGCTCATTCCCAGGAACAAACTGAACATAATGCTTGAATAGAAAACTCTCATCCACATCAGCAACTAGTGAATTCACACCCATAGCAACAAACCCCACATCAACAACCACATGTAGATCTCCATCAACACATGCCAAACTCTCTACACTAGCAACCTCTTTGCTCACAACAAGATGCTCTGCAATACATAACTCACCTCCAACAACTGGATCATCCACGATCAAGTGCTCTGCAACAAACAGGTCACCACCAACATTAACTAGATCATCCACAACCAAATGCTCTGCAGTCTCCATGTTAGACTCAACCAACTGATCATGAAAACCAACCTCTGTCCCAACATCAACAATGTTAGGAATATCTTCAACAACAACCTCTAGTTGCTCTACAGGTTCTGCATCAGGCTCCACAAACTGATCAGCAAAACCAAACTCTTCCACCTTGACCTTCTTAGCTTGATCAGCCAATCTAGCATCCAATCGAGAAATCATCTTAGAAAAATTCCTCTCTACTATATCATGGATTTTCGCAATCATCTTAGGGTCCAATCCTCTTGGAGCCATCTCCCAAGATCTTCGTAAACCCTCTGCAACAAATCCTTCCTATGCTCCTTGTGACAACCTTAAATTGTTTGCAATTCAGATCGCAACCTACCACCTCGCACGAACAATCAAGAACCACATCACAAGTCTAGGACAACTAATTTGCAATCCACCAGCTCTCCATAATCATGCCTCAACAAGTTTAGTCTTTCATCTCTGCATCAATCGATCAATCTTCATGTCCTCCTAAGGTCCTAGTGCAAACTGCCTCAGCCTTGGTGATTTGTTTACACGCTCAAGAACCTCCACTCTGATAAACTTCACCCAACCAAGGTCCTGGTACAAACTGCCTCACACTTTGGCAATTTGCTTGTACACTTAGGAACTCCTGCTCTGATAAACTTTACCCAACCAAGGTCCTGGTACAAACTGCCTCACACTTCGGCGATATGCTTGTACACTTAGGAACTCCTACTCTGATAAACTTCACCCAACCAAGGTCCTGGTACAAACTGCCTCACTCTTCGGTGATCTGCTTGTACTCTCAAGAACTCCTGCTCTGATACCACTTGTGAAGGTATGCTCTGATACCACTGACGAAGGTACGCTCTGATACCACTGATGAAGGACGGCTCTGATACCACTAATGAAGGGCCACACCACCCGTACCAACTCACAACCAAAAAAATGCAACAAGATGGAGACAAAGAGATGACAAAAATGCTTCATAAAGCATCATCCATTAATACTTGAAATTCATTAGAAGAGATTACATTTGAAGAGCTTACAACTCAAGAACTTCTATTTCTCGAACTTCCTTACAAGAGATTACATACAAAGAGCTTCTATTTTTTGAACTTGATTACAAATGATAATAAGCCTTACTGAAATAGGCACTTCTAACCCAAGACATTACAAACACAATCAATGTGGGATAAAAGGTAAATACAACTACCTTTAAATGAATATTAAATTCCTACCCAAATACAACTAAGCACCCAAAAAATATTAAATACATGATTTAAAGATCTTTCCACAAACTTCTAAAATGCCACCTACACACCTCGATTAATGGAATGACAACTATTTTTATTATTTTCTATTTATGCCACCCATGCGCCTTGAAAATAGAAATTCCTCTTTTCTCCATTTTTTCTATTTTTCTATTTTTTATTATTTTCCTTCCATTTTCGTCACTTTCTCTCTCCTCCACAATATTTTTTTTTTTTCTCCTCTTTTTTTTTTTTCCTAATAATTTAATTTTCCCATGCAAGATGCTCTTGCATCACATTCTTTCATCCATTTTTCTTAAGGCTCAACTTAAGTTCAACTATCTTTAACTCATATTTTAGGATCTCATTTTCTTTCTTTAGATCTTCAATGTCATCATTACTAGTCTGATTATTAGGTCCTTTTAGCTTTAGGTGATCATCTATTTTGTCCTTTAATTCATCAATGTAGGCTTTTGCATCCTTGTATCTATCTTTAACATCATCTCTTTCATCAATAAGGAGATCAATCTATTCAAGTGCTTCTTCAAGGTTCTTCTTCAATTGTTCCATATCCATAGGGATCTTATTCAAGCTATTAAGCCTTTTCTAAATAGCTAGATTCTGATACCATTTGTTAGAAATAGATAATACTAAGAGGGGGGGTGAATCAATATTCTCAATATTTTTGCCCACAACTAGATATTACTAATTACTTTACCACATGCATAAGGAAGTAAACCAATAATTTTGAATAGTATAAACAACCATACACAAAGAGAGATCATAACACCATATTTTGTTAACTTGGGAAACCCTGGCCAAGGGAAAACCCTGGTAGGAAAGAAACCCACTAGATGATTCACTATATAAAGAATTTGGTTAAGGATATTAACCCTATTAGGAGTTTATGAATAATGCATAGTGTCTCAAGTCCATATTAGGAGACTATGCCTTGTTAGAAGCCTCAACTCTATTAGGAGTTGGTGGATCATATATAAATGTGTGCCCTAACATGCAACTATACACTAAGATCTTCAAGAAAATAAGTATACATATAATATTGAGATACTTATTGTGCTTCGCAAATCTTTTGACTGCCAATTCTTTATACAAGAGCGACTGGGCACATATCAATCTACATCATATATAACAATGCTTTCATCATATATCATAACATCACATTCACTTGTTACTATCATTTCACAAGATCATATCAACTTCACAATCACTAATTATATCTTTCTCACACTTCCCTTGTTTTTCATACTAACTTTTCAAATGAAGTTTTTTACTTATACCAAACATACTAGTAAATTCTTCCTTGGTAAGCTCACATAACATCCTTAGAGTCAGCTCATTAAGAAATGGCAATTCAAAATAATAAATCAAGTCGTTTAACACATTTTGCTTATATGCTCTGTTCTGCTCTGTGTCATCACTACATTAAAAATTCTTTCATAACTTTGACTTGGTTGATCATATGAACATGCGCACTAGTATACATCATTAGTATGATGTCATGCATCTTTGATTAACTACACGAGAGAGTGAATATTCAAAAGAAATATTTTTCTATCATCAAATCTATCATGTTGTTATGATGTTTTTTGATACTTAGACAATTTTCCTTCACCAATGAACATGACTAATCTGCAAAACAAATATGTTTCCATAAATGAAAACCATGTTACTTACCTTATTTGATTGATTGGATATATTTCCAACAATCTCCCCCTTTGATATTGATGGCAACATTTTGGAAAAATTGGCTAAGTCCCAAACATGTTGTCATACCAAACAAAACAAATAACCATTACATAGTTAAAAACATTGTATTCATGTTTTAAGAGGATTACTTTCCTTATAACTCCAATTACAACTTATTGCTCCCGCTTACAAATTACAATAAAAGCTTACTAATATATATATATATATATATATATATATATATATATATATATATCCTTTTACAATTAGTTACAATTTTCCATATATCTACCCCTTTGACATCAATGACAAAGGTGTCACAAAAGGAAAAGGTATGTCAAAATCTAGTAGCTGCATCAAAACATGGAAAAGAAATCACTAAAGTAGGTCTACAACTACACAAGGTGTTTCTTCCAACTATCTTTCAATGCATCAGATACACTAGTTAGTGCACGTAAGGCATATGTGGCTAACTCTATTGTGTTCAGATCTGTTGCCACAAATTTGTCATATGATTTTACTGCCAAACATTACTCCAACTGATTTTCTAGAAATGTTACCTATCTATAAGTGATCTTTCAAAAGAGTAAATCTTTTTAGAGCTTTCTCCTTTTCTGCTTGTAAATCCCTAATTCTCTCATGAATAGCTTGCATTGCATCCTCAATGTCTACTAACTTCTGATTGTCTCAAAAATGTGTAGAAATTAGAGAATTTTGAGATTGTATGACACACTCACTAAAAATAATAAGTTTCCATAAATAGTAACTATGTATAGAAATGGCCTTATTAAAAAATGAAAAAAACATAAATATTTTTGGGTGATGCAAGATTGCCCTTACACCCAGGATGCTCTTGCATCAATCTTCCATCATTCTAGCATCTTGAAATAAACATATCCAATTATGCAATCCAACCTACCTAGCATGTTTATCTCCTTAATATGTAGATTCCAAAGATGTCCAAATATCATGAGCTAATCTTAAATATTTTACCTAACCAAATTCATTTTTAGGAAGAGTTTCTAAGAGTGATTCTCTAGCAAGCATATTATGCATGAATTTGTCTCTCTAAGGTTCATCAAAAGTTTCAAGCTTATCCTCTTTAATCACATCATTTTTACTTTTAGTAATCAACCAATATCCCATACCCATACATAGAAAATATGTCTTCATCCATTAAAATTCAGACTTTATTTTCTAAAATGATTTTTCATGGATCTCCTTAAGATAATTTTTCCTTCAAGGACCTAATGCTTCGATGCCAATTAATAGAAAGTAAAGTCCACCAAGATAACTAAAGGTTGAAACATGTAATAAATTAGTGCAACAACTATAAAAAATATAACCATACACAATAATACAACCTTTGTTAACTAAGTAAACCCTTGATTAGAGGGATAATCCCCATGGGAACGATACCCAAAAGATGATGTTCCTCGTGAAAGGATGGACCGTATTAGAAGTCAATAAAATACATTCAATACATATCAGTCCCTATTATGAGACTTAGAATTCTTGTTAGGAGATTCCAACCCTATTAGGAGTTGTGTCAACCTTGTTAAGAGTTAATAGGGAGATAGAAGGCCCCACTATCCAAACAACTTTAATATTATCCTCACTAGCTAATACAAGTGTACATCAACAACTCAACAACTTCTTTGCCAAATTCAGTCGCTTTGTATGTTCATCATGCCTCAACTATACCAAACTTTTCTATGATCTAAAAAATATTTTCATGTAAGCGTGCACATCACACAATTTTATCTCACTGATCAAAACCACACTTTACATTAAGGAAAACATATTTACTTTATACCAAGTCCTAATAAAAGTTACTGAGTTATCCTTGGGGCTTTCTCAATTTACAATAATAATATAGGACCATCTTAAGATAGTTAATTATAATATTATAACTTTTCACAATTACACACAAACTATTGGCTCTTAGTCTTCATAACTCTTCACACATGCAACATCAGACTTTGTTCACCTAACCAAGCCATCTTTACCATTTATTTAACCTTTGTCTTAGTGCACTCAACTAAATTCCATCTTTGGTAGAAGATATAATGCAAACATGAATACCAAGTTTCTAGAAACACTATATGAAAGCCACCTTCACCAATTCTTCAATAACTTGATCCAATCTTCATATTTCCACATGTACACCTAGTTGTAACATCTAGATACTATATAGAACATATCATTAAGTATGCACAAGCTCATCTTGAAACCACAAAATGCATGAAGCTAAAATTGCTTTGCTTCTTTGTTAGTCTTCACTAAATAACATGTATGTTGACATCAATAAAACCCTCTATCTTGAAAGCAACATATGATCTCTCCATTACTATTAGGATACTCCCCCATAGGAATATCATTAATATTTATGATAAAATATGTATTTTTATATATATGCAATAATAATAAGTCCATACATCACTATGCTAATAATAAAGAAACATAGCAAAATACACCACCATATCTATATTTTAGTTCAATATGATATTAATTGCATCATTTAGCCATACATGCAACATGATACACTTGATTAGTCACATGCATAGAACATATTACCATATCCAGGGAATAGTTTGAGAATGAAAGGAATTGTCAAAAGATAAGTGCAACTATCTAAATTTTTATTTTATAATGGTTACAGAATTTCTAACTAGGCTAAATCAAAAGTTGAGATTCAAATTTTAAGCCTTGGATTCAAGATATCATATCTTTTTAAAATAAATTCTTGTACAATTGTCAATTTGGATGTCACCTATTGCCAATTTGGATTTTCTCTAAAAGCAAGTGTTCCTTTTCATTCACAAATACATAAATGACATATAGGTCATCCTTTTTGGTCTTTTTAGTGGTCACTGTAGAGTTGGGAGGATCAAATAGAACAAATTAGTCCCTAAAAAATAATTTAAAAAAGTTTAAAACTCTTCAAAATTTTATGAAAATTCTTCTTGGGTTCCTTTGATAGCATTTACAAAAAATTCATAGTTTTGCAAGAGAATTTGACAAGGACAAAACTTTGTATAGAATTAAACTAGACTTTTAGGGTTGCTAGAGAGAATCTAGTAACTTAGCCTATAAGGTAGAATGCATATATTATTATTGAGAATGATTAGCATTATAGACAAACAAAACCTATCTTATTGGATGAATGATGCAATCTTTTGTAGAGAAAATAATTGAGGCTATTATAGATATTGATCTTGAATGAAATGTAGCAAGATGTTTATAATAGAGATAAGGAAACAAAATTCAATGAGATAGAAATACCTTTCAATTTTAAATCTATAAAAAAATATGTTGGTAATAAATATATAGTTCAAATTAGTCAATTAGTTATGTTTCAATCAACAAGAAATCAAAGTCAACAACATGAAAAGGTGAATATAGCAAAATTTCAAGTACTACATTAAGTAGGAATGATTAATTCAATGTTCAAACTTGTGAAGGAACATTTGTAATAGAAAGTCCAAGAAAAAATTATTAAAGGGACACTATCACAAAGTACAAGTACAAATGGAGTGATATAAAGAGCCTCAACTATCAAAGTATTTTAAGATAACATTCAAATGCCAAATATTTTGTGCAATGTTTAATCAACAATGTGCAAAGAGTTACAATATGCTTTATAATTTCAAAAGTACTCTATGCTGATTAAAAATAGAGAAAAGTATTAGAATGATGGAATTTCTTGTCATTAGATCAAACCTACATAGAGGAATGTTCATTAAGTTACGTGTTTTTATAAAGAAAAGATACCATCTGAGATATTTTAAATTAACAATCAAGTACATGAGACATAATAAAAGTAGTCAAATTCTATTGTATTTTATGGGCAAATGCATGAATCTTGGAATTCCATAATATGGGTTTTTTGCAGAGTTGGCCAAATTAAACTCTCGTGTAAGAAGAATCCTTTTCAAATTTGTCATTACAATTGTATACATACATTTTAGAAGAAAATCTATGGTAATGCATTGCAAACCACATGAGACATAATAACAATAAGAGAGAGCATGGAAATAAAGTTCAATATGATGGGGATTAAAGAGAAAGGAGGTTTTAATTGAAAAGTACCAAATTAAAATGATATCATTCTTGCAAATTTTAAATTTTAAATCATGGAAATATGCTAGAGATAAAAATGAGTAGGTAAATAAGAAGGAATTTTTTAATAAGGAAGAGCTCCAACATATAATCTGATGTAGAAAACTACAATGAAAGGCAACTAGAACATTGCCATTATTTATATACAAAGAGTTACCCTAGAAGATAGAAAGTAAAAAGAATTTTTTTTTAAAAAGACAATAAGCATGGAATCATACACATATTGAAATAAATATCACAAGATTTATGAACAAAGAAACATGGCTAATCATTTATTGGTCAGCTCTAGTATAATAAGAAAAAATAATTTACGTGCTAGTAAAGGGGAAAATCAATTACAAAGAAATGAAAACCTAGGGTAACAAAAAAATCACAATGAAATCATTCTATTAATATGATTCAATTATGGGTAAAGTTGACTTTTCATATATAGCTACACTGGAGACTTTAAATCATGAAGGTTGCATATAATCAATAGTTATACACAAAGGGAAAATTGCATGATTTTCCAGCTTTAGAAAAGTGAAATTAAGCTATATATATAAAAGACATAAAAAAACATATAGTTTCTTATTTTAATTAGTTGAGACATGTGGAATCAAATAGAGAAGAGTAGTCATGACATCAAATAAATAAATAAAAATTAAAGGAACTCATATCTAGAAAAATTTAGAGTATGAAAAAGAAAGGTCCCAAAGGAATTTTAATAAAGAGGTTTTCCAGAAAAAAGTGTTTGAGACTTAGAGTATCTAACTAGTTTTCTATTGTAAATAAATCCCTTTGGTGTAGGAGCACACCTAGGCTACCTCCATTGTTTGAAATATTTTTGGCTTGTACTTGAGTCTACCCAAGTCAAGAGCAAAGATTAGTTTGGTTGTAGACCTAGAATGTCATTTGCATTGTTGGCTAGGTGAGTTAGTCATTAGGACTAAGGCCACACAAATAGTTATTGTTGGTTGCTATTTAATTTTCTTAGTGTTTAGAGAAAATAGTGAAATGGAGTCTTTTATGTATATTAGGCACATAAATGTTGTTAAGGTTTTTATTATAATGTCATAGGGTCATTAAGCTAGTTGGTTCCTTGGAATCTCGTGAGGATAGAGGTCCTAAGAAATAGGATCATGGCTTAAAAAGAAGTTGCCAAATGTTTTTAAAATGTTTTCACGACAACATTGGCAATAATTGCAAAAGTTGATTGCAACATTGCTAAATTTTAGAAGATGATGCTCAACCAAAAAGCCATTATTAAGTTTGTGTTTACAACAACTTTTTGAGTTTTTATGATCACATTACCTTAAAATGGATTGAAAGGCTTTACTTTGTGATTGAATAGTATTCTTGGTTTAGTTTTAAGATGTTTTCATTTGTTAAGAAAGTTGATTAGACTAGGTTTGGAGGGTTGAATAAATTATTTTTTGTTTGGATAGTTCACTGGGTCTGTGTTGACCAATTTGTAAAGAAATGGCTCCCCATAAAATTTAGCCATGGGAAACACCTAAGGATAGATGGAAATGATAGGGGAATTATTAGTGTACATATTTATAAGATTAGGAGTTATGGAAGTTTGGGGGAGTATTCTAAAACTCAAGCTCTAGGCAAGTTAGGAATACCTAGCTAGAGGTTTGACAATGTTGAATCTCATGGTTAAGTGTAGGGAATAGAAGTGTTGTATATAACAAGTATAGTTCTAGGAAGGGAATAGTCATAGACATTTCATGATGATTAAGGTCATGCCAATCCATTTGAGTGAGTTTACAAACAAGTTTATAGTCTTATCCTAGGAAATAGGCCTTTTAATCCTATTAGACCTACATAATAGAAATCACCTGTATGAACAACTCAGGAGTCTAAGACCCATAGAATCCTTTAGGAAATAGAAAAAGGTGCTCAAAAATAGAATTTATTTGCCAAGGTTTTTGGAGATTTTTTTCAAGAAAGTGGATTTAGTCATTTTCAAGGGCTAATTAGTATTAGGCCTAATTAGGCTTCCTAGAGACAGAACCTTGAAATTGATAAGGAAGAAGTCTAATGATCTTTCTAAATAGACTCAAATGCAATCAAATGGAGTGATCTCATGTTGATGGATGACCGTACAATGAAGAATGAATTTTGTAAGCAAGTTGCACTTAGAGTTCTCTGAGTGTGGAGAAGAGTACTAAAACTAGAGTGTTAGTCTTCTAAGGGTAAGCACAAAGGATCAAACTCTCAGAGAGGAGTTTGGATTAGTATCAGTTAATTATATAAACCAATCAAGGACCTAGGAGGACTACGTACCTAAAAGAGACAAGCTGGGTCTCTTGAGAAGTAGTGCAAGCACCCCTTGGAACACATACACCATATTGGTATCAGAGAAAAGTTTATTAGGCTTGTGGTTGATGTTGCAGTCTACTGAATTAGTGGGAGAAAATAAACCAAGTAGTGAAGTAGAAGACACAAATATGATGACTAACATTGAGTTAGCCAAGAAGGTTAAAAAACAACAAGACAACAAGCCATTAATAAAAATACTAGCTCAAATGGAGCAACTGTTGGGTGGAGTCCAAGAAAAAACTAATTAGGTCAAAGAGAAAATTGACCTAAAGGAAGAAAAAGGAGCAAGGGAGAAGGAACTAGAGTTGGATGAAGAAGAACCAACTTGTTCTTCCTAAAGATTCATTCCTAAAGGCATTAAAAGTATTGAGTGGCAAAGCTTTAGAAGGAGTACCACTATTTAGTGGACAAATGGATCTAGATTCAATTGTGGATTAGATTAACAACATTGAGAACCATTTTGAATGTGATAGTATCTCTGAGGCACAAAAATTTATGATGGCCATGTCTAGATTAAGAGGTTTAGCTCTTACTTGGTGGAAGTTTGTGTAGATTGAAAGGGAAAAGGATAGTAAAGGTCATATAGTTACATGGAAGGATATGGTAAACAAAGTGAAGTAGATCTATCTTCCTGATGATGATGAAGTTCAACTTCATAGGAGGAGACAAAATCTTAGACAAAAGGATTTGGATGTCCAAGCATATACTGAGGAATTTTAGAAATTGTGTTTGAGGTCCAAGGTGTTTGAAGAAGAAGTATCAAGCTTGCAAGATACTCGAGTGGCCTCAGATGGTCTATTCAAGTAGAGATGAGCCTAGAAAATTTCAAAACCATTAGGAAATGTTATCAAATGGCCTTGAAGATAGAAGAGAAAAGCAAGAGGAAGCAAGAAACTAGGCTAGAAGAGAAAAGAAAGAGGAAGCAAGAAACCTCTAAAGGCAAAGCTAATAGAAAGGATAGTAGAATAAAAAAGGTGGCTATGGTGGGAAAAGTTTAGATTCAAGGGCTGAAGGTGAGGTATAATTCAGTGAATAACAAGATGGAAGCTCAAGTAGAGGTAGTAGAGGAAGAAACTCTAATTCTAGAGGAAGGAGTGGTGGAGAAGGAGGAATAAGTAACTACTTTGATAATATAAAGTGGTACCATTGCAACCAAATGGGGCACCCTACTTATAGATGTATAGAGAAAGGTGGGTCATCATAAGGAGGTGAAAAGAGGACAAACTTAGTACAAGATGAGTCCAATACAATAGATAAGCATGTTGAAGTACCATTAAATTCTGAAGAAAGAGAACTTTGATCAAAGAGCTAGTTAAGGAGGAACCAAGCCAAAGAAGATCTTTATTTAAGATAAATGTAAAATGATGGGTAAAGTGTGTAGAGACATCATTGAGTCAAGGTCTATTGACAACATTGTGTAAAAAGAAGTAGTAAACAAGCTAAAACTAACAAGAATACCCCAAATCAATCCTTATAAAAGATCACATGGCTAAATAAAGGCCAACCTATGTTAGTAAATGAGAAAGCATGGGTGGAGTTCACAATTGGAAGATATGAGGGTAAAGTTTTGTGTGATGTGTTACCTATGGATGAAAATATCATTTTCTCCTAGGTAGACCATGGCAATTTGATCTCCAAGCTATCCATGATGGAGGAAAGAACTCCGGACAATGTGACTTTCAAGATACAATCATTGTTGGAAGAGGATAAAACAAAGCCAATGGGTCCAAATGTACTCATCGTGAGTAAAAAGGAGTTCCTACAAACCATGGAAGAAATTGAAGGGGCGAGCTTTGCATTGGTGTTGAGACTAGAGGAGGGAAATGAAGGCAAGGAGACTAAGAGGGTAGAGTTACCTAAGGAGATTCAAGGTATGTTGCAAGCTTATCAAGGTATTTTAAGTGAAGGACAACCATTAAGCTTACCCCTAAAAGAGCCATAAGTCATAGGATAGACCTTATTCTAGGAGCTACCCTACCTAACAAAGCAACCTACAAGATGACCCCTCAACAAAATGAGGAAATAGTAAGACAAATACAAGAACTCCTAAACCAAGGCCTACTTTGGAAGAGTATTAGTCCATGTGTTGTACATATTGTACTTGCACTAAAGAAAGGAGGAACTTGGAAGCTTTTCACTGATTCAAGAGCTATAAATAGGATAACCATAAGGTATTGGTTCCTTATTCCTAGGATTAAAGACTTGATGGATTGTCTAAGTGAAGCCAAGTATCGTAGCAAGATAGACTTGAAGAGTGGGTATCACCAAATAAGGATACATGAAGGATATGAGTGAAAAACATCCTTCAAGACTAATGAAGGGTTTTATGAATGGCTTGTCATGCCATTTGGATTATCTAATGCCTCCTCCACATTCATGAGACTCATGAATAAAGTTCTCAAAGACTACATAGGAAATTTTATAGTTGTGTATTTAGATGATATACTAATTGATAGCAAGACAAGGAAATAGCAACTAGAACAACTTGAAATTGTTTTCGAGAAGCTAAATGAGGAGATGTTGATGTTCAATTTGGAGAAGTATGAGTTCATCAAAATATAGCTATTGTACCTTGGGTTTGTTCTAGCACATGGTCAACTAAAAATGGATACAAAAAAAGTGGAAGCTATCATGAATTTGTCAGCAATAGAGGTAAGGAGTTTTCATGGTCTTGCACAATACTATAGGAAATTTATAAGACAATTTAGTGTAATTTGTGCTCCTATGTTAGATACCATCAATGGAGGAATAAAAACTAAGTTAGTGTGGAATGACCATGCTAACAAGAGCTTTGAGTTACTAAAGGAGAAGATAGCTACTCAACCTATTTTAGTGTTATCAAGCTTTGAAAATCTTTCACTATTGAGTGTGATGCTAGCTATGTAGCAATTGGGGCTGTTCTAAGCCAAGAGGGAAAACTAGTAGCTTTTCATTGTGAAAAGTTGAGTAAAGCTAAGAGGAAATACTCCTCCTATGATCTAGAAATGTATGCATTGGTTCAAGCTTTGAGAAAGTGGAGATATTATTTTCTTCCCAAGGAATTCATTGTATATACAAACAACCAAGCACTTAGTTTCTTGAATTCACAAGAAAAGTTAAGTCACAAGCACATGAAGTGGGTTGAATACCTACAAGAACATACTTTCAGTATCAAGCACAAGAAGAGTGTTCTCAATGAGGTGGTAGATGCATTATCTAGGAGGGCACTCACACTCCAAGAAATCTAGTTGAAAAGCATGGGAATAGATCATTTCAAGGATATATATGCAGATGATGAGGACTTTTCTAACATATATACGGAATGTGTTGAATATAAGAATTATTTTCATAGTAATTATGTTGAATATACTTTGCAAAGTGATCTCTTATTCAAGGAGAATCAGTTGTGTGTCCCTAGGGGCTCAAGAAAAGCATAATGGAGCTTTGAGTGGTCATTTTGGGATCACTAAGACTCAAGATCTTGTTTCAAGGTTTTATTATTGGCCTAGAATAAATATTAATGTTAGGAGGTATGTGGAAAGTTATGTCATATGTCAAAAATCCAAGGGCACTTCTACAAATACTAGTCTTTACCAACCACTACCAATTCCTTCTAAGCCATGGGAATGTTTAAGCATGGATTTTGTAGTTGGGTTACCCAAGACAAAAGGAGGCATGGATAGTGTGTATGTGGTTGTAGATAGGTTTAGAAAAATGGCTCACTTTGTGCCATGCAAGACCACTAATGATGCCACTTAAATAGCCTCTCTATTCTTCAAAGAAATTGTGAAAATACATGGGTTACCTATAAGCATTGTGTCAGACAAGGACACTAAATTTATGAGTAATTTTTGGAAGACTATTTGGAAAAGATTGGGTACCAACTTGTCTTTTGGATCAGCTTACCACCATCAAACTGAGGCTATTATTTGAACCTTGGGACCTTTCTAAGATGTTTTACTAAGGAGCACAGATAGTAGTGGGATCAGTTGATTAGACAAGCTGAATACACCTACAATAACACCATAAATAGATCCATAGAGAAGAGTCCATTTGAGGTAGTTTATGGATTACATCCTAGGGGCATCTATGAGTTGAGAGATTTGAAAGATGGAGTAAAGGAAACTTGGTATGTTGATGATTTTGCATATGCGATGAAAGAGATTCATGAAACAATGAAGAAAACATTGATAGAGAACACCATGAAACATAAAGCAATGGTGGATGAAAGTAGAAAGGTACTTGAATTAAATATTGATAACTTAGTCATGGTGCATCTTAACAAGTCTAGACTGAAGAAGGGAGTCCCTCACAAACTGTAGATGAGGAGAATAGGAGGGTAAAAGAACAAACCTATGTCACCTTTTATAAAGAAATGGGATATCAAAATGTGATAGTTCAACATTAATGACAAAAACAATGATATTTGTGTTTAGAATTTGAAGATGATATAAAATGATGAAATGTGTAGAATTGGATGAATTTTATGCCTGCAATTTTTTTTTAAAAATTGAGTGAGAATTTATTCATTTTCTTTTATTTTGAAGTCCCTTTTTTAACTGTAAAAAATATAGTGTGTAGTTCCATCAAGCAAGTATATACAAATCATTTTTTTTTTTTTTTTTAAATTTGAAAATATCTTATAGATGACATGTATAGTTGGGGAGTACAAAAAGAAATATTTTTTTTTTTCTTTGTTATGAGTACTCAAGCTTGACCTTATCAGAATCCAATAGTTTTCCTCCCATCAAAACTTCCCAATCAAATTTACATCTTGAAAAAAAATTACATATTCATGAAGATGACTTTCTCATCTAGAGATAAATATAAGTTTTTTATTTTTTTGATATGATTTACTATTTTTTTCCCTTTTTGAGGGATCATCTCCTGAAATGTTAAAATATTGACTTATAATATTTTGAAATTATAACATATTATAACTAATCAAAAGACTCAAAAATTTATATAATTATGACATTGAAACTGAGATTTATAAAAGGGCATTTTTAGTTTTTGAAAAAAAAAAAGAGTTTTGATAGAGAAATGAGATTTGACCAAAATAGATTTTAGTATCCTAAAAAGTGACATAGATCTGTGCTTTTACCTAGGACCCTATCCTATATTGTCTAAGTATGGTGACAATGCATTCAAGGTTGAACTACTAGAAGATAGTGGACTATCATCAATATTTAACATTGTGGACTTAGTCCATTATAGCCACAACAAGAAGTGGAGTAGACTTTTCATGAAGTGGTTAGAGATGTAGAGGATCTCCAATTACCTACTGCTATAGTTTTAGGACTAGAAAACATACTAGATACAAGAGTCTATAAAAAGACTAGAACAAAAGAATACAAGGAACACTTGATAAGGAAGCATGGATAGATGGTTACTGATGCAATATGGATAAAGGAATCAAAGTTCAAGAAGTTGGGGATTGATCCAAATATCCTTAATCCAAGGGTGGATTTATCTTTTCATTTTGGGGAGGATGGTGTAGGAGCACACCTAGGCTACCTCCATTGTTTGAAAGATTTTTGGATTGTACTTAACTCTAGCCAAGTCAAGAGCATACATTATTTTGGTTGTAAACCTTAGAAGGTAATTTGCATTGTTGGCTAGGTGAGTTAGTCATTAGGACTAGGGTCACACAAATAGCCATTGCTGGTTGCTATTTAATTTTCTTAGTGTTTAGAGAAAATAGTGAGATGGAGTCTTTAATGTGTCTTAGGCACATAATTTTTGTTAAGGTTGTTATTATGATGCCTTAGGGTCATTAAGCTAGTTGGTTCCTCAGAATCTCATGAGGATAGAGGTTCTAAGAAATAGGAAACTCATTATTCACCAATACTGCCATTTATTTCCTAAGGAGAACAAAAAAACCCTGAATTATAAAGAGACATATTATAGTTTCTTGTAGAAAACAATACCCTATTATAGGATGTTGAATTCATACCAACATTTAGGGTCTCATGGCTGACTGTAAGGTAGAGCTTCAAAGCCTAGCAACAAGGGTAATATTGGAAAAAGTTTCTAGAAAAATTTATGGAAAGTATAATTTAAAATGAAAATGAGTTAGAGGGTTTTTCCCTAATTTCATTATTGAATCTCTAATAGAATATTTAAATCCATCTTAATGAGATTTTAGGTTTGGGCATGAAGGGTGTGTATTTATTTTTCACATTTTTAATGATAAACTTTTATTATTATTCATATATGGTAAAAATGAATTAATTAATTATTGAAAAATATATGAATAATAGAAAAAAACATTATTATTTTATTTATTCATATGCAAATTTTCTTAATATTTATTAAATTTTTTTATTTAATAAATTTCAATTTTTGGATAAATAAACTAATAAATTAATTCTTGCTCGCATATTATTGTAAAATCAACATTCTAAGTGATACATTTATAAAATGCTTGGAACATTTGATTATTTTAAGAAAGAAATAATTTGAGCATACCATAATTCGTATTTTAGGAACTGGCAATGTGTTTTAGTTAAGTGTCGAGTTCATTTTGGAGCTAAGGAAGACATTTTCAGTAAATTGCACATCACGATGAGTCATATTCTTAATTAGATTGAAGTTTAACATCCTTATATAATTAGTGGTCATCTAAGTGTTATTTTAGTTGCTTATGGAGTAGTTTAGGCCACTTTTACTTGCAATTCATTTGGGGACCCTCTTTTATGCAGTTTTCACATGACTTTGAGTAGATTGACACATTATATGTTTGACTTGATTCTAATATTTAAATTAGGGTTTTGCATGCTTTTTGAGAAAAGAGAGGAATTTTTCACTAAGATATCAGTTGGACATGTACTTGAGGGCATATTTGATGCATTTCTTTGTAGTTTGGACAGAATAAGGCTGACAATTCAAATTTTTTGGTATAAGGAAAGATATTTTTTAAGCAAAGTTGTCAGTTGTATTGTAATGGTATGATTTCTATATGGACATTTTGAATGTATTGTATAGATGCAAATTTTATGAGTGGAGTAGAGAAGACTATTGTATGAAAGTTTATAAGTCTATAAATTCAAAGACAAATCAGATGTTGAAGATATAAGGTTTTGTATCTATCCATATAATGTGTAATTTTGTACATGCATATTTCAATAATGAGCTCAGCTTGCATTTTGAATTGTAATTACAACTTCTAATAGGGTTGAGGCTTCTAGCAAGGTATAGTCTTGTCACAAGGACATATACACTATACAGATGTAATAGACTCCTAATAGGGTCAATATCTTTCAAAAGATACTTTTCATTAGTGGATCATTTTGTGGGTACCATCCTCACTGAGGTTTTCCCTTGGCTAGGGTTTCCCTACTAATTGAAAATGGTACATTATGAGTCTTTTAATGTTGTGCGTAGTATTACTTTTTATTTTATTGATTTGTAGAAGTTTAATATTCATAAATGATATCCACAGTTGGGTAGAAAGTTGTTTAAAGTGCATAATGGATTCATCCACCCTCTTAATTATACCAACACACTTTACTTTCTAACATGAAAATGTATGCTAAGCTACCACCAATAAATAGATTTAGAGGATATTTTATCACCAATCATTAACAAAGTGTTACATAATATTAAGAAGAGCAAAGTAATGCAAACAAGCAAGGACTAAAGATACTCATAGTCTCACAAAAGTACTAGAAGGGCTACAAGTATAGACCCTAGGAGTAGGGTTGATAGGTTTTATTTGAATATGTCACACACAAAATTCAAAACTAATTGGTATTATCATCATTGGTAAATATGCCTTGACACTATAGAGAGTATAAAGGTGCTCAAATTATAGTTTGAAAAAAGGAGGGGAGAAGAGGAATGAGAAAGATTGAGATTGTTGCTTATATAGTAGTTAAGATAGAGTGATTATCAAAAGTGTACTAGTGAAGAGTTTTTTGAAGTGAAATCTAGCAACGAAATTAGTTGCAAAGAGAGGTGATACAACGACAAGCTATTCCTAACAACCAAAGTTAAAGTGACACTAGAGTTCTCACGAAGAGAAAAGGGACACTAGAGTATCTTCAAAGGTAAATAAAAAAGATATACAAGGAAAGATAGTGATATCTTTAGATCATATACAATAGATTTCTCTTTTACCATTGCATATATTTGTGGCTCTTAATAGGATAAACTTCATTAATAAGCTTTTGTAAATCCTCTAATAAGGTGTCTCTCAAAAGAATATTTGTAAATCCTCTAACTAGGTAACTTTCATAGGCTTGTGTAACCCTAACATGCAATACAAATTCCTAATAGGATGTGTTTCAAGAAGGAATAGTTGTAGCTCTTGATCGGGAAACCCTTTACATGCATTACAAGGAAAAGTATGTATATTATGTCCACCATGGTTTTCATCCTCTAATCAAGGATTTTCATGTAAAAATATTTGTGTCACTTGATGAATAATTTTTTGTTTAAGCTTACATATATTTATCTTATTGTATCTATCATAGTTCTAGTGATGAAGTGGTTGTTATTTAGCTTGATTAGAATGGTTGAGAAGATAACTAGTTCAAGAGTCATTATTGGTTCAATCCCCCTCTAAATATTAGTTAGGACTAACAATTGGTATAAAATCTTAGATGCTAGTAATGAAAATCTAATCTCTTGAGGGTAGATCTAATGACATCGCTTAGATTAAAAAGACAACTCAAAGAAGCACTTGATAATATTGAAGACTTGATAACTAGTTCAAGAGTCATTACTAATTCAATCCCCCTCTTAGTATTGGTTAGGAATAATAATTGGTATTAGAGCTTATACTCTAGTAACAACAAGCCTAATAGCTTAAGGGCATATTTAATGACATCTCTTAGATTACAAAGATAACCTAAAGAAGAACTTGATAATATTGAATATTTGAAGGACAAACTTAGGAAGTCCCTAACCAAAAGGAAGAAGTTGATGAAAAACCTAAGTGAGATTCAATAGGTCATAGAATAGTTGGAAGAGCAAATTAGCTCTCAAGATTTAAAAGAATTCATATCTAACCTAATGACTAAGAATGATAATCTAAAAGAAATTATTTTGCAGATGAGAAAGAAAAAAGAGGAGCTAACAAGAGAACTAAAAAAAGCTAAAAATGAATGAGTTAGTGCCATCTATGTAAGAGATGAAGCTAAAGCAACAATCAGGATGTGTAGAAGACTAAAGAGAGCATTCATCCTTGCATAGAACAATTCTTGCAAATGACATAGCAAGTACTCAAGCTAACAAAAGAGATAAGGAGTACAAACAAACAATATAAAAAGTTAAGAAAGTTCAACAAGAGCTTAGAGAAAAATAGATGAGCAATTAAAATCTCAAAGAAGAAACAAAAGCACAATACAAAAGTGATACCAACACTTGAAAAAAGATGAGACCTCGGGAGAAAAGAACATGGACACTAGAAGGAAAAGAAGCTTGTGTCCAAAAGGCAAGAGTACTGTAAACCCTTGTGTTATTGCTATGGTAAGAAAGGGTGTACATTTGGTATGTGTTAGTTTAAGAAGATAACACATGTTAAGAAATGCACCTTTGAAGGGTACTACAATAACTATCATCTGTATGGCCATGCAACACAACAATGCATATCTCATTTTAATGAGAAGAGTATGGGTGATGCTACTACTACATGTATGGACATAAAAGAGAAGATTGCAGAGAAAGAACTAGAGCCAACCAGTCATCTACAAAGGAAATGAGATCCAGTAGGAGAGACAAGTTTTTCACATTGGTCTATATGACCTATGGAAATTATGGTCATCCTACAACTCAATAAATTAAGGATAAACTAAAGAAGTAGCAGCAAACTATGAAAAGGTACTAGCATGACCTACTGCATATGCCATAAGATTGGTCACCTCACTAGGGACTACAAAAGTAATAGAAAACCAAATAAAAAGTGACCCATTAGAAAAGGGAAGAGAAAAATATTGGAGAAACATGACAAGGACTTGGCCAAGATGTAGACAAAGAAGAGTGAACTGACAAAGATAGTAAAGCTTGATGAGGTCATAAGCTCATCAGTCATTGGCAAGACCTCGTGGAAAAGCTAAGCTCACTAAGCTTAGAGGGGTTATAAAATTAAAGATTGAATCATAAATTAGTCCCCTAGTCTAAATTGGTAAGACACAAAGTGAAAAGCATGTTGATCATAGAAAAAAGGGTAAAAAGTAGCCATTTCAAGGTAGATTAAGAGAATTGACAACATAACTTTTGACTCGGATATGGATTTGGCTGAAATTTTACAAGCAGTTGTGTGAGGAGGAGTTACTTGGATTTTCAATAGAGCTTGGCTCAATAGGTGGTCATTTCAACATTTATTCAGGAGCCTGAAATATTGTCTTGACCTCTGAAATTGGTTTTTTGTGTTTTTTTTAGTTTTTTAGAGATTTGTTTTTGTAAGAAATCTAAAATCATATTTTTTATTTTGTTGATTAGTTGGCAATTCATCTTGCCTTAGTTGGGGTCTTTTCTTGGGAAAATTTGAGATTCATCGGATGGGTTTTGGAAATTAAAAAAAATGGAAAATTTTTTGAAATACGGTAATTTTTGAAATTGTAATAAGTTGTTGTTTTCTTTCATTGTAGAGGCAAGGTAGAGTTGGAATAATTGAATGAAGAATCTAGCTTTTTGAAATTTTGTGATGTTACTATTTTCTAAGTTATTATCATTGCCTTAAGGGGTTTGAAGTAGTAGGTAAATATTTTTCTAACCATTATAACCCCAACATTACAATACCACAACATAAATATTACACTAATGGTCACTTTGCAAGATTGCAATTATTTTTGCTTTCAAAAAAATGAAACCCTAATAGCTCAAGAGAGAATTTGTGGGATTATTAATTGTATTAGCTTAAATTAGATGCACTTCAATTTAGGACCTTTCATCTCCTCTTTAGTGTGTTTTCATTTCGCAATCACACTTTGATCACACACTTTTTTCTTCTTTCTTATCTTCCTCCAAGGTGAAACTAAGGTGGGACGTAAATAATCCTCCTCGATTTCCATTTTCTCTCACATATCCACAAAACTAGGAATTAGCTCATGAGTATCCTCTTTCTCTTAGATTTCATATCTGAGATTGGATATTCGATTGACAGTCTATAACACCTGTTATACACCTAACTTCTCCTAACCTAGAATCTAGAATAGGAAGACTCAAAAGGTTGCCCTTCTAGTATAGGTTGACCCAAGTTAGCCTGGTACAAGGCAAGGTTGACCTAGGTCAACCTAGTCCTACTCTATGTTGGCCAAGTTGAGCTTGACCAGATGTAGTGTCTGCCCCTAGTTCACATTTTTGCTATCATTGTCGAACTCTTTTAGGGTTAGTTTTATGTTGATGATTAATAGTGGCATTGTTTTGAGATTATAAGATATGTTTTTACATTCGGTTTATTATATGATGAGATTACTTGGTACTTTATAGTTCATGTATGTATGATGATTATTTTAGTGTTTGTAGTTGTTGATGATAATTAGTTAGATGATTTATTATCATATGTGTTTTCTTATGGATACTTACCCCACACTTGCATGTGTATGGTGTGTGTGTTTGTTTCCTTTCTGTATGGCATTTTTGATGTGGTTAAGGAAGGGAGTCGTAGTCACCTGCTAATCAAGATCTACACGATGCACCACTTCCTACCACTTCATGTTTAGCTTAGTATATATTGTACTTGTACATGTATGGATTTTATGCAGGTTGCAGGTACTGGGTATCAACTTCCTTGAATTGTTAGGATAAGCGTACCCTATCACATTATCTCAATGGTAAGAGAGGGGAGATAAATTCTCAAGTCCAAATCCCAACCCTTTAAGCCGTTTGTCCTAATTGAAAATTAGGACAAGTATCTGAGTCAGGTACCCTTCAAATATGTCAAAAGATATAATTTGTGATATTAACCCTTTTGGTTTGATTTTGTATGTGTTTCGCTATGATGGGTTTTTCATATTTCATTTTATGAGTCTTTGGTGTATTTTTCTATTAATTAAGTCTAATTAAAAATATTCAATTAATGGTTTAATTTAATAGAAAATTAATATGATATTTAAATATTTATTTTATTTAATTAATTGGAAAATTAATTAAATAAAAATAATTAAATTTGAAGATAAAAGTTATAAGTTTAGATTTGGAATGTGATAATATTTATTTAATTTACTAATAATATATTTAGAGTTCATTTTTAGGTAAATGCCAAATAATATTATTATTTAAGTTACTAAATATTTTATCAATTAATTTTCAAAAATAAATTTAAAAGTGGAAAAGATATTAAAATTATTAAAAGTTTTTAGATCACATGATGCGTGCATGTGATTAAAATATGTTAAGATAAAACAAGTGGATTTAATAAAGTGAGTGCATGAGATTTAAAATTAATAAATTAATTTAAAAAAGAGTCAAGTGAATTAATAAAGAAATTTAATTAAATAAATTAATATGCATTATTTTAATATTTATTCACATAGGAGTATGCAAGCTCTCGTGAGTTGTCATGTTGACAACACAGGAGTTTGCACTCTAATTATGCACGTGTTGTCTACACTTAGGAGTTAGCACATTATTTAAGCACGTGGTGTCTACAACTTTCTAGACACCTCATCATGTTTATCTTCTTATTGTGAAAGTTATGTGCTTAGTTGTCATGCTTATCTCTTAGTTCTTTCTAGACACATTCTAGATGCATCTTAGAGGCCTTTATATAGAGGTTGTCCTAGTGTGTATGGAGATCCTCATATGCTTCTACAAGCACTTCTAGTCACTCGGAGGGGTTTGGTTCTTGGAGGAATTGTGAATGTTGGAGAAAGAAGAAATTTTCAAATAGGAGAAGGTTCTAAGAGGAGGAGCTTCTCAACAATTTTCTGAGGCATAGCGAATTAGCATCAGTGTCCAGGTAGGCACTCATGATTATTTCACATATTTTATTACGCTCTTTCCCTTCCTGTCTTCATCATGTTTATTATGTGTGTTTGAATAATTCTCTATGAATGAATCTTTAATTTTGTAATTCGGGCATGCATATTGTTTCATCTAGTTATGAGAATTTAAAAAAATATTATTGCAATCTTCCCTTAGTAGAATCAAGATTCGAAAATTGATTCGAATTTGGATTTGAATTAAAATAGAATCTTATTATTATGCATTAGCGTTATATGATTTAATTAACTAGTCTAATTTAATTTAATTTAATTAAGATTAGTTAATAGTAGAAGAAGTGTAATTAATTATTAGTCTATTTAAGTAAATGAATTTTTAAATGAGGGCAAATTAAAAGAAAAGAGATATTAATAAGTGGAATTAAATAATTGAATTGTTAATGAGATTGATTTTACTTAAAATCAATGAAGATTATTTTAAATATATGATTGTCCTTGAAGTGTTTTAAGGAAATTGTAAACTAATTATTTGAAGGTTGATAAGTGTTATTCTAATAATTTGAATAATGGGAGACACTTCTTGGAATTATTAGTAACATTGATTTTTAGTGAAAGAATGCAAATGATTTTATCTAAAAGTCAATGGGAACTAGTTCAACATTTTAAATAAGTAAATAAATATCTTCTAATTATTTTAGAGAATTGTTTTAAAATAATGGAGGGATAATTCTATGTTTTATTCCAAAAAAAAAATGGGTTGAGTTGTAGATTAAATGAAGAATCTTATACACTTGAGATGTACTTGAAAAGGAAAACTAAAACCTAATATTTGGCTTAACCATGTGATTGCAAAAGAAAACTAAAATATGTGTTTGTATCTTGTTCTTTATGCTATCCATGTTTGGGGTTTGGGTGGTCCTAGAGTGTTGACCAGTTAGGATGTCTACTAGAGGCTTGAGAGTTATGCAAATGTTATGACATGTTGATGTTATTTGATCTCAATCTTTTTAAAACCCAACCATGGTAATGTGATGGCATGCTCTATGAGATGTTTGTATTTACTGATTGTTATTATTTTCCAGTCTTTTTGTGTGAAGATGAGGTGTATGTATTTGAGACACTTGACTTAACCATTTTTGAGTCATCGATCAGTTATCCTTGGACTACTTTCCAGTTGCCATGATGGGACTGAAGTGTTGATTTATTTCTTGATGTTGTCATGTTGTGACATGTTTTGACACGATCATTTTGGAGTCTTCAATCTATATTATTTTCTTTGAGATGCCTTTTTGGTTGCTTGTTGAGAACCAATGGATATTGTGATTTATTTTGAGATTCCTTGCAATGGATGTTGTGATTTATCATTGATATGGATATTGAGATTTATTTTGGAATACTATACGGTTGCTCAATGAGGACCGATGTATATTGTGATTATCATTGATACCTTCAGTTGCTAATAGAGAACTGTTGTGGTCATGATTATCAATGGATGCTTTTCAATTGCTCATGGAGATTTGATGTTCTTATTGTGGATTATCTTTTGGTATTTTTTCCAATCGCTTGTATAGGACTAAGGTGATTTTGTGATTTATGATTCCATGAGCCTAAGGTAGGTTATCTACTTGTAGTGTCGAAAAGTGGCTTGCAACGGAGGCCGGGGCCCTAAGTCGTTGCCAGGGTAACTCATTGTAAGTTGTATTAATAAGTGAAAATATTACACTAAATGGGAATTAAAATAAACCTAAAAAGATAATTGTATGTTCTTGCCCATGCCTCAAGTGCTAGTATAGACTAAGATAGGAGTAGAGAGAACACTTGGTTGCGACCTTGCATTTCATAATATGCCTCGTCAGTATGAGAGGATACTAGTGGTCGCATAGGGATCACCAGGGGGTTGGGGTCTATTGAGAGACTACGAGGGTAACTCTAGCATAATTTGTGTGATAACACTTTCCCACTTACATAGTAGATTTCTTATGTGTTTTTATGTGCCTCTGGGAAGTAGATGTCGATCTGCGTATTGGACTTAGAGAGTACTTGTGTTATGTGATTTATTATTTTGTGCTATGTAATTTGATATCCTATTTCGGACTTGAGACTATCTCCTCAGCATCATGGGAGTGGGCCATTTAGGTCCTACGTGGTCGGGTGGTAGTGTTTTTCCACTCTTACCATTTGAGATTCGTCCATAGTCACCGTGGCTAGAGCATTCTTTGTTGGCATTTATCTTCATTCTATTATTGGATCTTATGATGGATGTTATTTACTGGTATGTTTCTCTATATTGATGATTAGCATGTGATAAATGATGTTATTTACTTATATAATCATCTTATGCTTTATTTGGCATGATTAGATTTCTTATGTATATGTTGTAGCATGTTAGATTGCTTTCTGCATATGATGTAGTATGTTTTAGGAGTGATGTCCCTACTATGATAATACCAATGATCTCTTCGGTGACTTGGGATGTTACGCAAGGAGGGATGGCTAGGGCCCACGATGGTCTAATGATGCTATTGATGGTTGGGAGGAACCGTGCATTTAGATAATTATGTGTAGTGTTTATGATTTATGATTATCTTTTACGATGGATGTTTATATCTTCTACGATGATGTTTCATGTATGGTATATGGTTTCATTTACTTTATTGCACTTGATGAGGATGATGTATCTTTATTTTTACATATGAATATTCTTTTAAGCCTTTCATACCCTATGATATGTACAGTGGATGATAGATCATTCCGAATTTAATTGCCAAAAGGCATTCGAAACAAATGTGTAATATGGACATTGGACTTTCTATTTATTCTTTCATGTGGATGTGGTAGTTGTTAGTCTTAGTTTTAACTAAATTAAATGTGACTCAATGTCTTGGGATTCTTAAAGAATGTAGCCTGTTATGTATGCTTTAGTTGATTGCATGTTATTACTTCCACTACTATGTGTTTGATGTGAATGGTTTATCTTTCTTGTTTTAAAATATAAAACTTGTTTGGAAAACTTAGAAAAATTTGGGTTAATTCTTTTGGATCCCTTGGCGGGGCATTATACCAGAAGTTTCCTATGAATCTAAACCTAGTGCTATTTTACTCATGTGGTAAAATCCTACTTGTGGAATTGGCTCTTGCAAGGTAATTTCACAAAAAATAGAAAATCTACAATAAAAATACATCAAATCCCACATGCTTACATGAGAAGAGAAAGAGGAAAGTAAGTGTGGACACCCCACTCTAACATAGGCAATTGCAAAGTGAGAGCAAGGTTTGGTTTCTTAGTCTTCATTACAAAGAAAGGTTATTATTCTTCAACAAAGGAAATACATCAAAATGGAGTTGCAAAGGGATCTCAAATATGGTTAGAGTATTGTATCCTTGGGGGCTTGGTATGATTTCTACATCATATTTCAATTTCATTCTTTGTACCTTCATAATTTTACATATATGCACATTTACATGCTAGGGTTTCACTCATAGAGTAGAATCTTAGCATTTTAGCATATTTGTATTCTATATCTACATATATAGGATACACACATACATACAAAAAAAAATCCCAACAGCTATTCATAGAGGTGGGAATCACCAAAATGAGAGGTTGAATAAGGCATGTCCCTTTATAGCCACCCATACACACACACACACAAAATGTGTAATAGAATTATAGGATATCAATTTGGCACATGTAGATCTGGAAACTACTCCCTAAGGGATTTTTGGAGAAGTTATATGACCCTCCAAGTTGACCCAGACCTTGATGCTTTTCTAGATGAATAATTTCTAGGTTTTTTCCTTTTGTCATTTCATTCAAGAATTTACAGTTAGATATTCAGAAATAGGTTTGGATCTCTAATTTTTTAGCTAAATTACATCTTCCACTATGTATTTCAAGGTGCATTCTTCATCTCTTATTTTACTACCTTTGAGAATTTACTTATTTTTAGATCTATATTAGGTTTTTTGTGTACATTTAATATCTACATTCATCTTACCTATTTTGATTAGTTCTCCTTTCAATTTCATGGCATTGCATGAAAGAGGCCTTGCTAGTGTACTTCTTTAATAAGTTTCTAGATTTTGCATTAGTACCCTTTGTCCTCTCTAGGCTTTTCTAATCAAATTTAGGGATTGTTGAGAGTTATGCTTGGAAGCCCCTCTTTCCCCTTGTATTGAATGACATAGGGAGAAATCGTTAAAAAAATTTCATGCAGTTTTCATTATTATCATTGATGTTATTTTCCCCCTAAACATTAATTACAAGATGAATCTCACACAATCCAATATAGTGGAAAATAAAGAAATATGCAAGGGCACAATGGCTAAAGAGGTAAACAAGGTAAATCTAATTGATAGTAGGATAAGTGATCATCTAGACTATAAGGGTGTAATATTAAAAGGAAAGGATATGGAAGGTTAGATAGGAGTACATATCATCTCTACATGATGAGGGTTTTCTTATAGAGAATGTAAGTGCATACCTAGAGGTCAAAGTACAAGAATTGGGTGACAAATAAATATGGGAGTTGTATAGCTCGTTCTACTCAAAATGAGTCCTGAAAGATGAACACAAAGATCTACAGAGGTCTATGCTAAGTAGAGTAGTATAAATTCCTAATTTATTTCGTTAAGAATGGGTAAGATTTGTTTTAAGCTAAATTCATGAACAATACATGTTGTTAGATAAACCTTATAAGATCATAAAGGATTTAGTATAGAAGGTAACTAGGTTCAATGCAATAGGAATTGATTTATCCATGAATGTTGAATTGGTAAAATAAGTGGCTACTATTACCAAAGGAAAGATGAACCAAGATGCAATGGGGTGCACAATGAATGAGAGCCTAGATCCAAAGATAAGGTTGCACCCATGGTAATGGGATACAAACTGTGTCATATGAGTAGGAAAAACTAAATTCCTAGCAACATAGCTTATGGAGCATTGCAATCCATTCACAACAAGGACCATTGATTAACTTATGTGGATACTTGCATAAACAGATGATGAAGAATCTAGGTAAAATCATGAATAATCATAAAGATCAAACTCTAAGATTTGGGTAATACTAGTTTGCATATTTTTCTACCTTAGAGGAGAATTTCTAGGTTCCCCACTCTATAAGTGGAGTAAAGACAAACCTATAACCACATAGATAGGTGAGCTCTATAGGAAACTAGAAGATAAATAAATTTGTTCATGCTATGGAACTATTTCAAGAGTTTTTAGAAGGAAATGCATCAATGAGAGAGGATTCCCACTAGTCTAGTAGAAAACTACAAAGATAACATTTATGTTTCTTGCAAGGATAGATAAGTTCATTATATGTGTAGTTCAACCAAGAATGCATTGGTTGACACTATTTAGATATGAGGTTAGAGAAGAAGAAGAAGAAAATCCATATATAGAATGGTTATTGTGAAGAAAGTTCTATTCTACCAAGGTACATGTACTAAAATAATATATAGAGTTCTCATGGAGAATAAGAAAGATGAGGAAAGAACTCCATAAAGGGTAATGAGAAGCCAAGTATCAAGACCAACTAAGGAAAAACTAGTGAAAGTAATGAGTGTTAAAGAGATGAAAGATAAAGTTGAAAGGATTCCCCACTCATGATCCAAGAATAGGTGGATAAAACAAGGTCACCACTAGCACAACCACAAAAAGACTCATCAACGGCTAAAACTAATGATGAAGTAGAAAGATAATTAATAATTGTGAAAGAAATAGAGGAGGATGAAGCTCAAAAGTAAAAAGACGCCAAAGAAAGGTAAGAAGAAATACAAACCACTCTTTATTGATGAGATTATAGAAACATTTTTTAAGAATAATAATTACTCCATATTGAAAAATAGATTTTCTAAGTTCTCTTAGGGCAAAGCCATAAAGGTTGTTCTAGAAATTATGAGAGAAACTAGAAGATTTTGCAGTATGTGTACACATATAAATGTGCACTTCTCTAAGTCCTATTTGAGAGATCTCATGGATTGAGAGCCTCAAATGTTAACTTAGAGGTTCCTAGTCATGGAGTATACAAAAATGAAAATAACAGTAAGATGGCTCTCAAATGAATGTAAGAAATGCAATCCCTTACAAGTATACCATCAAATGGGAGATTCTAATACAAGAGCAAGAGTGATAGTGTCCAAGAACTACCGTGAAATGATATGCAAAAATAAAATTAAGCTATATGGAATGCAAGTAATGCAACTAAGTAGTGATATGGGAGTGTTACAATCCTTGTAATTAAACTAATTTTTTTAATCTAATGCATAAAAGAAGTTATGATAATGCAATATGAGATTAAAATATTATACTATGCAAGAATAAGAATGAGGCCACAAGGTCTTCCAAAGCTCCAAGAGTTCCTATAGAGAAACCTATAGCATAGCACTAATGAAAAGAGGATGGATCCTTAGATGAGGAGAGAGCTCTCCCTTCTAAAGAAGTATGGATGGTAGAGATCATGAGGCAAGAAAATCTAATCAAGGATGGGGAGTTGAATGTTGTATCTCCATGTGAGATAAAAGACTTTTATTTTTATTTTTTAAATAGGAAAATGACTTTTTCTGTACAAATTAGGATAAGAGATGAAAGGGGTATTTTATTTAATAATGGGGAAATGTTCCTTTTAATTGAATAAGAACTTAGGATATAGTAGGCAAACTATAGGGTAAAATTAAATAATAAATTTATTTTAAAATTTTTAATCAAGATAAATGATTGAATAATTTTGCAAAAATGCTAAGAAGGGGGCTAATAGTCTAAATGACCATTTTTTGGTTGATTAGATTTTCCCCTCTTTGACTAATGTGTGATTAATTTGGGAATGCATTACATCAAAGAATGAAGAAGCCAACAAGCGACAATAGATAAAAAGGTCTAACTCTAAAGAATGAAGTGTAGAGAGAAATAGAAAATCCTAGGTGCACAGCTTAGTAGTGATAGTACTTGACACTAGGAGAGAGAGTGAGCATGCCCAAAATTGAGACAAGGACTAATATATCAAGCAAAGCAGATAGATCAAGAGCAAATGGAAAGGTCAAGCAATATGCTCTTGAGATATAGATAGCCATGGCAAGCAAGAAATCTGCAGTAATGATAGAATATTCATGCCCCCTTAAGATCTAAATTGAAATAAGGTAGAGGAGATGAAAAAATGAGAAACATATGATAAAATCAAGAGAAAACAATGTCCATGATGATAAATAAGAGATTAAAATCCAATAGTGATCACTAAGAAGTAAGAGAATGCCCCAGCTTGGCCAAGTTTGACCAAGGACAATAAAGCAATAGAATTAGATCAAACCAAGAAGAAATATGAAATGAAAGTGAAATGAAATAAAATGAACTGAGAAAGAAACATGAAAGAGAGTGGAAATGATGAAGGAATTAAGAAATGATGATGTTTGAGTGAGATTTGAATATTAAGCCTCAAAATGTTAGCCAACTACATAAAAAAGGAAGAAACTTTAAAATTTTATTTTGACCATCAAGATGGACTCAGATTTCAATTTCAATCTTGAAAATGGATCTAGGATGTCAAAATTAGCTTGGGATGCAACCTTTGTGCAATTTTGAGGAGTTCAAAAATTAGGTCAAAAGGTATAAAAAAGGGTCCCAAGGGATCATTTTTAATTCATTTGTCTTCTTGTGATATTGAGATCTTTTAACATTTTGAGAGAGAGAAGATGGCCTAGAGAGGTATTCTGATCACATCTCACCATTTTGAGTGCAGTTGATTGCATAACTGGCCTCCACAGTATGGGCCCTAGTAAGTTTTCAATTTTCTAAGCTTTTTAGATTATTTTGATGAGCATTTAAGCCATTTTTATAAGGTTTCCTAGGTTTCTCACAAAATATCATTTGATAATTTATAAAGTATCGCACAGGTACTGAACTAAGTATCGCATGAGACATGCTCAATAGTCATATATGATACCATGCAAAGTATTGCACAATTGTTGGAGAAAGTATCATATGATACTTAGTCAGCAAACTTTTCATTTGTGAGCCATATTTTCATAATTTCTCATTTGAATATAATTTTTTACACTTAGATAGAAAAGTATAGATGTGTTTAGTCATGTTTTAGTTTTCATTATGACATGTACTGACATATAGGCTCATTTTTATAGATGGTGTTTATGATGTTGCATATCAGGGCCCTTGAGGTAATGGACCTAAGATTAGTACATCAGCTACATTAGGATCAAAGGAGGACTCTAAGGATCATGGGTTTCAAGTGGCTATTGCATTTGCCCCATATCTATTCAAACCATGGCCTCCTTACCACATTATTAGAGAGGTGGCATAGTGAGCATAACATATTCTATTTTCTTGCTTGAGAGGCCACTATCACACTTGAGGATGTGTATCACATCCTACATGTACCTTGTCACAAGGACCCAATAAGTGTAATGAACATGTCTATGTTTTATTTGCATTGTCTTTTGATCATGAGTGCTGATATGATCTTTTATGTGTTATAGGTCTATTATGATCAGAACCCAGTAGAGGGCAGGGCAATGCTTTAGGCTTTATTTGAGGATGTGACCATCCTTAAAAGGCATCTTACATAGGAGAGGCTGATAATAGAGTATGGTTAGTAGTACCTATCTATATGCATTATGTGGTCCTTGGTCATATAGGCACTAGTCATGGATAGAATCTAGAAGAGCTTCTCATGTGATGGGGGCAATTGGTCATCGACATGATAAGGAGACCACAATGGATGGCATAGGGACCAACTATTCTAGATGATATGTATCATGAGTTGCATAAGATTTTCTATTGAGAGGGGAGAACATGGGCATGTGATGTTGTAGTAGCATATATTTGGGCTTGGGACCACATAGTAGTCATTCGTCCTTTAGAGAGGTTTTATCCCTTTAGGTATAGATTCTATGACTTTGTCTCCAATCCATACAATAGAGACATGACATTTTATTGGTGATTATTCAATAAGTTTTAATTTTTTGATTGGTGACCCTATAGGAGATGCAAGGGGTGTTGGGAGGAAGTGGAGGAGCTAGGCTACATGTTTAGGATTTGTCCATTAGTAGGCCACCATGCAAGAATTGTGGAGCATTTTTTGATTACTTGAGTATGAAGATAGTTTGGATAGTGGCAGAGGGTCCATATAGAGACCACCACCTATGCTCAGTTCCAAGGACAAGAGGATTTATGAAGGCTTCCCATGCTTTACTATGTTGTGTCCTTATAGGAGATACATGAGCTATGATGAGAGATGTGGCATTATCTCCCAGGGATCCTAGATGGAGGAGTGTTACCTAATTATTCTTGGAGTATGAGGAAGCATATATTCCCATGGTTCATGACTCATGATGCACAACCTAAGGATGTGGGAGTAGGAGAAGATGATGGGGGTGATGATGAAGGGGATGGTGAAGGTGGAGGAGTAGAGGGGTTAGAGGAAGAGAGTAGGGGAGTAGTTCTAGGGGCATGTCTAGAAATTGGACATGCTTGAGGAGTTGTGTAGAGATGGAGGTGGAGGAGGAGGAGGAGGAGAGACATGAGAGACTTTTGTGACAACCTTGGGTGGAGAGACAATAGCAAAGATGGGAGGAGAAGTAGGCACAACCTTCCCTTGTTAGAGGAGGGGGTGATCCAAGGGACCAACTAATCAAGGCACTGGAGGAAGCTTTACAGTAAGCACAAATCACCATAGTGGTCTGACATCAATAGTGCATAGATGAGTAAGCACAGAGTGAGGAGCTGAGGTGAGAGCAAGATGTAGTCAGACAAGAGTTTGAGTGACATGGTGTGAGAGCCACCTACTATAATGCAACCTATACAGGTGTAGTGCCTCCAAGATAGGGGTTACCTAATTACTCTAAGAGAGTTAGGAGATCAGAGGGAGCAGTAGTGTCACTAGACTAGACATAAGCACTACCACCACAACCTCCTCCCATGCATGAGGGAGGTAGTCAATAATAGGTCTAGGATTAGGTATAGATTTTTTATGCCCTCACAGTACTTGATGCATATTTTTGAGATATTTATCTAAGTTTTGGATCCCATATTGTACATGTACTCAATTCATCCTTATATATGAGATACTAGATTCAATTTATGGCTTTGTGTACTTGTCTCATTTCTTGCTGATGTGATGGATGTTTATGGATATTTTATCACTTGTCTTTATGTTTCCATGTGACATTGATATTTATTCTCATGTTTATATAATCTCATGTTTATTTCTATATGCTCATGGATAAATCTCTCTCATAGATGTTTGACTCTCATGTTTATGATGTAGACTCATTATTTGAAAATATAGTATAATAAAATTAACCCCTTGTAATGAAAAGAATAGAAGCATTAAGTTGATATGACTGGTAATAAGTGAAAGACATGACCAAGAGGAAGCAAGAGAAGGTGAATGCAGTTAGCTAACATGTTTGCGAAAGATGAAGAGGGAGTTCTCTCAACATGCAAGATGCAAAAGTTTAAACTCGAATGAACCCTAAAATGCAAACTAGTATGCAAAAGGTGTGTTTACAAGGGAGGGATACTTAGATGCTAATTTTCATCATTGTTCTTTATTAGGGACACTAAAAGATCATACAATCATTACTACTATAACTATGAGGATATGAATATGATCTATATTAGATAGGTATGTAGGAACCTGACCTAAGCATCAAAGGCATATAGGTCAAGAGAACTAATGCAATTAGGTTCCCTATATTTAGTATAGAAAGATTATATGTGTATTAAAGCATAAGCATTAGGAAAACCTCTGATTGCAGTCTTGCAAAATTAGAAAAGGATGATGCATTGTAGATATAGAATATCAAGTAGGACAAGAATGAATGCTAATGACACTTTAGATCAACAAAGTATACCCACAAGTAGAAATTAAGTAAAAACATGCTCCATGCCCCTACTCTTCTAGTCCATGACATCCTTGAGAGACTATTAGGGAGGGAACACTTAGCAAAGAAATCATCATAGATAAAATTTAAAGAAAGTAAATTTAATTAGGTATTAACATGTTTAATGTTCAAGTGCATAGGTGTAAGTCACATGACCATTTCTCTAGTACTGGAATCTAATAGTGAGAAATATCGTAGCATCCTAGACTATAACTAAGGTATCCAAAAAGTGTTGAGAAGCACTCAATGTCAAGGGAACTACTAAGAAACACTATTGGATAAGCTACCAAAGAAACACCAACACACAAATAGACCCTAATAAGATGGATAGTTTATGCCCCCTAGACTTAGATGATAGTTGATTCCAAGATAGGCAAGGAAAAGTGAATCAAATGAGCACAAAGCAAGATTGATAGACATAGGCACAAGGGTCTCAAGTAGCACATAATTTTTAGGTTTTCACCACTTGGCAATTTTTTTAGGACTTTTTATGATTTTTTTTGTATTTTTTGAATTTTTTTAATCTTTTTGGTGATACATGAAAGCTCCTATTGCTAGTTTTTCACTCAGATGGTCATTTTTAAAGAATTTTTTAAGCATCATATATGATTTTTTGGGATCATAAAATATGTACAAACTATTAGAAAAAATAGTCCACCAAGATAACTGAGAGGGGGAGAGGGGTTGAATTAGCTATCCAACAATTAAAACATTTATCTTCTTTAAAAAAACTTAACCATTCAACCAAAGTAATCAAAAACCATAATAAAATTCTTATAGACAATTACACTAGATATGTTTACTAGGGAAACTCATGATCAGAGGGAAAACCTGGGTGGGAATGATGCCCACAAGATGATGTACTAATATAAATTCCTTGTTAGATGATGGAACCTATTAGGAGTCTATTACAACATTTAGTAAAATGAGTCCCTATTAGGGGACTTTGAATCCTTGTTAGGAGATTCCAACCCTATTAGGAGTTGTGCTAACCCTATTAAGAGTTGTAGTACAATGTATGCAAGAAGAGCCCACTGCCCAAACATACAATTTTAACTAAAAGAAGAGCTCACTACTCAAACATGTAATTTACTACTATCTTCTCCTTTCCTTTATCATATCAACTAGACCAATAACTATCAAACCTTGTAGACTAGGTCACAAACCTTAGGTCCATATACCAAACCTTGAATCACTCAGCAAAACCTCAATAATGAAGTTTCCTTCACTTTCACACTGCTCTGCTCAACTTCACATTCTACACTCTTTGTTGCTTATTATTAGTCATCAAATCATATCATCACTCATACATGATAAAGGAAAATTTCCTTCCTTTAATACTGAGTTCATAAAAAAATTCCTTGAGTCAACTATTAGACCTTGATCTCAATTAATTATTATAGGACCACATTATGAACATATTACACTTAGTGATAACATTAGTCTTCTATCTTGCAACTTGAATAAATTTTTGTACACATAATATTATGATGAGTGAGATTAGTCACATCATCCTCAACATTTATTCTTCATGTCCTTAACCTAAATCCTCAAATATCAACTTTTCTAAGAGATATAACAAGTTTACTAGAACATGCTTCTATAAACTCTATCTCAAAATAGACATCACTACAACTTACATAACTTCTTCTAAACTTATCCTTTCCTCTTCTAACATTAACTACATATACCATATACTCAAAATTATTTCCCATAACCTCGAGTGGTTATAATGCTCAACTAGCCATCTATACCAACTTAATCTTTGCATTGTTCTTCTATCAGATACTACAGAAAACTGCTATGTTGACATCAATGACAAACTTAGTCATGAATGTAACATATCATCATAGTAACATATCTATAATACTCTCCCATAGGAATATCATTAGCATTCATGCTTCCAACCAATCTTCTAATAATATCCCCCTTTGGCATTAATGGCAACATAGATAAAAAAACATCTAGTTCCAAGAATACCAACAAAAGACCATTCATCTTCAAATCCTCTTCATCAATCATTGTCCCCCATTGATATACCTCAATGTGCTCTATACCAAACTATCATTCCATATTGTGCTTATGCCAAACATCTTCCTTAGCATAATGTGTTTCATGCAATATTCTCCCTAGTTGACATCAATGTCAAAGGTTTCAGCAACCAACATCTCTGCATCAAATTTTGCAACAACTGATACTTACTTAGCTTGATTGCCAAAAGACACTATTCAAAACAATATCAAGAATAGTCCTAGATGATTCTTTCTATCACAAATACTCCCCCATTCAAGAAGCATTAGCATTTAGTCTAGAAAATAATGGTTCTTTATTACCCTAGATTGATGCACTCTTGCTTCTTCTACTCTGATGTAGGAAGGGGCATAAGCCGGGGCATACCTTATAAATACTCACAAGTCTCTTTGGGAAGAGGGTTAGTGAATATATCTACAATCTACTCTGTAGTGCTCATATACTCCAATCTAATTTTCTTTTCTGCAACTTTCTCTCTCAACATGTGATACTTCATATATATGTGCTTAGTTCTCGAATACAACACTAGATTCTTAAACATATTTATTGTCCTTGTATTTTCACAACGTATAACGATGGGTTCACTAATTTCTATCCTTATATCTTTCAGCATCTACTTCATCCAAATGACTTGATTGTAATTGTTTGTTGTTGCAACATAATTTTCTTCTGCTATACTTTGTGATGTAAAATCCTACTTCTTGCTTAAGCAAGAAACCAATATCCTCCAAGAAAGAAAGCTCCTCCATTGGTGCTCTTTCTATCATCCATACTACTTGCCCAATCTACATCTGTATAAGTACTTAGAGTGAAATCATTAGATCTTTCATACCATAATTCAAATTTTGATGTTCCCTTTAGATATTTAAATATCCTTTTCACTACGTCATAGTGTGGTTCTCTAGGATCAGCCTAGAATCTTGCAACAACTACAACTACATTTTCTATATCTGGCCTTGTGTGAGTTAGATATTGCAATCCTTTGATCATAGATTTGTACTTCTTATGCTCAATATTAGGTGTCTCATCCTTTGTAGATAACTTGTGTCTAGTTGCCATAAGTGTTCTAATGGGTTTGCATGTTTCCAAACCAAACCTTTTTAGTAAATCCTTCAAGTACTTAGTCCAAGAAATAAAGATTCCTTCTTTATTCTATACAATCTACAAAATTCTGGAAAATATTTCATCTCTCCTATCATATTTATTTCAAATTCTTTCTTCATATTTTCTACAAACTTCTCACTTTCTTCATCATTTCCTCCAAATATTATGTTATCAACAAATATTACTAAAATCATCAAACCATCATCAGTTTCTTTTCAACACAGATTACTATCTGCCATACCTTTTCTATATCCAAGATTTGTTAAATATTTGTCCAACCTTGCATACTAGGTTTTGGGTGCTTGCTTTGATCCATACAATGCTTTACTTAGTCTACATACTATGTCCTTGTCATCTATCAAAGGACATCCTTTAGGCTACTCAATGTATACATCTTGTTCAAGTTCTCTATTCAGAAATATTGACTTGACATCCATCATCATACGCATAGGCTAAGAATAATCTTCCTACTTCTATTCTAGCCACTGGAGCATAAGTCTCCTCATAACTATCCCTTTTTTCTATGAGTAATCTTTACATACCAATTTTTCCTTGTTTATTACAACTTCTCCTTGTTCATTCATCTTTTTCCTGAATACCCATTTAGTTCCTATCACATTCTTGTATGTTGGTTTGGGGACCAATTCCCATGTCTCATTATTTACTATCTAATACAATTCCTCTTTCATATCTTGCTTCCAATAGACATCTTTACATGCTTCATCTGCATTCTTAGGCTCAACTTGAGATATCAAGCATAGTTCTTCATTTACTCTACTTCTTGTCATCACACCTTTGTCTTTACTTTCGATGATCTATTTGGATGGGTGATTCTTTATCATATTCCTGCCTAAAGTAGGAGTTGCTATCTCAACTCTTGGCTCTACTAAAGGTTCTAAACTTTGTTCCTACCTTGGCTCTTCTTCATTCTACAAATCATTATTAGTCTCAAGAAATACCTCATCATTCCTTGGCTTAGTAACAACATCATCATCTGAATTGTAATCAACTATTCTCTCTTGTATTATAAATTTCTCAT
This sequence comes from Cupressus sempervirens, assembly GCA_028749045.1. NCBI lineage: Eukaryota > Viridiplantae > Streptophyta > Pinopsida > Cupressales > Cupressaceae > Cupressus > Cupressus sempervirens. Next base: position 522,961,223 of record CM053792.1, read on the forward strand.
CAATTCTCACATTTTCACTTTCCATAATAGTCTTATTTCTCTAATTATAACATCTATAAGCCTTGCTTTTCAATGAATAACCAAGAAACATACCTTCATCACTTCTAGCATCAAACTTACCAATATCATCATCTCTTTTGATATAAATTTTACTTCCAAAAATTTTCAAATACTTAACTATAGGTGAGTGACCAAACCACAATTCATAAGGTGTCTTGTTTGTGTGTTTGTTGACTTGCACTCTGTTCATAGTGTAGACTATTGTATTCATAGCTTCTCTCCAAAATTTCTTGGATACATCATTCTCTACTAACAAAGCTCTTGCAACTTTTGTAACTGACTTGTTCCTTCTCTTTGCAACACCATTCTATTCAAGGGTTCTCATAACTGATAGCTATCTTTTAATTCCATTTTCTTCACAAAACATGTTAAACTCATTTGAAGTAAATTCTCCTCCTCTATTTGATCTTAAATATTTAATCTTCATACCAAATTCATTCTTAACTCTATTCTTGAATATCTTAAACTTATCAAATGCCTCAGATTTCTCTTTAAGAAATGCAACTCACATTATTCTAGAAAAATCATCAACTAGAATCATAAAATACCTTTCACTATAGAATCCTTTAGTCTTTGTAGGACCACTAAGATTAGTGTGTATAATATCCAACTTTGTTGTAGTGGTAAACTTCTTGCTAGGAAAATAAGTTTTGTTATGCTTAGCCAAAATGTACTCCTTGCAAATTGTGTTAGTAGGCTTTACAATCTTCAGCAAATCTCTAACTACAAACATTCTACTAGTCCTTACAATACTATCAAAGTTTATATGACAAAATCTCTTATGCCATAACTAATTGTCATCTACCTTTCAACCAAACTTGTCATTTTAGTAGGATTCAACCGAAATACCTTTAGATATGGTTGCTATTCCAATTACCTTTCCAATCTTTAATCATGTCTTTTCTATGAACTGCAACTAATAACCTTTTTCTACTAGTTGTCCAACACTCAAGAGATTGTATTTTAAACAAAAAAAAAGTATACATGCTTAGTGTTAGTTCTACCATCAAGAGTTATAGATCCAATGCCTTTAACTTGGCATGGTACATTGTTTCCAACTCTCACAATTCCTCCATCCTGACTTTTGAAGTCAAATGTCACAAGTCATATGATGTGAACAACCATTTTCAATTATCCAATTAGATTTCTTTTGAACTTATGACACCAAAGCTACCTTCTCTAGATTTTCTTCTTTAATTGCCACAAATCCAATTTCATCATCACTAACACTTAATTCTTGTTCATCAAGATAATTATCTTTATTTACATACAAACACTCTCTATCTTTTCTAGGCTTTTGATTTCCCTCATACTTTTTCTCTCTCTCTAAGGACACTTAGATGCATAATGACCATATTCATCACAAGTCCAACATTTAAAGATTTTCTTACCTCCTTTTTCTCTCCTTACTAGAAGGGCTACTCCTTCTTCAATCTTTTTGTCTTCTTTAGATCTACTACTACTAGCAAAATCTCCTCTACCACTTGTGCTCTTTGATAAGTTAGGTTGAATAATCAAGGCACTGAAAGTTATCTCTATTCTAGTCAATTCTCTAGACTTTCTAAGTTCATTCTCAACTACTTCAAGTCTTCCAAGCAATGTCTCCTTTTTGAAATCTTTGGTACGAGATATCAACAACTGTATCATCTAAATTGCTAACTTAAATGGTGGTGTTAGAGTTTTCAATATCTTCCATATAACCTAATCATCTTCTTTGGTTCCTCCTTGAGCTTTAATACTTACAATTTTTTTCTAATATCCTGACTATATATGGTCTTACATATTCATCTTCCATCATTTTAGCATCTTGAAACACACAAATCCAACTTTTTAGCCTCAACTTCTTAGAATGTGCATCACCTTCAAAGCTATTTTCCAAAGCCTTCCAAATCAAATGTGAAGTAGCAAGTGATTTTACCTGATTGTACTTATTTTCAGGAAGTGCAGTCAATAGCGCTTCTCTAGCTCTCATGCCACACATAAAAAGATCTCTTTCTACCTTGGTGCAAATTTCCAAATCCTTTTCAGTAATGATTATTTTTGCTGATTTTGTTAAGATCCAATATCGCTAATGCATACACAACACATGTGTCTTCATCTTTTCCTTCCAGCTATCATAGTTTGTTCTATCAAACTTTAGACTAACTTTCCTGAACATTTTCATCATGAATCTCTTAAAGCTCTTAAGCTTTATCTTCAAGGACCTAAGGCTCTGATACTAATTATTAGAAACAATAGTCCACCTAGATAACTAGGGGATGGTGAATCAATTATCCAACAACTAAAACATTTATCTTCTTTAAACAAACTTAACCATTTTAACCAAAGTAATCAACAACCATAATAAAATGCTCATAGATAAATTACACTAGATATGTTTACTAGGGAACCCCTTGATTAGAGGGAAAACCCTGGTGGGAATGATGCCCACAAGATGATGTACTAATATAAATATTCCTTGTTAGAGGATGGACCTTGTTAGGAGTCTATTACAACATTTAGTACAATGAGTCCCTATTAGGAGACTTTGAATCCCTATTAGGAGATTCCAACCCTATTAGGACTTATGCCAATCCTATTAGGAGTTGTACCAACCCTATTAGGAGTTGTACAATATATGTAAGAAGAGCCTACTACCCAAACATGAAATTTCAACTACAAGAAGAGCTCACTACTTTAACAAGTAATTTACTATTATATTCTTCTTTCTTCTATCCTCTCAACCAGAGCAATCATTTTTAGACCTTGTAGACCAAGTCACAGACCTTAGACCCAAATACCAAACCTCAAATCACTTAGCAAAATCTTAGCAATGAAGTTTCCTTCACTTCCGCACTGCTCTACTCAACTTCACATTCCACATTCTTTGCTGCTTATTATTAATCATTAAATCATATCATCACTCATACATGATAGAGGAAAATGTCCCTCCTTTAAACCAAGTTCATAAAATAATTTATTGAGTCAGTTATTAGACCTTCTCAGTTAATTATTATAGGGCCACATTAAGAACATGTTACACTTAGTGATAACATTAATCGTCCACATTGAAACTTGAATAATTTTTTGTACATGTAATATTATGATGAGTGAGCTTAGAAACATCATCCTAAACATGTCTTCTTCATGTCCTCAACCTCAATCCTGAAGATATCAACTCTACTAAGAGATATAACAAGTTTACCAGAACATGCCTCTGTAAATTCTATCTCAAAACAAACATCACCAAAACTTACATAACTTTTTTTAGAATTATCCTTTCTTCTTCTAGCTTTAACTACATATACTAGATACTAAAAAATATATCCCATAACCTTGGGTGGTTATAGTGCTGAACTAGCCATCTATACCAACATGATTTTTTCATTAATCTTCTATCAGATACCACAAAAAGCTACTATTATTGACATCAATGACAAACTCAATCATGAATGTTACATATCATCATAGTAAAATATCTATAGTACTCCCCCATAGGAATATCATTAGAATTCATGCTTCCAACCAATCTTCTAACACAAACATATGAGGAGCAAGAGCCTTAAGCATATAACTTCTTTAGATAGAGAGTATTGATAGGCTTAGGGAGTTCTTCTCCCTTAGGTGTAGAAAGATGATAGGCACCAGATCTAAATACAAAAGTGACAATATAGGGACTCAACCAATTAGGCTCAAACTTATAAGCCTTTCTATTATTTGTTCTGTTGATTATTTAATTTCTCTCTAAGAAAAAGCTCACCCACTTGGAATTCATGAGGATGGACTTGTTATAATTGGTAGATATTCTCTTCTGATAAGCTCACATGTGATCAAAAGAAGACTTTTAGTGCTCATCTAGAGCTTCAAGCTTGTGAATCTTCATATCCCTATGATCTTCATCAGTGATCAATCCATGCAAAGAGATTTGTAGAGAGGGAATCTCAACTTCTAATGGGAGGATAGCCTCAAAACCATAGACCTATACAAAGGGTGTATCCCTAGTGAGAGTATGTATAGTGATTCTATAGGCCCATAGTGCTGGATTTCTCTATAGGTTATAATCCCTTCCTGACTTTTGAAATGTCCTATGCAAAATCTTTAGTATTTTATTTGAAGCCTCGCCTTGGCCATTCACTTGGGGATACTATATTGAAAACCAATGTTTCTTGATTTTAAACTTCTTACAAAGTTGTTTTAGATCTTTATTCTTAAACTACCCCCCCCCACTATCAGTGACTATATAAGAAGGGATACAATAGCAAAAAATAAGGTGATTTAGTATAAACAAGGCAACATATTCGCCTATAGTAGGAGAGTAGAATAACTTTGATCCATTTAGTGAAATACTTGGTTGTTTTGATTATGAACTTGTTTCCACTAGATGAATATGTCCAACCAAGTCAAAGGCCCATCATTGGAAAGGCTAATGTTTGATAGAAGGAATGAATTCACACCTAGGAGAATGAGTCAATTTGTCATGTAGTTGAGACTTCTTACAAGATTTAGCATATCAAACAACATCAGCTTGTATAGTTGGCTAATAGTACCTACCCTAAGAAATTTTTAAGAAAGTGCAAGGCCATTAGAATGTGACTTGCAAATGTCATTGTGAACTTATGCTAATGCCTTTTTGGACTCATTTATCTCTAGACACCTAAGGAGTGTTCCATCTAATCCCTTTCTATATAGATATATCATCTTAAAACCGAATCACTTCTGTGTTAAGAGTGTTTAGCCCTTTAGGTAAGTGGTCTAGGGTCATGTCAAGTGCCTTGAATGGGTCTTTGCATGAATCCAGTAGTTTTCCCCTATTTTTCTTCTCTCTCTCTCTCTCTCTCTCTCTCTCTCTCTCTCTCTCTCTCTCTCTCTCTCTCTCTCTCTCTATTTCTAGCCTATTCCTGACAAACTACTCTATGAAATTGAGGACTTTGGCCTCTGGGTCAAGGATGATTTTTTGGGTTGACCTTGACCCTAACCTAGTGTAGGGTTGACCTTGCCCCTAACCCTAGTTCCCATTTTCAATTTCTAGGAATTTGGGATCTCAGGCTTTGAAAAGTTACTTTTCTCACTTCTAGGCTAGCTATTTTGGGTTTTAGAATGGTAGACTCTTAAATTAAATTTAATCTAGGTCTATTCCTAAGGGTTAAGGTTAAATGTGATTTAATTATCTTATGTCATCCTTCTTTACAATTTTGTTCCCTAGATCTCTATATAAGGAAGCCTCCTTCTCTCATTTTTCTCTAAGGAAGAAGATGCATTCAAAGATCAGACCAACTATTACCTTTCTAGATCCATTATTCTATGAAGTGAAGTTCTATCAAGCATTCAAGCATTCAAATTTTCAAGCATCCAATTCATCAAGGAGATCCATTGTTAGCTATTGAAGGATTCAATCTCTATGGAGCCCTCTTGTTGAAGATTTCTCCATTCATATTCATTCAAGCATTCTTCTATGCAAAGGTACCTTCAAGAATGGTGTTGAAGATCTAGTGACATTAATTTGAGACATCCTACACACATTTCTACATTCATTTGTAGCATTTGTACTTGTGAATTTAAAGATTTAAATCCTCCACAAGGATTTTCACATAAGTAAGGTGAATAGTTCCATTTACTTTGTTTCTGAATATTATAATTTCAATTATATTTTAAGGTTAATTCCAAACTAGGGTTTGATTGAGGCAAAACCCCCATCCAACAACAAAACCATTTTTCTATCAAATACAGTTGCAAAAAAATGAATTGAAGAGCGAATTTGGATACCCTTTTTTTTTAACTTGTGAGATCCACAAACAAAATTTTTGTCAAAGCCATGTAGGTCAAGGTCAACTTTTCAAGGTACAATTGTGCACCAAGGTAAGATTGTGCCCCACCAAAAGGGTCAAAGTCGACCTCCGTTCAAAAAGACTAAACATTTTTGAGTTTTTTCTATCTCAACCTTTCTAGTCCAAAATAGGTTGCAAATTTTTAAGAAACTACATACAGACATCAAAAAACAACATTTTCTAGATTCAAGGTTAGTATTTGTCTTTTATCTATTTCAAGATTTAAGCACATACTCCCTCACAATAGGAAGATCATGTAATTTCCTTTCTCCCTATTTTTGCATCACTTGATCCATTTCTATATTGAACACTATCTTGTGCTTAATCAATTTGGATTATTTCTTTTGGAAATTAGGGTTGAGAAGAGGTTTCCATTTTCATCCTATTCAATAGATCACTAGAGATGAGGGTGTAATGGGAGGTGTTGTGAACATGATGACACTTTTCATTTTGTGTAAGGTTTTCAAGAATGATTTGGTCTTACAAATAGGAGAAAATAGTGGAGTAGCAAGAGGAATCATGACAAACAACTATGCAAATGACATGACTATTAGGGGAATTATAAGCGAGATGGCATAGTTCTTCCACCATAAACTCAAAGTGAAACTCATGCTCTTGTAGTTGCAAGATAGATGCCAAAATTTCCATAGCATCAACAACCTTGTTTCCTTCCCTAGAAATTTATTGGAAGGTAGAAAATGTGAAGTAATTCTATAGGGCATCAACTAATTTCTTCTAAGGTACTCATTTTGGTACTCATTTTTCACTTGATTGATGATGAGTTAGGAATCTCCATAGATATGTAGATATTTTATTCTCCATTCAAGGGCTACCTTAATTCTATTAGTCAAATCTTCATATTTAGCTATATTATTTGTGCACAAAAATAGAAGTTTGTAAGATTTTGGGATGGTGTAGCCATAAGGCATGACAAATAGAATTCTAGCACCATCACCATTTTGAGTATATGACCCATCAAAGAACATCTTCTAAGTTATTTCTATGACATACGTGATATATGCATCTAGGAATTAAATCTTCATAGGAGCATTATCTATGATTGGGAAGTCAGCAAGTTGATCAAAAATAGCCTATCCTTTGATAGCCTTATGTTCAACATATTGAATATAAAATTCTAAAAGAATCATCGTCCATTTTTCTATTCTACCTATAAGCGTAGCCTTATCCAAGAGATATTTCAAAGGTTCAATTTTAACAATGGACTATATGGTATGTGTGAGCATGTAGTGTCAAAGTTTTTGTGATGCAAACACTACAACTAGACAAGCTTTCTCAACACTATTGTAATTGAGATCATAAGTGACCAATGTATGAATGATATAGTATATAGCCTTTTCTTTCCCATTCTCACCATGTTGTGCTAATAAATCTCCTAGGGAATTTGTAGTAGTTGAGATGTAGAGAATCAATGGCTTCTCTTGAATAGGTGAGTGTGATAGATACTCTTTGATTTGAGCCAAGCTTTTTTCACACTCTTCATTTCATATGTATGTTGACCCTTTATTCAGATTTTTAGTTAAATGATTATGATCTATCAACTAATTGAGCTATGAACCTCCTAATGGATTGAAGGCATCCTTGCAGATTCCTTAGTTGATTAATGTTTCTTGGAGGAGGCATCTCCATAATAGGCTGCACCTTTTTTGGATCAACTTCTATGCCCTTAGCTGAGATTATGTACACTAATAGTTCTCTAGATGTCACACCCAAAACACACTTTTTGGGATTAAGCCTAAGTTGAAATTGTTCCATACGGTCTAGTATCAAACTCAGGTCAGATAAGTGAATGCTTCATTGTTTAGATTTTGTGACGGTATCATCAACATAATCCTCCATTTTTTTTGCATCATATCATGAAATATTGTGGTCATATCTCTTTGGTATAATACCTACATTTTTTAGCCCAAAGGACATGATGTTCCAATAGAATACCCAATGCATAGGTGAAATTTGTTTTCTCTTTATCTTTGGGAGCTATCTTAATCTTATTGTGCCTTGAGAATTCATCCATTAGGGAATACATTTCATAACCTGCAAACATGTTTACTATCATATCCATGTTTGGTAGCATAAAATCATCCTTTGGGCATGCTTTGTTTAAATCCCTAAAATTAGTGCAAACATGAATGGACTTTTCATGTTTAGAAATAGGTACTATGTTGGATATCCACTTTGCATAGTCAATAATAGCTTTGATAAACTTGGTACTTAGAAACTTCTCTAGTTCATCTTTGACTAACAAGGAAACAAGGGGATGCATGTTTCTCAACTTTTGTTTAACAAGTTTAATACCAGGAGCTATGGAGAGGTGATGTATAATAATCTATGTATCTAAAATAGGTGTATCAACATAGGTCCATGAAAAGTTAATTTTTTTCTCCATAAAGAAATGTGTGAATTATTCTTTTTCTTTTGTTGATAGGACTGGGCCACATGTATAATATTAGGAGATTTTGTAGTACTCAAGTTGGCAAGTTGTGTTGCTTCTAGAAAAACTGATGATTTATCCTAAAAATAGCTTGGAAGACTACCCAGTATCTCATCCTCAAGCACCTTGAAGAGGTTTTCACCTTTGGATACATCTCTATTTTTACTCTTTTTTGGTTCAAACACTCCCACAAGGTGGTTTTTTCCATCTAAACTCTTATTTTTCAATTTCCTTTTAATTTTTGATGGAGGTACTTGATGTTTTTTTTTTTCATGTTGATTGCCATTTCACTAGTGGAAGATACCATGGATTCAATGATATTTAGGTAGCATGCAATCTCATAGTCATTTTGAAAAGAGGGTAGCTTAGGTCTTTGATTTTAACTAGACCAATCTATGAGATCAGGGTGCATGAGGGAGAGTAATGTGGAAGCTTCAAGATTGTTAATGGAAGAGGAACCATCTTTGGTGACAATAGAGGTCAAGCCTACAGAGAAGGCTCCAAAGGAGTCCAAATCAAGATAAGTTCTAGAAAAATCAACGTGATCCACTAAGGAAAGTTGTGAATCCAACTCATTTGGCTCTACACAAGACTCATCAACTATGTTTGGTTGGGTAACATAGGCATGTATCACATCTGCACCCAATTCACAAGAGACATTAGAAGGGGATTCCCACTTGTATTCTTGAGAATTGGTACTTTCACCTTCAGCCACAAGTTGAGCAATATTCCTCTTAATTATTTGTGCATTAGGATTTTCAAAATTTGATGTCTAGACATAGATGCTTTAGTAGTGTTATCATGAAACAACATATCTTCTCCCCAAAGGAGGTAGGTAGAAGAGGTGACATCCTCTTCATGTGTCAGAGCAACAATAGTAGGTTGGATATCATCTTCAAATTCACTAGCTATAGGGACTTCTCTACCAAACTGTACAATCATCTTCAACACCATACTCTATACATATGGTATCTTTTATTTTGCATCCCTTAGTGTGACTTATGGGTTCTATGAGAGTACATTTTTATTATTCAAAGGTCCTTGACTGCAATAACCCATTTTTCTCAAAAAATGGTAGCCTTTCCCATATCTTTTTAGGAGAAATAGGGGTAGTTAATATGACTTCATCATTATCCTCTTCCTCTCTCTAGATCTAGTCTCTAATGGCTTGATCTTCCTTTTCATCTTCTAAAGGAATCAAGGATTGAATGAAGGTGCCAAAGATAGTCATAGAAAAAGTCAAAGGCTTCATCTTCTCATATAGTTTTACATAGGATAGATTTGAACTTCAACATGGAGGGAAATATTGTGTGGATGACTAAGAGATTTATCATCTTCTTGAATAGAAAATGTAAGTTAATGAGGCAAGGAAATGTGGTTTACCATAGCTTGGAATTGTTCAACATCGATATCTATAGGAATGTTAGTTGTGTGCAAAAGTTTCTCTAAGATCTCCTTATGCAAAGGAGACAACTCTAACAACTCAAAGATAGAAATTTGTATAGCAATCTATTGTAATTGACTTACAAGGTTAGAACTAGATATAGTAGGTTAAGCCACCTATTTGGAGGATGAGGCATACTTGAGATCATTAGCCACTTTGAGAACAACCTTAGATTTCCCCCAAGGACAATGTTCAAAGTGTCACCATGAGAAGAGGAGGAATATACCATTATAAGGGATGCCCTACCCCTAGTGTCTTTGAAGTTTTGATGAGAGTTGTGTGATCTCAAGACCACCTTAGGTTTTTCATCGCCAATGTCATAATTGGGTTCCTCATCAAATTTGGGACACATACTATAGACATCCCCAAAAGGTTCCAACATATTGATTACATAATCTATGTTGGTGTATGCATAGCTAATCTTGTTGCCATTACCTTTTTGTTGCCTTTGGATGTCTATCCTTTTTCATATTTGATCAATGGTTGTTTAAAAGCCTTATGGTCAAATTTTTAACTAAGCCATCTGTAACAACTTTTCCCTCGCCAATGAGATATTGAATGGCATCCTTGAGCTTGTAGAAATTATCAGTGTTATGACCCTTGTTCCTATGGTAATTTCAATATTGGTCATCTCTCCACTAATCAGGTTTGACAAGTGGGTCACAAGGTTAGGAATCATCTAGCAACATGATGAGCTTATTGGCAAGAAAATTGTTCAAGACTACATATGAGTCAACCATTTGTGTGTAAGTGTGTCTTGGTTTAGAGAGCCTCTTACCTTTGTCAAAAGATTGTGGCTTTGAGGTCTCTTTTTTTTTAGCAAGATATATGGAATTGGAAAAGTTAAAGGTTGACTCCTTAGTATTGGGAGAATCTACAACTCTATCATTTAATACACACTTTTTTTTGTTCCAAAGTTTACTATTATTCTTTCCATTTCTATTTCCATTTTTATCCTTGTTAACAATAATGTCATCCTTTTTTATACCAACATCTTTGATGCAATAAGCACTTTCAACCATGTTGTTGAATGAGGTAAATAGTTACTTCCTAAGATCATAATATAATCTAGGCACCTGCATGTTGACAAAGATGTCAATTTTCTCAATCTTGGGAATTTTCAAGGATACCTAGAATGTAATGATCTCCAATGTCATAAATATGTAGCAAATGGTTCCCCTTGTTTTCATTTTATGTTCCACAAATCCAACATAATAAGATGTTGTATGTTGTACAAGTATTGTTCGATGAATCACTGTGCAAGTTCATCAAATGTCTTAAGGGGAGGTTACAATTTGGTAAACCACTGGGACTTGTCCCTTTAATCTTGTTAGAAATAGTCTCATGAGGTATGTGTCCTCATGCATGAAGTCCATTCCAAGAGTGTATAAGTGATGTATATAGTCATGTGGATCACCATTTCCATTGTATTTTTCATACTTAGGAACCTATATGTTCTAAGGAAATAGCACCATGTAGAGACTTATGTCAAATGGGAGAGCACATATGGTTTCCACAAAAGATGTCCTGGGTTTCTCATTTTCCACTTGTAGTTGAGCAAGTTGACTTCTTAACTCTTTCACTTATTTTCTTAGGACTTTAGACTCAATGAGCTCTCTTTTCTATATGATCCTTTGAACATCATATTCATGAGGGATTTTTCACACCTGAGAAGTCATGTATTGAAAGTATTGGTCTCTATTTTTTTCTAAGGCTTTTAGTATAAGTTTTTGGAGAATTTCATCTAGGTGGTGAGGGACGTCCCATAGTGCATTTCCTTGGAGACCTTGGTTGTGTGTTATTCCCATTATTTCCACAAGATAGGTTATCCATAAATGGGTTGTTGTAGTTTCCATGACCATACCAATTTTAAAAGTCATGTGTACGATTGCTAGTTTTAGCATGTGGGTGAGATATTTCTCTAGTGGCTATATTCCTAGCTTCCTCTAGTATTTCTCTATCCAACCTAGCTTGTTATTCTCTAAGTGAAAAAGCTCCTCTAGGTGATAGTTCCTCTCTTCAAGATTCATTGTGAGTGAAATAATTTCAGTGGCCCTAGGGGTTTCATAGGGGGTATTAAAGAAATGATCAAAATAGTAAAGTGGATTACGCCAAGTAGTGGTGTTGGCCTCTTCTTCCCTAACAAGGATAGGCTCTTCGTTTCAGGCTTACTTACAAGGATGTGTAGTTGGAGTAGTCACTTGTGCAAAAGTAAAAGATGAACAACTTCCTTGAATCACTTGGATTCTAGTTGCAACTAGTATGTAAGGATAAGCCTTTAGCATTGCAAGACAAGATAAAGCCTTTTAGGGTTAAAACTTGTATAGTCAAAATTATCACTTGACAAAAGATAGAATGGAGCAAATATCTTGTCAAAAGTGCTCAATAATTTATAGCACTACTGATTCTAATAGAGAATTGAGCAAGAAGTTCAATAGAAAATAATCAAGAGAGAGAGGTAACGAAGTCTTTGATAAGTAACAAATAGAGATGTTAAGTTCATATCCAGTAGACTAAACCCATATTTGCAGCTTAAGATTGTACTAGACATGGATATTTCATACCATAACATGGTAAGACTAGATAAAAACACCCCTAATTTAGCTGAAATGCAATCTAGACTCAATTCAATAAGAAATGGAAACCAAACAAACTAGGTGATATTAGTTCAACAAATTATATCATGTGGTAATTTCTACAATAGGAAGGCTATACTTTCTCGATAGGTGATACTGCTTAGCCGATCATATAGTAGAGTATAGCATAGCAGGGTGATAAAGTTTTTTAAGTGGTGTGATACTTCTAACAATCAGAGGTATCCTACAATATTTCTTCGAACTGGTATGCAATAAAGGGCCAGTAAACTATGTAACATGTGACCTTGATTGCTAAAAATGTCTACATTTTGGTTTAATTTTTAGGTGTTTTTAGGCCAGAATATAATCCTAACATAATAAAACTCTAATTTGCAACATTAGACACAAAGTTTTGAAAACATTTGGTGATATAAGCATGTCTTCAAATAGTTGAATAGGGGACAAACCAACGTTTTCAACATAAGCATTTGTGATATCTCAAAAACAAAAACCCTATGAATGATAACATCATGTGTACATTCAAAATGTTTCCACAGGTCTATCACATTCAAAAACACATCAAGTGTAACTACTTATAGGTCATAGCTCATTAGTAAACAACTTGGCCCATGCTTGATGCCCCCTTGACTCACACAAATTGGTTTCCCACATTAGATGTTGGCTTTGTCATTGAGATGTCATTGACACAACCAAAGGGACACAAATGGTGAGTGTAAAATCTTGGGATGATCTGGGTAGTCCACTTGGATCAATCCTTGCACCAAGATGTTGAGTAGATAATAAGGGTAGCTTCTAATCCTAAGGTTTTTAGAAAGGGTCCCATTCACAACACTCCTCTTGCACCTAATAACAAGTAACAAACCCCATGGCCATAAGAGTACCTTAAGCACTCCCACTTAGTGTTATCATTATGGTCACTTTTCTACAACTACTTCCACTAAACGAAGACAAGTACTATGCCCCCCAAGGCTTTGACCTTTGTCAAGGGGTTTATGATTATAGTGGGTTAGGTTAGTTGGGTTGTTCTTGTTCCCACTTTGGGTCATTCCTATTGGTATCTTTACATCAATAGAAAGCCCTCTGAAGGAGATATCTCACTAGGAGATAGACAAAATGGATCCATGCCAAGAGGTCAAAATTTATGATTCATCCAAAAGGTGAAGAGTGTTTACCATATAGGGTAAACGATACTTATCACATTAATAGATTAGAATGTAATGCAAAATAGATACTTTATTCATATAAGAACATCTACAAATTTGATTACAATGATAATGACGATCCAATAGTCCATTTGGATGATATACATATACTTTACCAAAGGGGCGAGTCAATCCTCACACCCCCTTTCGAATACCAATTCTACCCATCGGCTATGATACTTTTTACCGACAACATCATCCCCCCAAAAAAGTAAAGTCATATTTGGACAAAAAAATAAAAAACTCAAATACTAATTACATCAAGATTTAGACAACTAGCAAGCGGGATGCATACCTAGTGTGGTAGATGTCTATGCTCTAAGCTTATTTAGTTTTGCTTCTTGCTCACGTACTTGTCCAGTCTGTACCTTCAAATCTGCTTTAGCCTCCATCTAAATCTCCAAGGTTTTTTGAATCATCTCAACAATCTCTCCAAGTTTTGTCTCCTTCTCTACTACTACCTATTGTAGCTGACTCTATTGAGCCAAAAATGTTGTCCTCTCAAATTCTCAAGCTGCTCTCTCATTCCCAAGCTTCCTTCTCTGTAGCTAATTCTACCTTCATCTCTACCAACCTAGTAGGTGACTCCTCCTAAGCCCTCCCTGCCTCTACCTAGTCTTCTCAGCTCCTTCAAAGGGCATAATAAACATCTTCATATATTTGAACTATCTCATAAGTCATGGCCTCTATGCAGATTTCCATACCTAGCTATCTAGTAGTGCCCCAATCCTTGTGCATCTCTAAAGTCTCTACTCTCAGCCATTTGTGCTCCTCAAAATAGACTAAAAAGTCCATTGGACACCCTACTCTCAAGAAGGATATGATGTGCTCTAGCTCCTTTACCACTAAATCCAAGCTGTGTGTGTGTGTGTAGAGAGGCCCCTACTCAATGAGACTGGGTCACTATATCAATGAGAAGTGTTTCCACATCCTCTCTCATCATTGTCTCTAGTTCTTCTTTAGGTTGCTTAGTACCCATGGTACCTTCACTACTTCTACTATCTATTCAGTAGTGCTCTCCATGGAGAAGTGTGGTATCCCATCTATCTACATCAGGTGACTCTCCTCCACCTATGTTTATATGCCTACAGGATCTCCTTTTGGGGCTACTCCCTATGCAGGTGTTGAGAATGCATGTCACTTGTGGTGTTGGTGTGTGGTTAAACCTCATACTCAAGTATGTGTTTAACCTTTTCTATTTAAATTCTCTTCTTAGCTCCTCTACTAGCATTTCTAACAATGTTTCATCTATTGTAACCACTATATCTGAACCCACAACATCCAAGTGAACACTAGGTGTCCTCAAACCCTCACTTATTTCTACTTGTACTGGTGTCTCCATTACTCCCTCTTGAGTTTCTATCTCATATTCAAGTATAACTTTAGTTGTATGCATCTCAGCCCCTGTCTCTAGTAGAGCCATCACTGTAGTTGGTAAAGCCTCTTGAATGACTAAAGGATTAGCCACCCCTGAAGGTGCTAATGGTGGTCAGGCTAACGGTTGAGGTATTGGTCATGTTGTTAGTCCTACTGCTAGGGTGACTAGGGTCATGACTATATGTTGTCTAAATTGCCTAAAACCAAGAATGTGCACACCCACTAGGACTAAGTGGGAGTGGGATGTAGCTATGAGGGACCTCAAAAATAAGAGTGGTAGTGTTGTAATAACTTCAACTTCCTCATTATCCTCCTCATCTTGGACTTTCTCCTCTGAGTCATCTGTGTCCTCAAAGGATGTGTCTTGTCTCTCACTTCCTATGCTTAGAGCTCTCTACTTCTTGTCACATCCACTTCTACCCTCTAAGAGTATCAAGATATTTCCATTTCATGATTAGAGGCTCCCCTATTTCTGTCAAACTTTTCTTGATCTCCAACCTATCATTAGGTATCATCTATGTAGTAGTGTCGAGGAATAGCTCGATAGTGTAGTGTGGCATTAAAAAATCTTATGTTGTAGTGTCATGAAATCTTACATGTGCTCATCCAATAAGGATGTCCAGTCATATACTATGTCATTCATGATACCATTCATCATGGTCACCTGCAGAAATGAAATGCTTGATGCGCTACTCAAACTAGTGAGTCTACTCTTTACTAAGCCCACCAAACAATGTCAATGTCCTTCCTGCACATTGATTTTCTTCAATCCCCTTCCCTTCAAAGAATACATTAAAGCTTCTCCCTCTAGCTCTAGTCATTTCCCACATATCAATTCTACTAGCTCCTCCTTGAATCTCAGATCAAGTTTCTTTGGCTTGTTATTGATTTTCCTTCCTCCCTACACATGGATTGTTATACCAATTACCCTAGTAAATTTTATATCTCTAAAAGATATAATTAAATTCTATCCTAGATAAGGAAATGAACTTTTTTTTGATAATCTTTCATAGGTTTTTAGCATGATGCAGAGAAACCCCTCAAAGTCAAGAATCATAATACTAGCATCCGCAATGCCCATTCCACCTACACCATTTGTATGTTGTCTTTTGCAAAGTGATCATTCAAGGCCTCCTGCCACTATTTCTACACTCCATCCCATTCAAACCCTCAAAAGTTACATTCTAAGGTGCGAGATGTGCAATTGCAATCGGTTGTGCCCTTGCCTTCTTTTCGCTTGTATTGCTTGCAATATGTACACCCGATGGTAAAGACTATACATTCCTTCTCATTATGTTGCTCGATGAATCATCTTCTAGTTTCTTCTTCCATGCTCTCTTTCTAGTTGAATGCATATTGTCACTTTCCTTGTCTTTTTGTGTGTAGAAGGTAAAAAATGGTTAGGTCAGTTGCTTGAACTCCTCTATATAGTTCCTTGGGCATTCTCCTCATGACTTAATAATCTATATCGTTTTTCCTACATAATTTGTACAGTGCTTAAATTCTTCTTTCCTTTCTCCTTTCTACAAAACATTTATCATAGTACTAGAACACCATACATTGTAAACTTGTTTGTAATGTGTGATTATACCATAGTCATACAAAAGCATTTTTACTTTTTTGTTCTCTAGTTGTACAGCCTTTCTCACTCTCTAATCATACAAGGATCTAACACATACCCTTTCCCAAAGGTCTTCGATGTCACATGCCCTTTGCTTGCCCCTATCTATATGGTGATGTTTTTGCTCAACAAGTAGGTCATATGGGATTTTTATAATAGTAAGGGGCTCTAGTTAGGCTTACCATATAGTACAATTACACTTTATTCTTTCTCATGCTTTTCCCATGTAACTATATGGGGGTGTTCCTTTTTCTCCCTATTCATATGGTAATATTGTTAGCTTCTTATATCTTATTACATGGCTTGTATGATAATAGCTTGGTGACCTTCTTTGTGTTGACTATAAGGTGTTGTCCATTTTCCTAAGATACCCTATGGCTCCAATATTTTCCTAGTTACCTCCTCTTTTTCCAAGCTACATGGTATCATTTTATGATTGAGATGCCCATATTGTGTCTAGTTGAGAGGTTTATTATTTTTAGTGATAGCATTTATGTCATATGGGCGTATGGTCTCTCTTTTTTGGTGTTCTCCCCTTCTACCTATAGTCATACAATGTGTTTGGCTTGTAATCCTTTCCTCTAGACTATATGGTAGTATGGTATATATACTAGATTTGCAAGTAGTATAGTTCCTATATGCTATTAGTTAGACATATGGTCTTGACTTTCCTCTACCATTTACTTCTAAACTTTTTGGAAATGTTTTCCTCTAATATTTATTATTATTTATATTTACATAAATGCATCATTACTTTTTATTAGTTTATATTGTTTCTAAAGTGTTCAGCTTTGATGCATTCTCTACATCTGGCACCTCCTTCCCATTAAGCATCCATAGTTTTATTCCTCCATTATCACCAACTTCACAAATTTTATATGGCCCAACCCACTTTACTTTTTAAATTTTCCTAGTTTGATCTTGTTGCGCTTGGTGTACTTCAATACTAATTGGCTCAGTCAAATTTGTTGATTTTTAAGTTTTTTTCATGTCATGGCTTACGTCTACATTATGTATCTTCAGTGGCACATTGTGCCTATAGTCTTTGTTCGTCAAGTTTATTTAAATTATACAATCTTTCCCTTAGACTTTCCATATTTCCCAATTTGTTTTCAATCATGATTCTTAAACCTAGTACCATGAATTCTATCAGTACCATAGCCTCTTTTTCATACATCAATTAAATGAAGTATGTCTCATGGTTACCTTGTATGAAGTATGGTACACACATAATGTTGACAGTAACTTTTCTTTCCAATATTTTATTTGTAGCTTCTGCTTTTTCTATTTTCTCTTGGATAATACGGGCTCAATAGGGAATGGTATATCTTGAACTCTGTGGTTAATAGTCAAATGACATGATTGAAGAAATGTCCCCCATGGTTACTTGTCAACTACAATGGGATTATGTACCTTGTGATAATTTTTTCATAGATAAACCTCTCCATGCTTACTATAGAGTTATCTAGTAGGGCCCATGCCTCTACCCACTTGGTAAGGTACTACATTGCTACCATAATGTACTTACATCTCCAACCAAGTTTCACTTACCTTAAGGGGTCTGACAAAGTCTAACCCCTAGTAGTCAAATAATTCTTATGCGTGTGAAGGGTGTAGAGGCATAAAATCCCTCTTTAGTGGTTTTTTATCCCTCTAACATGTACCACACACAACAACCCATTCCATAGTGTTGTTGTGCGTAGTTGGCCACCATAATCTTGCCAAAATAATCTTCTACATGGTTGTATCTGGCCCCATGTGTCCTCTTGTAGGTCATTCATATAATTCTTTCAATACCTTTGGTATTTCTTCTTCTAGAACAAACTATCATAAAATCTAGTTAGGTCCCATCTCATACAGCAACCCATTGATCAACTGAAATGTCTAAATCCTCAACACTAGTTTCCTCCTCTCATTTGATGGCATTTTCCTAAGAAATTATCCTGTCGAAAGATATTCCCCAATACTTGAGTACTAGGATGGTAGTACAAAAATTTGGAATAATTGTGCATTAGGAAAATCATCTTTGAGTCCCTCTGGTGGTTCTCCTGATTTGATCCTTGATAAATGGTCCATACTGTCATGGATTTTTGTTATTTGTACCATAATTTCGAATGTAAACTCTAATAACAATAATAGCCATTTTCTTATTTGTCCTTGGATGATCGACTTATTCATGAGATATAACAATGCTTGATGATATACATAAAATATGAATGGAGTCACTAGTAAATAATGTCTAAAATTCTTTATGGCATACACCATCATGAGTTCCTCATGCTCTATTGTATAGTAATTATTTTCTACTTTTGGTAGTAGTCTACTCTCAAAGTACATTGGATGATCCAATTTGTGATCACTAGTCTATGTCAACCTTGCTCCAATCACACAATTCTATGTGTCAACATGAAAATGAAACTTTTTACCCCAGTTTGGATAAGCTAGAATAGGTAGTGTAACTAATTTTGTTTTTAGTCCTTCGAAAGCTTCATTCTACTCTATATATCCCATTTGTAGGGTTCTCCCTTACAAGTTAGTTTTTCAAGCAGGTAGGATATTTTTGCAAAGCTCTTAATAGTCTTTGGTAGTATCCTATATGTTGCAGGAATGATTTTACCTCCACCACATTCGTTGAAGGTGGCATTTCAAAGATTATCCATACTTTGTCAGGACCCATCTTTTATCCTACTTTGCATACTATGTATCCCAATAGCTTCCCCTATAGTACCAAGAATCTATACTTCTTTAGATTTAGTGCTAGATTTTCCCATCTATATCTTTCCATGTATTCTCAAGTGTTGTCAGATGCTTGTCCTCTGCACAAAAAATTGACCAATCATCCAGAAATGCCTTAACATTCTTGACTAACATCTTATCTAATATGTGCATAATTCTCTAAAATGTTTTCAAGACATTAAATAGTCCAAATGACATCCTATTGTAGACATGTACTCCATCTTCAACTATGAAGGTTGTTTAAGCCTATCTTCTTCCATGAAAGATATCCAGTTATATCTAGAGAATCCATCCATAAATGAATAGATTTTGTGCCCTGTGACTTCTTCCAAAATACTATTGGTGAATGGTATTTGAAATAGATCCTTGATTGTTACTATATTTAGGCATCAAAAGTCCGCACATATCCTTATCTAAGTTGTGTCCTTCAGAGATATCACAATCAGAGATACCCACTCACTCATCTACACACTGAAAATAATGGTTGCTTCAGGCATTCAATTGATCTCATCAGTGACCCCTATGGCACAATTTTTGTTCATCTAGAATGGCCACTTCTAGATGAGTACTATTCCTTTTATCAATGGTATATGGTGGATGCATAGTTCTGGTAGTTTTTGATCCTTATAAATCCACACAAACACATCCTTATATTCCATAGATATTTTAAATGTTGCCACTTTTAGAACTAGATTCCAGACATCTCCCACAAATGTATTATTTGGGTCCTAAGTTCATTGTCTTTACTATAGGTTCTTCATATTTTATAGGTTTGTCTTCACTAAATGTATGTGCAGGCATTTCATCTATCTATGCTTCTCCTTCCTTCACTTCTCTATACTCCATAAATTCATTCTCTTCCTTTCCATCCCCAACCCCTAACATGTTATAGCTAGGAAAGATCTCATAGTCCTTCATCTGCCAATGGAGTAGGCCATTAACCAAGTCTAGGTCATCATCCTTAGATCCTCCTTCAAATCTCAATATTCCCTCTTCATTAGGTTCCATTCATTTCTTCCCCTTGTCATCTCCTCCACCTTCAAAATCCAGCAATGTTGCTTCCTCTCCTACCATTTCTGTTTGTAGGTCGATTACAAATCTCTAGTCTCTACCTTCCATGGGTAGAGAGTATTTTGTTTTCAATCATATTTCTATTGGAAGCATGAATGCTAATGATACTTCCATGGGGTAGTATTGTAGAAATATGATTAGATCATTATTATGATGGTATGTTATAATCATGATTATGTTTGTCATTGATGTCAACATAGCAATTTTTTGATGTATTTCATAGAAGAACAGTGGAAAGATCAAGTTGGTATGGACAAATCATTGAGTATTTTTACTAGTGAGGTTAAAGGGAGATACTAATAAATGTCTAGTATATGTAGAAAACCTTAAGAGAAAAAGGCATTAAGTCTGGAACAAGCTATGGAAGTTTTGGTGATGACTATTCTGAGATACAGTTTACACAAGCATGTTCTAGTAAACTTGTTATACCTCTTACCAAAGTTGTTATTCTAAGCAGCAAGGTTAAAGACATGTAGAAGACATGTTGGTGATGTTGTGGCTAATATCACTTATAATGATATTATTGTAGATGCTTAAAATCATCCTTAAACACTATATTAATTAATTTTAATATTGCCCATGATATTGTAATTAATTATTAATTAATTATATTGCTCACATTCTTCTACTTATTTAATTAAATTATTTTGATTAAATGAGTTCATTCTCTTAAGTATTTAAATTTAATTTAAATACTCCTAGTCTTAATGTGTTAAATTAATTTAACACATGATCCTCCATCATCCCCCTTTTTAAATAAATTTTGTTTATTTAATCTTCACATCCTATTATTTAATTTAATCTTAAGCCTAACCTAGAGCCTAGCCTATAACCATCATTTTCATCCTCTTAAGCCTACTTCTTCTCTAATCCCACTTAATCATTTTTAATCTCTTTCCTAATCCCCCTCATTAGCCTAGTGTACTCACATATGCATGAGATGGCATGCCTACACACTCCTCTTTGCACTCTTGTCTCCCACTCTTTTTCTCATTTTGACCATTTGCATGGTTTGCATGTCACCTCATTTGGCATCTACATGGATGCCACCTCACCAAGCCCTCTCTTGAGCCTATAAATAGAGGCCTTTTCTCAAGCATTTGGCATCTCTCATTATTGCATTGTTACCATGCCATTTTAAGTATTGAGTTTTCATATTAGGGTTTTCATTGTAGTTTGAATTTTGGTAGCTGGTTTAGCTTTGCATTTGCATTATCGGTTTAGTTTACATGCCATATTTTCTCATCTCCATCTCATTTACATTTTAGTTTAGCTTGCATATCTAGTTAGTTTATTTGTTGCATTTTATATTTTCAGCATTGAATGCTTTCAAGTATGACTTTCTCCATAGCCATTTCTTGAAGTGTTCTTCGTCTCATATAGTTTATGGTTGATATTGCATCATCACTCACATTTGCACATTCACTCAAGAGATTCACTCCATTATTGTGTTTGGGAGAGCACACCAAACATACCCTCTATCTTAACACACCAACAAGGCCTCTCATGGGTGCCTTTGTTGAGCTATAGAGGTGGCTGGAGGATTTGGTTTGTTGACTGCTTAGAGTTGCAAAACTCAAGCAAGCATTAGTTAGTTAATGGTCTTTCATTTTGTTAAATCTTTGATGCATATTAGAGGTTTTTAACTAATATTTGTTTGTTGATTCATGCTCCCAATAGGTCACATTTTTTAGCACACATTTTGGCACGTCCAGTGGGACCCACATCCCTATTTTTCATCCAAAAATCTATCAAAAAATCCATAATCTATCACCAAAATCTCACTTTGTTGTCTACACCAAATGCAGTGTCGTCTACGTTCTTTCATCTCCGCATATCCACGTCTGCATATTGGCATCTATGAATTTTTCCTAATTTTAAAAAAAAAATTCTATTCTATCGTCTCTATATTTTTGTCATCTCTGACTTATAGTCTGTCGTCTCCGCAATTATTACTTTTTCATCTCTGCATCTAAAACTGTCGTTTGCGTTGTGGGCGGTCTAAAAATTAGTCAGTTTTATAAACTAACATCTATGCATAGTAGACTATCATCTCTACCTCTAAAATTGTCGTTTGCACTTTTTCAGCGACCTTCTATTCTGTTGTCTATGTGTTTTGTCATCTGCAATAAATCAAATTTTGAATTTTGGTGGTTTCGTGGAATTGAGGTCATTCTAAGCTTATTTACATATAGAAAAAATAACAAAAAAAGTTAAAATAATTTTTTCTCATAGTAAAGCCTTCATTTTGGTGTTTTTCTAATGAGGCTAATCAAATTGTTTTTTTTTTGCAGATTAGAGCATTTTAAACACCTAACCATATTTTCTTGCAAGTTTTTCTTAATATTTTATTGCTCTTGAAAATTAACCTTGGAAAACATAAAACAAACCAATATTAGTTTTATCACTAAGGGAATTTGAAGTGATTTTTATCACTTAGACTCAAAAGTTAATGAACTTGTATGGCTTAATCAATTTCATTTGAATGGATGAATCTTAGCATAGAAAACATTTGGACTTGGTGTTTAAAATTGACATTAATGTTTAGGCTAACACACATTTAGAATTGGTGCTTAAAATTGACATGTATGCCTAGGCTAGAAAACATTTGGAATTGGTGCATAAAATGAAGTCACACACTCTTGAATGCCCTAAAGGAAGTTGATTTCATTTTCAACATTTTTGTTTACTTATGCTCAATTTACTTTCTTGTTGATGAATCTATGCTTTTCATTTATGTTGACGACGATTTCAAGTTGGAAAGAACATTGCATGTTTTAATCATGAGTGTCTTCAAGTAGATTACAAAACCTAAAGCTTCATTGGAAAAGAACGTGTATCTTTTTAAACCTTGAGGCCACTTACGTATTCTCTCCCCTCGCGCCTTCGGGTGATCTTGGGTGCACAAGAAATAAGTGGTCTTGTTTTTCTTTTTTAGGAGGCCTACTTGGAGATTTCATCACCCCTTGGGATGACCTCAACTCCAATACTCTATTAGAGTATAAATAACAGGAGGTGAATTGAAAGACACCTCTTGGAAGCAAAATATTGTCACTCTTGGCTAAGCTCCAAAGAACTTTATACCTTTGGAAAGTGAAGGAGGAGATTTGGATTACCATCTCCCCCTGGCTGTGTGGTAGTATTTTCTTTCATCTATAGATTTGAGCCTCACGTACCTTGTGTATATCAAGGATGCCCTCTAGTTGATCCTTGTACATCCTAGTTGCAACCTTATAGGTTTGTTGGTGTGTTTGACGTTCTTGAGTGTTTGAAACACACTTGCCTTGTACATATTTCCTTGTTTGATTTAGCATCTTAAAACATAAAAATCCAAAAACATCATACAACATAAAAATCCAAAAAAATCTTAAAAGTTCAAAAATCCAAAAAAAAAAAAAACATTTCCAAAACAACAAAAAAAACAAAAAGAAGCTCTAATTTTCTCCATCACTTCTTCTATCCATCCATCCCATCATCATCATGCATCTCTTGTCTTAATCACATTCTTAATCATTCAAATCTTTCCTCAAAATTTTAATCATCTCTATTCATCCAAATAATTTCCTCATTTTCTTAATCATTCAATCAAATCCCTAATCTACATCCTAATCATGGTTCATAATCCACATCAAGATCTAATTCCCTCATTCAATGATTCATCCTCATGATTCTTAACCCAATCCTTTGTCAAATCCATTCTTTTCTAATCAATTTCTAAGTCAATCCATTTACATCTTCATCCATAATCAATCTTTCTAATTTCATTCACATATTCTTCTAAATCAACTTTGCATCACATCTTCTACTTTGGACATAGGAGCATTGTCATCACCCTTGGACTTTCATTCAAATCTCGCTCGGATTCACTTATTTGCAATATCATAGGGTTTTTATCAATATCAAATAAAACCCTCATCAATATCAAATATCATATCAAATCCAATCAACACAAAGTCCAAAGCTCCTAGTCCTAAGTTCATATTCCATCCTTCATCAAATTCTTCCTCACTCTTCATCTAGCATGTATGGATCCAAGTTGGCTTAATCAAATGGTTGACAATCTTCAAAGACAATCCTAATCCTCCAAAAACATCATCCCCACCTCATAAGGGGTTTTTCACATCACTCTTGGCTAAATGTAAAGAACAAGATGAAAGGAGCCAATCACCTCACATCATACCCCCAATTACATCTCCAAATCTTCCTCCAAAGCATGACATTATAGATTCCACTTCTCCTCAAGATTCAAGGATTTCTCCATCCCATCATTCCCTTATCCCGCAAGATCCATTTATCCCTCTTAGTCCATCTCATGATACCCTTCCTAATCAAGATCAAGGCATTTCATCTACCACACCTCTTACCAATTCCACTCCATCTCACGAGTTAGCATCCATAGATCCTACCCTTCATGCAAAAGTTCCTTCCACTCCATCCATTAATACTTCTCCATGTCAAGATCAAATCACTCTATCTCATGGTTCCATTCCCTCCACTCCATTATATGATCCTATTCGATCTCATGATCCACTCATTTTTCTACATGATCCTCTTTTAAGTCAAGATCAAAACACCCCTTCATTTGCCTTTCATGATCCCACTCCATCTCAAGATCATATTATCCCCCATCATACCCTTCATGATCCTAATCCTCCACATGATCCTATCACACCTTTCCAATCCACTCATGAACCCCATCTACATGGACTTGCATCTTGTGTTGAAAATAATAAGTATCCCATTGAAGAAAACATGGCTCAAGATGTTGGTACACCTTCCACTCCTTCCAAACCTAAAATTCCTCCATCCAAACCTAAAGCTTCCCATCCTCCATATTCCAAGTCCATTTTGGGACCTTATATCCATATTCAGCTTCCTTTCCACATCTGAACCCTTCATCCCTTCCTTCCATTTTGGGTCCTTACATACATCCATCCACCATATCCATGTTTTCCACTTCATTCCCTCTTGGTTCTAGTCAAGATCAACAAAGGCACACATCCTTGCATTCCTTACAACATTCACTATCCATACACTCTTATTCATGCACCCATACCATGGCCAATGGAAGTAATTTGGATGTCAAAGATACAATGAATAAAGCTAAAAATCCACAAAAATCCAAGGATCAACATGTTCCCTCTAAAAGACATGTTCAAGAAAAGAAAAATATGATCCAAAACAAAAACAAAAGGCCACAAAGGCTAAAAATAAAAAATGCAAAAATTTTGTGGATCCCAAAGCTACTTAGTGTAGCAATGAATCTCAAAGAAAGATTCCAAACGACATCCAATTCTGCTAATTCAAAGGCTTCCCTCATGCATAAATCATCCACACTTCCATTTTCCAAATCCATTTTGGGTCCTTATATACCCAAATCCACCATCCCAAACCCATTGACTCCTTCCTCCATTTTGGGTCCCTATATCCAAAAATTCAAACTTTCTCCTACCTATCCTCCACAATTTCCTCCTTTCCATCACCCTTCAAGGTGTGTGCCAATGACGATCTTTCCATCTCCTTCATCCACTCATTCACAAGTCTTCCAACTTAGCATCCATCAACCATGTCTTTCTCCCACCCACTCCACCCCCTTAATCCAAACCTTTTCATAAGTCCTTGACCTCCATGGATTCCCCAATCTACTTCACCCTTATTTTCACTATCCTACCAACAACATCTATGAGAAAATAGTAATAATTCCTTGAAAATAAAAAAGAAAGAGAAATACATATCAAGGGATGCCATCCATATAACTAGATGTTTGAGTCCTCCCTTCATTCTCCTATCATGTCTCCATTGTCTTCCACTTCCACTTATCCATCCATTCACTTTTCCTTCTTCCACTTGCACTCTACACTGGGGGCAAGCTCCCTCCATACGAAGCTTCCATACATATCTTCCCTCCTTCCCTCTGCCGTTCATTAGCCCTTTTCCATCTTTGATCCTGACTTTCACTTTCCTTTCATCCATCCATATGCTCACTTGACATATCCCTTGTGCATTATCCATACATTATCCTCTATACTTCCATAATCCTTCCATACATTTGATCTTGACATACTATCCATCTCTTGCATTCCATACTCCTTACATGTTCATTTAATCCATTTTCCATCCATACTCCTACATACTTCCATCCTTTTTTCATATGTCCTTGATCTTGGTCATCCCTTCCATCCCATCCCCTCTATATCCTACATTTCATCCATTCCCTTCATATCCTTATCCCTTTTACATACCCTCCCTCCCATATCCCTTATTTATTCCCCTTTCATACCCATGCTCGTGATCCATGATAAAGGCAAAATACCAAATGTGCATACATGCTTTGGAAGAGCACATGCCTTCTCTTCCTCCATATGTTATCCTTCACACCATCTTTCCATTTTCATGCATCCTTTCCCACCCTATTTTCTTGCATTTTCCTATCTTGGGTATGGAGCATTTGAGATCCTTTCAAACATGGTTCTTGGCTTCCCTTATATCCAATCACCATTCCTTTCATCCACCAACTCACATTGTTTTTCCTCCATTTACCATCTCTTGGTTATCCCTTGTCATTGGTTCTACTTTATTCCACCTTCCATCAATTTTTAAGTCTTCCAATCCATTCAATCAATTCATTACTCCTTTAATCTAATCATATTCCCTTCTTCTAATCATGTCATTCAAATCATTTCCATAATCAATTCTTTCATTTTTCCATCTATTTGCATATAACTTGATCAAATTTCTAGTCTTCCATTCAACACGCTTTCCTCTATCGAACATTTATCACTTTCTCTCTCACATTCCCCTTCCATTCCAATTCAATTCATCACGTATCTTATCATATCTTGTCCAAATTCTTCTATTTATCTCCTGACACTGAGCTTCAACCCATCAAATTGAGCTTATCAAATAGTGATTGCAAACAAACTTATACAAATTCATTGTGAGACTAAATGATTTAAGAACATTGTTCCTTTCACACTATTGTCAGTGAACAATCACAAACATTTCAATACAATTTAATCAAACAATCAATTTTTGCCTTACAGGATGAATCCTTCTTCCTACGCAAGCTTCACAAATTTCACTATTATAATCAAGTTCATGGCAAGAACTGGGAATTGAATGACTACTTGGTCATAAAGTCTTTTTGATGATTTTATCTTTGTGTGTCAGTGATGGCCTCTCCATGTGTGCCTCAATCTTCACTATCTTGGTATGATTTGAATGGCTTAACCTGATTACACTTGTTATTTTGCAATATGATCTATTTTCATGATTCTTTAGCACATCTCTATCAATTTTTGAGTTATGATTATGCATTTCTCACTAGGGGCAATAGGTTAGCACACTTTCCACCAAGATCCCTAACAAGGCTTTGGGTGTGCCCAGACATCTCCAGTGTGTATATGTCATTTGTTCCATCATGACTCTGATACCTACATCTATTGTGTTGAGAGTCTAGTCCACACAAAAGAATATTGTCATCTATGCTACTATAGCATTTGATGCATAACTCCTCTTGCAATATCAAAATAAGGTGTGCTCTCCCATATGAACACAATTGAATCTCATGCATTCATGTAGTTAAGTTGCATTTAGATTAATCATTATCCAATTCACCCCGCTTCATGTCAAGCGTACCAACAAGTCATGCAAGGCCTTATTGTAAGCCTTTTTCCTTTCTTTTTCCTTCTCGTGTCTATTTTCAAGAAAATGGGGCAAAATATATTCCTTTTTCACCCCATTTCCTTGAGGGGGCACCCTCCTCCCCTGTCATTTCTTTGACACAACTCCTAGGACTCCTATCCTTCTCTGGGGCAACTTATATTTTCTTGTCTTTGATATGATGTCATTTTGACATCACATCAAAGAGGGGCAAAATGTAGATGCTTAAAATCATCCCTAAACACTATATTAATTAATTTTAATATTTCTTCGTGACATCATAATTAATTATTAATTAATTAATTATATTGCTCACAATCTTCTACTTATTTAATTAAATTATTTTAATTAAATGAGTTCATTCTATTAAGTATTTAAATTTAATTTAAATACTCCTAGCCTTAATGTGTTAAATTAATTTAACACATGATCCTCCATCATTCCCTTTTTAAAATAAATTTTGTTTATTTAATCCTCACATCCTATTAATTCCTCTAAACCCATGACTAAATTAAATTTCATTTAATTTAATCTTAAGCCTAATCTAGAGCCTAGCCTATAACCATCATTTTCATCCTCTTAAGCCTACTTTTTCTCTAATCCCACTTAATTATGCTTAATCTCTTTCCTAATCCCCCTCATTAGCCTAAGAGTGTACTCACACGTGTGAGATGGCATGCCTACACACTCCTCTTTGCACTCTTGTCTCCCACTCTTCTTCTCAAGTTTTCTCACACATGTGTGAGAAAACTTTGAATTTTTGACCATTTGCATGGCTTGCATGTCACCTTATGTGGCATCTACATGGATGCCACCTCACCAAGCCCTCTCTTGAGCCTATAAATAAAGGCTTTGTCTCAAGCATTTGGCATCTCTCATTATTGCATTGTTACCATGCCATTTTGAGTCTTGAGTTTTCATGCTAGGGTTTTCATTGTAGTTTGAATTTTCATAGAGATTTCTAGGAGAATACTAACCATTTTGGTAGCTGGTTTAGCTTTGCATTTGCATTATTGGTTTAGTTTACATGCCATATTTTCGCATTTACATCTTAGTTTAGCTTGCATATCTAGTTAGTTTATTTGTTACATTTCATATTTTCAGCATTGAATGCTTTCAAGTATGGCTTTCTCCATAGCCATTTCTTAAAGTGTTCTTCATCTCATATAGTTTATGGTTCATATTGCATCATCACTCACATTTGCACATTCACTCAATAGATTCACTCCATTGTTGTGTTTGAGAGAGCACACCAAACATACCCTCCATCTTAACATACCAACAAGGCCTCTTATGGGTGCCTTTGTTGAGTTGTAGAGGTGGCTCGAAGATTTGGTTTGTTGGTTGCTTAGAGTTGCAAAACTCAAGCAAGCATTAGTTAGTTAATGGTCTTTCATTTTGTTGAATATTTGATGCATATTGGAAGTTTTTAACTAATGTTTGTTTGTTGATTCATGCTCCCAACAGGTCACATTTTTTAGCACACAATTACATGTAAAAAAAATTATTCAAGTTACAAGGTGATAGATCGATGTTTTCACTAACTGTAACATATTCTTAATGAGGTCCTATAATAATTAATTGAGAAGGTGTAATAGTTGACTTAGGAAATTTTTTTATGGATTCAGTATAAAGGAAGGATATTTTCCTTTTTTATGAACGAATGATTGTAAGAAGCATGAAGAGGGGAATACAAGAGAAACAATTGATATGCAAAGATAAGAAGATCAGAGAAAATTTGGAGAGAACTTCATTATCGAGGTTTTATCAATTGATCTAAGGTTTGATATTTGAAACCAAGGTTCATGACCTGGTCTACAAGGTCTAACAATGATTGGTCTAGTTGACATGATAGAGGAAAGAGATTAAAGCACAATATAAAAGAATATTCTACAAAGAATAGTTGAGAGATTAGTTGGACAATGAGTTCAATGGTCTTCCCTAGAAGCTATTTTGATAGTGGGTTCTTTTGTCTTCTACAACTCCTAACAAGGTTGGCACAATTCCTAACATCGTTGGAATTTCCTAATAGGTATTCAAAGTCTCCTAATAGGGACTCTTATGTATTGAATGTATTTATAGACTCCTGATAGGATCCATCCTCTAACAAAGAATATATATATATATATATATATATATATATATATATATATATATATATATATATATATATATCTTTGTGGGCATCATTCCCACTGGAGTTCTCCCTCTAATCAAGGGTTTCCCTAGTTAACAAATCTAGTGTAATTGTGTATGTGCATCTTGTTGTGGTTGTTGTTTATTTTGATTGAATGGTTAAGATTAGTTAAAGTTTATAAATGTTTTAATTGAATAACTAATTCACCTCCACCACCAACCCCCCTCTTAGTTGTCTTGGTGGACTATTATTTCTGACAATTGGTATCAGAGAATTGGGTCCTTAAAGGATAAGCTTAACATATTTGGGAGATTGATGGTAGTTATTTCAAAAAAGATAGTCCTAAGTTTGATGAAGGAAATTTTGACACCTGGAAGATGAGCTTCTTGGTGAGAGATCAGAATTGTGTATAGATTTGAGCATTAAGTTTCTAGATAGAGTCACAAATAAAGATAGATTGAGATCCAAAGAAGACATGAAGATCAATTAAGGTATTGATCTCCTCATGAAAGAGAGCCAAAAGGTATGGAAGTTTTTTCTTGTTGGACATGTAAGGAGTTTGGTCATTTTTCATCTACATGCCCTAAGAGAGTAAGGAAAACTAGAAAGAGTTCACTTTTTGATGAAGATGAAGAATTTAAAGTAAGTAGAAAAAGATTCTTGAATGATTGTGATGCTGAAAATATTGAGCCTATATTGGTTAATAAAGAAGTAGTAGAAGAGATAGCATTGATAACTATTGTTGAGAGTACAAATGTAAGAGTTGATGAGAATGTTGTTGTTACTAAACCAAGGAATGATGAAGTATTCTTTGAGACTAGCAATGATTTGTAGAAAGAAGGAGAGCTAAGGTAGGAACAAATTTTAGAACCTAGAATAGAGCTAAGAGTTGAGATCACAACTCCTACTTCTAGTAAGAATATGAGAAAAAAATATCCACGAGAGAAAATCATCGGCAGTAGAGGTACAGGTGTGATGACAAGAAGTAGAATCAATGAAGAACTATGTCTGATATCTCAAGTAGAACCAACGAATGTAGATGAGGCATGTAAAGATGACTATTGGAAGCAAGCTATGAAAGAAGAATTGTATCAGATAGTGAAGAATGAGATGTGGGAATTGGTCCCTACACTAGCAAACAAGAATGTGATAGGAACAAAATGGGTATTCATGAACAAGATGAAGTTGTAAGGAACAAAGCAAGATTGGTATGTAAAGGTTACTCATAGCAAGAATTGAAGTAGTAAGTTTATTCTTAGCCAATGCAATACATAATAAATTCAAAGTGTATCAAATGGATGTCAAGTTAGCATTTCTAAATGGAGAACTTGAAGAAGAGGTATACATAGAATAGCCTAAAGGTTTTCCTTTAACAAATGATAAGGAAATGGTATACAAATTAAAGAAAGCATTATATGGTTTAAAACAAACACTAGAACCTGGTATGCAAGGTTGGACAAGCATTTAACAAAACTTGGATTGATGATTTTGGTAACATTTGTTGATGATATCATATTTGGAAGAGATGATTATGAAAGAGACAAGTTTGTAGAAGAAATGAAGAAGGAATTTTAAATGAGTATGATAGGAGAGATGAAATACTTCCTAGGATTACAAATTGTGCATGATAAAGACGAAATCTTTATTTCTCTGACTAAGTATTTGAAAGATCTATTGAAAAAGTTTGGTTTGGAAACATGTAAACTAGTTGGAACACCTATGGTATCTTGACACAAGTTATCTATGAAGGATGAGACACCTATTGTTGAGCAGAAGAAGTACGGATCTATAATTGGAGGATTGCAATATCTGACTCACACAAGGCTAGATATAGCAAATGTAGATAGAATTTTTGGAAGATTTCAAGCTGGTCCTAGATAAGCACATTATGCAGTAATTGAGAGGATATCTTGATATCTATAGGGAACACTAGAGTTTAGATTGTGGTATGATAAATCCAATAATTTCACTTTATATTCTTATACTGATGTTGATTGGGTAGGTAGTATGGATGACAAAAAGAGCACCAATGGTAGATCCTTCTTTCTTTAGGGAAGATTGGTTTCTTAGTTAAGTAAGAAGTAGGATTGTATCTCACAGAATATAGTAGAGGCAAAATATGTTGTATTAGTAAACAATTGTAATCAAGTTGTTTCGATGAAGCAAATGCTAAAGGATATAAGGATAGAATTCAATGAACCTATTGTCATACATTGTGATAACATAAGCACAGTGAATATGTCTAAGAATCTACTGTTGTGTTCTAAGACTAAGCATATTTCTATCAAGTATCATATTTTGAGAGAGAAAGTGGCTGAAAAGGATATTAGATTAGAGTATGTAAGCATCAAAGAGTATTATAGATATTTTTTCCAAGCATCTTCCCAAAGATAC
The DNA here is from genome assembly GCA_028749045.1 of Cupressus sempervirens. Lineage (NCBI taxonomy): Eukaryota > Viridiplantae > Streptophyta > Pinopsida > Cupressales > Cupressaceae > Cupressus > Cupressus sempervirens. The sequence continues at coordinate 522,993,777 of CM053792.1, forward strand.
TTTTGAGTATTTGTGAAGTATGTTAAGGGTTATGCCCCTACCTATCTCTAAGTAGATGATGTAAGAGTGCATTAGTCTAGTGACATAGAGTACTATTGTTTGTCTGGACTGAATGTTGATACTTCCTATATGGGGGATTATCTGTGATGAATAGAGTCATCTAGGACTCTTGATGGATATTTTTTTGAGTAGTGTCTTTGGGCACTTGAGAAAGTCTGAGATAATTGTTGTAGAGGTAGATGGTTGTTGAAACCTTTGGCATTGATGTCAAAGGAGGAGAGATTACAACATGAAAAATAATTTCATATAGAGTACATTGAAGGGAGAAATTATAGCATGAAAGTTAGTTTGATATAGAGCACATTGAGATATATCAATGGGGGAGAATTATTGATGAAAAGGAAATGAAAAGAAAGGATATCAATCTTTTATAGTTGATATTCTTGGAACTAGATGTTTTTCATCTATGTTTCCATTAATGCCAAAGGGAGAGATTGTTGGAAGCATGAATGTTGATGATACTTCTATGAGGGAGTATTGTAGAAATGTGATTAGATCATTATTATGATGGTATGTTACATTTATGATTGTGTTTGTCATTGATGTCAACATAGCACTTTTTTGTGGTATTTGATAGAAGAACAACAAAAAGATCAATTTGGTATGGACAAATTATTGAGTATTTTCACTAGCAAGGTTAAAGAGAGATACTAATAAGTGTCTAGTATATGTACATAACCTTGGAAGGAAAAGAAATTAATTCTAGAAGAAGTTATGCAAGTTTTGGTGATCACTCTTCTAAGATAGAGTTTATAGAAGCATGTTCTAGTAAACTTGTTATACCTCTTAGCAAAATTGTTATTCTGAGAAGTAATGTTAAAGATGTGTAGAAGACATGTTGGTGATGATGTGGCTAATCTCACTCATCATAATATTAAATGTATGAGAAGTTATTCAAGTTACAAGGTGACTAATTGATATTGTCACTAAGTGTAACATGTTCTTAATGAGGTCCTATAATAATTAATTGAGAAGGTGTAATAGCTAATAACTTAAGAAAAATAATTATGGATTTAGTATAAAGGAAGGATATTTTCCTTTGTTATGAATGAATGATTGTAAGAATCATGAAGAAAAAATTAGAAGAGAAATCATTGAAATGCAAAGATAAGAAGAGCAGAGCAAATTTGGAGAGAACTTCATTGTTGAGGTTTTATTAATTGATCTAAGGTTTGATATTTGAAACCAGGGTTCATGACCTAGTCTACAAGGTCTAACAATGATTGGTCTAGTTAACATGATAGAGGAAAGAGATTAAAGCACAATATAAAAGAATATTCTACAAGGAATAGTTAAGAGATTAGTTGGACAGTGAGTTCAATGGTCTTGCCCTAGAAGCTATTTTGATAGTGGGTTTTTCTATCTTCTACAACTCCTAACAAGGTTGGTACAACTCCTAACACGGTTAGAATTTTCTAATAGAGATTCAAAGTCCCCTAATAGGGACTCTTATGCATTGAATGTGTTTATAGACTCCTAATAGGGTCCATCCTCTAACAAGGAATATATGTGTGTGTGTGTGTGTGTGTGTGTGTGTGTGTGTGCATCTTTTTATGGCCATTGTTTACTTTTATTGAATGATTAAGATTAATTAAGGCTGATAATTTTTTTAAGTGGATAACTAATTCGCCCCCCCCCCCCCCCCCTCCCTCTTAGTTATCTTGGTAGATTATTTTTTCTCATAGTTTCACCTTCACTTATACCAGCTAGCTCCATCTGAGGATGGCATTGTACCCCTTTCTTTTTAATGGTGTGACCAAAAAAATCCAATAAGAATGGTTGTGTTTTGATGGTTATAGGTTGCATCATCAGAGTCCCTAAAGGCTTGATCCCATGTTGACCAGTAGTGAGTAGTTGAAATGTAAATGTCCACAACATAGGTTGCCCCAACTTCTTCCATATATCTTTTGGTAGTACATTCACTTCTAATCCTCCATCTACTATTGTGTCCATGAGGATGGTTCTTAGGATACTCATATCTACTATTGTAGGATGCCTTCTTGTAGTGAGTGCAAGTAGCAATGGATCTGCCATAGTCATTTTTCTGCCATCTTTTCTTGTCTCTTTTATCACTTTTTGGAGCGTTTTCATGTTCAATATTGTAGTCCATAGTTCAGGCATTATAAGAAGAAGGCTATTTAGTTTCACAATAATTTTTTTTTGCATTACCTACCATATAATATTTTGTTTTGTTAGGTTCCTCCTTGAGGTGTCGGCAATGTCTTTTATTTGTATTTTTTGACTTCCATTTTTTTTCTAATCCCACTTACAATTTTTGCAACCTTTTCTTTTCCTCTTCTACATCTGGATACATTGCCTTCTTTACTACCTCGTGAGTAATGGCTAATGTCTCCTCATTACATGTTTCTATACTTAACAAGTTCACCACTTGTTTAGGGCATTTTGCATCATCTGCACAATAGTAGTGGTATTTCCTCCATGGTATAGTCTCTGGCAAAGTGTCCCCAAAGGTTGCATGCACAATATTGTATCATCAACCATCCACTTGAATCATATTGTATCAAACTTTGGCCTCCATTATTGTTATTATTGTTGTTGTTGTTACTGCCCTATCTGTGTCAGTTATTGTTACGGTACCCTCCTAAGATTACATCATTGTCCATATTCATTCCTACTCCTAAGGTGGACACTTCTTATATTAGAAATACTTGTTGATGTCCCTTCATTTTTATTGAATGGACATTCCTTGGTTGAATGTCTCACAATTTGGCAGATATCACAAAACTATGTTTTCAGATAGGAGCCTTTTGTGTGGCCCTCCTCCTTACAATCTATACACCACTATTCCCCTTCTCTCATTGGCCCAAGATTCCTTTTCATATTTTTGAATTCCTTCATCATTCATAACATGTCCATTTGTAGTGCTTAAACCTTCTTACTTGATTCTTCATCATTGCTACTACTTTCAATATATGAATCATCTAAGTTTGATGATTTTCTTCTTCTTTTTGCTCATTTTTTTTCTCACTCTCCAAGTCCATCTTCTAGTTATATGCATCCAAATACAATGTTGGAGGTACAATTTTCATCTTCTTCTTCAATGCTAGTTGTAACCCTTCAACAAACCACCTTTTCTTCAACTCATCATCTAGTTGGCTTTCCATTTTTCCTACTAGCTCTTTCAGCCTCCTTGCATATATGCAAATTGTTTCATTTTTTCCTTGCTTAGTACCATAGATATCCAATACTATGTCATTGTCATCCCTTGCTAGATATTCATTGATGGTTTCATTTTTTTCTAATATCTGGCCATGAAGTTAATTTTTGTAGCTCCAAATCCAAAAACTAATCAATAGCTAAATCTCATAGGGTCACTAAAAATTATTGGACCTATTCATCTTGGTTTATTACACCATTCATCATCTAGATTGTTTCACATGTCTTATAGTGTCTAACTAGATTGGTTATCCCACCACCATTAAAATTCAATAATTTTTCCTCAGGTCCTACCATCATTAATTTCTTCTGAATCTATGGCACTTGTTGTGTACCCAGTTTGTTCTAAGTACTCATGTTGTTCTAAGTACCCATGTTGTTCTAAGTACCTGTGTTGTTCTAAGTACCTACATTATTCTAAGTACCTACATTGTTCTGAGTACTCATACTGTTAAGAGTACCCACATTGTTTTGAGTACCTACATTGCTCTACACAATCGCAGTACTTTGGACAACCACCTTACTTTGTACAACCACATGACTTGATGTGAAGAGATCTTCTTTAAGAGAATTTTTTTGATTCTCTACCTATATCCATTAGTCAAGTGTTTCAAGAATGAAAAGTTCACCCCACACTTGTGCTCCTTTGGCACTTTGAGCTGCACAGGTTCCTTCTCTACCTCTTAGATTCTCTACCCTTGGCATGTACAGGCTTAGGAACTCCTCCCTTGTCTCTTCTACCATATGTAATCTCTATCACATTTCCTCAAGTGATTTCTTAGAACTCCTCAGTTTGCTAGGTGAATGCACTCCCTTCGTTAGTGCTCCTTCACCCTGTTAGTGTCCGTTGGTAAGCTATTCAACCTTTTGTCTATGCTCCACCTTGTGTGTTAAAATTAATATTTCTCATGTTGTGTGTATATCATCCTTTTATTTTATGTTTTTCTTCTCTTTATTGAGCAAATTTAGCATTAATCTTCATAACACCTCTTGTATACTAGGTTCAACTAAAAATGATGCCAAATATTTACCATATAGGGTACATATTACATTAATAGATTAGAATGTGACATAGAATAGATACTTTTTTCATATAAGTATATATGTGTAAGAATTTTTCATAGGGAAAAATTCACCCAAGAACTAAAAACTCAAACACAAGCACAACTGTAGACTAGAAAGGAATATGATAAGAATAATAGTGTATTCAATTCAATATGCATGAAAATACACTAGGAGTGCCTATATATAAAGGCCTCTAAGATGCATTTAGAATGCCTAAGAATTAGCTACATGATAAGTTATACAACCAGGCACATGTCCACCAGATATGGGTTATCCTCCATTAAGCACGAAAGTAAGTGCGATGACGAGAGGATAAGCCTACAATGGTGTATCATGCAAATTTATGTTGTAGACAACATGTGCTAAAAAGGGAGTGCAAATAACTGCATTGTCTACATAACAACTTAGTGAATGATGCAAACTCTAGTGTTGTAGACACCATGTGCTAAATTAGAGTTGCATACTTCTTTGTTGTCAACATGACAACTCATAAAGGTGCAAAAACTCCTAAGTGTCTCACAAAATAAATAATACAAAATAATAAAATAATGCATTAACCTAAGTAAACTTAAATAAGTTTAAATAGTATATACATATTTACACTAACACCTCCCATTAAGTGCAACTTAGGGGAATGTCCTTAAGCTTATGAAGACTAAAATGAAATGCATAATGGGTCTTGGCTACTAGGCCATGTTAGGTACCCACGTACATAATGAAATGAAATCTCTCATAAAGTGGAGAAAAAGGGAAAACCTCATGGGGAAAACCCTCCCCCAAAAAGAGAGATCAAAAGACTAGATGCATGGATGGATGGAGTAATCAAGACCCCCCATTATGACATACATTTAGGTATATACAATAGTGAAAAATGAGAAGAACAAAACCTCATAAGAGGAAAAATTCCCCCCATAAGAAAAAAGAGGAAGAGACACAACGTAGTTCCCCCCCCCCCCCCCCCATGAAGAATGTTGACCAGTGATTGCTGCTTCAAGGAAGAAGCTGGTCCATGAGTGAAAAATGATGTTCCTCCCCTTTAGAAGAGACAAATGCAAAGGTATAATCTTGAAGATGTATGGTGGCCCTAAAACTTGCTCAAGTGTCCCTGTGTTGATGTTGATGTTTGCTCCTTACAACAGATATTGAAAAGAACAAATGCAGATATAGCAAGGATGTCTATTGAACCTATTCCAATGAGCCATCTATCTCCTCTACTGATAAGCCTCTAACAACTATTATTCATAAGGATCCACAATCATGCCAAACTATAAAGATTGATCACGTAGAGAATGGACATGAGGATCAAAGTGAGCCCTTGCAATAAGTCTAGAAGGATCATCTTCATCAAAGAGTAGATGTAAATCATCAAGGTTGTCTACCAAATCTACTATGTGTGACTCCATGAACAAACCTACAATGCTTGCCATGTAGTCAGTCATCGACTACCACTAGAGCTGGAAAACAACATGTACCTTGTTGTGCTAGACTTTTCACTGTGGCAATATATGCATGTGGACTATATTGATGTTGTGACCTCTCACTACAATTGTTGATAGAACCCCATGTGTCTGAATCTGTTGAAGCACTATCGTTGGTGTCACTATCAGTTTCCATAGTATTTGAAGTGTAGAGAGGATTAGAGGATAAGCTAGGTGAACTTTCCTCAAAGTGTACATCCTTCTCCACAAAGATCTCATGTGTCTCTGGATCCATAAGTTTATATGTATAAGGCCTAGGCGTTGGTGCCTTACATCCCCTAAAAGATAGGTTTTCCCATGTTGGACAATCGAAGACTCTGAAGTGACTCACAATTGGTTTTCTTCCACACCATGACTCAAAAGGAGTCTTTCCATTTAGAGCATTATGAGGAGACCTATTAATTATGTGAGTAGCACTGCTAATGGCTTCAACTTCAAGTGTAGGATCAAGAGACTTGGCTTGAATCGTGCAACTTGCCATTGTCTTGAGAGTCCTAATCCTCATAGCTACAACATCTATCTTTTGTGAACTGAATATTGGTGAGCTCTAAAGATCAATTCCCTCAAGGTTGCAAAAGTCTTTAAGTCTTATGTCCATATATTTTCTTTCATTGTCCATCCATAGAACCTTGATGGCTTTCCTTGATTAGTGTTCAACATGAATCTTGAAGGCTTGAATCTTAGCAAACACTTCATTCTTATGATGAAGGAAGTAGACCCATGTGAAGCAGGAAAAATCATCAACAAAAGTAAGGATGTAGCGGCCTTGGCTAACTAAAGTCACTGCAAAAGGTCTTGCTAATACCATGTGAACCAACTGAAGAACAACCGGTGCTCTAGAAGATTTTCCTTTATCATACTTCTCCTTGAGATGCATATACACTAAACATGATGAATACTCACACTTAGAAAAGTTGATGTTAGGTAGACCTTTGACCATATGTTTTGAGCATAGTTGCTAAAGATGGCGAAAGGCAAGATGAGCAAATCACTCATGCCATAGTTTGATTTGTGAATGTGAGTGAGTCAACAAGGCTTGAGAAGGAGACTTAGGCATAAAGTGGGAGAAGGAATAAAGCCTCTTGTCATGATTGACTTTCCTTGCTGCAACCAATGAATCATCTTTGAGACTATACACCATCATTAAATCTAGAAGGAACTCAACTTTGTGACCATCTCCAAGGGGAGTGATTTGGTAAATTGAAAGGAGATTAGAGCTAAGGTTTGGAATGTAGAGAACATCTTTGAATTCCCATTTTCCATTTCCACATGTCCTTTCCCTTCAAATTCCATTTTAGTATCATCTCCTACAAAGATGTGCAGTACTTATAATTAGTTCAATCTCCCTTTGAAGAACTCATATGATAGGAGGCACCTGAGTCAAGTATCCATTCTGAAGAAGAACTTTTGTTTTCCATAAGTGCTTTCCATTTTCCTTTGAAGAGGTTGGAGTTGAATCCTTGGAAGTACTATGCACTTGAATTTTGTTCTTTTTGAGTAGGCTTTCCAATTCATCAATTCTTTTAGTCTTGCGATGATGCTCATCATGATTTGGCTTTTTGCAATATGCACAACAAAGTTTGTCCTTTTCATTACTTCCCTTCTTGTTGGAAGAAGAATTGCCTTGCTGTGAGGATGATTGTTGTGTCTCAAGTTGTGATTTCTATTTCCACTGCTTCTCCTTATTGTTGCTAAAACTTCTTCCTCCTTGACTTGATTGGTGCTCATCACCAGCCACCAATGCTTTGGTCTTTGATGTCATGAGAAGTCTCAAATTTATCAAGTGAGATTGTTCAACAATCTACGTCTCTTCAAATGCATCAAATGTAGGCTTCTGGTAAGCACTTCCCATGGTCAACCCATGAGTATTATAACTTGAAACAAATGAAGCATACTCTAAAGGTGGCCCCTTTAGGATGTGATGAATCAACTTTTCATCCTTCATGGGATTTCTATAATCTTTAAGTAGTGTCCTATACTCATTGGCTTTGTTGATATAATCTTGAATTGTGTCAAAGTTCTTTGGATCCAAGAGAAGTAGATCATACTCAATCTAAAAACCCTTTTCCTCATCCACTTTACAATAAAATGATTCAAGTTTGTTCCATGTAGGTTTGAATTTCTTGAAATTGGAAATGTGAAAGAAGAGATCTCCATATGCACAATTCCTGATAATTCCTAAAGCCTATTGGTCTTCTTTCCTCTAATCAACAAGTTCTGTAGCATTAGTGGGTTTTGGAATTGTAGTATCAACATAAAGACTATAACCTTTTTCCATTAATCTACTCCATGTAGAATAATTACATAAAGTTAGAAGTAGACATTTAGGTGAACCCAAGATGCAAAAAATGAAAAAAGCACACAAAAGAGACACAAGAAAACAATACACACCCCCCTTTTCACTCAATCAAACACCAAAAAAATATGCTTTTGGCACTTTATATGTAGTGCATGTACAATAGGCCACTTGTCAAAATGAATAAAGTGGACTTATAATTTTTCTTTTTATAACTGCCTTTTTAGGCCCAAATCTATCACTAAGCATTGTAGTTTAGATATACAACAATTTTAGAAAGTAATCAAAGCATTACAATGCAGAAAAAGCCTTAAATCTAAAAGTGAGATTTTTATCCACACAACATAGATCTAACTACAGATCTAGAAAGTAGATGAAAAATAATGCATTTTAAAAAAAATGGAACCTAAAAAAGTGTCCAAATGAACCTGTACAAAGTGTTTGAAGTTGCAAAATGCAAAATTAAACAGGTATAGTCATCAAAAAATAAAATTTCTAAAATATCCTTACACCAAAACTAGAAAAGAAAACCACCACTAGAAATTTTAGGAAATTTTATCCAAAATCAAAAAAAATTGCACCTAAATTGGAGTCTAGATGACCGAGTTATGGCCTCACAAAATCAGGCTACCAAATCAAAAAGCAATCTGAAGAGGGGTTTGGAAGAAAAATTGCATGTTTAAATTTGGTGATCAAATGGCCATCATAATAGTTATAAAAAGCCTAGTTTTGATGGTCTAACAGCCATCAAATTTAACCTTAAGAAATGATTATGTCAACAAAAAATAGCCTCCCTAGTGACATGGCAAATGACTAGACCGTATGGCTATATGGACTGATGACTCATGGCACTATGGAGGTATGGTCTTCTAACATGGTTGGTGACTCAATAACTAATGTGGCATATAGAATGTTGACGTGGCTACTCATGTGGAAGGCTAGGGTGGCACAGACATGGAGTGCAGATTATCCATGTAGCTGAGTTTTATCAATCTACATGGATGGGTGAGGTCACCTTAGCTACTGAGATGGTAGGTACATGCCAAAACAATTTGAGCAGAGGATGTGTGGCATTCAATGGATTGGTCCATGTTTCTCCATGCAGGCAAAGGGTACAACATGCGTGTCCTACCATAAAGAAGATGTAGGGCACCAGAGATCTTGGCGATGCCAGAGTATTTAACTTGTTGTCAAAAGGGGTCAACCCAAGCTAGAAAAATGTGCACAAGTTTTAATCATTGGTGAGAGCTCTTAATAGAGAAGCAAGCCAAAAAATCACCATAGCGAGCACCGAAAAAGAAAGGTCAGGCCAAAACTTTGAACTTTAATCCCACATTTGTGGGGTTGCAAAACTCTACGGTGTTGAATTGAAAGTGGTCGCAGGTTCAAAAGGAATCATGGTGTTGCTAGCTTGTATTATTTGGCATGTCAACTGTTGGGATTCTAGATGTGTATGAAAATGCTATTGGAAAAGGATTTTGTGACTAGAATATGTAATAAGGAGGGTTGGCCAAATTTCATGTGCCAATGCCAAATTTGTGTAGATGCCCACCAATTTAATTAAATTAGAATATTCCTCTATGCAAGGTTAGGATCTAATAGCCTGGTACTTGCGAAAAAAAAAATTCTTTGCTAGCCCAACTGGGCATAAAAAAATTTCAAAAAAATAAAGACTTCGAAAATGCAAAGAAATATTGAATTATAGATCTAAAATATCATACCTATATTGCAAATCAAAGCCTTTAGGTGTTGATCTGCAAAAACAATTTGCCTCATGACTGACTTTGGCCTAAGGTAGCCAAATTTATTGCCGATTTGCACCAAATTGACATTCTGGATGCAATGGCAAGGTTCATTCTGGCTCTAGATGCTCCCAATTTATGCAATACTTCGGATCTAGGTTGAGGTGTTGAACCAACAATGGTCTTGAACCGCTATGTGAAGAGAAAATCTCCAAGCTTTAATACCATATAATGATTTATTTTAGGAAAAAATTCACCCAAGAACTAAGAACTCAAACACAAGCACAATTGTAGACCAGAAATGAGTATGATCAGAATAACAATGTATTCAATTCAATATGCATGAAAGTACACTAGGAGTGCCTGTATATATAAAGGCTTCTAAGATGCATCTAGAATGCCTAAAAATTAGCTACATAATAAGTCATACAACTAGGCACATGTCCACTAGATATGGGTTATCCTCCATTAAGCACGGAAGTAAGTGCAATGATGAGAGGATAAACTTACAATGGTGTATCATGCAAATTTATGTTGTAGACAACATGTGCTAAAAATGGAGTGTGAATAACTATGTTGTCTACATGACAACTTAGTGAATGATGCAAACTCCAGTGTTGTAGACACCATGTGTTGAATTAGAGTTGTGTACTTCTCTGTTGTCAACATGATAACTCTTAAAGGTGCGCAAACTCCTAAGTGCCTCACAAAATAAATAATAAATTAATACAAAATAATAAAATAATGCATTAACCTAAGTAAACTTAAGTGTAAATAGTAAATATTTATTTACACTACCAATATGAAACTTTAATTACAATGATAATGATGATCCAATGGTCCATTTGGATGATGTACATATACTTTCTTGAAGGGGTGAGTCAACTGTCATGCCCCCTTTCAAATACCAATTCTACCTATTGACTATAATACTTTTTACTGACAACAAAGAGCATACTCTCCTAAGCATAGTGCTTCCCCAAAACAAGCCAAGTCTATTAATTAATACTACTAAAAAGTGGAATATGCCACTCATTTTCAAGACTTGATGAAGGGTCAATATTTTTTATTCACCATAAAGATGAAGAGCATACTCTCCTACCAACAATGATACCTACTTGCAATTTTTATGTGCATAAGAAAAGAAGAAACTAATATATGTTGCACATAGAAATAAAATTAAAATCAAGCACACATGATTTCTTTTTTTTTCCTTTACTTGGGGAGCCCTGCAAAATATTAGTAGCCCCTTTTAGCAAATAGTCTCTGACATGCGTTCTTTTCACTAAGAAATTTAGCAAGAAACCTAGATATCCCTAAAAAATCAATGGGTTAGTACATCAAAGGGGTTAGGAAAAAACTATAATAAACCTGCAAATGCACTTATCAAACAATAAATAAACTAGAAACCCAAAAATAGAATGCTCCAAGAACTCAAAATTTTGACAAAAAAACCTAAATAATATGTTATGGACCAAGCAATACTTTATTTTGCAAAAGTATCATACAATACTTCACTATATAACAAGGTGGTACTTTATGCCTGTGCGATACTTTGTATTAAGTCACACAATAGAAAGTTGAACTCCAGTGCGACAGAATATAAACATGCATTCAATACTTTTGACTGAAAAAGTATCGCATAGCTTTTATAAGAACTATCATATGATACCAAAAAAGTATCATACAATAGTTTCATCTAAAAAATAAATTAAAATAAAATAGAAAGAAACAAAATGTAGGAAAGAAGGAAAAACAAGGTTGTTCTTCTCCATGATGGGTGCCAAAAATGTACACACATAAATATGCACTTGTCTAAGTCCTTCTATTCAAGAAATCTCATGGATTGAGGGCCTAAAATGTTGACATAAAGCTCCCTAGTCATGGAGTGAAAAGGAATGCAAATAAGAATAAGATGTCTCACAGCTAAACCTAATAAATGCAGCCCCTTGCATTTACCCCATGAAATGGGAGATTCTAAGACAAGAACAAGACTATTAGTTTCCAAGAACTACCATGAAATGCTATTCAAAAATGAAACTAAGTTATATGGAATTCAAGCAATGCAACTAACTAGAAATATAAGAGTTTTACAATCCTTCTAAGTAAAATAAATGTGTTAATCTAATGCATAAAAGAAGCTACGCTAATGCAATATGAGGTAAAACTACTATGCTATGAAAGAATTAGAATGAGTCCACAAGGTCTTCCAAAGCTTCAAGAGTATCTATAGAAAAACCTGCAACATAATGCTAATACAAAGAAGATGGATCCTTAGATGAGGAGAGAGCTCTCCCTTTGAAAGAAGTAAGAATAATAGAGATCATGAGGCAAGAAGATATAATCAATGATTGGGAGTTGACTTTTGCATGATCCATGTGCAAGATCATTTCCACCAATCATAAAGAGTTGACTTTTGTATCTAAGTGTGAGACAAAAGATTTTTCTTTTATTTTAAAATGGGAAAATAACTTTATGTGTGCAACTTAGGATAAGAGATGAAAGGGGTCTTTTATTTAATTAAATAGGAACTTAGGATATAGTGGTCAAACTATAGTGTAAAATTAAATAAATTAATTTACAAAGACTTGATCAAGATAAATGATTTAATAATTTTGCAAAAATGTTGAGAAGGGGGCTAATAGTCTAGATGACCATTTTTGGGTGATTACAGTATGGACACCTAAAGAGCAAACAAAAATGCTCAATGTAAAGTTGAGTGTAGTTGTAAAGAACCATGGGAAAATGGTAAAAGAATCTCTGAACAAGATGAGACCAAACATGTTAGAGTCACAAAAACAATGTGTATAGTAGTAGTATATAGGAGAAAGTTCAACATTGTCAAGGATGTGATTGATATCATAATAGGTCATCTCAATCAAGCTCGAACAAGCATAGACCAATATTAGAAAGAAATGGCTCAAGATATTGACACATACATCAAGAGTAATCAGCCATAAGGAAGTACCAAGATATCATTTTGCTCAAAGAGAAAAGAAGGAGAGAAAGAAATGTTTGAATTTACAGGTGGGAAGAATACTTCTAAGGGGGGGGGGGGTGAATCAAAAGTACCAAACTTTAAGCTATAAAACTTTTTAACTAAAATCAATTCATGTATGAAACATATCTAATTAACATGAAAGTAAAGGCATACATGAAAATAGACAACACAGTATTTGATCAGGCAAAAACCCTAAAAAATGAGAAAGTAAAACTAGGGTGGGGATGACACCCACAACTTATCACTACAACAATATGTAACTTGTCAAGGTTACAAAGTTTGACCATTAGTAATGGCCTACACTGTTAAAGGCTCTAAGACCCTATTAAATGTGACCTATCTAAAGGATTTACAAACATTCACTTGGAATGTCACTTTGTTAAAAGATTTACAATATGGTTGTTAAACCAAACTATCTTCATAGGATTTTCATTCTCCTAATACAATGGCTAGAAAGTGTAGTAGAATGTGTTGACCTGATAACTTACAATCCTCAATTGTTGATTTTAGATCCTTGTATTGTCCAATCTGATCTAATCCTTCTTGATCTAATATGACTGTTCGTAGTGTTGATGCTCTATTCTGATAACTAATGTTGCAATGTTGTCCTTCTCCCAAGTCTTTACACCCCTTTCACTTCCTTCAAAACTTCACTAGCATTCTCTCATGCATCCCTATACATTTTCGTACTCTCTAAATTGTGGGGTTTCAACCTCCTTAAAAAGGTTTCAAGACTTAGGGTTAGGTATGAATCTACGATTGAGATTCATCCATCTTTCCACTCAATTCTTTCCATTTTTTTGATTGGTTGCATGTTGGTTTCATAGGGAATTAAAAAGATTCAATCTTATCTTTTAAATCCTTCAAGATTCATCTTGAGTCAGCTCAAAAATGGTTTACATCTGAGTTTGTGAGGGCACAAACTCTTATGTTGATTTCCTGTTACTCAAAACTTACTAATTATTGATACACAACACATATAGGAATTTTGTCTTTCTTGACATCTATAGGATTTTTTTCTTGCTCAGCTCCTATAGTAATTAAGTCTTTCTCAACACCTATACTTTACTTGGCACATATACTAGCTCGACATCAATTGTCACTTGACACTTGAAACTTTCACTGCACTGTCTATCTACTCAACATGTGAATAACTCAACACCTATTGAATTTTTGGCTCAGCACATACTATAGATTAGAATATATATTATACTTGGCATCAACTTAGAAATTTCTTAAGTGTATTGACACTCAATTGTCAAAACCAATCTAAGACCAACAATCTCCCCCTTTGACATGAGTGTCAGAAACACTTAACATTATGAATCTGATCTCTATCAGTATAATATAAATCTTGTTTGGCATATTTGCAAAACTTCAAAACTACTTAAAATTTTGTGAAGATACCTCAAAATTTGTATCTCCCCCTGAGCTGATGTGCCTTTGTTGTATCCACAACTTCTTATGCTAGATTTGTCTCATGTTGATTATGCTTTGCCTTATCATTCTGCCTTATTTGTCTTGTTCTATTTGCTCTATTTTTCTCCCCCTTTCACACATCTTTCCTTGTCGTTATTGTATCCTTTTGGCTTTATTATTTCTCAAAATTTATCTCCTTATCTCCCACTTAATTTTATCTTCTCAAAACTCAAAAAAAAATTTATTTATCTCCCCCTTTTTTGATACTTATGTCAAAGGGTGTTAAACATTAACTGAATACTTTTCCAAAAAGGATTTATTTACCTCCATGACAATCTTCAAAGTAGCATCCCAATTATCTAGTGCAATTCCCAGTGCTTTAAGCTGGATGGTTGTCACAGTTGAAAGGTGAACTAGGCCTTCTAGTGTAGAAAGATTGGGGTCTTTCTTTAAAACATACTTGGCATGAGCATAGGCATAGGGATCTTTCTTTAAAACTTCTATGTGAGGGGTGATAGTAGATTGTATTTGTATCAATTTGTCCTTTATGTTTGCCTCATCTACTGTTAACATAGCTAATTCCCTTTGTGTGTGAAGCGTAGTAGAAAAATGCTTCTCACTTTGAGCTAGATCCTTGGGTAGCTACATGCTTGATGTTTTCAAGTTCCTCTCCAAGCTCATTATCCTTTGGCTGGTCTCTTGTGTAAAAATTGATGGATCACATAACTATGAGTATAATGAGAATATGTTCTCAAGTACTACTTTTAACTTTTATATCTTTTTGGCTAGCTCCACCTAAGATAGTGCTATTTCACTTGATATTCGTTCTTTCACCTTCATTTGGAACTTCCTTTCAGACCATTCCAATAATTTTGCATTAGTGTCTAGGTCTTCATTATGTACCTAGTCCACTATATTGGATAATTGTTCCATAATTGGCTTGGTTTCATCAGGTACTTGCAAGTTGAATTCATATAAAAAGATGTCTTTTATCTCTATCAATGCTTACTTCTGCTTGTACTCATTTTTGAGTATCTCTTGTTTCTTCTTCTTCTCTAGTGCCTCTTGCACTTCATTTATCTAATCTATATTTATGATTTTATAGTCATACCTAGGAATGAATATTTCTTCATCAAGAGTAGGGTCTCCATAATGAAGTACCCTTACAACTTTGGTAGAGCTCAAGCCTGGTGCTAAAACTTGAAGTGGTAGACTTCAGTGCTCAATTGTTGTGTTGTTCCTAAAGGGGTCCCTATTGTAGGCAAATTTATTAGTGTTTGTATTGCTTCTTGTTCTTTACCTTAGGGGTCTCCTCCTCTTCTATTCTTCCTTGATCAATTATTATGATATGAGGTGGTGCACCTTGTCTTTGTGCAGTAGGAATAGAGGTATTGTTCTATCTTGTTTAATCCTTTGCTTGCTCCTCGACAGTTGTTGTGTCTAGTACTATGGAATCAACCCTAGCTGGTGTGTCTTTTGCAGCTTTCTCTAGGGTTTTTCAACTTGTAGCTATTTGGATATGTGAAGGTGGTTCTTGTGGATTCACCTTCTCCTTTGTGATATTAGCCATAGCTTTTTGCAGTTCTTCCACACTCACCAAGGCTAGTTAGTACATAACTGTGACTGTAGAGTAGTCTGGTGAAGGATCTCTTTAAGATCCTCTACAATCAATGGATTTATGTTCTAACTAGAATTGTCAGGAACATCTTGAATAGTCACTGTATCTACAAGTGTGGGAGTTACATGTGGAGGACTTAGTGGTGGCAATTGTGTGTCTTGCACACTCTGTTCTGGTTGCTATTCCTCAGTAGTTGCCATATCATCTTTTTATGTCTCCTTCTCCATTGTATCATCTTTCTTTTCCTTTTCACCTTCTTCATCCTTATCATTGTCCTCTTCCTCTTCATTGTTTCTTGCTTCAAAAGGATCTGTCTCTCCTTCTATGATAGTTGTGATGCCATAAATCAATTTCCACATTTGAGTGGACTTTTTGACATGTTCAATTTTATTTTGCAATATACTAAAGGCTCTAGATACTTAGGTGCAAATTTTCTCCCATGCTTCTTATTTTCCTTACTAATTTTCCCTTTGGTGAATTTAGGCATTACTCAAGCCAATGTTGACTCTCTTATTTATTTCTCCATATCGAGGCAATAATGCTATTTATTTTCTACAATTGAATATAACTCCTTAGGCATTGTATTGTCAAGTTCAAGTGGAGTGTTCTTGAACTTTTCCATCATGGTGTAGACTGACTCTTCAACCATGTTTTTCTCCTCTCTACTTAACTTATTAAAATCAATACCTTTTAAGCCTAACAAGCTTGCATTATCCCTAATGTTATCACAAATATTTTCCAAATTAGACTTAGGGGTGTGACTTACCACTCTAAATTGGTTGATATCATCAGATTCTATTCTTTCTTCATTTGATTTAGGAGGTGCCACATATTTTCTTCTTTGCTTCTTATGGGCTAGACCTTCGTAGTTAGTGGTCGTCTTCTTTTCTTGTTCCTTAGTCTTCTTTGATGTAGCTCTTGTGTTGGCTCTAGTGGTAGGCTTTGCTAGGCTAGGCTTTGTAACTTTCTTGGGCTTGGCAGCTGATTTGGTTTTGGCTTTTCCCTTCTTTACCTTAGGCTTAGGAGCTTCCTTGGTTTCCTCTTCCTCCTCATCACCTTCTAGCTCCTCTACATCTTCTCCCATGCCTTGGGTCAATGCAAGTGGCCCTTGATCCTATTCTTCTTCATCTTCACCTTCCTCTTCATCATCCTCCTCTCCTTTTGCAGTGCCCTCACCAAATCTTGCCTTATGCTTCTTCACCAATTTGTCCTTTTTCTTCAGCATTGAAGCAATTTTCAATTCCATATCCACCTTGGATCTTACAGCATCAAAAGTGCCAAAGGGTTGAGCACTCTTATAATAAATATCCTTTTCTAGCAATGTTTTTTATGTTGTTGATGCCTCATCAATATTGATCTCATAACCAAGTGGCCTTAGCCATCTCACCCTTGGTACTACTACTTGATGTATGTGAAATCAATATCTACTAAGAATAAAATGTCATTTATGTGCTGCTCGACAAGAGAGACAAGTATCCTTAGTCTTTGTTTCATTGATTTCTTGAAGCCTTCAAAGTAGTTGGTCATAATAGTTTCAAAATTTTCCCTCATCTATTCTATGTATTCATTCACTTGTACTATTATTGACTTGTTTATCTTCCAACTTAGCTTTTCCAAAAGAGGGGAATTCATTCTGAACATAGAAAAATAAACATATCAAAATTGCTCCAAATTTGCATTGGGCTCCCTTTGTTCTTCTTATAGTTCCCAAATTCTCTATAATCTGTTATAGTTGTAGTTCAGCTAGATCATAAGTATGATCCTTTTTGACAAGTTTTTAACCAACATCTACTATAATATAGGGAACACTGTTGAGTCAGCTTGATTGTTAAAATTTGTGGGATATGACTCTAACTACAAATTCAACAAGAGGATCTTTGATTGTGTCTATTGTCATCTCTCTCTTGTTCCATTTTGCCCTAGTGGTCTTCTCTATGGCTTCTTTAGAATCACTCCTTAGGGTATTAGGTTGTTCTAGGGTTGGATACCCAGTCATCCTATGTATAATTCTCTTGGATATTTTAATGAGTCCATACTCCAACCAAAGGCTTCAATCATGGATTCAACTCAACACAATTCTAATTCATTCTATCTTGAACACAGTTGGAAAATCTAGGACACGGATTAAGCCCTTCCTCTCAAAAATTTTAAATTCTTCCTCCAAAACTCCATTCTCACACAATTTTTCATATGCCTCCCTGATTTCCATATGACCTATTGCACCAATCTTGCAATTGTAACATTTTCACACATCTTGCACCATCACCACTTTAGGTGGAATCATGGATAAAGCTCTGACAAGGTCATTTTTGTAAGCAACTTTAGGAATAGGTATAAATTTTGGCAACTTAACTTCATTACTAACCAATTGGACTTCAAATGACTCCTTTTCCTAGGGTTTTCTATAGATAGAGGCCATTTTTTCCATCTAGGGTTTTAACACAGAAATAGCTTAATTGTGCAGCTTGACACAAGTGTAAATACCTTAAATCAATGAAAAGATGTTGAATCTTGGCTTGAATCTACAGAAAAACTTCAGTCTCTAGTTGGAAACTATTTTTGTACTCTTCTTTACTCTTTCTTTGTGTTCACGATGATGAAAAATAATTCAAAAAATGACCTTATACCCTTTATTTCATAGCATTTAATGTTGAGTGCATATACAACTATCCACTTGGCTCTTTATGCAATTCTATTTCACTCAGCTTCCATTGATTTTCCAACACTTGGCATATACTAGAGTTTCCCTTACTTAGCTTCAACTAGAATTTCCTCTCACTCAGCTTCCACTACTAACTTGGCTTCTATTGACTTTGCCAGAAAACAACTTTCCTTACTCAGCAACACTATGAAAATTTTAACTTTTCATGATTATTCATGCTGATCTATCCTTTTTAGTACTGAATTACTCTTAGAATTGATGTATGATAAAGCATTTAAATATCAGTCCCACGCACCTTCTTTTGCTTAGTTGGTTGAAGTGTGACCACTTGATCTTTTAGGTGAAGTGATTTCTCCATTGGATGTGCTACTTCCTTCTTTCTTCTTCCATGTTTTATTCATTTATCCTTTGATGTGTTCAACATCAACTTTTCCTTTTTCTTTGTTAAACTCTGAGTTGGGTGCCTCTGACCTAGTTGGGTAGTGCTTGCTGATATATCCAATCTTCAAACAACTGAAGCATGTAGTTTGGCTCAACCATCTGTTGTAGTTTCCACTAAAGTGTGTTCTTATGCAATTCTCTGGAATGTGTCCATATTCTTGATAGTAATAGCTCTGCCTAGTGTACCTAATTGTAGTGATGTCCATGACTATTTGACTTTGTTGATTGGTTTGGTGTCCACATAGGCTTTGATCTACATTCAAAAGCTATATGTCCATATTTCTTTCAATTGTAGTAGTGATCTTCAAATCTTGGTGTTCTAATGGTTCTAGTCCTATAGTCATGTGCCTAATGACCTTGCTTACTGCACTTGTGACAGTGACCCATATTTTTAGGTTTGTCATGCTAGGTTTAGTGTTCTTACCTTTATCACTTCTTTCTTTTGTAGTCTTAGATGACTCTCCTTCTTTAGTGCTGGTGTATCCTAGTCTTGAAGAGTCATTACTAGATCTTCATGATTTTAGAAGCTGTTGAAAGTACTTGATAGCTTTATTAGGTTTGTTGAAGCTTTCTACAATCTCCTTCTCTCTTCTCAAGTCATTTTGTAATTGTTCATTTTGCATCTTTAGTGTGGAGATCTCAATATCCTTAACATTCAGCTCATGATGTGCATTCATCATCTGGCTTAGGGTGTCTAGCTGCATGTTGGAAATTCTTGCAAGCTCAATTGACTTTTCCTCTAACCTATTCTCAAGGTTTCTCTTGTCATCTTCTATCATAGCCTTATCTTCAATGGCTCTCTTCTTTTGTTCATTCGCTTCACAAAGCATCATGGCTTGAGATTCTTATTCAATCTTGAGAGTTCTAACCTCTTTTACTTGAGCTTTATCCTTCTCCATCAGGTATGCTATTGCTGCATCAAAATCCCTTGGAATCTCCATTTGCAAACACTTTTGAGGTGTCAACCTCCTTATACTATGTATCATTCTCAGCTATGAAAATCTCTTTTCTTCTCTTTAGGGATTTCCTCAATTCTTCCCTAGCTTCTTCCAGAGAATGTAGAATGAGATGTATCTCAATCTCCTGATTCTCTATAATCTTCCCAAGCTTGTAGACCTCCATTTTTAGATCTTTCCTTCAAGCTATAAGGCTTCTCCTTAGAACAACTTGGCTCTGATACTAATTGTTGGAATTTACACGTGGGAAGAATACTTCTGAGAGGGGGGTGAATCAAAAGTACCAAACTTTAAGCTATAAAACTTTTTAATTGAAATCAATTCATACATGAAACATATCTAATTAATATGAAAATAAAGGCATGCATGAAAATAGACAACACAATATTTGATCACCCAGAAACCCTTCAAAATGAGAAGCCAAAACGGGTGGGGATGACACCCACAACTTGTCACTGTAGCAATATGTAACTTTCCAAGGTTACAAAGTTTGACCATCAGCAATGGTTTGCCCTATGAAAGGCATGCCCTGTTAAAGGCTCTAACACCCTATTAAAAGTGACCTTTCTAAAGGATTTACAAACATTCACTTGGAATGTCACCTTGTTAAAGGATTTACAATATGGCTATTAAATCAACCTATTTTCATAGGATTTTCATTCTCCTAATACAATGGCTAGAATGTATAGAAAAATCTGTTGACCTAATAACTTGCAATCCTCAATTGCTGATTTCAAATCCTTGTCTTGTCTAATATGATTTGATCCTTCTTGATCTAATATGACTCTGTTCGTAGTGTTGATGCTCTATTTTGATAACTAATGCTACAATATTGTCCTTCTCTCAAGTCTTTACACCCCTTTCACTTCCTTCAAAACTTCACTAGCATTCTCTCATGCATTCTTGCACATTTCCATACTCTCTAAATTGTAGGATTTCAACCTCCTCAAAAAGGTTTCGAGACTTAGGGTTAGGTATGAATCTACAATTGAGATTCATCAATCTTTCTCAATCAATTATTTCCATTATTTTGATTGGTTGCATGTTGATTTCATAGGGAATTAAAAAGATTCAATATTATCTTTTAGATCCTTCAAGATTCATCTTAAGTCGACTCAAAAAATAGTTTACATCTGAATTTGTGAGGGCAAAAACTCTTATGTTGATTCTATGTTACTTGACACTTACTGATAACTAATGCTTAGCACATATAGGAATTCTATCTTGCTCAACATCTATAAAAATTTTGTCTTGCTTGGCTCCTATAGTAATTCAGTCTTCTTAGCACCTATACTTTACTTGGTGCATATACTAGCTCAACATCAATTGTCACTTGGCACTTGAAAATTTCTATGCATTGTCTATCTACTTTGCATTTGAATAACTTGATACCTATTGAATTTCTGGCTCAGAATCTATATTATACTTGACATCAACTTAGAAATTTCTTAAATGTGTTGACACTCAATTGTCAAAACCAATCTGAGACCAACAAGAAAAATATAATGTTGGAGAATAGGGTGTTAGATGTGAAATACAAATGGTTACGTAAGGAAGGAGAAAGAGATCAAACTCCTAGTTGTCAAAGAGAGGAGAGGAGACAATTGAAAAATAAGGAGGTAATTGTTGTGACTCAAGGAGAATCAACTAAACCTCCACTAGAGGAGAATACATCAAAAACTAAAACTTTGAATGATGAACAATTGGTAGACACCCAACTGGTCACACATGAGACTATACAGGGTACTAGAGAAAATGTCAAGTCACCTACAAGTATGAATCAACAATATATTGATTAGACCATTAGCATCACCACCATCATTCTTCCCCAAAGAATAATAAAATGGAAAAAGAGAATTCATCTAAACTTATTGAAGTATAGGATGAGGAACCACTAGATGAAAAGTCTGTAGAAATGGAGAAATTGCAAAAAATGATACTAGAGGAACATACATTTGATGTTGAAGAGGAAGAATCACAACATGACGAGGTAGAAACAATAACAATAGGCCCAATATCCTTGAGATCCAAATGTTGGAAATATAAGAGGAGTAACTAAGAGGGGAGGGGTAAATTAGTTACCACTAAAATAAATCCCATATCCCTTAGACGTTAGTACAAAATAAATCTTAAAAAATTAAACTCTGTTGATGCTCGATGAACACACAAAAAATGTTGTAACTCAATAAATACAGAAAATGCTTGGCAAAAACTTAACATGAAAGTCTTAAGATGTTATCTATGATTACTTATTACTATAACTTAGTTGAAAACATATAAATAAATAGCATGAACACATTTAACACCAAGATTTAACATGGAAACCCAATTTGGGAAAAATCACCAATTGCAATTAGTTACTCATTTTCACTCTTCTGAAGTTAAAGGTTACAAAACACAATATTAGGTGTGACCCTGTTAGAGGATTTAATCACTCTATTAGGAGTGGCCTTCTTAGAGGTCTTTAGACACTTTGATAGAAATACCACCTTGTTAGAAGATTTACAAATATTTGTTAAGCCAACTTAGTTAAGTGATTTAGATCGTTGATACAATGGTTAGAGAGTAATAATGACATGACCTAATTTGAATGCAACTAAATTGTTCATTACAGATCTCAATTCTGGCTTGTATAATTGATCCTTCTTGATCAAATATATCTTTTCAGCTTCACAAGGATAAACTGCTTTATCCTTCTAATTTACCTCCTTTCAGCATCATTAGATCTTCAAAAATCTTCCATGCATTCACATACTTCACACACTTTCTAA
Source organism: Cupressus sempervirens (assembly GCA_028749045.1). Lineage (NCBI taxonomy): Eukaryota > Viridiplantae > Streptophyta > Pinopsida > Cupressales > Cupressaceae > Cupressus > Cupressus sempervirens. The sequence continues at coordinate 523,016,463 of CM053792.1, forward strand.
TCCTTAACTTGATCTTTTATTTATATCTTTCATATTGTCAAGTCAACTCAAATATAACTTAGAATAATTAATATTCATCATCTCAGTCAGCTAGAACCAATAGATAAATTAGTTGAACTTAATATGCCAAAACATGAAAATCATTTGTTAGTTGACCCTGCTCGATAGATACTAACTTAGAGCAATTTTCCTATGTTAACCAAGTGAACTCAATTAACACTGCATACTTTCTAAGTTCCTTTAGTAACCAAGTGAGCTCAGTTAACACTAGTTCCATTCCAACATTTCTTTCATTAATTGAGTGAGCTTGGTTAACACTCATCTTTCATAGACTTTCCTTCTGACACCCAGGTAAACTCAGTAGAAATTATCTTCTAAAGTTGGCAAACTCTATAACACTCAGTAGACATAAAAAACTATCTTCAATGCTAGAGTGAGCTCGACATACATTGATGAGTAATAATATGATATTTTGTTTAACATCAAAGACAATACATAATTAATCAATTATTCCAACACCAAAATGTTAGAGAGAAGGAAACTTGCAGATAAGAGTAAGAGGAGTGCACCAAGCATGTCAAGAATAATATGAGGAGAACCTGAAATAAAGAACAGATGACCAAGTAGATATGTGATGACATCTTCATCATCATAAACTTCAATCTCTAAAGATGAAGGAGAATTCTTTGGGAAAGATGAAGATATAGTGGAAGAGAAGAAGACACTAGATGTTATCAGTTTAGAAAAGAACCAAATAATAAATGGCATGGATCTAGATAAGATCAATGAATACAATAGTTATTGAAGAGGTGGTAGAAGTTAAATGAAAGTGAGAAAGAAATAGTAAAGGGAAAGATCACTAGTTTTCACTAGGGATATTATTGAAAAATTAGTCTATGATGCAACGTATGATCCAGACGTGGGTCTAATTAATCAAATAACCACCATATTTGACAATGTCAAAGATGAACTATCCATTTGAGAAAAATTTGGAAGTTGGAAGAATAGACAAACTAGTAAATCTTCTAGAACTTAAGAAGGCCACTCTACAAGAAGTGAAGGACAATATGGTAAAGACACTAAAGGCCACAATATTGATCCTACAAAAGGTGTCTAATCCAAGTTTGCAAACACCAAATTAGAGTAAACACTATAACAAGCTCAATAGGAGCTCCAATTACTAAAGAGTGCATACAATGTAGTCATTGATCATGTAGTTGACTATCTATCCAAAATACAAGGGACCCTTCATCATATTCATCATATCAAAGAAGAATAAGAAAAGAGTACCATATGATTAATGTAATTGCAATGCATATGGTCCCCTCTAGCAGACTAAAAAAGGAAAAATTCATGATGTAAGAACATTGATTTCCAAAGAATCAATTAGTAAACTTGATAGGATTCAAGATCTCTTGGTTGATATAAGGTGTGATACTATTGCACTCCCTAATCTAATGGGATCATGGAAGTCCCATCTTGCCAACACATAGAGTCAATACAAGGATATATTTGATGGACTATATCACCCTCAAAGATGACAAGTGAACATATAAAAGGTGAGATAAATGTAAGAGTAAAAGGGGAGATGAAGTAAAGAGGGGTAAAATGAGAGATGTTAAGATAAAAAAAAGGGAGAGAATGTAGATAATGACATAAAAAGAGAAAATTATTAAACCAAAGGGAAATCTAAATGTGGAATTGATATTGAAGCATAAACAACAAAGTGTATGAAAATTAGGTAGAGAATAGTGTGGACAACATAGATACCAAGTGAAGCAAAGGAAGATGCAAAGGTTCAAGAGAAAGGAACAAGTCTGCATACCTTAGGGTGAGATTTGATAGGAAGAGACAAGTCTATACATCAGTGTAAAGTCCTCTATTGTTACAAATGGATGAATGCTGATAGAATGAAAAATTGATAAATTTAAGACAAATATGTCTCACAAAATGATGGTATTGAAAAGGTTTTTTCATCAATGCAAAAGGGGGAGATTATTGACCCCACAAGTCTTGTGTTGCCATTTATTGGAAACTAGTTAAAGGAAGGAGATGTTACAAAGTAGCAAGGTCACTAGTTGAAGAGTGAACCAGTGTGCACATGTATATTTAGCCACCACTAAAAGATAGACATAAAGGACATTTGATCATGTTGCGAAGCTCTAGTCTTACCCTTTGAAGCTTGAAGCCATTGGTATAAAAGTGAGTGTGTATCCAAGTGTTGTCTCTAAGTGTCCATAGGTAACTTAGTAACACATTCAATTACATCATGATAAGTCTCATACTGGGTAAAACATATTTTACACAAGACCATGCCATGGTGACATGATGGATGTTGATCTATGGATGGAACTTTGGTGGGTTAACTAGCGAGTTACCAGCCCTTAGACAATTCAATGAAATTTTTGTAGCATCTTTCTTGGTGATTCATAGTAGGGTGGGAACTATACTAGGAAAGATAATCACTTTTCCCTTCCATTCTCTCTCTTTTTCTTTCATTCTAGTAGAGACAGATCCAAAAGCTATGTTATTAATAATATTTCTCTTGTATTTCTTATGCCACTCACTTATGCTCTTGTAATGGCTTTCCAAATATGATATTGGTGGGTGAGATGTTTCTTTTGCTAAGGTCTCTTTGACTGGTTGATTTGGGTATGTTCTTAGTAGTATTTATATTTATTTTACTTGCATCCTAGTGCATGAAAGTAGAGTTAGGACCCTTGGTCTTGGGGGCTTTTTCTATTTGACTAAGTGGTGTTCTATCTCATTGTGATTCATTGGATTCTTCTTTTCTCTACTTGACCACAAGTATGGGTTGACTCAAAATTTTCCTAAAGTGGGGGATAAATGTACCATCTTAATTTGTATGCACTTTAACTTAATTATTATTTAGCACTAATTCATGGTGAGCTCATCATTCATTTGCACCTTTTCTTCTTTCTTCCCTTTTCCATCCTATCTCATGGATAGAATTGGGATAAAACCTAATAGATCCTCTTTAAAGATCATATTTTTATGGTGTTAAGATTAAAGTAGGATCTATCCTCCTAAGTCCGCTCTTCTCTTTATTTATCATATTGGAATCTTATCTTCACACTGAAGTGATTATATCTTAGACTATGTGCCTAATTTCATCTTTCTGGGACATATTCAGGATCCCAAAGATTATGGGCTCAGATCATTAAGGGTACAATGTGCCTCTAATCAATCAAGGCTATTAGGGACATAGTACATCCTTGATTGGGCTCTATTTTGGTTCTTCTTCTCGTATCCCATTTTTGGTTAGTTTTGAGGTGCAAACTTCCAAGTAGGTTGCCTTGCAGGATTAAAATTTTCCAAGTTCTTTGTAAACCCTTCCATTTTCTCCATTTCTCATCCCATCATTCATATTAAGCATCCATAATTTTAGGAAAAAGGACTAAAGTTCTTAAGTTCTCAAGTTCTCAAGCATTCAAGGCATTCAAGCTATCTCTCTATTAAAGATGAAGGATTCATGCATTAAAGCTATTGAACAAGTTTATGCAAGATATATCATTCCAATATTTCAAAATCTCCCTTCATACATTCAAGATCCTTTTTTGCATCTTCTACATTCATCCTCTCAAGATCTGCAATCATCTACATAAGGTGAATTCCAAGCACATTCATTCATGAAGCTTTTGATGTCACTTTGATTTTCTTCCTATGGTTTTGAAGTTAAGTCAAAGATATTACATCTACATAATTGATTACATTCTAAATCCAAGAGCATATTCATAGATTTACAATACTTTCATATTAGATATATGACTACTACTTGCTAGAATTCTATCTTTATTTCAATTCAAGGTTGATTCCTAAATCAAGTTTTGACCATGGCAACATCCCCCCCCGAGCAACCAACAAGAAAATCCTTTATTTTTTAGGTTTAGGAACTAAGATCAAAGAATATGTTACATATTTAAAGATACCCTTTTTGAATTTCTTAGAACTGCAAAATCAGAATCAACACTACATACTATCAATCAGTGGCATAGTATACTCCTGATGCTCCATTTTACCCTTGATTATCTAAGTCACCAATGATAAATCATTGAATGATTTATTTGTTTTTTTTCATAGTGTAGTTTTTAGTACAAGTTTAAGGAATCACCCCTTTCAGAGGTTATTTGATAACCTATTTTCAAGTTTGTATTTCACAGGGCATTTCATCTTCCCCTTTATATTTTTATACTTTCCATTATAGCAATACTTTATTTATCCTTTTGCTTAAATCCTCTTAAGGTGGAGGTGAGAGGGAAATAAATCCAAGTTATTCATTCATTTTGCATTAGGGTTTTCATTGATACATTTTTATTAATCAAACCTAATCAAAGGGGTGGATAAGGTCTTCCCCTTTCTAAATGTGTAAGGGTGATCGGTTTCATTTTACCTCAAATAGTATTAATTTAAGAAACTAGATTTATTAGTGAGGAAATATCTAAACTTGGTAGGAAAATAGAAGGTAACAAGATTTATTTGGCCTCAAGCAGATTAGCAATTTTATGGAATCCAAGAAAAGTCAAATTTGAATGTGAGATAAGGGAAAGTAACTAGATGGGGGAATGGATTTAAAGAATTAATAACTATCTATCCTTATTTAATATTAATATATATGGACCAGTTACAACTTTGGGTAAGCAGATCCTATAGGATGAAATAGGGATATTCTATTACAATCGCAATGATATTTTTTCATTTTTTGAGAAGATTTCAATGTTATTGTAGACTTAAGTGAAAAGAGAGAGGTGATGTAAAATAAAATAGTCAATCGATAAAATATTTCAATGATTAGATAACTTTGAATAACATAATTGGCATTAAACAATAATGGTACCTATATATATGAAATAATAAGAGAGAAGGAGATGATAATATTATTGATAGGATCTATAAGTTTTTATTTGTAGGCAATTTAGAGTCTTTTAACTTCCCCTTTTAACATCAATATCTTCTCTTTATAGGTCATATCACTTTCCAATGACTAACCAGCATAGAAGAAACCAAACTAGTAAGAAATCTATTTATATTTGAAAAAAAATTGGTTTTATAACATTAACTTCTTAAACCTCCTTGAACAACGGTGAAAGAGGACCAATTTCAAGGTTCCAAAATGTTCTATTTCATTTCAAAAATTAAAGCTCTCAAAATCAAAAATTTAAATTGGGAAAAATATTACTTAAAAATATGTTTGAAGAAAAATTAAAAGTGGAAAATAATATTCATGAACTTAATGAAGAAGTTACTAAAGTAGGGGTGAATAATGCTAAATATTTCAAAGAAAAGGAGCTTCCAAAAAAACATGAAGAGTTACTAACAAAAGAGGAAACCTATTGGAGACACAAATCAAGAGAGAATTGGTCAACCGATGAAAATAACTCCATTATTTTTATAACAACACTAAATAAAGGAGAAATATTAATAGAATAACTAAAATAAAAAAATCTAAGGAACGTCATTTGAAAACCCTAAAGAAATTGCAAATGAAGTTGTTTTATTCATCCAACAAATAGTCAATAACCATGATTCATCATATCTAGATACACAATAACTCTTAATACAAATATCCCTAAACTTATTATTGAAGACAACCTAAAATGATAAACAAAATTCTCTTTGGAGGCAATAAAAATAACCATTTTCCAAAATAAATGATAGAAAGCACCTGATCCATATGACTTTCAAGTTGGTTTCTTTCCAAAGAATTTTCTTTATAGGGATCTATCAGAAACAATTAAAAATACTACAAAATTAGGGAATATCATCAAATAAATTAATAACGCATTCCTCTCTCTTATTCTTAAAAGAGAAAATTTTGATTTTTTTTAAGATCTTAGACCAATTTCACCATGCAACACTATATGTTATCACCTAAAAAGGCTTCTCTAGACTATAATCCCCCTTTCTCACATTTTTGCATAATTTATCTATCATTTATCTTTTATCAAATCGTCACTTTTCTATTTATTGGATTATAACCAATGGTCTTTTATTGAAAGAACTTTCTCCCTTTTAATTAAATATAGTCCCAAAAATCCCACTTATCCTAAGTGTGCACATGAAAAGCATTATTCCTATTTTAAAAATTACATAAAATATATTTTTGTCTCAAATGAGGTGCACACTTTCTAAGGTCAATGGAATATTTATTCTCCTCTACACATATTTTGCCTTGTAAACACCTTAGAAGATCTTTCTTACGTGAGATTCTTGTGCACATGGATCAACTAAGACTTATTATTTGCCCTTGATTTTGCCTCTTAATCTCTATCGTTCATTTCTCTTTGAAAGGAGGCTCTCCCCTCACTCTCTCAACTCCTACACTCTGATGCTATTGTTATGTTGTAGATTTTTTTATATCTTTTAGAGTACTTGGAGTACTTACTTTGCATTCATCTTGCATTTCCATTCTCTTACTTGCATTTAGCTTAGTTTCCTTTAATGCTCTAGTTTATCTCGCATAGTTTAAATAGGGGATCTTATAACTCTTCATACTTGTTAGCTTAATATTACATATTTCATCTCATTTATCTTTAATTTCATTTTCATTACACTCTCTTGATTCTTGGGGATTGGTATTCTTGCCTCTACTCTTTGAATCTTTCATTGTATGGTGCACCTTGCAAGGGTTACTTAACTAGGTTTATTTGAGATCCACAATCTCATAGCTCTTTCTAGTCATAGATAGGAAGCTCTAAGTTACCATTCAAGGTACCTAATCCATTATATTACTTGGATAGAATTTTTTTAATAAGTATTACACATTTTATGCACCCATGTTTTATGCTCATTGTGGGGCTGGACTCTTTTGTTTAGCTCTATTTTGCTAATTTTCATCACTTTTTGCACTTATAGGTTTGATTTTTTTTGCAGATATAAATATTGTATGTTACTTTCTACATTGGCATATGATACTTTCTTCATTCACAAATGATACTATTATATTTTATACTTTCATACTATTATTTGGTACTCTATCGTACTAGGTAGAATTGCTTGTCTTCACTGTGAAGTATTGTACGATGCTTTATCAGCCACAAGTATCATCCAACCAATTTTTCTTGCACAATCTAACTTTCAAATTTCACATTGCATTTTCTAAGCTTTCATTTTTGGGTTTTGGGTTTTCTAACAGGCTTCTAAGAGCAATTTTGTAGGGTTACTTTAAGTTTTATGATTGTAAACATGTCCTAATCTTGTTTGTCTTCTAGGAGCCTACTGGCTTACATTTCTAAAAGGAGAAAAATTGAAAAATATTAGGGTTTTCAAGGTTTTCCAAGCAAAAATAAAAATATTTTTTAGTGTGTCTTGATTTTATTTCAAGTGCTTGCATCTACTAGTTGCTTTCATTTTTTTAGGCACATTAAATCCCATTAGTAAGGTTCCTTTGTTGATAAGAGAGTATGTTCTTCACCTTCTTGGGGAATCAAAAATCTTGACTCATTATTGGATCAAGAAAATGGGTGGCATATTCCACTCTTTAGTGGTCTTAATTAATCTACTTGGTGTGTTTGGCAAAAACATTGGGGAATAGGAGAGTATGCTCTTCACCTTTTTGGTGAATCAAAAATCTTAACCTCCTTAGTGTGGATCCATTTTGTTCAATTCCCTTATAGGATTTTTACCTTTAGAGGGCCTACTAATGGTGGAAAGATACCAATAGGAATGATCCAAAGTGGGAACAAGAAAAACATAGCTAATCCAGCTCGTTATAATCACAAACCTCTTGACAAAGGCGAAAGCCTTTGAGGGCATAACACTTGACTTTAATTAGTAAGATTTCTCATTATGTGGGTATGTTTAAGGTACTTTGTAGAGTGATTTTAAATTCCTTTGTGATCCTTTAGGTTCTCTCCTTTCATCCCATAACAACACCTTGTCATCTTCCATGAACTTCTGAGGTCTTGCCTTATGATTAAAAATATTTTTGACTCATGCTTGGTGAGTGGTTATGTGATCTACTACCTTTTCTCTTTCCTCTTCTATCTTCATGAGGTAAAAAAATATGCTTTTCTAAATCATCTTGGAGTACTTTGTCTACAATGATTTTTTGAATTTTGATAGCTGTTAGTTCAAGAGGTAGGGATAACTAAACTTTGATGCCATACACCAGTTGAAAAGGAGTAATACCAATCGCTCTTTTAGGATTTGTTCGATCTGCCCATAATGCTTCAAAAATATTTTTTCTAGTCTTTTAGATTTTTCACTCACCAAATTTTTCATAATAGGGACTAGGTTCCTATTTGAAGACTCCGTCTAACCATTTCCTTGCAGATCAAATTAGATGAATGGGAGAGATGGATTCCATTGTCATAGCAAAAAAGTTATAATTCTCTTGAAGAAAAACTCTGAGCATTATTTGTTACTAACTTCTCTAGGATCCCAAATCAAACTCTTGAACTTTTGACACACAAGCTTCCTTTGTGTTCACAGCTACCTCCTTTTGGGTAAGAATACTTTTTACAGTCATGCTTAGAACAAAGACTATGGAGTGAGAATGCAGAATGTAATAGTGAAAGGTTTTCAGTACTTTTACTACTAAAAAGACTTGTTTCTCCATGAGTGAATACTTCAACTCATTATTTTTCAATGGCATGCTCAGAAAGATATTGGAACTTCATAACCTTATATGTCATTCTACAATAGAATAGAAAACATGGTATGATCACTAGCATAGAAGTGAATAACAAAATATTTCTTTTAATTAGGGTGAGCAAGAACTGGGGTATTTGCAATGGTGACCTTTCCCTTGTCAAAAGCCTTCCTAGCTTCATCACTACATTTATAATTTTTCTTCTCACTAAGTGAATTCATAATAGGCCTAGTGGTTTTGGCAAAGTCAAGCACAAACCTTGTCAAGAAATTGATCTAGTCAAAAAAGGAACAAATGCCACTACAGTTAGCGGGGAGACATAATTGTTAGATTGCTTGAATATGTTTAGGATCTATTTTAATCTCATCTTTCAACATGAGGTGTACTAAAAAAATTTCCTTGGTGACACAAAATATAGATTTCTTGGGATTGAGGGACACACCATGTTCTATGCATCTCTAAAGAACTAGCTTCAAGTCATGCAAATTATTTTCCCCCCTCCTTCACAAGACTATCATATCATTTGGATATATAACTATAATATTTTTCAAAAAAATCCCAAAAGATGAATTCATGGCTCTCTAAAAAGTGGCACCCACATTGATAGGTCCAAATGTCATTTTGTTGTATGCAAAGGTTCCCCAAGGGGGAGTGAAGGTGGTCTTATGTTGGCCTTTTGGAACATTGTCTAATTATAACTTTAGAGCTTGTCAAGCATGGACATTAGTTCTAAACCAGCTACCATTTGCAAGATATGATCCATATTGGATAAAGCAAAAAAAAATTAGGCTATCTTGGTTTAGGTTCCTAAAATATACAAAAAATTATAATTTTTCCACTTTTCTTTTGAATAGGAACTATGTTGGCTACCCATGTAAAATGATGGATTTGGTATATTATATGGGCCTTTAGTATTTTACCCACTTCTTTAAAAATTGCACTGGCTACCCTAGGGTTATAGTTCCTCAATTTCTAATGGAAGGGATTCATGCTTGGTCTTAAAGAGATTTGATGTTTGAACTTTTCTTGCTGAAAGTCTTTCAAGTCTACATAGGACCATGCAAACACATCTCCAAACTCCTTCAGCAATTTCAAGAATCTACTTATTTTAGATTCATTCTAACACTTGCCTAAGTTAACTAGCTTCAGATTGTCTTCAGTACAAATATTAATCTTTTCTCATTCCCTTGAAAGCTCTTCCCTTACATTGGCAGTCTTGCTGAAATAATAGTCCTTCCTATCAAATAATGATTCTAAGGTTACCAAACCTCGCAGAATATAATTGCATTTTAATTGAATAACATTATCATCACAATTTTCTTTTTCACCTAAAGGAGGTTCATGGCATTCTAGGCTTGAACATTCATAATAGAGAGATTGAAATTGCCCTATCCCTTGGATAAATGCATAATATGAGTCATTATCAAAAACATGCCAAGAGGTTCTATTGTTTAGTACACTAAAGAAAAGAATTAGTTCAATGGTATATGTATCATAAAAAAAAATCATGATGTGGGATCATGAGGGAAGTTTAACCAGCTAAAGAATCCTCTCTAGAATTATATTCCTTGGGCATGGATTCTATAAAAAAAGCTTCAAAACCTTCAAGCTTGTGTCGCACACTCTGTTTCTGTAATGTTTTAGGCTTGATTACTAAACAGAAAGGATGTCTCAAAACTACTTGACAATCAATTCAGCATCTCCTTTGGCTCTCAAATATTTTTCCTCTTCTCTTAGCCTCCTCAATACCTAGAAGCAAAGCCTCTTATTTGGCACTATTATTTGTGTTCTCAAAATCAAGCTTAAAGGCCTTTGAAATAATCTTGCCCGAAGGTGTGATGAGAAAAACTCCCACTATGGAGCCAACTAATGCACAGCTACCATCAAATTCTAACATCCATAGTCCTTTGTCTACTAGCTCTTATGATCTTACAATGTCTTCTTCATGCAACACTAGATAATTAGAAAAATTAGTTTCATTATACAAGATGTGAGACTTGGGATCTTTAGATGGAAAAACCACAGTGTACTTGGCTTTGTTATCTAGCTCAAGATAACTTTTTTTTCTCTAATGGGAATACTAGCTTGAGACTAATCTAATTTTACCTCCCCACCCAAATATTTACAAAAAGTTCTACTTAAGAGCATCCCATAACTAGCTTGGATGTTAGGAAATAAGATAGTCAATTTGACTCTTTTATAAGGGAATTTAGTCAAAAAAAACTTGAGCATCTTTGATTTGACCCACTAAGGGAACTTGTTTCAAATCCATGGCATATAATTTACTAGATTTTTTGATCAAGGGATAATCCAAAGGTTTGGCTACTATAATTGGCATGATATTATCTTAGGTTGTAGAGTTAATAATGCAATTACTCAACCTATGACCATGGATGAATAGGGATACATAGAATGGTTTATATTTTTCAATAATTGAGTGAATTTATGTGGTTTCAGCATGAATAGAAGATTTATTAATATTACATTTTTCTATGGGTTTAACAAGTGATCTAATGGTTACCACTAAATTATTCTATTGAATTAAACTAGAGAAAAACATAACCTTTAACATACTCAATCAATCTATTTAATTCATTGGGATTAGATTTCAAATAATCAAAAGGAGAAATCTAAATTCTTTTAGACTTACAAAATTCAACAATGTCAAACATGGATTTGGGTTCAACCTTCTTTAAGACTTTCATCTCTTGAATGGGGTTCTTTTGAACTTTAGGATCATCCTTGTGTTGTCCCATTTGATCTTGCCACTTTCTTATAGGCATGGGAGAAGCATGAACAACTGGAGACTTGTCATTGTCATTACTCCTCATAAGCACCATACATGAAGGATCTTCAATAGTAAAAATGTTACCACCTCATTCTAAGTTAGACTCACATTCAAGGAAATAACTTACATACTTGTCAGGTCCTCTTAAAGCTTCTTTAGGGTGAGAAAGTTGGCCATGTTCATCTATTAGGTGGAAGATGCACATATTTGTTTTTTTTTGCTAAGGGGCCCTTCAGTTTCCAATTTCTAGTTGTTTGGTAGCATGTTTGGTTGCCTTCCTGCCACTCTTGGATTTTGGAAGTTCCTTGGGATGTCACAATAGGGTGCACTTATCCCATGAAATTTCTTTTTCATCTCTGAGACATCATTCAATAGTCTTTAAACTAAAGGATCTATCAAACTAGAAGTGGATGCTTGTGAGGTGGGCATTTGTATGTCTCATCTCCATTTGCTTGTAGCAAGAAAAGCATCTTCGAACTCAACAACCAATCTTTGTGATGAATAAACATTTGATACCCTACATACCTTAAATGGAAGCTTATGTCAAGTGGCATGGCATTAACAAAGAAGCCTTTCCTATTTTCTATATTTGGCCTTTTTATAGCAAGGATTTTGTGTAGGATTCTATTGAAATTTGCTACAAAATAGGTTCATGGACTTCTTTCTTGGATTGTCACAATTACAATAGTAGGGTATGTTCATCATCAGTAGCCTTGAATCTTGCCTCAAAAGCAATCCTCATAGAGGCTCAGTCAATAATGGATCCATTAGGGAGATGATGAAACCAATCTATAATAGCTTTGGCTAAAGTTTGTACAAACAACCTGACTGATACATTTTTAGTTGGAATAGCAAGAACTCCACAAGTGGTGTTGAACACATTGAGGTGTTCATCTACTAATTTCTTCCCATCACCATTGAACTTGGGAAGGATATCCCTAGCTCCTTTTAGAAAAAGGGTCAAGATTAGGTCTTAGGGCAAGGGGTCCAACTTGGGTACCCCAAGGATTTATAGCCATATTTGATAGTATGAAATTGATTGGTTGCACATTGAAATGTGTTGGGATTAGGGTTCTAGGTAGCACTAGGTATTGTAGAATCATAGTAACTAGTGTGGGCCTTTAAGGAGAGGGTGGTCTGCTCCTACACTTGGTTATTCTTTTCCTTTTATGAGTGATGTCAGGAGAAAAATTTTGCAATTACACAAACTCATATGATTCATCCATGGAACCTTTATATCTATCATTCTGGGTGTACTTGTGCCCAACTAGCCTATATGAATTAGGGTTCAAGGGTTGGATTGTTAAATAAGATTAAAGTGGTTCACCTTAGGCTATTGAGCCAATATTTCTACCATTGTTGCTTCTTGAAAAATAGGTGTTCCTCATATTATTTTTGTGCATTCTTCCTTATCTTCAAGGATTTGACTAACTCATAAGTAATTTTCAGTGCTAGTTTGGCTATTTCAAGCAAATGTGTTTAGATCATAATGATATCTTCTTGGGCATTGTCAAAATATAAGCCTGATTGATGAACAAGGAAAATGTCATCATGAGGCAAGACCATTATAATTTAAACAAGGTTTCACCAAGAAAATTACCAAAAAATGTTAGCAAACTATTTTTCCCCCATGTTAGTTAGTATCTTTAATAACATGAAAAACTAATTCACCACAAATGAGTCTTTCAATTTTTATCTTTTTTCAAAAGACTCTTTGTGCTCAAAGGCACAAATCCCTTCTTAAAAGATTAAACATTATATTCCTCTTTCTATCCCTTATTACAAAAGAATTGAATTACTTTCTCTTGTAACCTAAAAAAATGTAAAGGGAATAAAATTATTCTCCCATAAACATAAAAAAATGTTGCAAATCTTAAAGATAATAGTCTTAATGAGCTCTCAAATTTCTGATCAAACTTACTAAACAACCAAAATGAATGTATACATTATTTCAAAAAATCAATGGAAAATACATTATCATAGTAAGATTGAATTCAACATGAAATCAAATCCAACTAAATTAACATGATTATATGAGAGATGATGCAAGAAAAAATGCACAATTAATCATTATTCATCACTAATTTACTACCATAAATCATCAAAAAGATGTTTATCAATTATATCAAAATAACTATATATGTTCCACATTTAGAGAGTCAACCTCTCAAAGATCTAACAAAGAAAAATAAATACTTGCATAGGGCTTCTGAGTTAGCTTTTAAAACTAGCTCCTCAAGGAGTTACCAACTATGAAATAAACAAAGTTTTTCAGAAAATACTAGCCAAAGAAAAATAAATCAACTATGGCTTGTGGCCCCTAGATCACTAACTAATTGTTAGATATTATAGTGTCATCATCATTCAATTACCAAGTCATAGAGAGACCACCACTGACTTCTTTTTAATCTTTTTGTACTACTAGAAAGTTGATCAATTCATTTTATTAAGGGACTCCAAGTTGTTCAAGGTGAAACTTCCACATCATCATGATCTGAGTGACATGCTCCAACCTCTTATCTGGTTCCTCCAAATGTTCAATGAAGAAGATCATTAATAGAGACCATTTTTTCTTGCTTCAATGCCTTTGTCTTCGAAAAGAAAGTTGATTCCACTTCTTTAGAGGTTTTCCCCTCTTGATCTGCATTCTTCATAATTTTGACATAAATTCACTTGATGTCACTAGTTAGGATTTCCTTCAAACAATTCATATCCTTTTGCAACTAAGCACACTCTTCTAGGCCTTGTTCAATTACGATGTTCCTCCATTCTGAATTGGCTCAAGCTATGATAGGAAATGTGCATTAACATTTACTTGAGGTTTTTTAGCTAAGAACTTATCCACCCCTTATTCTTGGGCTTTAGAAATATCGATGGTATATTCATCTCATTTTACCTTCTCAGATTCCCATGCATTCATCTCTGACTCTAGAGCTATCATCAACTTTTCTGCCCTTGCATTGGTGTTGGTGAAGTGAGAGAAATAACTAACTCCTTGGGCATCCACCACATTCAATCACTCATTATAAGTCCAAGAAACTGACCAGTCTCTTTTAATCTATTCAATGAAGCTTTTATTAATGGGAGAGTAATGCATATAATAGATATTGCACTAAGCAAGGCTTTTGTATTCGGATTTTGAAGTTCATATATATACTCTACCATCCTACATAAGGACTTCTTAAGCTCCTTCTTATCCCTTTGATCTTTCTAGATATGCAATGATCCTTGTATTACTAGAAGTCCATATCTTCATGTCTATGGCTCTAGATGTGAGGTCAAGGATAGTTTTCTCCACTGTGTAATCTTGTGGCAACACATCATCTAAGATTTTTTCACTTGGTGCCTTTAGAGCATAGGTTACCCACTTTCCTATTTTCTCATCAACCTCCAATGTTGTTTCAATTTTTGGCTTCTTAGATCTAGGATTTTTTCCAAGGCACTTATCATATCCTCAACTGGGAGAGTTGTAGGAACTATACTTATGTTCTTACTTATTGACAACTCAAACCAATTAGGGATAAAAGAACTATCCTTGGGGGGAGGAGTTTGAAAAGTAGGGGATGAACTAACTCCCTTTGAACTCAAGGTATTTTCTCCTTCTACAACCTTCTTACTTCCTTGATCCCTTTCACCACTTAAGATTTTAACCACATATCCTACACTTGTGTCTATATCAATTAGCTTTGTACAAGTTTTTTTAGTAGAGATTTGTTGACTCAACTTCTTCTTGATAGGTGAGTGAGTCCACTTGACTAAGGGAGAGAATTGAATTGAACTTTCAATGGTAGGTTCAAGTTCAATTCTCTACTTTTGAACACTTGTAGCAGGAGAGGGGAAAACTTCATTAGTATCATGAATAATATGAGGAGAATTAGAGCTAGCTAAATTTTTCTAAACACTAGAGACAATTGGTGTTAGTCATCTTTTCTCTACAAGCCATTGTTCAGTTCTTGTTATAATAGGTAAGGTTTTGGTTTGCAAATCATTTTCTTCTAGTGTTGACCAATCAATAGTAGGCAAGGGATAGCCTTCAATCTACTTAACATATACTGTATCAACCACTTCCACATTTGTCTCTTCAACAACTCCCAAGATATTGAGTTAAAGATTAAAATATTTGACTTACTTTAGGGTAAGCCTCAACCGCCATATTTTCCTAACCTCATATTCATCTTAGCAATCTACCCAATAATATATTTTATTTGAGGAATGTGAGAGAAGGACAAAACCATCTCAAAATATTTCAAGGCAAAATCCTAGCTATCGAAATTGGGATGTAAAGAATAGAATGAGAGGTTCATAGTCTTAATTTTGACCTTTCGTTTTAGGGTATCTTGAATAGATTTGCACATGTAATGTCTGACCTCAATGGGAAAGATGTAGCTAGATATTTTATGGGCTTTACAATTTTTCTCCACTTTCACCAACTGTTTGCATACTTCAATTAATATATATCAGTCTAGACAATGTCAAGGCAACCTCAAAGGTTTTCCTTCATACCCCCTATCCTCATATATGTGAATTTTGGAAATTGGGTGAAGAAACTACCAAATATGTTGATTAGCTAAGTTTCTTCCTTGGAAAAAATCCTATTCTCCTTCCCCTTAAGTTAAAAATGCTAGTTTGGAAAGAAAAGTGTCTTAAACCCTTTTGAAACTTTCTAGGGTTTTGTCCTTCTATAATAGGGGGTAGTACTCATAGATGGGCATGTTCTAGTTCCACACCTCATGAAAAAGACCCTCTAGAGGTTGTGGACACTTGGAAAAGATCCTCCTATAATCTCATTGCTATAATATCAACCCAATCAATGAATTTATCTTTCCCTAAAATGGTTTGGATGAAAAAGTACACCCAATTCTCCTAATGGAAAGCATGTGGGTTTCCTTTTACTATGTTCAACAAGGTTATGATATCCTTAATCTTTGGAATCATGTGTTCTCTCGTTAGAGGGCATGGGAGATGGGAACTACCTCATTCTGTTTGAGAAGCTAAGTTAACTTAGGAATTTCCTTATTGTACTCATTAGCATTTTAATCACCTAAAAATAGTCATCTAGATCATTAGCCCCCTTCTCAACATTTTGGCTAATTTAATTCATCATCTACCTAGACCAAATTGCTAATAATCAATTAATTTAATTTAACCTATAGTAGTTTGACTATGCCATCCTAAGTTCATTATTTAATTAAAAGAACATGTCCCCTTTTAAGTAAATAAAAATACCATATTCTTCTAACACACCTAAAGTCCACATATAAAGTCCTCTTTCTATTTTTGCAAATAAAAGAAAAGGCTTTTTGAGACTTTTGTCTTATATCACTCCTCTTTTCAAACAAAACCATTGATCATTCATCATCTCCATCTTGGTCTCTACTATTTGTACAACTTTAAAAGGCTTTCCCCCTCAAAGCATCCACACTCTTGAGTATTATTATGTTGTAGGTTTTTCATTTGAATTCTTGAGAGCTTTTGTGGAGAACTTATATTTCTTGTCTACATTTATTTCATCAATGACATTTTTTTATATGGCATCCTAGTTTAGTTGCATGTAGTGTAGTTCTTTTGCAAATAGTTTAGATCACATAGTCTAATTAGTATGGATGTAACCTTTCATTTGCTTAGACTAGTTGCATTGTGCATTTCATCTTAGTTTACTCTTATTCTTGCATTGCACATTCAAGAGTTCTTTGACACTAGCATTCTTGCTCTTTCTCAAAGAATCTCACATCTCATGGTTTACTAGCAAGGGTTGTGTTTCTAAGGCTTAGCTGAGAGCTATTTTTGTGCTCATTTGTATGCCTCTTACACTCCATGATCAAGGAGCTCTAAGCCACCATTTTAAGCTTTCCAATCTATAGAAAACCTTGAATAGAAGGGTTTAAAGAAGTGCACTTTTCTTAGTGTACATTTTTGGCACCCACTGTGGGGCAGAATAGTGGGTTTTTTCCTCTCTTTCACTATTTGTGTTTCCCCTTTTTCATTTACAGTACTCCACTTTTCTTTTTTTTATAGTCACAGTTTTGGGTGACATTTTTCTAGTTTTGTATGGCAACTCAAATTGCTATTGTGCGATACTTTTTTCAAAATAGTGGCACACGACCATACTAGACTATGTTGCCTTGGTATAGAAATCTCTATCATGTGACTAAAGAAGAAATGTCGCAAAAAAAATTTCTATTGTGTGACTATACTGTGAAGTATCGCTCGATAGTCTTCTAGTGAAAATTATCACTTGATAGGTAGGGATTTTCTTGATGTTTGAGGTGTTTTAGTCAGTTCTCAACTTCTGCTTGTTGATTGTTGGTTTTGCAAGTCTTTTACTACTTTACCGAGGTCCATTTATAGATTTGTTTTTATTTTTTTTGGAGCTAACCCATGGTGCTAATGGTTGTGTTTGCAAGTTGTCATCTTGAAAACCTTAACATTGCTTAAAATAATGAATGTGAAAGCTTCAAATGCATAAGGGCTACTAATGATTGTTTGCAGGGATGCCCAATGCATAAAAAACCAACTTGCTTCTTCTTCTTTTTTCATGTGCTAGTTGTTCTCTTTTTAGGCACATTAAACTTGTGATTGAGGATCTTTGCTAATAGGAGAGTATGCTCATCACCCTTGCGGTGAATCAAAAATCTTGACCCACCTTTGGATTTCAAAAGTAAGGGGGTAATTGAATCTTCTTGGTGTGTTTGGGGGAAGTGATCAAGGTAGGAGAGTATGCTCTTCACCCTTAAGGTGAATCAAAAATCTTGACCCTTGAGAGTGGATCCATTTTGTGTTTGTTAGGATCCTTTAGAGGGCCCTCTCTCAGACAACCTGAAAAATAACCCAAGTGGGGATAGGAAAATTACCTAGCTCTTCCAACCCACTATTGTTAAGGACACAAAACCTTGGTAGATGTAGTGTTTTTCTTCACTTAGTGTGATCGCTTATGAGATTTTGACCATAGGGAGATCACTAGGCAAGAAGACTTAAGGTTGTCTTGTGACTATGAGGTTTGTTACCCACTATAAGGTGGGGTATCCCTTAATTAGGTGCAAGAGGAACACTATGAATGGAAGCCCTATCTAGACACCCTAGGTTAGTATCCACCCTATTTTTTTGCTCAACTTCTTGGTGCAAGGATAGATCCTAGTGGACTACCTGTATCACCCTAAGATTTACACTCACCATATGTGTTCCCTTGGTTGTGTTTATGGCACTTCCATGACAAAGCCAATATCTCTTGTGGGTAACCACTTGGTGTGAGGTGAAGGACCATCAAGCATGGGCCAAGTTTTCGAGTAATGAATTGTGACCTTAAGGTAGATTGCTTGGCCATTGTTTTCAAATGTGTTGACTAGTGTTAACATTCTTACACATCAAACAATCTTAATAATATTGGTAGAAAGGTTGTCCTAATATCACAAGTGCATGTCAGCAAGGTTGTTTTTACCCTTGTTCAACTATTTGAGACATGTTCAACACTTATTTTTTGCAACCTTTCCAATAATCCACATAAACTAAAAATGTACATTATCTAATCTAAAAACCATTTTATTCTCAAAACTAAAACATAAATCTTGGAGTCAAAACTAGTCTTTTGCACACAAAATGGCACTTTATCGCCTGGTCTCTAAAGAAATGTCATGCGATAGTAATTTTTCAAAATTTTGTCTCCCTCATGTTATGAAGTATATCACCTCACTTTGTGCAAACTGTCATCAAAGAGAATAGTATTGCACTACTACTGAAAACTATGTCACACGATATTTTATAGTGTCCTACTATCAACTAATTTCTAAAAAAGTATCACCTGAGGTTATTTATTGTTAAAACAGAGTCTGTGTTCCAATTTTTCCAATCTAGGGTCTCATCACTTCCACCACCTAGTCCTAGTTCCACATCTATGTGTTAGGAAGTTGTCCTAAGTTGAAAAGATGGGTTTAGTTGTTTAGTCTGTTAGATGTAAGTCTTGAAACATCACTGATAAATCTCTTGTCAAGATCTAATTACTATTCTATTTTAGCTATTTGCTATTGAGCTTCTTACTTGCTTGCTCGACTCAAGTCACCATTGCTATAAACTCTTGAGCATTGTTTGACAATCCATCTATCATACTTTGACAAGAGACTAATCTTGATCATAAGAGCTTCAAATATGACTTACATTTCTTGTCTTGGTTACAACTAGATTTCAAGTTGAAATTGGTAGTCATACCCCTTTGGTTTTTAAACAATTAGAAACCCCACCTGGTCCTTGTGGACAACCTTGTGTGGAAGACCTTGAGACTATTGAAACACAAACAACTAACGTTAGGTATAATTTGCTTTACAATTTTGAAAACTCATTTAGCACACCCTATGAGACACCTAAGGGTGAGAACAGTTTGGTCACCATGGTGCACCCTGATGAAGTCCAACATCATTTAGAGGAACAAACAAATGAAAATCAAAGTATCTTAGAAGCCATGTATGCTAGAGAGAGAACATCAACAAGTTGAACACAATAACCATACCTGCCATGAAGGGAACAAAGGGACTTGCCCTTGAAACCCTTTTGATGGCAATGATGGAAACAACATACCTCCAAGAACTCCTAGAGTCACCACAGTTGCATGCCTTTCTCATCATGAAAGTGATGAAGAAGTAACTAGCGATGATGTTATAAAATTCCAACAAGATGGCTTTGTTCAAAAACTGATGCTTAGAGCTTTAGAGGAAAAGGAAGACCAATACTTTTGATACATAGCAGTAAGAGGATGGAAACTCCCTCAAGAGTTTGATATAGAGCACATAATTCCCAAACAAGAACTCACTGAAGCTGAAATCTTAAGGGAAGAAATACAAGAATTGAGGAAATAATTTGCACAATTGCAAACTTCAAAAGAATTACCCAAAACTTCATTTTTTGAATCAATATGTACTCTTCCATTTGATAGGAGTCTCTACATGCTACCATTTCCTAAGGATATAGTGGTTCCTAAGTATGACAAATACGATGGAAATGGTGATCCTCACAATCATGTGAGGCATTTTTATGCTCTTAGCATGGATTTTATGCATGAAGAACCTTTCTTATGTGATTATTTCTTAGGATTCTAAGAGGGCAAGCTATGGAATGGTTCACCAAATTGAGTCCTCCTATTAAAACATTTGATGAGCTTGCACAATGTTTTATTTAGCAATACTCCTATAATATTTAACATCATGTAATGGTGTTGGACTTATGCAATATCAAACAAAAATTGGGAGAACCCTTTGCAATGTATCTTCAATGATGGAGATCCTTATACTCTCACTATCACCAATAAGTTCCTGAGGCTGAAAAAATTGATATCATTGTTAATACACTCATACCAAAATT
Organism: Cupressus sempervirens; assembly: GCA_028749045.1. Lineage (NCBI taxonomy): Eukaryota > Viridiplantae > Streptophyta > Pinopsida > Cupressales > Cupressaceae > Cupressus > Cupressus sempervirens. The sequence goes on from CM053792.1 coordinate 523,037,207, forward strand.
ATACTTTGATCTAAAGAAATAGTTATTCATAGCCTTCAATACCATGGTTGAGAGTGTGTATTGTATTGAGGATGTTACTATCAAAAGGGGTGATATTGTCATAAACAAAGACAAGAACACCAATGGAAACAATAAAGACAAAGGTAAACTTTGGAATAAAAATAAGTATGTTATTAATGATGGAGTAGTGGACACTCCTAAGATAAAGGAACCTGTATTTAATCTTTCTACCACCATCTATGCCTCAAAGCAACAAGAAAATGTGAAACCACAAACACTTGACAAGAGCTCTAAGTTTACCAAGAAATGACATGTTTACACACCAATAGTGGAGCCCTATGAAGTGGTCTTAAAAACTCTGATTGCAAACAAGTTGATTACTTTGCTAGATAATTCCCAACCCTATGACCCACCCATCAAACCCCCATGGTGGATAGAAGATCATATCTATAGTTATCATTGATGGGTCACAATGCTGAAAATTGTTTTAAGCTCAAAGATATAATTCAAGATCTTATTGAGGAAGGAAAAGTTGTCACAAATGGTCTTGCCAAAAATGCTGATCATAGAGCTTTTAAACAACCCTTACCAGAATATGAGAAGGGTGAAACCTTTAAAGCTACTACAAAGAATCATGATGTCAAGATTAGCTATGCTTATGTTAACACAGACAATGTTATCGGTGTGCTTGAACTCATTGAGTGTTTATGCATGGCAAATCCATTAGATGACAACTAATATGTAGATGAATAAGCCAAAGTTGTCTTAAAAATGTGCAATTTTCCTCCATACCATAATGAATCTAGACCTAAGGTGGTGCTCCAGGTGACCAATTCATTTCCATCACAAAGTGAACCACTTATGTCATTACTAGGGGGCAATCCAAGGTCATTCTAAAAGTTGCCCAGGATCCTAAGAAGGCTTCATCTTCTAAACAACCAACTACTTCCAAGATCTCCAATTATGACCTTATCAGTCAATTACAATGTACCTTGGTTCAAATTTTCATTTTCAAGTTGTTAGATTTATCTCCTTTGCACAAGGATATCCTCGAAAAAGCTTTACGCTCTGCCAATGTTCCCACAAATATTGATGTGGAATGATTTCAAGCTATGGTGAATCATATCTCTTCACCTCACCACCTCACTTTTTCTAAAGAAGATGATCGAGCTCTTAGTCATCCCCACAACCTTGCCCTCCATGTCAAAGTCCAAATCTTTTGTACTCATGTTCACCGATCTTGATAGACAATGGTGCAAGGTTAAACATTATTTCATTTAATGTGATCCAACAATTGGGCATGTTAGAATTTTCTATTGACCCTAGGTGCAAGATCACCATAAAATCCTTTGATTAGGTTGAAAGACCTTCCAAGGGTATAATTGGCCTACCAATCAAAGTTGGTCCAGTGGAGAAGGATGTTGTCTTCAAAGTCCTAGATATATGCCTTGCATATAATTTATTGTTGGGACAACCATGGATTCATGACATGCAAGGGGTGCCTTCTACATACCATTAGTGCATCAAGTTCCCTTTTAATCGTAATGGCATAGTTGTCCCTAGTGATAACTCAATGTCCATCAACACATTGTCTACTATTGAAACCCTGGTTCCACATAATCACTCTTCTTATATCCAACACCATCTTTTACAGAATGTGAACAAAAAATGAAAATGATCAGTCTTGGTATGGATGAATAAACTTTAGACTATTTTTGCTTTACCTATTTCCCCTCAGTCTTATGGGAAGCTATCTACTAAAAAGAAACCTTCCATGTCTTCCACGATTCTTTTTGGCACTTTTGTGTAGTCCTTAGTTCCCCTCAAAGCAGAAAAAGAAGAACAAGCTATTAAAGATTGGATATATAAGGGAGAGGAAGATGAGGAGGATATTACAATCACCACTCCCATTTCTCCTAAATGATATGGAAAAGGATATAAAATGCTTTCAAACACATGGGTTATCAAGGTCATGGGTCCTTAGCTAGTAACAAAAAAGCTCTAGCTAAACCTTTAAATCATACTCAAGGTCATGATGCTCGAGATACTAGTGGCCTAGGATTTGGGCTAGAGGATAATATGCTAGCATCTGCTCAAAATGCACCCATATCTAGTCTAATCAAAGGACGACAATTCTCCCATTATTGCTACCACTTCACAAGATGAAAACTTTATACCAATAACTTCTCTTCTTTGGGGAGAAGAAACACTCACTACTAATAATGATGCTCCGACTTCCACCACTAGACAGCTAGAATAGGATGAATCTAACCATGAAGATTTAAATAGAGGATAGATTAGACAAAATAATGCTTATCTAATTGCTAGAGATTAGAGTACAGACTCTCAAGAGTATGAATGGGAAAGTTTATTAGACACCTCTTATGGACTCAAGGTTGATGTCATTCACACATATGCAATCCAATCAAATGTAGTAGATGAGTCTAGTGTAGGGTTTGATGAGTTTGGTTCACAAAATGCTTTAGTGGGCTACGCTAGTCCCTCTAGGACTATTCTTAATCTAGATACTTTTGCAACATTCACTATAGGCACAACTTCACATGTCACTAGAGATGACTCTTTTTGCATCAATAACCTTCAAGCTTCTCCCTCACTCTCATTGATTCATCCCGATCTCATAAATTAGTCCATTCAACATCAAAAACTAGAGATACAGTCTTTCCAAAATAACTATGACATCGCCTATTACCTAAATACCATTGAACCCATCACTTCTTCCACCAGTGAACCCATGATTCATATGACAAAGTGAGATATCAAGTACCTTAGTCATAAAATCAAAAGAAAAAAAATGGTCAGATGGTGAAAACCACATTGTGGCGGTATTTGAACCTAAAAATAGTAAAAATAAAGACGTATCTAATGGTGAAAACCTCTTTGAGGCACCTATGGATGAGGTAATTCGTAGTCTACCAAGTTACTTTTGAGATAGATCATTAGTTCTCATTGAGTCTACACAGCCGATCAACTTGGAGACAGAGGAATCTCCTAAAATCATTCATGTAACTCAATCATTGTCGGCTAAAGAAAAGGAACAATTTGCCCAATTTTTTCAAATAAAAAGATCAATTTTGCATGGACATACTCGGACATGCATAGGCTTAACATAGGTCTTATCATGCATCATTTGTCTATTTTTCTTGATTTCAAGCCTGTTAAACAAAAATTGAGAAAGATGCATTCGCATGTAGCCTTGTTGGTGAAAGCAAAATTGGAAAAACTCTTGAGTGCAAATTTTATTAGAGAAATTGACTATGTAGAATTGATTTCCAACATTGTACCTATATCCAAACATGACAAAACCATCCAAGTTTGTACTAATTTCAGAAATCTTAATAAAGCATGCCTCAATGATGATTTTCCACTACCAAACATCGTTATGATAGTGGATATGATTACAGGTTATGAAATGTATTCCCTTATGGATGGGTTTTCTAGGTATAATCAAATTAAGATAGCTATAGTTGATCAAGAGAAGATAGCCTTCAAATGTACATGGGGTACTTTCTGTTGGAATGTCATGCCTTTCAGACTCAAGAATGTTGGTGCTACCTACCAAAGAGCAATGACCACCATATTCCATGATATGATGAATAAAAATATGGAAGACTATTGATGACACATTGGCAAAATCTAAAAAAAGAGATACATATCTTGAAGACCTTAGTTTGATATTGGACCATATGGAACAATTCCAACTGAGGCTAAGCCCAAAAATGTGTGCCTTTGGTGTCACTTCTAGAAAATTGCTAGGCTACATTATCTTAGCAAAAGGTATTGAGGTTGATTCAAAAAAGGTCCAGGCTATCATGGATATACCTCCTCCAAAAAATATCAGTCAACTTAGAAGTCTACAAGGACATCTACAATCCATAAGAAGGTTTATTTCTCAATTGGTTGATAAAAGCTCAACCTTTTAATAAGAATTTGCATAAAGGTTCCACTCATATCTAGAATGACGAGTGTCAAAAAGTCTAGATTAAATCAAAGGATACTTAGCAAAACCACTAGTTTTGATGCCATCTATTCCAGGCAAACTTTTGATCTTGTATATCTAAACTACAACTTCTTCTACTTCTTCTTTAGGAGTGTTATTAACCCAAAGTGATGAGACTGGTAAAGAATGGGTTATATATTATATTAGTCAAACTTTGGTTTCATATGAGATGAACTATACCAACATTAAAAAAGCTTTTCTTGCAATGGTCTTTGCTTCTCAAAAGCTTTGACATTACATGTTGGCACATACACTTCACCTAGTTGCTAAAATTGATCCTTTAAAATATTTGTTGAGCAAAGTTGCACTTATTGGTCATCTAACTAAATGGATGATGATTCTTTCAGAATTTCACATTCAATATGTCAAATGTAAAGCCATCAAAGGACAAGCTATAGCTGATCAATTAGTTGATTTTCCTCTATGTTGGTAAATAGGTTATTCTTCTTTTAATTCTTCTCTAAATTTGCCCAATTTGTTATAAAGAACAATTGTACGCAACAGTTGGGAAACTGTTTCTAAGAATATCTAGTTTCCCTCTGAATTAAGATACAACTCCCTATATGGAAAATCTTCAATGAATTATGTTTCAAATCTAATCCCTACTACAAATAAGTTCTTTACCAGAGAACAGTAAAGGAAAACCAAGATTACCCAGGCAAGTGAAATCTCAAGTGGGATTTAAATGCAATATGTTGTGCTGTGATCTTCACACTCTTATGAATTTCTCAACAAAGCAATCATGACAGATGCAAATATGAAATGCAATGCAAGCTTAACTATGTAGATGATGATACTTGTTGTGTTCAAAACCTCACAATCTTATGACTTCTGACACACAACAGAATATCACAATGCTTAAGAAGAAACAGAATGGAATGCATATGAATGAAACACTTAACAAAAATATTTCCCACATTTAGTTTCAACTCTCTGATTGATTTACCAATTTAATTAAAATGAAATAACAAAATGAAACTCTATTCACTTAATTACTTCAACTTAACATTTAAGGAAATATAACATACAGAAGAAGAAAGTGGACAGTAAAGAAATGGCACAAAACTCAGTTGTCTCTGCAACAAGATTCACACCAAAAATTCGTCGACCCTTCCATTAATCATTTAACCTCATACATATAGAGATGAGAGATGACCGTTACAATAAGAATACCAATTGGTTCATCTTCTCAGAAGACAAATGGCAAGATGCCAATTTGTCATTTATAAAATTTATAGAATAAAAAAAAAGAAAATGAAAAGGAGACATTATTTTGACTTCTTCCCCTTTTCCATTTTTGCTCTATATGCCCTGTTGTCCATCAACTACGCCTAGCAGCAACTATAATAGGAATTAGCTCATCATTGCTAGGCACGTGTACATTTGTGAATCTTAAGAGCCATTTTGAATGCTCTTGAGCTAATTCCTTTACAGAATTCATCTGACTTGTTAATTCTTCAGCTGCCACATGTATGCATCTGCTCAATGTTTGTAAATCTGTCATTCTATTTTGACTATTAGGAGCAATGCTTGACAGGTTACTCAAATATATAGAGAAGTTGTTCTTCATCACTTCTATTCCAATCAGAGCCTTTCCTTGACCACTAGTCTGCAATTCAGAATGCAGTCCTTTCACCAACTCGAAAGCTCTGTCCTGAGTCTTCTTTACCTTATCTTCTGTTTCCTTAAGCCCCTTTTCTGCTTCCTGAATCATCTCCTATTTGAATTGCATGCCTTGAAGCCATTCAAATAGGGGCTCATTACCTTTCTTCAGAATCTTCGCTTCAACTACTTCTTTTGCCTTCATCTGAATGATCATCTTCAGAAGGGAAACACACTCTTCACAACTTCCTCTATCTATGGCCAGAGTATGTTGATTAGATGTGAGGTTATCTTTCTCAGTCTCTAGTTAAATGATAACATTTCCAATATGATCAATCAACATAGCTCCATCCGAATTGAGCTTGTCAATCCATTCCTTCTCGATCTGATCGAAATGTTAGTCCTTTTGCAGCTGGGAGATTAAGGCTTGTACTTCCTCTGCCATGGGATTTTTAGCAGTAGGTACACCAGTAATAGTTGCCAATGGGACAACTAACTGCCTAATGAACCTCTTAAGCTCTTCTATCTCAAACTTCATTCTGATCTTTGACAACTTGAGATCCTCCAATTGATTTTCTATGATCTCATTACCCGATCTCCATAGGCCCACCTTTCTATCGTGCCTGGCTTCTCCAAGATCAATAGAATGTAGAGTAAAATCTCTAGGAGTCAGGTCTTCAATTTGCCCTACCTTATTGGGTTTGGCAATCTCCATGGTCAGATGTCCTATTTTTGGATCTTGTCCCAGAATTGACAAAGTTTTCTGCTTCTTGGCCTTCACCATGGCAGAACCAGAATGAACTGCCTGAGACACAATGTCCTTTGTAGGAACATTTTCATCCTTTCTTTTCCTTTTTCTTTCCAGTGTGTCTTCAAGCCAGCACTCTGTTCCAATTACCTTAGAAGCTGCTCCTAATGATTCGATGTTGAACATCTTCTTCTTTACTGGAGTCTTCACCATTATTTCTATGGAGAAAGGATTCTTTGAATCTCTAGAAAGGAGTCTAGATGAGCTTGGAGCTTTTTCCTCCTCTTGTATTCCTCCTTCAGCCTTGTCCAATTCAGTGGATTCACTGCTACTAGAGTCTCCATCTCCAATCTCTACTACTTGAATTGGAGAACTAGGTGGCTGTAAAATGGGAGCCTTCTCAAATAGAATAGGGCTATGATGAGGAGATGAAGGTGGTGTAGTATGAGGAGAAGGGACAGGTGTATTCTGTGGAGACGGAGATGGGGAAATGTGAGGAATGAAGATTGGAGGAGAACCACTATCTTTTTCCTTATCAGTCTCTTTTTCTTTAGCAGTAGACTGGGTCCCAATAACTGGCAGAGAGCCACCTTGACATGTCAGAGATATGGGAATGTTCTTCTCAGGTGGTTGATCTCCCCCTCCTGCAGGCATAGCTGGTCCTTGAGTGGCTGCTATTGATACATTGGGTGTGGCACTATGAGAAGAAGTGGGAGTAGCAGCAGCTGGAGACTGTTGAGAAGCTTTGCCCCTACTTCGACCCTTCTTGGCTGTCCACTCTACCCATTTTCCTATTCTTTTGATGATCCTAGCCACCATAACATCGAGATCTTCATCTATATTAGTGTAGGGCTCTGAACTGACTGGGGTATTTCTCAACTTTGTTAAATATGTATTGCTATACATATTCTAGCCATCATCCTCTAGCCCTTCTACATCCAAATTGATACCATAAGTCTTTACTTGATCCATCATGAATCTAGCAAAGGCACAATCTCTACTCTCTAGCTCATTTTTACAATCTGCCCAGTAGTCCTCTATGGTGGTGATATGTTTGTTCGTGCTTCCAATCTGAAGCACATCTCAAGCATACCCATTTGTGTCAAACATGGGTCTCAAAACTTTGTACTCTTGTAATTTGAACCTTCCATCCAATGCTTTCACCATGTTCTTAGCATCTGACCTGGATTCGCAGCTGTAAGCTCCAACCTTTATAGGGAATTCATATCCCTTCTTTTGCAGTCTAGCACTCAACGCGTTCACCTGGAGAGCCTGTCTCATGATCTCCATCAACACGATCATGTCATCCGAGTATTTGGGCATCTTCAAGGGAAACCCATCGAATGCTGCAAGACGCAAATAGGAGAAGGATGAGAATTGTATAAAGAAGCTACCAAATTGACTGATTACCGCCATTGCTTCTGGGCTGAATCTCCACTCTGGACACCCTTGGAGTTCCCTGCAAATTCTCATAGTGAACGCATCATTAACTCTGATAAAATTTGCATAACTATTTTGTAGCTGCAAGCATGGATAAAATTCATAACTTTTAACATTTTATGGCGCATCCTCAATTCTAGGAAGGCCTAGCCATAACTGTAAGGAAGCCAACATATATATCAGGAAGGAAGACATATAAAATGAATTATAAAACTTGGTTGCACTAAGAGCCCTAGATAATTGCTCACTGACCTCAAATGCCCAGTCAATATACTGTGAATCCGAGCAAATAACTTGCACCAAGAAAAAGTATTGCTCTACAAAATTAAAGGTATCTACCTCACCTTTGAGTCGATGCAAAAGAACCAGAATATCCACAATCTCTGGCTTGAGATCAGTGCCAAACAGGGTTTTAGGGACCTTACTCTTGGCTCCCCTTGGTTTTTGGAACCAAGACTTCATGATTTCTTTCCTCCATACCATCTTTTTCAAGGAGAACTCTGACATAACTCCTCCAACTGTTAAAGTGGAGAACTCCTCACGTTCTGGGATTCACAGATAGTTCACCACTGCTTGCCTATCAACTAAAATCAATACACTTTAATCAGGCAACAGAATCTGCTTAGTGTCTGGATTGTAATGATTAATACATTCTACAATCAACTCCTAAGCTTGAACTGCCACAAGAAATCCAGCTCCCTCCACCAGTCCACTTCTGTGAAGCTTCTTAGTAATAGGATGAATTGGTTTAGTCCTTATCCTTCTCTGAAAATCTAGAATATCATAGAAGCGAAGTGAAGTATTTGTGATGTTCTACCATGTTGATCGAACTCCACCCAAACCATCAAATCCAGAGAATCGAGCCATTTAATCAAACAGATGTAGACTATGAAACTTGAAAATGTAAATGATTGCGAGAAATAGCAATTTCAATTCAATAGCATAACGATTCAAAGCAAGAAAATGGTAATTTGAAAATCAGTTATACTGTTCTTTATATAGAAACCTCAATACCCATTAGGTTTTCAAGATCCGCGCCACACAAGCGAAATAAATGATCAATCCGTTAGACTGGTGGTTATAACGAATTCCTCCATGTCTTTTCACTTTTTCATTGGCTTAACAGTAACTTTCTTTACAAGGGTAGAAAACTCACCGAGGAGAAATCAGTTTCCATTTCTCTGCTTTACCTTCACTTTAAGTTTTCAAAAAAACCAAAATAGAGTACTCTGTTGGTGGAAATCCGCTCAGCTCGATTCTGCATTTAGACTCCTTTCCATATGTGACTATTCACTTTCCTTGTATCCTTTAGGCTTCTTGTGATTAATTTGTTACATAACCAAGCTTGCAAGATTAATTTTTTGGACAATGTGAAAAATCACCTCTGAAGGTAGAAACTCCGCAAAGGAGAAGGCAATTTCCAATTTTTCGCAAAGCCTCCATTTTGTCTTTTCTATTTTAACTATTTTGCTTTAAGCCTTCGAAAAATAGAAAAACTACTTCACCAATGGAAGTGGGGCCCACTGACTTCCTTTACTTTCTTTAGTTATGCCTATTCAAACAATTGACTTCTTGATGCGAAAGCTTGTATAAGGAGAAGCTATTTTTCAGTTTTTCGCAAATCTTCCTTTTACTCATCTCAATAGGTTTTAAATCATTCTCGTTGTTGAAACATCCTAAAATTTAGATGATCTTATGCAAAACATAACTCTTCATTCTAAATTTCATCCTATAGACTGCATTTACATTTCTGGCGAAGTTTCACCTTCCGACTACGAAAGTCCGCAGGAGGAGAAGTCAGTTCTGAGTTTTTCGCCAATGCCTTTTCTGATCACTTTAGCAATTTTTGAATGATTCCCATGCTAGAATATGATGATAATCAATTGACTTGTCCATAACTTCACTCACCTTTTTATTTTGAAATTTGCAAGTCATATTTATCACTCATTGCAAAATTTTACCTTCAAGGTGCAAAAGTCCACAAAAGGAGAAGGCAAAACTGAAATTTTCGCCCCTTCATCTTTCTTCATATTCAGTCTGAATGATTTGCAAGTAAATTCATCTGAAGTAGTATCCTTTGAGAATCTCCATCGAGTAAGGATCTAGACTACCCAAATGAACCATGACCATGAGAAAACCCACCCGGCTATACAATGTGCGAGAAGGGGGAAGAATGGAAACCTGATGGAGAAATTCATCACCTAAAGAGGGAAGACCTATTGACTTGACAGGACCAAATATGACGAAACTCCGATCTCCACTTTGCAAAATTACTATGGGATTAAAAGTGGGGCAACACTCTAGAGGATACAACATACATACAAGCTGAATTTCTAGATGCCTCAATTATGTACATCACTGAGAGAACTTGAAAAATGTTCTTTGATGGGTCTCATACACAAAATGGAGCTAGAATAGGTATCTTGTTTGTTTCCCCTCATGGATATATGATTCCCAAATCTTGTAAACTCTTGTTCCCTTGTACAAACAACATGGCAGAATATGAGGCTTTAACAAATGGGATCAAGATGGCTCTTGAATGGAGAACAACTAAATTGCATATCTAGAGATTCTCAACTTGTTATTAAGCAAGTAAATAATGACTATCAAATGAAAGATGACAAGCTGATACCTTACAAAAATTTGATAGACTCTTTAAGGAGCTACTTTACTTTTGTGACATTTTAGAAAATTCCTAGAGCAAAAAATAAATCTGTTGATGCTATGGCCAGTCTAGCATCTATTCTCCAACTACAAGAACATGAATCATGATTTGAGTTCCTGGTGGAAGAACTGCACCATCCCACCTATGATTCCTCCAATAATTAAGTGATCTACACTATTGTAGGTCACAATTCCTCCCACTATGCCACCATCTTCTCTTACCTATGTGATAAAATTGTTCCTACGAACCTCACGCACAACCAAAAATGCTAATTCCTTTGCATTGCCTCACATTACATATTGGCCTCTAGTGACTTGAATAGAAAGGGTTTAGATGGAATGTTTCTTAGGTTCTTAGAGCTAGAAGAGTTTGAAAAGGCACTTGCTAAATTCCACGATAGCATTTGTGAGGCATAGTCTAATGGCCTTGCATTTTCTTAGAAGCTGCTTAGAGTGGGTTATTACTGGCTGCCTATGCAAGCTGATGTTGTTCGTTATGCCAAGTCTTGTCCAAAATGTCAACTCCATGGTAAACTGATTCATGCTCCTAGACATGAGTTGATTCCTTCTATGACATATTGGCCATTTCAATAATGGGCCTTTGACTTGGTTGACAAAATTCACCCAAGTTCATCTAGTGGTCACAAATTCATCATTATAGCAATTGAGTATTTCACCAAATGGGTTGAAGCCATGCCATAATCTACTATTATAGGAAAACATGTTGCCCTATTTATAATAAATCACATCATTTTTCAATATGATATTCCTTCCTCTATTATCACTGATAATGAAGGACAATTCAAAAATAAGGACCTAAGGCAACTATGCAAGAAGTTTCAAATCAAACAACATTGGTCTTCAATTTATTACCCTCAAGGGAATGGTCAAGTAGAGGCCTCCAAAAAAACATTTCTAAAAACTTTGCATCGCACAGTTCATAAGTTTGGAAGAGATTGGAACTTACAGATAAATCTTGCACTTCGAGCCTATAGAACTACTATCCATACTCCTATAGGGGCCACACCCTTTCCTTTAGTCTATGGCTCTAAGGTTATCCTCCTATTAGAAGTAGAGATCCCCTCTTTGCGAGTCTCTTTACATGGGTTGATAACTGATGAAGACCATAGAGCTATGCAAATACAGGAATTAGAGACTCTTGATGAGTGTCGTAAGGCAGCTTTTGATTACATGAGGGATTATTAGAAGCACATGTCTATTTAGTATAACAAAAAGGTTCATCCATGTGAGTTTTAAGTTGGTGACCTCATGCTTAAAAAAAATCTAAAAAATTAACTACATAGAGAGCTAAAGGAAAAGTTTGAACCTAATTGGTTAGGCCCGTATAGTATCATAGCAACATTTGGGTCTAGTGCTTATTAGTTGTCCACTCCTAAAGGAGAAGAACTTGTAGAGCCTATCAATGGCCTACACTTAAAGAAGTTTTAAGCTTAAAGGCTTATTGCTCAACTATCTTGTACATATCTATGATCCTAATAAAATTCTAAAAATAAAAAAATGTCTTGAAAAAATTATCATCTTAGTGAAAACCCTCTAAGAATGAAGGATTTAAGAAATACAATTAATCTATATGATTGTGCAGACTAATCTAGAATGAGAAATGCCATCTAATCTAGGAACAATTGAAACAAAACAAGATTAACCTATGCATATTAAGCTAAATGAATTTAAACTAAGAATGTAAGATGTATGCAAAAATGTGAGAAAATGTGAGCAAATGTGAGTAAATGTGAGTATGAATTTCAACAACAATTCAATGCAAGTTCTATTCATCCTCCCAAAATAAAGAGATGAGGGTCTCTTAAATAGATTTTCCTGAAAACCATCAACGGTTGAGATTGATTTCAATCAACGGTCAGGATTGAAGATGAAGTTCACTGATAAAGGAAGATTCTCAAATTAAAAGGAATTAACTAACTCAAATCTGAGTGTAAGAGTCAGTCAACTCAAATAAACTTTAGTGTCAGAGTAAGTGATCTAAGTCATTTCCAATTTGATCAGTAGTGAACTAGGAATTTTTCCCTTTTTTGAACTAAAGAGAGATTTTGGAGAGAATATAATTTAATAAAATGAGATATGCTCTCATAATTAACTTTTTCTATTTAATTAATTAGAGACACTTTTCTTATTTAATTAAATAACTTCATTTAATTAATTAGGAATGGCTTCCCATTTAATTAAATAACTTTGCTTAATTAATTATAAGTAGCTTCTCCATTTAATTAAATAATTTTGTTTTATTAATTAAAATAGGCATATTTATTAAATTAAATAAATTTAATTCCATAGTACATTAACCTTGGGACATAATTTAATTTAATTAAAGTGTAAATACTTTAATTTAAATTAAATTGTAATCAGTAGGTATAATGTGACTAATATGAATCAATACTTTAGGAATTAAATAAAGAGTATGATGAATGCAGATTTGAGTTTTTTGTATTTGACAATTAAGTCAAGTAGCGAGTAGCAGAATGAGAATTGCCTATTAGAATAGGTCTTAGGATTGATCAGAAATAGACCAGAATTGGTGATTGTGGCAACAAGCCAATTTTGGGGTATTACATTTTGCCCCTCTTTGAATGAATATGTGAGCAACACATTCAATTCAAAGAAAATCAAACAGCATGATGCAAAGATAAGATTGGTTCCAAAGTTGATGATATGAAGACCAATTGATAAGCTTTTGAGGACTATCTCTAGAACAGAGCTTAATCCTAAGGGATCCTAGCGGAGCGCCTAGATACCTAAAATTGATAAGCATTTAAAAAGTTTCTTCATAACGAAGTTTGACCTTTAAGGATCCAAATAGAACACCTAGATACCTGAGATTGATAACATTTAGAAGATTATCTCTAGAATGGAGCTTAACCTTCAAAGATCCAAATAGAACACCTAGATACCTAAAATTGAAAGCACTTAAAATATTATCTCCAGAACAGAGCTTAACCTTCAAGGATCCAGATAGAACACCTAGATACTTGAGATTGAAAGCATTTAGAAGATTATCTCCATAATGGAGCTTAACCTTCAAGGATCCAGATAGAACACCTAGATGCCTAAAATTGAAAGCATTTAGAAGATTATCTCTAGAACGGAGCTTAACCTTCAAGGATCTAGATAGAACACCTAGATACCTGAGATTGAAAAAAAAAGATAACAAGGTCCAATCATGAGTCATAGAATCATCCCCAGAATGAGGCTTGATCCTCAGGAGTCGGGGTTTAGACTGTCCTAATACCTATCTATCGAACTCTGAGAAGAGCTATTATAAGGTTGACCAATAAGATGCCAGATAAAAGGGAGCAAGTTGCCCCAAGTGATGAGAACATAAGATAGGAACAAGATATCCTAAGCGATGAAGATTCAGATCGATTTGAAATGCAAGTTCAATGATGTAATCATCCTGCCCCCTCGGGAGCAAAATTGAAAGATGACACACCAGAAATATGATGTAAGGAGAATGATGAAAGATACAAAAGAAATCCAAGGTTTAGTAGAATATAGAAGAGATCAAAATGATCAGAAGAAATATAAAGAGATCGGAAAGATTTAAAGAAATATGAAGAGATCAAAATGATCAGAAGAAAATATGAAGAGATGAAAAGTGATTTCAAAGTCCAAAAGACCAAGTTTGACCAAGGAGTTGACTAGAATTGAGCAGAGTTGACGTGTGTTTAAGATTTTCAAAATGAATTTTGCAAATATGAAGAATGTAGATTTGAAGAATTCCAAGAATTACAAAATATCAGAAAGATTTGAGTTGCACAAGCATTTGATCATGTCGGTCTCCAAAATTTTAAAATACATTTTTTGAGGCATTTAGGTGTGTCAAATTTTGAATTCAATCTCAAAAATGGATTCATAATGATCCAATTAGCCAAGGGGTGATTTTTGCGCAAATCAGAGCACTTTGAAAAATTTGGTCAACAGCTATATAAGGGTCCAAGGTGTCATTTTCAAAATCATTTGTGCTTTTTTCTTCTAGTGATTTTGAGCTTTGAGAGAGATATAGCAGTGAACGTGAGATACCATCATTTTCAGCACTCCAGACGACACAGTCAGCCAGCAGACTACGGACCACCAATGAGTCATCGATTTCCCATCTTCATACTTTCATTTTTACACATTTCTAGGTCATTTAATACATTTATTAGCATGTGTTTTTAGGGGATCCCATCGATTTCTATGCGAGACCATCTTCTTTCACGCGAAGGTCTTCTTTCTTCGCTCGAAGAAATAGAGTGCGCTATTTCTTCGCGCACGGCAGGAGGATTTTCGCGCGGGAGGCATTTAGGTCTCGCATGAAGAATGAGATTCTTCATGCAAAGGGGATTTTTTCTTTGTGCGTGAAGATCTTTTCTCATGTGACAACGTAATTTTTTGTACAAGATTTGAGATCTTCGCACAAGACTTGGAGAACTTCACGCAAAATTTCATGACTTCGCGCGAGATTTCATAAATTTTGCATGAAATTCTATGACAGTTATGCTTAAAATTTTCAATTTCACGCTCAAAAATTGCATTTGAGTTTATTTTGGTGTATCGTTTCAACTTGATACTGATTTTGTCATTTTTCATTTTGTGTTGTGCTTGCAGGAGGTCTTCGATGATGTTGCATTCAGATCGCACTACCCACCCTATGAGGAGTTATTGCAGAGTCTTAATGATGCTGATCGAGCACACATTTCTCAATTGAGTTTGTCTTCACTGTGCCAGATTCCAATCATAATGGTGAATCACAGCTTATTGACAGCTTTGGTTGAGCATTTCCATTCAGAGATGAACACTTTTCATTTGCCGATGGGTGAGATGATGATCACCCCGAGGATATATGGAGGATACTGAGGATCCCCTTTCATAGTGCCTAGGTCATCTATGATACAGTGCCCAGAGCAAGTATAGAGACACTGTCTATTGTATTTGGGAGAGAGCTTTTGAGGGGCAAGGCCATTAGCTGGGATGAATTGATGCACACTTATGGACCGACGCATAAGCTGGCATTTGTGTTGGCTATATTTTTGAGCTATTTCTTATGTCCTGATAGAGGACAGCATGGGTTGGAGTGCAGGTGCGAAGCCATGCTTCACAGGATGTTGGAGGCACCTAAGATCTTTGGGTGGGTCCAGTGCATGTTGGCCCATCTTTTCTATGAGATGTATGAGGTCATCTTCCATGAGAAGAAGATGATGGCAGCTGGAGTATATGTGTTGCAGATTTGGGCCTGGGAGCATCTTCCCATATGTAGGCCAATTTTTGAGGATGCCAAAGAGCCCATGGAGCCCTATATTTGCAGATATCGAGGGCATATTACCTAGGTCCACCTAGGTAAGACTGAGTAGTGGAGGATACATCTTGATGACCTGGTGTCTGTTGTATGGTGACCCTAGCGAGAGACAGAGGACTGGGATGATACCCCTAGAGAGTTTCCATGGATGTTCAGTTCTCGACCTCTAGCGAGTAGGACCACATTACTCATAGAGAGATTTGTGATCTCCCAAATGTGGTGGTAGTATGGCCAACCACAGGACATTTTTGCTGAGTACTACACCTATGCCAAGTTGCAGAAGGACATTGAGCAGAGATGGCCAGCATGGATGGATCCAAGGCAATCCATGATAGATATTTGCAACCTTGCTGCTAGTTCAGTGGGACTACCTGCCAGAGGTAGTAGATGCAGGGATGATGCCTACATATCAGGCAATTTTGATCGGCCATCTATTCCCACAGTTTACAGATCCAGTGGGTATGGTAGGGAAAGCATAGAGGCAAGTGCCCCAGCAGCAGCAGGCACAGCCACAGCCACCAGTTCAGCCATAGTAGTAGTCATAGGTCTAGCACCAAGTACAGTAGATGTAGATTCCCCCACGTTAGATGGGATTAGACCCAGGTGCTAGGGGTAGTGGGACAGGGCACAGTCAGTAGCAGAGATAGAGGATAGAGGAGCAAGCCCCTTAGTAGGAGGCTCCACAGTAGCAAGCGTCACCACAACAAAAAGCACCACCATAGTGGCAAGCATCGAAGATGGATGAGGATATGTCGAATCAGTTGGCAGGTGGGGTGTAGGACACGGTATGATGGTACCAAGAGCAAATTCATGTGGCTTCCCGATAATTGGGAGAGTTATAGATTTCAGTGGCAGTCTGAGATGCACAACTGGTGGAGAGATAGCGAGAGATAGATCGATGGAGAGAGAGCGTAGAGACTGCCGAGTAGAGATTAGAGCTGGCACAGGATGAGATCCACTTTCAGTCAGCTCAGTCTTCCTATTATTATGTTGCATATACGAGCACAGTACTGAATGAGACACTGCAAGTCCAACACTTTTCTCAGTATGCGCGAGAGTTTGAAGGTGCACGACCTCCTGTCAGACTAGATATGCAACCACCACCTCTGCCACCTGCTACTCCTGCTCCTCCTAGAGGTAATGATATGGGATAGAGTTAGACGCTCTATGCCTGACTTTGATTTTGATCTCTAGCTATGTATCAACTGGTGTGCCAACACCACATGTATCATTTTTAATCGATTCCTGTGTACATGTCATTTTCTATTGTCCGTTACTTGGATGTACATGAAATGTCAATATGATGATGATGAGATGTATGTTTGACTTTGATTATGAGCATGTAGAGTAGATTTTATGAGTATATGGATGCAATGCACATGGAAATGGACTGACATCTCATGTAGTGTTGCATGTTTGTTGCTTGACAGTGACAGGTATTCCATTGAGGAGCATGAATCGACAAACCAAATGCTTGTGTAGCTGTAAAGAAACCTGATACATGTGGAGATGCCCCCAATCTTTCATTACAAAGGGTAGGAACAGAATGACCATCAAATTATGTGCTTATGCAAGTGAAGTATGTAATGCAAGACTATGTTAAATGCAACCCTAGGCTTGGTTACCAAGCCTCAATATTTAATCATCATTGGATATAGAACAAAGTTCATAGGTCATACAATTCTCACTAACATTGCAATCATGAAAATATGAATATAACATACATTATTAGTTTATCGAGATTAAATGTAAGCATTTGAGGCACAAGAAGCCGGAATGACCAGAACATTTGTCCCTTTTAATGTAGCAAGTCAACATAAGCATCAAAGCATAAATGCTAGGATGAACTGAATGTTGTTTGCATACAAACACGCCAAACACATGGGAGATCCATCTTATGCTAAATATTCAGTATTTATTCTATTCGCAATGACCCTTGCATTTGTAACCCAAGACAAAAGTGTGCTAGATATACTCGCAGTGACTTGTACGTTCACTTAGCAGGACGAGTATCAGTATTTACTGTAGCATGAAGAGTTCACTCCAACAAACAAGGAGAAGAGGTACACACGGCCATCCAATATGAGATGGAGGCTCTTATAGTGGACACCCCTCTTATAGGAATATGTCAACTAATTGGAACTAAACTACAAATAGAAAGCAAAGAAAAGATCATGAGTCATTACTTCTCTAGTCGAAGATGACATCATCGAGTTGCTCGAAGAGATATGATAAAGCAAAAAAAAGCAATCAAAGAAAATGCTCAGCATATCCAAACAAGTATGTCTTTTTTTTAAGTTCAATATTTTTGGGATTGATGTCAGGTGTCAATGTCCATAACATGTTTGAAAGAAATCTCTTCAATAGGATGACGACAATAGGAAGATGCAGTCAAAATGACTAGTGACTAAGGTCAAAGAGGAAACTTCATGATGAAGAACCTAAAGAGGACTAAGTGACAGTAGATAGACATAGCTAGGACAACTAGTGACTGATGCAAGAGAGATCTTCCATAAAGGAATCTGGAGACATAATCCAAGCAACAGTAGGTAGACACAGTTGAAACAACTGGTGACTATTGTAAAAGAGATTCTATGAGGAGAATCTCAAAAAGAGTGACACTAGCGATAGTAGACAAACGTAGTGAGGACCACTGGTGACTACGTGAAGGAGATTCTATGAGGAGAATCTCAAAAAGAGTGACACTAGCGACAATAGGCAAATGCAACGAGGACCACTGGTGACTGTCCCGAAGGAGATTCTATGAGGAGAATCTAGAATGAGTGACACTAGCGGCAATAGGCAGATGCAGCTAGAACAGCTAGTGACTGTCGCAAAGGAGAATCTCGAAAAGAGTGACACTAGCGATAGGAGGTAGACGTAGTGAGGACCACTGGTCACTGTCATGAAGGAGATTCTATGAGGAGATTCTTGAATGAGTAACACTAGTGATAGTATGCAGACACAACTAGAAGGGATCCTATGAGGAGGATCCCGAAATGAGTGACACTAGAGTAGAATGCCCTCGAGCTATAACAAGATGCAATCCATGGATACATGAGCAGAAAGCAGGAAAAGTAGGAAAGAAAAAGCATGAAAGCGATTATACAGAAAGCCAGAAGATGTGCTACAAGATGGAGCATTGTGAACAAGAGGTGCTTGTTTACCAGGTTTTCACCTTCTTAGTAATATTTTCCTTTTTTTGCTACCATGATGCCTGTTTCTAGGTTTTCACCAATGGCACTTTTCTTATTTTTCAATTTTTTTGTATTTTTCTTTTTTCAATTTTTTTGTATTTTTCTTTTTTTTGATTTTTTTGTATTTCTCATTTTTTCAATTTTTTTTGGTGTTAACAAGGTGCCTATTGCTAGGTTTTCACCAAGGTAACAATTTTTTTCAGAACTTTTTCTGATTTTTAGATTTTTTTTCAGGACATATAGATATGTACAAAGAGCTTACTGATTTTAGATCAACTGTAAAACTACTTCGGGTGGAGAGTGTTGACAAGTTCTTTAAGCACTTCTCCTTCAGTTGTGGAAAACTAATAGGCATCGGATCCATTAACTACAATGATGATGTACGGACTGAGCTAGTTTGGTTCAAACTTTCCCTTTTGTACTCGTTGTTGTTGATTCTTGGGGTTCTCTCTCAAGACAAGATCACCCAGCTGGAAGTCACATGGCTTGACCTTTCGATTGTAGCTTCTAGCCATTCTTTGTTGATATGCTCATAGATGATCACATGCCACTTGTCTATGTTCATCTAGTAACACAAGCTCTTCAAGTTGAGCTATCCTATAGTCATCATCAATGATAAGGCCTTTCATAAAAATTATCAAGGTAGGAATCTCGACCTCTATTGGAAGCAAGCATCTGCTCCATACACCAAAGCAAAGGGAGTTGTTCCCATTGGAGTTTTGATGCTTGTCCTATATGCCCACAGGGCTAGGTTGATTTGGAGATGCCAATCTCTCCCTGACTTACTGACCGTGCGATGAAGAATTTTGAGGATCGCCTTATTGGATGCCTTAGCTTGGTCATTACCCTAGGGGTAATAAATGGAAGACTAATGTTGTGTGATTTTGAATTTCTTACATTGTTCCTTAAGGTCTTTATTCTTGAATTGTCCTCCATTGTCAATAATGATTAAGGACAGTACACCATATCTGCAAATGATGTAGTTTGTGATGAAAAGTGCTAAAAAAATTTCATCAACAACTATGAGAGGTACTGCCTCTACCCATTTCATGAAATAATTTGTAGCCTTGATAATGAACTTATGTCCATTAGAGGAGGTTGGGTGGATCTGTCCCACCAAGTCGAAGGCCCATTGTTGAAATGGCCATGTTGTAGTAGAGGGAATCAACTCTCTGGCTGGAGAATGGATGAGATTCTCGTATAACTAACACTACTTATAGGACCTACCATACTTGATAGCTTCTTGCTCCATTTTGGGCCAGTAGTAACCAGCACGAAGGAGTTTGCGAGCTAGTGTCAGGCCATTGGAATGAGATCTAAAAATGCCCTCATGAACATCAATTAGTGCACATTTGGACTCTTTGAGTTCTAAACACCTAAGGAGTGTTCTGTCGAGACCTCTCCTATAGAGATCATCAGCAATAATAACATAATGGGAAGCATTATGGATTAGGTAACATTTCTTATTCTGGGTCAGACCTTTTAGAATGGTTTGATTACAAAGGTAGGAATAGATGTGATGGTAGCACGATGATTCTTGTCCTATAATGGAATAGATCATCTTAGAATCAGGGGTGTCATAGGCTAGGAAGTGTAACGCTTCCACCAAGAACTCATGTCAGAGATCATTTTCAGGCATTTGTAGTAGAGAGGCAAGGGTGGCCATGACATCAGCCGCTTTATTATCTGCTCGAGGAACTTGTTGAAAAGTGATGTGTGCAAAATACTTCTTTAAGTCATCAACCATGCTTGTAAGGAATTAGTTTCTCATCCTTTGTTTGGTACACATCATTAACGTAGTTGATAACAAGCTAAGAGTCACCAAAGATATCTAACTGATCCACTCTGCATTCAGCTACAATTTTCATACCATTGATCAAAGCCTCGTATTCAACAATGTTGTTTGTACAAGAAAATAGAATCTTGTATGCTTTAAGCAATGAGTATATCTCTATGGTGTAATGAAGAGTAATCCAACACCTAATCCTTGTTGTGTGAAGGACCCATCGAAGAACATAACCCATGTGTGGTGCATGAGTGTCAGAATTGACTCATTTGGAAAATCAATGTTCATTGGCAGAAGACTTTATATGGGTGCCTCGGCCAGCTAGTCTACAACTGTCTATCCCTTAATAGCCTTGCATTCAATGTATTGGATGTCAAACTCACTGAGTATCATAACCCATTTAGCCAATCTTTCTGTGAGAGCTGCCTTACTGAGCAAGTACATTAATGGATCTATTTTA
This sequence comes from Cupressus sempervirens, assembly GCA_028749045.1. NCBI lineage: Eukaryota > Viridiplantae > Streptophyta > Pinopsida > Cupressales > Cupressaceae > Cupressus > Cupressus sempervirens. The sequence continues at coordinate 523,058,430 of CM053792.1, forward strand.
GCCACAAGCTATGTAGTGTGGGCAAGCATCTAGTGTCTCAACTTCTAGGAAGCAAAGACAACTGCCAAGCAAGCTTTCTCAATAATGCTATAGTTCTTCTCATAAGAGACCAGTGTCTAACTCAGGTAATAAATAGCTCTTTATTTTTTGTCCTTATCTTCTTGAGCCAACAGAATGCCCAGAGATGTTTCAGTGGCTGAACTATATAAAAGCAAAGGCTTCCCATGAATAGGAGGCATTAGGATGGGTGGATTGACAAGATATTATTTGATTTGTGTTAAGATTTTCTCACAATCTTGGCTCCAATTGAATTTCACACCCTTATGTAAGGTCTTTGTGAAGGCTTGTGATCTATCAGCCAATTGTGAAATAAACCTACGAATAGATTGAAGCCTTCCTTGTAGTTCTCTCATCTGACTAATGTTCTGAGGTGGTGGCATGTCCATTATTGCTTGTACTTTCTCTGTATCTACCTCAATTCCTTTTGCAAAAACAATGTATCCTAGCAACTTCCCTGATGTGACACCAAATGTGCATTTCTTAGGATTGAGTCGAAGACTAAATTTTTCCATACGATCTAGGATGGGACCCAAATCTTGTAGATGAGTATTGCATTTAGCACTTTTGACCAAGGTATCATCAACATAGTCCTCCATGGTTCTATGCATCATGTCATGGAAAATTGTAGTAACAGCTTGTTGATACGTAGCACCAGCGTTCTTCAAACCAAATGGCATCACATTCCAACAAAAGTTTCCCCATGCACATGTGAAAGTCATTTTCTCCTGGTCTTCTGGAACAATTTTTATCTGATTGTATCCAAAAAAACCATCCATAAGTGAATACATCTCATAGCCAGTCGTCATGTCCATGATCATATCAATATTAGGGAGCGAAAAGTCATCTTTAGGACATACCAAGTTGAGATCACGAAAATTTGTACAAACCCTGATAGATTTATCGTGCTTGGAAACTGGAACAATATAGGATATCCATTCAGCATAATCAATTGCATGGATGAAACCAGCCTTTAGGAGTTTCTCCAGTTCTGCTTTGACGAGCAATAAAATGTGAGGGTACATTTTTCAAAGCTTCTGTTTAACTAGTTTGATGCCTGTGCTATGGACAAATGATGCATGATACTATCAGGATCCAATCCTGGCATGCCAGAGTATGTCTAGGCAAAATTTATTTTCTTTTCCTTGAAAAAGGCAATGAACTGTTCCTTCTCTTCAAGTGATAGTGACTATGCCAAATGTATCATATGAGGATTTTTTTTATGCCCAGGTTAATTGGCTATGTCGACTCTATCAACACTGATGATCTCTCTTGAAAGTAACTAGGAAAGAGATCAAATATCTCATCTGTGAGTGCCTCAGAGAGGTTTTCACCTTTAGATACATCTTTTATTTTTACTTTTTTTTGGTTTCGACACTGTCACAATGTGGTTTTCACCATCGGACCTTTTGCATTTTTTCTTTTTAATTGTGTGACTGAGATATTTGATGTTAGCCTCAGTTATGTTGATGCTTTTCTCATTGGTGAAAGACGTTATAGGTTTGATAGCATTTAGGTAATAGTCGAGAGCATAGTCATTCTAGAATGTGGGGACTTCACTAGATGTATTAGGGTTCCATTTTATAAGCTTGAGATGTGTGAGTGAGAGAGTAGTGGCTAGTTCAATCGCGTTCATAGTATAGTCATTAAGTGCTTGGACCACCAATTTGAGACCTATGACGACCTCATCCACAGGTGTGTTCAAACACCTCAGAGTATGAATGTTAGTAATTGATGGTTCTAGGACACTAGTTGGATCCGACCCATGTGACCTAATCCTAGACGTTTCACCCACTTTGATTTGGTTTTCATAGACATGCACTTGGTCAATGTCTTTATCAGTAGTCACTTCTAAAAGAGAGTCAAACTCATATTCCTTAGAATCAGTGCTACATGGTGAGAGACTACAGAACTCCCCAACAGTGATAGGGACATAGTAACCTTCATCCTTTGGGTTCTTACACAAATACTCAACATGGCATGACTAACTAGATTCTCCCTTTTTTGAATGATGTTTGAGTTGCTCAGTATTGTCCTTAGAAGAATCACTAGTATCATCCATAGTGCTAACACATGGTACAAAGTCATCTGGCTCAGCAAAGAATTTAGCGAGAGCATAAGGGATAGGATGAGGATAGGAATCCTCATCATCAGATTCTTCTTCTTAAGTATCTGACTCAGCTTGTGACTCATTTTCAGATGAACTCTCAGGTTTGGGAATGAATTTATTTGATCCCAAACGGAAAGGGACTTTCTTAAACCCTAGGCCAGTTGTATCATGGTTGCTTTGAGCTCTTGCTTTGATAGGATCAATTAGGCCATTGTTATTGCACCCAATAGGGCTAGATCCCTTTTAACCAAATTGCTTCATAAGCCTAAGACCAGGTCCATATTTCTTAGGAGTGATTTCTTGAGCTTGTTCTGTTAGGTCCATTGGAGCTTCTTCTCTGTAAAGCCGTGTAGCAATGGCTCTATTTTCACTTTCATCTTCTAAGGGAATTGTAGCTTTGACAAAAGTGCCATTATACTTGGTTTGACGTGTCAGCATGAATGGTTTCTTTGCTTCTGAGGGTCTCCCATAATGTCGAGGAGACTCTGGGAGAGATGTTAATGACAGCGCTGGTTCAATGTGGTACTCTCCCATGCCAGTTTCTTTTAGTTTGAATGATTGTTCAATTTGTTTCAGCTTATTATCGTGATAATCAGTAGACTCATTTCAGCAGCTTCGAGCATATTGTAGGTGTAGCTAGTAGTGGCAGGAATAGTAACTTCAAAGCCATGAAATGGGAACTTAATGCATTGGTGGTATGTGGATGGCATAGCGCACATCTCATGTATCCATGGCCATCCTAACAGAATGTTGTAGGCCAAGGGAATGTCAAGCACCTAACAGGTGTCATCCCTTTTGACAAGACCGACATGAATTGGTAAAACCATAAGACATAGAGACTTTTGTTCCACTTCGTCATATGATTTGATAGTGATCTTTTGTCGAGGATAACCAGAGTCCTCAGAATAGTTCAATTGTCTAAGTAGAGTAGCAGAGACAATATTTAGGCTTGCACCGTTATCAATGAGTACTTGACGAACACATGTCTAATGGATCATAACCTCAATGTGTAGAGGTTGATTGTGTGGGTGACTTAACGAGTTGTCATCTTCTGAAAAAGTCATAAGATATGGTGAGGTTAGGTGACCTACCATAGATTGAAATTGCTTAAGATCAAGATCTTGAGGAACATTTGCCTCAGCGAGGGCTTTATTCAAAATTTGCCTATGAGCAGGCAAGATTTTAAGTAGCTCAAAGATGGAAATCTGAGCATTAGTTCATTTCAACTAATCAAGAACACTATAAGTGATTGCGATCAAGTTCATTGTGGGTTTTGCACCTTTTCTAGATGGACCAACAAGGGCTTTGTCTTTGTGTTGTTCAAGATCTGAAGTAGGAGGTGCAGGGCCTTTGAGCACCAACTTGGTGCGAGAGTGAGTAACAGCGGTAGCATAGTGTTGTGAAGGCGTATTATCCATTTCATCAGAAGTAGGGCCCCTCAAGAGAAATGGTGTCTTAGATTTGTCATTATCTTGCTTTCCCTTAATGGTAATAACGTTGTAGTAGTCAGAATCCACAGGTTCAACCATGTGAATGACATTGTCATCATTGGAATATGTATAGTTGACCTTGTTGTAGGGTTGTGGTTTTGAAGTCTCTCCTTTTTCATAAGCTGGGAAAAGTTCTTTGAATGCTTTGTGATCCAAATTTTTGTCATGTCCATCTACCACAAGATCACCAACATCAATCATGTCTTGGACTTTATGGCGTAAGTTGATACAGTTGCTAGTTTTGTGTCCCTTGTTTTGGTGATACTCACAAAATGAGGTCTCATTCCACCATGGTGGACGTGGTTGTGGATCATAGGGACGAGGGTTATCCATTGGTGAAATAAGCTTATGTTGTAGCAATGTTTTGTAAACCACATCCAAAGGTTCTCCCAAAGGCGTATACTCTCACTTGGGGCATGTTGTCCAAGAGTTTCTCAGTTTTTTTTCAAATGTCTTATTGTTAGGAGGAGGTTTCTCAACATTTTTGGCCGCTTTGAGGCCATTTGTGAGATTAAGTGCAGCTCTAGCAGGTTTAGGTGTGACATTATCAACAACTCCATCATGTACAATTTCTTAGTTCTTGTTGACATGTTTGGTTTTATCCTTGTTGGAAGTGGAACCTTGTTTTATGTCTCTCTGAAGAGTGAGTTCACCTTTCTTGACCATAAATTCTTCACAAAGGATAGCCTGTGTAATCATGTCTTCAAAGGTATGTGGACCTTGTAGTTAGACCCTATATCCAAAATCAGGTAAGAGGTTATCAATGGAAATGTCAAGCTTCTCCATTTCTGGGATTTTATGAGAATACTTAGTGTATAGTTGTCTCCACCTTTGGAGGAAAGTGAGGTAGGGTTCACCAACCTTCTATTCAAGGTTGCATAAATCTTGAATATTGACAAGGTGTTGTATGTTATGAGAATATTGCTGAACAAAGAGATTGGCAATTTCATCAAACGTCTTGATACCAGGAGGTAAATGTGAGAACCATTCCAAAGCTTGACCACCTAGGCTTCTAGGGAATAAATGCATGAGGTAGGTTTGATCGTGTATAAACTCCATAGACAAAGTGCCAAATTCTCTCAAGTGATCTGGGGGATCAGTAGTACCAAAGTACTTGTTATATTTGGGTAGTTCTACACCTCGTGGGAAAGGCGGCATGTTTATGCTTTTGTCAAATGGAAATGGACAAAGAGTGTCCAATGTGTATGTCTTTGTGGGTTTCTCTTTCTCATGCATCATCTGAGCCAATTGGTCTTGCATAATTTTCAATTGTTTTTGAATTTTAGAGTCTCAATTTCTTCTTCAATTTTGACAATGGTTTCTACATTGAAATGAGAAGGTAACTTTGCTCCCTCTTGGGCAAGTTTGAGAAAGTACTTTTCTTTCTCTTCATTAAGTAGGATTCCCATGACCTTTTGAAAGTTTTTGTCTCATCGACATTTTGCTATATGTTCAGGGAGGATTTCTACTTCTTCCTATTTCTCATTGGTGTCATAGTCTTTCTCTTTCTCTTTATCATTCCTTGGTGGTTTTTGATGTCAACTGTAACTACCATGTTCAGGTTCACGATTAGTCATTATAAGAACATGTTCAATTTCAGTGTGTTGTGTTTCAAAAGATCCTCTGAAAAAAGGATCAGACATCGTGTTTGGTAATGCAGGACCTCTACCTATCTTAGTAGCCTCTTGGTACAAAGGATTCCTAATTTGTTGCAGGTTTATGGAAAATGTTCGCTGAACTCGAGATGACCTGGCAGGTGAGGGAGATCATGAAGATGCCTCACTAGCCAAACTAGATAAAGATTGCATAATGAAAGGTAAGCAACATTTGTTGCAAATATGATCCCTAGCATGACCACGTCTAAGGTTATAAGGATAAAACACATTGCCGCTTCTGGTTATGACAGTCATAGACAAAAACAAGAAGCTAGAACTTGGACAAGGACTACACTAAGGTTGAGTCTCAAAAAGGACAAGATAATAGTAAGAATTTTGTTCACTAAGGCACAAATGGTTTGATGATAGCCAAAGATTATGACCAATGTGACACAAAGTATGACAAGCTTTAAGACGAGGACCAAAAATAACTTATGAGACGAGACTAGTCAAAGTGCAAGATACAAGCCCTTAGCAAAGCAAAGTGCCACTATTTTAGGAATGTTTACAGATAGAAAGTGACAAATAGACACAGAAAAAGGCAGTGTGCAAGCTGCAGATAGCTAAAATAGACTCAAAGTGGAAATGCTGACACAAGATCTCGCGCGAGAAACTTTTACAAGCTGCGCGAAGAAGTTTTCTGAGCCGTGTGAAGAAGTTGCCTGTCTCACGCGAAAGTCAGTGACAGTGATTTAATTTTGTGTGAGGAAGTTCAGAGGTCACATGAGGACTCATGACAATAGTTTAATTTCGTGCAAGAATAGAATGATTTTGCGCGAGGACAAAATGATTTCGTGTGAGACTGAAAAAGTTTTTGTGCGAGAAGGCAGACTAGTTTTAGAACAACAACTGAATTTGACAAGATTTTTGGACTTTTCGGATAGAGTAAATAGATTTATCAGACAAATCTGATTGGACAGGCAGCAAGGTTGACTGAGTAAGACGTTTGGACCAAGTTTTCAAGTTTTCAATCTAGGCAAAGTGTTTAACAAGATAGTGGGAAGCAAGTAGTAGTTGAAAATAGTCCTACCGAGGACAAAGCAACTCGACAAGATAAGGGAGTCTTGAGCTTTGTTTTTTGTAACTAGTTTGGACTTTGTTGATGACTCAATAACAAATACATTTTATCCCTAGAAAGAAAAATTGGTAGAGAAGGAAAAACCTTTGTCCCACATCTTATGTGCATGCGTGTACCTCACACAGCCGTGTCACCCCCTAGAGGGCACCCATGTTTTTGGTATATTCAAAGGACTCAATAGTATATGCTGAACGAGCACCCTTGTGGTAGGGAAAAAGTATGTATACCACCTTCAAATGTCTAGTAGCATTCCTATGGTGACTTTTATAGGAGAGATTCTTCCCCCTCCTTGCACAAAGATTATGCCTCCTTTCGGAGGTGAACCAAGTAGCTTCTAACTAAGAGGTTTTTACTTGGCTTCCATTCAAATTAATCCCCGGTGGCTCCGCAAGCAAAGTTGAGGCCAACAGCCCACACTAGCATCTGAAAGTGCACACTACTTGCTTAACAAGCCAGGGGTTGGCACTAACCAATGCATAGACAGAGCTTCCCCTTGATATGCAATATCAAGAATTAAAGGGAAGAAATTAATCTAGCTTTGGAGTCTTTCACTCTACAAAGCATCTTGATTATAGTGAGTTGGAATCTTCGACGAAAGGAGTGTGCTCACTTGGGTCGTTCTTAGAGGTTGGATCACTCTGGTAGGCCCTCTAAAGGATTGACATGGACTGGTGGTTTAGATCTAAGAGTCCAAGTTTCTAATTTCCCTCAAGGGGAAAGAGCATAATCCTCTACCTTATTTCCTCACCCAAACATGCAAGACAAATTAATTACCGACTTGGCTTAATCAATCCAAACTCATTCTTCCTTAAAGATATTGATTCCCTTAAAGGAAATCATTGTCTTATCATAGAGGAGAAAAAGCTTTGGAGAACCACCAAGCTGCTTGCCTTCTTCAGAATGTTGTCTTTCGGAAGCATCTAGGTTTCTGATTCACTCTTGGTAATGACCTCCAAGAAGTGAAGAGCATATTCTCCTATTCTTCCATCTTGCACCCTAGGAAGTTCACAAGCCCCTAATTAGACTAGTTTTGAAAGTAGGAAAAGAAGACACACATTGTTTTTGTGGGTTTGAAATATTGTCTTTGACAAGCATATCTTTGACAAGCATTCTGCAAGCAAACAGTTAGTATGTTTTCGAGTGGGTTCAAAAGGAGTCTTCGGCTCATGTCCTGCAAACAATAGTTAAGCTACAAGAAATCCAAAGGAATAGATCAAGACAATCACATTAGTGAAATCAAACAATTTGAAGATCAAAAAATAATGCTTATAACTGAAATAGTTGTAACAAGATTTCATGCGAAATCTCTGTCAGAGCCGCGTGAAATTGTTTGGAGCTTGCACGAAATTTCTTTACAGCTCATGCAAAGTAATAGGTGTCGTGCGAAGTTTCGTGTGCTTAGGCACTTTCTCGCGCGACACACAGAGAATCTTTGCACAAAGATTTTAGATTCTCATGCGAAAATGAATAGTCTTGCACGAAGATTCTAGAATCTGTACGGAATAGTACGGACTGAGAACACAAAAATGATTTTAAAAATGCAGAAAGAGGCCAAAAAATTCGATTTTTTTGGCCCCACGGTGGGCACCAAAAATGTATATGTGAAAATGTGGCCTATGCTAACACACACACTTCAACATGGTCCTTATTTATAGATTCATCCTGAAATGAACATTGAATTGTTCATCTAAAAATTAGCCGACAACGCAACCTGTTACCTTCTATCTAAAGGGATTTTGCTTGTTAGATATCCTTAGATTTGAGGTGTTAAGCAACCAAACCCTCTAAGAATGAAGGATTTAAGAAATGAAATTAATCTATATGATTGTGCAAATTAATCTAGAATGAGAAATGCATTCTAATCTAGGAACAATTGAAACAAAACTAGATTAACCTATGCATATTAAGCTAAATGAATTTAAACTAAGAATGCAAGATGTATGCAAAAATGTGAGCAAATGTGAGTAAATGTGAGTATGAATTTCAACAGCAATTCGATGCAAATTCTATTCATCCTCCCAAAATGAAGAGATGAGGGTCTCTTAAATAGATTTTCCTGAAAACCATCAACGGTTGAGATTGATTTCAATCAACAGTCAGGATTGAAGATGAAGTTCAGTCATAAAGGAAGATTCCCAAATTAAAGGGAGTTAACTAACTTAGATCTGAGTGTAAGAGTCAGTCAACTTAGATAGACTTTAGTGTCAGAGTAAGTGATCTGAGTCATTTCCAATTTGATCAGTAGTGAACTAGGAATTTCCCTTTTTTGAATTGAAGAGAGATTTTGGAGAGATATTTAATTTAATAAAATGAGATATGCTCTCATAATTACCTTTTTTCTATTTAATTAAATAATTCTATTTAATTAATTAGAGACACTTTTCTTATTTAATTAAATAACTTCATTTAATTAATTAGGAATAGCTTCCCATTTAATTAAATAACTTTGCTTAATTAATTATAAGTAGCTTCTCCATTTAATTAAATAATTTTGTTTTATTAATTAAAATAGGCATATTTATTAAATTAAATAAATTTAATTCCATAGTACATTAGCCTTGGGACATAATTTAATTTAATTAAAGTGTAAATACTTTAATTTAAATTAAATTGTAATCAATAGGTTTAATGTGACTAATATGAATCAATACTTTAGGAATTAAATAAAGAGTATGATGAATGCAGATTTGAGTTTTTTGTATTTGACAATTAAGTCAAGTAGTGAGTAGCAGAATGAGAATTGCCTATTAGAATAGGTCTTAGGATTAATCAAAATAGACCAGAATTGGTGATCGTGGCAATAAGCCAATTTTGGGGTATTACACCACCCTCTGTACTAGGAGGAGGTGATGGCCCTATATAGGGTGGAGCCTGTCTCCTTTCCAACAGCTGTACTACACCCTCTGACCTACTAGCCTACTCTAAATAATTAGGAAGTCCCTGCCATAGTGGCACTACACCCCTATAGTTGGCATAATAGTATGCAGAATGCAAACCATGATGTGTTGTCTCTCACCTCGCAGCATCTCGCTCTCCCTAGAGCTCACCCTTGTGCCCGCTCATCTATGAGATGCTGATCTCACACTGCAATAGCCACTTGAGCTGTCTATAGCTCCACCTCCAAGGCATCAATCCTCACATCTCACTCATCCTCCCCCCTAGTTGGTTGCTCTGTCTCTGCTCTCCTTGCTCTCCATTAACTCAGTCCCACCTCCTCCTCCTCCTCCTCCTCCTCTTCCTTCACCTCCCTCATGGCCTATGCCTACATCCTCCTCCTCCCTTATTGGGACCCCTCTCCAATTTCCATCCATCTAACACCTCTACCTTTACCTCTACCTCCACCACCGCCATGTCACCCCACTACGGGTAGCGCATCGAGGTCTAAAAATTGAGGAAATGGATGTCTCTACATCTTGTACAAATATGATGGGTCCACCCCTGCATCTGCCACATCTGGGCAATAATCCCAAGGAGCGCAAACTAGAGTCATTATCTCTTGCACTGCTATATGGTAATCTAGCATTGGTAGCCAACCCCATGCTTCATCAGAATGGAACTAAGCATAGGTGGTGGTCTCCATCAATATCACCTATCACTCTACAAACTACCACCATACTTGGCTAATAATGAACCACTCTACAATCTTTGTGTCCCTCCCAACCAGTGGTCTATTCTATCTCATATAGTCTAACTCCCAGGCATCTGACCACCTATGGCACTCTTGGTATAGTTGCCATGTAAATGTTGTCAACTCATCAAAAATATGGCAGTAATAGGTGATGTCCCACTATGTGTCTGGGGGACAAATCCTATGTATCCAAATATGTACAGTTGGCTTCACTCCTATGACTACACCCATGGTCGAATCATAGCAATGTGCTCCCATTCCCATATTTGTGCCAAAATTGCCCCACATGCCTAGGAACTACCACTATGATACACTATCTCATGAAGCTCCTAGTACATATCTGCCAATATTGCTAGCCCCTAGGCCATCCTGCATGGTTGTGCAATCAAATCTACCACTAATCGACCCCATCCCAAGGGGAAGCTCTTTTGGCTCCTATCTGTCACCAAGGCTTGGGCTACTAGAGAACACAAAAAAACTTGGCACAAGGTAGTCAAAACCATAATCATCAATGAGTTGCTCCCAACTCAAATGGTGATCTAGGATGGTAACATCCTAGAACATCTATTGCATAGCTGCCCACCCCTCTATTGGGGTCTAATCATAGTACACATGTGACACATCACCAAACTTGGAATTAGTGTACCCTACATCAAAATCAAAACTTGCAAAGCATAACAAGAGAAATCAAATGTACAACTTACTAGATCACCATAGCAAGGCACTCGTAGTATATGATACACATCCTTTACTGTGATTGAGGCCTCTTCAGTCAACAGATGGAAGGTATTTTGCTCGTTGTGCCATCGCTCAACCAATTCAGTCAGTAACCCATGGTTAACCCATATATTGGACATCTGTATAACCCACCTCAATCCCATGGTTGATATGGTAGCGTGCTCAACATCTATCAATTGCTCAATAACTTGCAACCCCACCACTTTGGGGGCTCTGATAAGTAGTGTCGGAAGTACCTCCTACACACATAAAATATGTAAATGTTAGCAACACATCACAAACATGGTTATAATGCAAAAAAATCAACAAAAACATGCTTCAAACCATCTGTATGATACTTTTCCTGTAGGCGATACAATATGCTAGAATGATATTGTACGATACTTTTTCTAAATTCGTGCGATACAATTCTATTGTACGACATTTCACATCGGTGCAGGTGACAAATGGGTATGTCCCATACAATAAACTATGAAATATGCATGCGATATATTTTGTAACAAAATATATCACGCGATATTTCTTAAAGTAGCTATGCGATGCTTTTAAAATATCATGTAATATTTTGCATTAAAACCCTCAAAACATGCAAAAAATCACCAAAAAAGCTCAAATAAATGACAAAAAAGTGGTCACTTACCAGTGCCCCATAGTGCTCTGGCCAATTGTGTAATCGGCTATGCTCGAAATAGTGTTGGTGAGTCAGAATGCCTATTAAATCTATAATGCTCTCTAGACCACTCAAAAGCTCTCACCAAATCACAAAAGACAAAATGAATTTGAAAATGACACTTGGGCTCCTTTTATAGCCTCCAACCTCATTTTGATCTAATTTTCAAACTCCTTGGAATTCTACAAAAATTGCACCGCTGGCTAATCTCGACATTCTGGATCCATTTTTGGGATCAAAATAAAAATTTGAGTTTATCTTAATGGTCAAAATTGCATTTTAAAATTCTACCTTCTTCTAAGTAGTTTTTTTACCTTTTGAGGTCTAATCTCTGAATCATTACTGGGGCATCTTCATTTCTTCATGTTTTCATCATTTTTACGCTTCATATCTACTCAAATCCACCTTTTCATGTCTAAAATCACCTTTATACTTGATGTTACCTAATTTTCATGCTTTATCCTTTGTGGTCAACTTTGGTCAAACTAGGGCATTCTATTCTTATAGTCATTCTTCGGTTCTAATCATCTATCTGTCATCTTGGACATCTCTATATCTCCATTTTCTCATATCTAGCTCGTTCCTACATTCCCCTTACCTCATTTTGATTTTGATGCCGAGGGGACAAAAATACTCTATCATTTATGGAGCATTTATCTACAGTTATCTATTTCTTAGGAGCATTTATGTAATCTTTCCACTTGCTCTTGATCTATTTTGCTTTGCTAAGTGTTAGCATTCTTCTTGAATTCTAACATCATCTTTTTCTTAGTGTTTAGTACTACCACTATTAGGCTATACATTTAGGATTTTCTATCTCTTTTTGTATTTTGTTCTTCAGAATCAGATATCCATATCTATTGCTATCTACTTGGCTTCTATTTTTTTTGACGTAATGTATTCCCAGATCAATCACACATTAGTCAAAGAAGGGAAAATTTAATCACCTAAAAATGATCATCTAGACCATTAGCCCCCTTCTCAGCATTTTGGGTAATTTATTTAATCATCTACCTAGACCAAATTGTTAATAATGGATTAATTTGATTATAACATATAGTTTGACTATGCCATCCTAAGTTCATTATTTAATTAAAAGAACATGTCCCCTTTTAGTTAAATAAAAAGACCCCATTCTTCTAACCCACATAAAGTCCTCTTTCTATTTTTGCAAATAAAAGAAAAGGCTTTTTGAGACTTTTATCTCATATGAGAAGTCAACTTATATTCTATTGGTTGTCTTGTGTGTGCACACGGATCACTCCTCTTTTCAAACACAACCATTGATCATTCATCATATCCATCTTGATCTCTATCATTTGTACAACTTTAAAAGGGAAAGAGCTTTCCCCCTCAAAGCATCCACACTCTTGAGTATGGTTATGCTACAGGCTTTCCATTTGAATTCTTGAGAGCTTTTGTGGAGAACTTCTATTTCTTGTCTACATTTCTTTCATCCATGACATTTTTTTATATGGCATCCTAGTTTAGTTGCATGTAGTGTAGTTCTTTTGCAAATAGTTTAGATCACATAGTCTAATTAGTATAGATGTAAGTGTAAAAGCATAAACCTCTGCCACCCTTTTGTAAAGGAAAAGGCTAACAAAAGTATAACTATTCAACTTCAATGACATAAAATTGGTATTATTATTTTGAATTAGGAAATGAAGTAAACTAATAAAATGTGTAAAAATGGATGAAGTTTAGGATGATAATTTTTAATAATTATTTGGAATAAGAATTGAATTATTTTCCTAATTTTTATAGATAATTTTTTAGGTGCTAAAAAATGCTAAAAATTAGAGATCTAGTTCCTACCACAAAACTATATGGAAATAATTTTTTTTCTCTTTGATCTTAGACTATGTTATAAATAACATATATATCTAGAACAATCAAAAATAAAAATTGGCTCTAAACCTATATTTTCTCTTTTATAAGAATTGAAATCTCAACTCACCTAAAATTGATAGTTTTCATCTCCCACCACCTTTTACAAAACAAATATATTCTAACTAGGAGAAAAATTTATACATTCTAGAAGAGGACACTCTCCTCTAGAACGTCATATCATTTTTAGATTTTTTTGATATGATCTAATATTTGTTTCTTTCTCAAAATAGACATCTTTTTGAGTGTTAAGATACATGGTTGTATAATTTTTTAATTACAACATACTATTTCTAATTAAAACACTATAAACTCTATATGAGAATATTCTTGACTCTGAGCTCTATAAAATGGTGTTTACATATTATTAAAAATATATCATAAAAAATAGTAAGAGTTATTGAAACACCAGTTTTTTGAAATAATTTTAATTCTTTAGTAATTGAATACAAACTAGTATTAAACATGCATTAATAGACATTTACAATTGGAAAAGTTTGAGACCATATATAACTCAGCTAGAACAAATTTATCTAGATCATATGTTTAAAAATATTATTTTTAGATAGAAATACTCAAATTCACTTTTTCTGATAAGTTAGCCTAAAAGGTGACACAACTTTGTACTTTTACCCATAACACTTTCATTTTCTTAGACTAGTTGCATTATGCATTTCATCTTAGTTTACTCTCATCCTTGCATTGCATATTCAAGAGTTCTTTGAAACTAGAATTCTCGCTCTTGCTCAAAGAATCTCCCATCTCATGGTTTACTAGCAAGGGTTGTGTTTATAAGGCTTAGTTGAGAGCTATTTTTGTGCTCATTTGAATGCCTCTTGAACTCCATGATTCTAAGCCACCATTTCAATCTTTCCAATCTATGGAAAACCTTGGATAGAAAGGTTTAGAGAAGTGCACTTTTCTTAGTGTACAAGTATTAGTGGTGAATTGGGCATATGATATATTGATAGTCCAATCATCATAAACTTCATGCAAAGGAATTCTCAATTCGCCCATCACAACAAATCTATTCACATATACCAAGACTTGTCCATTGTAGGTGTGGATATACTTCTCAATAGAATCATACCTATCTCAATATGCTAGGACAAGTTCTAGGCAAGGGATGGCTTCAGGGAAACTAGAGGCTTGCAACAACCCACTCTCAAAGACTTTTTTGGATACTGACCCAGGTTTTGAATTGGAGAATCTAGCTACTAATTTTCCAAAGTCCTCATTAGTGAGGAATGTATCCTCAATTTCAAGAAAGAAATAACTTAAATTTTATTGCTTCTCTTTGTCAAGAAATTTGGGGCAAAAAGTAGCCATGAATAATTGGGATTGTCTAGCCACAAGCAAAGAAAAGATGAAAAGAAAATACATAGACGAGAATTTAATCTATAAGAAAAGAAGCAATAACCAACAAAAAAGAAATGGAGGACTGACCATGTTGGCTACATAAAAACTTAATTGGTAATGAGGGCTAGCACTATCTTCTTTTGTCTCCAAATAATACATAATTCTTACCTTAAATAGCAATGGAAAAAGGAATCAAAAGAAGGAAACACTTTTAATGCATACAACCTAGAGAAAAATACTTGCAGATGGATGAGAGTATAAGTCAAATGATAGGATACTTTCCATCATTAAATGTTTCCTTTAATTTTACACATACCAAAACATGTATTTCCATCATTACCATTAATCACCAATAAATGTGTATCTTTTCCACAAGTTTTGAGAAAGAAAAATCATCTTTTATATTGACACTTAATTAGACATGTGTCTCTACTAAGGCAAGCTTTTAGGCCTATGAACCATGAACCTTTGAACTACTAATAATAGTTTAATGTTCAAGTTTGTTGGTCATAATATATTGGAACTGATTCTCATAATATGACATGATTTGAAGACTACTGATTAAACTGATGAATTTGATGATAAATTTTCAATGTTCAACTTCACTGATGAGAAGGAAGGTTCGAAAGGTGGACAAACATTCTAATCTTAGATTGACCTAACACTATGAACCTATGAAGTTATGAACCTTGAACATTGAACACTTGTGTTCAGAGTTCAAGTTTAACCTTAAGTTTAGGAAAGAAAGGTAATAATTAAAAAGAATGGGCCTCTGATTCTTTAAACTAGTGAACTCCCAGACCTTTTGGTTCATGTTCAAGACTTATTTTCAAAATGGAAGTTTTTCTTTTACATGTGACAAATGGATATTGATGTGGACCAAAACATGGGTAATAGTTGGTTCTAGCTGGGGATTTAGACTAAAAAGAATTGAAAAGGAATTTAGACATCTTTGGTTTTGTACTACACCTTACAAGCTAGACTAAAACTAAGGTAAGACATAACAAGAAAGAAAAGACTATGGTAAGACACAACAAAAAGAGTTATATACAAGCTAAAAAAACTACAACTAATAAATCTTGAAATCTTAACCATTATAGGATAGGGGCATTTCAATTCCATCCAAATACCTTAACTTGAAAGAATCAGCTCCAAGCACTTTGTTGATCTCAAAAGGGCCCTTCTAGAGTGATTTGAACCTCCTGTGTGATCCTTTAGGTTCTCTCATTTTTCCCATAACAACACCTTGTCATCTTCCATGAACTTATTAGGTCTTACCTTATGATTAAGAATCTTTTTGACTTGTGCTTGGTGAGTGGTTATGTGATCTACTACATTTTCTCTTTCCTCTTCTATCTTCATGAGGTACACAAATCCACTTTTCTAAAGCATCTTGAAATACTTCATCTTCAATGATTTTTTGAAGTTTTATAGCTGCTAGTTTTAGAGGTAGGGATAATTGAGCTTTGATGTCATACACCAGCTCAAAAGGAGTCATACCAATCAATCTTTTAGGAGTTTTTTGGTCCACCCAAAATGCTTCAATTTTTTATGTCAGTCTTTAGCATTTTCAATCACCAAATTTTTCATAACAAAGACCAAGTTCTTATTTGAAGATTTGTCTTCACTATTTCTTTATGGAAAATAATTAGATAAATAGGAGAGACAGATTCCATTGTTATAACAGAAAAGTTGAAGAAAAAATATGAGCTCTATATGTTACTAACTTCTCTAAGACCTAGAACCTAACTAACATACTTTCCATCAAAAACTTGTGCACAACCTCAGAAGTAGTTTTCTTTATAGGTGTTGCTTCAAGCCATTTAGTAAAAAAGTAAGTAGTGATCAAGATATGAGTATGACCTACACTAGAGGTTGGGTTAGGTCCTATAAAGTCCAAGCCCCATTTTTTGAAAGGCCCTTCTATAATCACATGCCTTAATAGAAGACCTACTAACTTAGGCTTACCAAAAAATAACTTGCAATTTTCAAACCTACTTACCCACTTATAAGCGCTTATCTACAAACCTGTTAGACCAATAATACCCACTACTCAGTATCTTAAAAGTTGTGATGGTAGAAAAAAAGTGTCCATCACAAGCCTTATCATAGAAAGAATGAAGGAGTTTCTCTTGTTGATCCTTATCTATATGTCTCGAAAACATGTCATCTAGACCCATCTTACAGAGAACATCATCAATGATCACATAGTTGGTGAATTTTAACTTCAAATTACTTTTGGCCATTTAGATATTTAGGACATTCATCATAAGTAAGATAATAAGTGATATCTAAAAACTAGTCGTCCTTCAAACCTACTAGTAGTGCCAATGATTATATTTCAACAACTTCTTTATTTTTTGACATCAATTTACACAAGCTTTCTCCTCTTACTAGTTTCATTGGTCTGATTTCCAAATCAAACTCTTGAAATTTTGACAAACTACCTCCTTTTGGGTAAGAATACTTTTTACAGTTGTTTTCAGAACAAAGACAATGGAGTGAGAATGTAGAAGGTAATATCAAAAGATTTTCACTACTTTTACTACTAAAAAGACTTGTTTCTCCATGAGTGAATACTTCAATTCATGACTTTTCAATGGCACACTTATAAAAGATATTAGATTTTCAAAACCTTCTATGTCATTCTATAATAGAATGACAGACATGGTATGCTCACTAGCATAGAAGTGAATAACAAAATCTTTTTGGTAATTAGGGCAAGCAAGAACCAGACCATTTGCAATGGTGACCTTTACCTCATTGAAATCCTTCCAAGCTTCATCACTACATTTAAAAGTTAGCTTCTTAGTAAGAAAATTTGTAATAGGCCTAGTGGTTTCTATTAAATTGTGCACAAACCTCCTCAAGAAATTGATCTAGCCAAAAAAGGAATGAATGTCACTGTGGTTAGAAGGGAGACATAACTATTGGATTTCTTGAACATGTTCAAGATCTATTCTAATCCCATATTTTGAGACAAGGTTTCCTAAAAAAATTCACTCAGTGACACAATATATAGATTTCTTGGGATTAAGGGATACATTATTCTCTACATCTTTGAAGAACTAACTTCAAGTCATGAAGATGCTTTTTCCTCCTCTTTGAGAAGATGTGCATCATCAAAATATATAACTATTATCTTGTTCAATAAATGTCCAAAGGATGAATTCATAGCTCTCTGGAAAGTGGCACTCATATTGATAAGTCCAAATGATATTCTATTGTGTGCAAAGGTTCCCTAAGGGGTAGTGAAGAAAATCTTATGTTTTTCATTTGGAGCCATACTAATCTGATTATAACCTAAGAACCCATCAAGCATGGACATCATTTTTGAACTAGCTACCATTTACAAGATATGATACATATCTGGGTAAAGTGAAATTGTCTTTCAAACTAGCTTGGTTTAGGCTCCTAAAATCTAAACAAATTCTAATTTCTCCACTTTTCTTATGAATGGTAACTATGTTGGCTACCCATGTAGAATGATGGATTGGGTATATTATATGCACAAATATTGCAACAGTGACCCTAGGTTTATAGTTTCTCAATTTTGATGGAATGGAGTCATGTCTAGTTTTAAAGGGATTTGATGCTTGAACTTCCCTTTTTGAAAGTCCTTCAAGTCTTCATAGGACAATAAAAACACATCTCCAAGTTCCTTCAACAATTTCAAGAATCTACTTCTTTTGGATTCATTGCAACACTTTCCTAAGTTAACTAACTTTGAATTGTCTTCAGTACCAAAATTAATCTTCTTGCATTCCCTTCAAACCTCTTCACTTACATTGGTAGTCTTGTTGCACTAACAAGCATTCCTATGAAATAATGATTCTAAGGTTACCAAACCTCATAGAATATGATTTTCTTTAAATTGAATAATATTATCATTATAATTCTCTTTTTCACCTAAAGGAGGTTCATGGCATTCTTGGCTTGAACCTTCATAATAGAGAGATTGAAACTGCCCTATCCCTAGGAGAAACACATTGATATGTGAGTCATTATCAAAAACTTGTCAAGACGCTCAATTTCTTGGTATGTTAGCATGATGAATCAGTTCAATGGTATATACATCATCAAAACTTAAGGATGTGGGACCATGAGGGAAGTTGAACCAGCTAATTTATCCACTTTAGCATTATATTCCCTAGGCATGGATTCTATAGAAAAGGTTTCAAAACTTTTGATTTCTATAATGTTTTAGCCCTAATTTCTTTATGCAAAAGATGTCTTGAACCTACTTGACAACTAATTTAGCATCTCCTTTGGCTCTCAATATTTTAACTCATGTTCTCTTAGCCTATTCAATACCTAGAAGCAAATCCTCATATTCGGCAATATTATTCATGTTCTCAAAATCAAGATTAAAGGCCTTTGGAATAATCTTTCCCAAAGGTGTGATGGTAACAACTCCCACTCTAGAACCAACTGAGGTGCAACCACCATCAAATTCTAACATCCATAGTCCTTTGTCTACCATCTCTTCTGATCCTATAATGTCTTCATCAGGCAACACAAGATAATTGGCAAAATCATTTTCATTATACAAAATATGAGGCCTGGGATCTTCAAATGGAAAAATTGTGTACTTGTCTTTGTTCTCTAGCTTCAAGATAACATTATTATCCCCAATGGGTATAGTAACTTGAGACTAATCTAATTTTACTTCCCCACCCAAATCTTTACCAAAAGTTCTACTTAGGAACATCCCATAACTGATTGGGATGTCAATAACTAAGATTGTTAATTTCACTCTTTTATCAAGGAATTTAGCTAGGGAAACCTAAGAATCTTTGATCTAACTTATTAAGGGAACTTTCTTGGAATCCATGGCATAGCATTTACCAAATGTTTTGGTCAAGGTAAAATCTAGGGCTTTGGCTACTATAGATATTAGAGGCTCCAAAGTCAATAATGCAATTACTCAACCTATTACCATGGATGAATAGGGATACATAGAATGAGTTAGCTTTTTCAACAATTGAGTGAGTTTGCATAGTTTTAGCATAAATAGAAGATTTATCAATACTAGGTTCTTTTACAGGTTCAACGGTTGCTCCAATGGTTACCACTAAATTATTTTGTTGAATTGAACTAGAGGAAATAGAACCTTTAAAATACTCAATCAATCTATCTAATTTATTAGGATTAGATTTCAAATAATCAAAAGGAGAAATACAAATTCTGGTAGACTTACAAAATTCAACAATTTCAAATGTGGATTCAAGCTTTGGAACTTTAGGATCCTCCTTATGTCATCTCATTTGATCTCACCACTTGCTTGTAGGTGTGGGAGAAGGTTGAACAACTAGAGACTTGTCATTGTGATACTCCTCGTAAGCTCTATACATGAAGGTTCTTCAAGAGTAGGAAAACCATTGCCACCTCATTCTGAGTTAGACTCATATTCAGGGAAATAACTTATAGAGTCTTCAGGTCCTCTTGAAGCTTCTTCATCAATGGGTACTTCTTTAATAGTTTCCTTATTAGCTCAATTCTCGACAACATATCATCTCAGGCCAAAAAAGTCCATTGTATTCATCTACTAGGTGGAATATGCACCTTTTCTTTCTTGGCTACAGGGCCTTCAATTTCTAATTTTTTGGTTATTTGGTAGTATGTTTGATTGTCTTCCTGCCACTCCTAGATTTTGGAAGTTCCTTGGGATGTCATGATAGGGATTGCACTTGTCCCAAGCAATTTCCTTTTCATCTCTTAGACATCATTTAATAGACCTTAAACAAAAGAATCTGTCAAACTAGAAGTGGATGCTTATAAGTTGGGAATTTGTATGTGTCATCTCCATTTTCTTATGGCAAGAAAATCATCTTCAAACTTAACAACCAATATTTGTGGTGTGTCAACATCTGCTACCCCGTTACACCTAAAATAGAAGCTTATCTTAGGTGACATGGCATTAACAAAGAATCCTTTCCTATTTTCTGCATTAGGTCTTTTTGTAGTAGGGATTTTATGTAGGATTTTGTTGAACTTTGCTACAAAATCATGCATGATCACATGGACTTCTTTTATAAGTTGTGACAATTGTAACAACAGGGTATGTTCATCAACAATAGCTTTGAATCTTGCCTAAAAAGAAATCCTCATAGACTCCTAGTTATTAATGGCTCCATTAGGGAAATGATAAAAGACATCTGTAGCAACTTTAGTTAAAGTTTGTACAAACAATCTAACCACTACATTTTTAGTTTGAACAACAAGAACTCCATAGGTGGTTTTGAATACATTTAGGTGTTCATCTATTGATTTCTTCCCACACCATTGAAATTGGGAAGGATATCCTAGGTTCCTTTTAGAAGAGGGCTAAGATTAGGTCCTAGGAAAAGGGGTCCAACTTGGACACCCCAAGGATTTACAGCCACATTGTGCATTGAAATGTGTTGTGATTAGAGTTACAAGTAGCACTAGGGCTTATAGAATCATAGTAATTGGTGTGGGATTTTTAGGAGAGGATGGTCTACTCCTACACTTGGTTATTCTTTTCTTTCTATAAGTGAGGTCAAGAGAAGAAAATTTAATTTCACAAACTCATGATTCTAGATGGAACCTTTATATTTTTTTGCTCTATGTATACGTACTCCTAGCTTGCCTATTTGAATTAGGGTTCAATAGTTGGATTGTTAAAAAGGATTAGGGTGGTTCACCTCAAGCTATTGAGCCAATCTTTTTACCACTACTTCTTGAGAAATAGGTACTCCTTGGATTTTCTCTATGCATTCTTCCTTGTCTTCAAGGACTTGACTAACCCTTAGGTATTGTTCAATGCTTATACTACTATTCCAAGCAAATTTGTTTAGATCAGAAATGATATCTTCTTGGGTATTGTCAAAACCTAAGCTTGGTTAAAGAATGGGGAAAATGTCTTGATGAGTCAAGACCATTATATATTATTAAACAAGATTTCCCCAATGGAGTCACCAAAATCTATTAGTGAACAATTTTTCCCCCTTGTTAGTTATTATCTTTAATAACATGAAAAACTAATTCACCACAAATGAGTCTTTCAATTTAATTTAATTTAAAGAATCTTTGTGTTCAAAGGCACAACTCCCTTCTTAAAAGAATAATCATTATAACACTTTTTACAAAAGAATTTAATTACTTGCACTTCTATCTTGGAAGAACATAAAGGAAATTAAAATATTCTCCCATAAACACAAAAGAATGTTGCAGATCTTAAGGATAATAGTCTCACAACCTATATCGTAAGACATACATTAATGTGCTCTTAAATTTTTGATTGAACTTACTAAATAACCAAAATGAATGTACACATTATTTGAATGAATCAATGGAAAAATACATTATTAGAGTAAGAATAAATTCCCCATGAAACGTAATCTACCCAAATAACCATACGATTATATGAAAGATGACAAGAGAATAACCACATGATTAATCATTATTCGTCATTGATTTGCTTCCGTAAATCACCAAAAAAAATTATCAACTGTATCAAAATAAGTATATATATTCCATGTTCAAATAGTCAATCTCTCAAATATCTAACAAAACAAAATAAATAGCCACACAGAGCTTCCAAATTAGTTTTTAAAACTAACTTCTCAAGGAATTACCAACTGTCAAATAAACAAAGTTTTTTAGAAAATTCAAGCCAAAGACAAATAAATCAACTATGGATCATGCTTGTAGATCACTAACTAATTGCCAGCTATGTTGTTGGCATCATCATTTAGTTCCTGGATCATAGAGAGACCACCACTAGCTTCTTTCCAAGCTTTGTGTACTACCAGAAAGTTGATCAATTCATTTTGTTGAGGGACTCCAAGTTGTTCAAGGCATATCTTCCACATCATCATGATTTGAGTGACATGTTTTGACCTCTTATCTTATGCCTCCAAATGGTCAGCACAGAAGATCAGTATTGAATTATCCTTGGAAACTACGGTTAGATCCTTAACAAAGACCTCTTTTGCCTGCTTAAATGCCTCTATCTTCAAAAAGAAAGTTGATTCCACTTGTTTGGATGGTTTTCCCTCTTGGTCCATGTTCTCCATAATTTTGACATCAAAGCACTTGACGTGACTAGTTAGGATTTCCTTCAAAAAATTCATCTCCTTTTTCAATTCAACACACTCTTCTAGGCCTTGTTCAATTATGAGGTTCCTCCATTGCATATTGGCTCGAGCTATGAACATGAAATATGCATTAACATTTACTCAAGGATTTTTAGCTAAGAACTTATCCACCCCACATTCCTTGACTTTAGAAATATCAATGATATATTCATCCCATTTTACCTTCTCGAATTCCCAAGCATTCATCTTTGACTCTAAAGTGATCATCAAATTTTCTACCTTTGCATTTGTATTAGTTAAGTGAGAGAAAAAACCAACTCCTTGGGCATCCACCACATTCAAGAATTCATCATAAGCATGGGAAATTAACCTATCTCTTTTGACCTATTCAATGAAGCTTTTATTAATAAGAGAAGTAACATCTATAACAAATATTGCACTCAACAAGGCTTCTATATATGGATTTTGAAGTTCATGTATATACTCTGGCATCCTATGCAAGGATTGCTTAAGCTCATGCTTATCACTTTTATCTTTCTAGATATGCTAAGAAATTATTGTATTACCAATGTTCCATATCTTCATGTCCATGGCTTTAGATATGGGATCGAGGATAGTTTTCTCCACTACATAATCTTGTGGCAGCACATCATCTAAGATTTTATTAGTTGTTGGCTTCAGATGACCATCTATCCAGTGCCATACCTTCTCGTCAACATCTAACATAGTTTCAATTTTTGGATTCTTGGTTGTCAAAGCTTTTCCAAGGCAAGTACTCACCATATTCTCAACTAGGGGGTTACAAGAACTATACTTCTCTTCTTAGTTACTGATAGGTCAAACCAATTAGGGATAGAAGAACTATCCTTGGGGGGAGGAGATTGAAAAGTAGGGGATGCACTTACTACCATTGAACTCAAGGTATTTTATCCTTCTACATCCTACTACTTCCTTGATCCATTTCACAACTTGAACTTTCAGCTAAAGATCCTCCCCTTATATCTATCTCAACAAGCTCTATTGACTTAACTTCTTTCAGCTATGTAAGTAGGTGCACTTAATGAAGGGAGAGAATTGAACTAAACTTTGAACAATAGGTTTAGGTTCAATTCTCTACTTTTGAACACTTGCATTGGGAGAGGGGATAACTTTATTAGTATCACAAATAATACGAGGAGAACTAGAGCTGGTAGAGGCTTTTTGAGTACTAGAGACACTTGGTGTTGGTCATCTCTTGTCTATAAGCCATTTTTAAGTTCTTGTTATAACAGGTAAAGTTTTGATTTGTAAATCATCTTCTTCTAGTGTTGACCAGTCAATAGCGGACAAGGGATAGGCTTCAACCTTCTTAACATATATTAGATCAACCATTTCATCATTTGTCTCTTCAAAAACTCTTGAGATATCGAGTTAAAGATTAAAATCTTTG
Organism: Cupressus sempervirens; assembly: GCA_028749045.1. Classification (NCBI taxonomy): domain Eukaryota; kingdom Viridiplantae; phylum Streptophyta; class Pinopsida; order Cupressales; family Cupressaceae; genus Cupressus; species Cupressus sempervirens. The sequence continues at coordinate 523,082,597 of CM053792.1, forward strand.
ACTTGCTTTAGGGTAAACCTTGACCACCATCTTTTCCTAACCTCATAGTCATCTTGGCAATTTTCTTAATAATCTTATATCTAAGGAATGTGAGGGAAATATGAATGAATCTTAAAATATTTTATGAAAAAATCTTGGCTATCAAAATTTGGATGTGGAGAGTTGAATGAGAGGTTAATAGTATTAATTTCAACCTTCATATTTAGGGCATCTTGAGTATATTTACAGCTATAATGTCTAACCTCGACAAGAAAGGTGTAGCTAGAGACTTTATAGGCTTTACAATTTTCCATCACTTCTGCCAACTGTCTGCATACTTCAATCAATACATAGTAGTTTAGACAATGTTGGGGAAGCACTAGAGGTTTTCCTTTATACCCCTCTATCCTCAAATACATGAATTTTTGAAAATGGTTAAAGAAGTTGCCAAAGATGTTGACTAGTTGAGATGCTTCCTCAAACAACCTCCTACTCTCCTTCTCGTGAAGCTCAAACACTAGTTTGGAAAGAAAAGTATCTTTAACCCTTTTGAAACCTTCTAGGATTTTGACCTTCTGTAATAAGGAGTAGTACTCATAAATGCAAATGTTCTGGTTCCACACTTAATGGGTAAGGCTCATCCATTCTCTACTACAAGCAAGAATATAAAACAGAGATGATGACATATAAAAGGTAGAGGTTATGGACTCTTGGAAAAGCTCCTCATGTAGTCTCATTGCTATAATATCATCCCAATTAATGAATTTATCTTTCCCTAAAATGATTTGGATGAATAAAGTACATCTAATTCTCCCAATAGAAAGCATGTGGGTTTCCTTTTATTATGTTCAACAAGGGTATGATATCCTTTATCTTTGGAATCATGTGTTCTCTGGTTAGAGGGTGTGGGAGATGGGAACCACCTCTTTCTACTTTGAGCAGCCAACCCTTAAGAATTACCTTATTATACTCATTAGTATTAGTGGTGAATTGGGCATAGGATGTATTGATAATCCAATTTTCATAAACTTTGTGTGGAGGAATTCTCAACATGCCCATCATAGCAACTCTATTCACATATACCATGACTTATCCATTATAGGTGTGGATACACTTCTCAATAGCATCATACGTATATTGGCATGCTAGAATAATTTCTTGACAAGGGATAGCTTCATGGAAACTAGAGGCTTGCAACAACCCACTCTCAAAGACTTTTTTTGGATACTGACCCAAGTTTTGAAGTGGAGAATTTGGATACTAATTTGCCAATTTCCTCATTGGTGAGGAATTTATCCTTAATCTCAAGTAGGAAAATACTACTTATGGCTGACTACTTCTCTTTCTTAGGTAATTTGGGGTAGAAATTAGCCATGAACAATTTTGATTGACTAGCCACAAGAAAATAAAAGATGGAAAGCAAATACACAAACAAGAATTAAATCTATAGGAAAAGAAACAACAAGCAATAGAAAAGAAATGGAGGACTAACTCTGTTGGTTGCATGAAAAAAAATTGGTAATATGGACTAACACTATATTCTTATGTCTCCAAATAATGCAAAATTCTTACCTTAAATAGCAATGGCAAAAGGAATGAAAATAAAACAACCTTTTTAATGCATGTGACCTTGAGAAAAATATGTGTGGATGGATCAGAGTATAAGTGAAATGACAAGGTACTTTCCATCATTAAATGTTTCCTTCAATTTTACACATATTGAAGCATGTCTTTCCATCATTACCATTAATTACCAATTAATATGTGTCTTTTCCATGGGTTTTGGGAAATAAAAATCATCTTTCATACTGATCTTACTTAGACACATGTCTCTATTGAGGAAAACTTTTAGGCCCGTGAAGCATGAACCTTTGAACTACTAATAACAGATCAATTTTCAAGTTCATTGGTCATAATAAGTTGGAATTGGTGCTCATAAGACAACATTATTTGAAGAATATTGATTGAATTGATGAATTTGAACATAAATAATCAATGTTCAACTTCATCGATGAGTAGCAAGGTCCAAAAGGTGGACAAACATTATAATCTTAGACTAGCTTGATGCTATTAACCCATGAACTTATGAACCCTGAACATTGAACACTTATGTTAAAAGTCCAAGTTCAACCTTAAGTTTAGGAAAGAAAGGTAATTCTTAAAAAGGATGGGCCTCGAATGCTTTAAACTAGTGAACTCTTAAACCTTTTGGTTCATACTCAAGACTTATTTCTAGAATGCAGGTTTTGCTTCGATATGTGACAAATGGATATTAACTTGGACCAAACATGGGTAATAGTTATATACTTGATTTGGAAGGTTATTCACATGTCATCTCGCTTACTCTCTCTACTTGTCTATTTGGCTTCTTTCATATCTCTTGACTCAAGTCATTGGTATTGTAAATTTATTAGACACTTTTCTTGATAAGTCAATCCCATAACTTCATTCCTATCTCTCTTTGATAAGTGAACACTTTTTCTTTTCTAAGTTTAGACTCCAAGTGTCTTTTGTTATCCTATTAAGCTGAAAAAATCTCTTACATGTTAGTTACAGGTAGGCTCCAACTTGGTCAAATAAGTCATCCTTCTTTTAGCTTTAAAGAACTACCCTCTCCAACTAGGCATCCACATAAACAATATTTTGAGGTTTAACCTATTTTTGACAAAGTTGAGGAAGACCAATCCACCACTTGGTATGACCCTCCTAGTCACTTTGGTCATTCCTTGGATACTCCACTTGAAACCCTTAAGGATAAAAATAATGTGTCTTTCACCATGAATTGGGAAGAGAGAAATATGCACTTGGGTGTAGGGCCTAGAAAATGGCCTAAATGCATAAAATACTATGAGAAATCACAAACCCAATCAACATACGTTAGCACCCACTAGTCTACCATGAAAGCCAAACTAATCAAAAAGAAGCAAACACAAGGTTAGAAACCCCCTCTTTAGTTTGTAGCTCCCATGTCCTTCTTTCTTCTCCAAATGATGTAGCTCCAACTTGCCTATAGTGCCCACAATATTTAAGCAAAGTCTATGATAGGGATAATGCCATGAGAATACTAGAAGTGTGATTTTAGTGTGAGAGCAAGAATGCAAAATGCAAAGAAGCTAGGGACTCAGACTCAAGAATTAGGAGCTAAGGATCTAAGGACCCGAAATGAGAGGAAGAATGCTCATTTTATAGTTGGCATGGAGGATGAGAGCATTGGATTTGTCACCCTTAGATATGTGATGTGACAAGAGATTCCTTCAAGAATCCAAGACGCATATGAAAAAATATGCCAATTGTAAGATTCTATGATGCATGGAAATCAAACTTGGCTGAATGTGGAAGAGAATCTATGATGCGTCATAAGACACCTCAAGCCCACGTAAAGCCAAGAATCTATGACAAATATGCCAAATAGGAACATGCGTAAGAGAATAAGAATATTTGATCATGACATATCTTATTCAAGTTTCAAAGGAGAATCCATGAGGTGTCATATCCAAGTGTCACTATGATGCAATATTTTATGGAATATTTGAATTAAAAATCCTTTTATTCCACAAAAGAAGAATTAGTAGAAAATGGAATTAATGATGGAAAATGAAACTTAGGAAATTAAGAATTTCCATGGTATGTGGATAATGAATCAATTAACTAATAAAATTAATTAATTGAGGATGATAATTAGGAAGAATAATTAGAAAGAATTATAGAATTAAATTATGTGTTATTTAATCCTATAGAGAAAATTAGTAAATGATTGGCCAAATTGATTAAATAAATGCGACGGTATCCTTTGATGAAAATATGATGATGATAGTGGAAATTGACTAGGATGGTGATAGGTAGACCAAAGCCATGGTCAAATTGATCGATTGTTTGAAATTGATAACATGCCCAGGACACATGACATGAATTGATTGATACATAACATTTAACTGACATTGCAAATGCTACAAGATCGAGGTTGATGGATAAGGCTGACCATAATAACATCAACGGACATTGTCAATATTAGTAAAATGGTTAATAATGCCATGATTCAACATTGAAAGACTCAACAACATCAAAGATCAGATGACATGAATAATAATTTGACCTAGCACTAAGAGTTGCGATAGTACTAAGGTCAGATTGATAAGATTAATAGGTTGATAGGTTTCCAAGGCACTGAAAGCCACAACAATACCTAGGATTGGACAAATGATGATTGATTTGGGATGTTTGATATGTTTCGGGTTGATTAGGCCAAAAGATCGAAGTTAGTAGAATGAGAAAATGGGACAAATTAGTATGAAGAAGTGATGAAACCATAGATGTGAACCATTTTTTAGCATCTACAGGGTAACCTCTTTTTTGACATATTAGAACAAATATAAAGAGGAAAGAAGGCTTACATAGATGAATAAGTAAGACTCGAATAAGAAAAACTTATGGCTTCTAGGGTTAATGATAATGTGTTTGGGGAAAATGATACTCACAACTTTAGGGAAAATTCTAATCCTTGTGGCTTTGGAAACCATCACACTAATGTCTTTGGAGACCATAATGTTGATGCTAATTATAGAAAACCATTTACAAACTTTGGTAGCAATAGCAATAATATTCCTCCTAGGACTACAAGATCTCAACTTCAAGGCTATGTGTCTCCACCTATACATTCCTATCATGGAAAAACTTCAAATATTCACAACATTGGAAGTGAGATAGACAATGATGTTACTCCTGAAGACCCTATAAAATTTAAACAAGATGACTACTTGCAAAAAATTATGCTCAAAGCTTTGGGAAAAAATGGAGAGCAATACTTCACATACTTGGCTTCTAGAGGATTGAAACTACCACATGACTTTGATGTTCAAAAGACTTGTTCAATTGAGAGAACCTATCAAAACTGAGATTTTGAGGAAAACAAGTCCAAGACCTACAAAAAAAGTTTGCATGCATGGAAAAAAAAAGAGGAAAAGCCTAAGTCTTCATTCTCCATTGAATCTATATGTGCATTCCCTTTTGACAAGAGTCTCTATATGATACCTTTCCCATGATATGTTGAGATCCCTAAATATGACAAATATGATGGATATGGGGATCCAAATGATCATGTAAGGTATTCTTTTAGTATGGACTTCATGCATGACGATACATATCTTATGAGACTCTTCCCAAGAACTTTGAATGGGCAAGCTATGGAATGGTTTACAAAGATCGCACCTCCCCTTAAATATTTTGATGAGTTTGTTCAAAGGTTCATACAACATTATTCCTACAACATTCAACACCCTATCACCATGCTTGACTTGTGCAATATCAAACAAAAATAGGGTGTGTCTTTTGTCACCTATTTTTAAAGATGGAAGAAGTTGCATTCTAAAGTCACTCAACAAATTCCTAAAAATGAAAAGATTGACAATCTTAGAAAACAAGTGCTCCTCACTTTTAATGACATGATTGAGAGTGCATATCTCATAGAGGATGTTATTTTTAAGAAGGGGGAGATATCCTTCAACAAAGACAAGACTAATGGCAATAGAAATGACAAAGACAAAAATAAAACTTGGTACAAGAACAAGTATGTTGTCAATGATGGGGTAGTTGATGTTCCTAAAACCAAAGCTCATATCTTTAACTTGGCTAATGCTCTTCTATATACTAAAAAATAGGAGGTTGTTAAGACCAATGATTGCAACAAGCCTAAGTTCATAGAAACATCTAAGAAAAAGTGTAATTCCACTCCTTTGGCTAATTCATGTGATTTGATCCTTAAACCATTGCTTGCTAATAAAATGATTGCATTACTTGATAACTTAAGACCCTATGATTTTGTTTTTAAACCTCCATGGTGTAGATAGGTGATCAATATTGCAATTATCATAGGAACAAGGGTCACAATATTAACAACTTCCTCATGTTAGCATAAATAATTATTATTTACACTTTACTTAAGTTTACTTAGGATAAATGCATTATTTTTTTATTTATTAGGTTAGACACCTAGGAGTATGTGTACTCATATGAGTTGTCATGTTGACAACACAAGAGTTAGCAACTCTATTTTAGCACATGGTGTCTAAAACACTGAAGTTTTCATAATTAACTAAGTTTTCATGTAGATGACATAGTTGTTCACACTCTTAATTAAGCACATACTGTCTACAACATAATTTTATGTGACACACCTATCTAGGCTTATCATCTCATCATCGCACTAACTCTTGTTCTCAATGGAGGATAATCCACTCTTGGTGGACATGCGCTTAGTTGTGAGGCTTATCATATTGCTTATTCCTAGACATTCTAGAAGCATTCTAGAGGCTTTTATATACAGGCACTTCTAGGGTGTATGTACATTCATCAATTATCAATTATTTAATAATCTGATATCCAAAGATAATCAGTTATTCATTCTCATATTATTATGATCATAGATTATTTGTCCCATATTGTGCTAGTCTTGTGCTTCTTGATCTTTGCATTATTTTTCCCTAAGGCAAATTCTTCATAGTATCATAGCTATACCAAATTCTTACATGGTATCATAGCCATAAGAGTGTCATTTCATAACCATTAGAGACCATTTTTTATTCCACCTCCTCTCCTCTAGTTTGTCTCCATAGCATCTAATATGGCTACAATTCGTCTCAATGTATCTAATATTGCATTGTCAGCATTTCCTCTACCTCAAACCATCTTTACAAATTAGGTACTTGCAAGATCGTAACCCTCTACAAGCTATAGGCCAAATACATAGATTTGCAACCCTACAACCAAATATTCTTAGGGTTTCTACACAATTCAATCTCCACAAGGACAAAGCTCAGTTCTCATACCACTTGATGTAGGGAGGGATGAAAAACTAGGGCTAAAGGCACCCAACTATTCAAACCACCTACACAGAGTCAACATAGTGGAAATAAAAACAAATACAAACAACTTAGGAGATAGAGGAAGTAAAAGCTTTCATTCATATATTAATCCAAAGGTCAATTACATGCCCAGTTATAAGGCCTTCTAGGTTCGGCCATATATCAATTTCAATTACAATATTCATGATCCAACTTTGCATTATGCTCCTTCTCTCTAAGTTACCCCCTTAAGGCTCTAACCAAGGTCTCTTAAATACATGCATGGCCACAAGTCAGCATGTTGCAAATGCAACTAAATAAACTCTCATATTAAATGCTAAGATAAGTTGCAAGTCAGCTCACAATATATATCCAACACTAAATTGAATGCAAAGTTCAACCTCAAAAAGAAACTACACATAGATAACTCAGAAAACAAAGGCTCCACAAAATACCGACACTCTACATCCAAATGCACTCGACATCTTCATGAACTATGCATCCAAAAAACTCGGCAACCACATGAACTCAACAAGCACGCGAACTTAGCATCCAAAGGATGACTTGGAAACCAAAGAACGCTTGGGAAAAAATGTGAACTTGGTATCAACCAAGAATCTCAGTGTCCACTAAATGCTTGACACCCACTAAGAACTTGGAAATGTAAGAAATTGCAACTTGGTAGAGAGTAGAAAAACTAAAAATATGCAGGATAGCAGTACAACCCAAGATTCTCGTGCATCAATAGTTGACTTCAACCTTTCACCAAATTGCATCAAAATATTGTTTTTCTAACACTACATGTAACTTGATGGATCTTTTTCCTTAACAAATACCTCTTTAAATTCTTCCACATGTTCTCTTAGTTCATCTTTCTGATTGTTATTCCTATTATTATTCCTTTTGGTGTTTCTACTATTGTTTCTTTTGAAATTTGGATTCCTATTGATGTTCTTCATATTCTACAAAATCTTGCTATGGGACCAAATTTGTTGCATAGCTAAGATACTGGTGTAAATTTTCTTCGATTAGGTCTATTTTGATTAACAAGTACTCTATAATTTCTAACAATGTGTTCAAAGATGTTACACTTGTAACATACAATGTTACTCCTTGTTCCATTAGATCTTTCTCCTTCATTAGGTTTCCTTTCACTAGATCTCCTTGTCTCAACATTCTAAACATTCTATTGTTGCTATTATTACTATCAAATATAGGTTTCTTACAGTCAATTACTTTATGACCAAAACCATGACAATTATAAAAACAAAATTCATAATAGGTTTGAATGACTACTTGTACATTTTCTCTTCATATGACCAACTTTATTACATATAAAGCATCTACATTTGAATTCATATCTTACCTCTTTAGGTGATTCAACTTGCTCTATTTTCTTAGGTTCATCACTTTTCTCAGGTTGACTTGCTTGTTCAAATTCATTTGGTACATCTTTAGATTGACTGGATTCAATCTCATTTTGATCACTCTTCTTTGGTTCAAGATGTTCAATAACTAGATCTGGTTCCTTTCACGCTTCACATTTCTTAGCTAACTTTTCTCCAATGAAATATCCAAGACCGATCTTATCATAGTGTTAGTTGGCATTTTGAACCCCAATTTTAAACATGAAAATCCCATCTTCTTGATGGTCTTTTCCTTGTTCCCTCTAGTATTCCTTTGGTTTATATTGAAAATGTTTTGTCAAATTATATCTTTGAAAGACCTAGGTTTGGATGAAAGTTTGAATTAGCTCACTGGTTTTATAATAGTCTTGTATTAGTATGAAATGGTTTCGAACCACTTTGTACCATTTGAACAAGGTTCAATGGTTCAAAGGTTCATATGGTTTGACAGATTCATTGGTTTGATATGGCTCAATAGAATGATGTCCAAATAAAAATCCGATTCAGATTTTGATATGCAAATTCAAGTACCCTATTTTGAAATACAACTTCAGATTCAGAGTTCAATTTAGAGACATGATCATGAGTGAAATTCAGTGGTTCAAGGGAAATGAAAATTCTAATTTTCAAAGTTTAGTTCAAAATGTGAGTTCAGATTTACATGCCCAGTATTCAAAGCTTCCATCCAGATTCTTGAATCCATATAGCTTCAATGGCTCATTTTCATAATTCCAATTATGATATCTCAAAAATGGTACATTGAAATGTGAAATTGAGATTATTCTGCATGAGTTTCTAAGAATTATAGACCAAATTGGGACCCTAGAGAAGGTGACAAATTCTAACCTGATTTGCCAAACTCAAGAACAAAGGGGAGCTTTTATTTTAGAAATGCTTAGGCAAGAGTATATGCAATTAGTGTGGAGACAATTTCAATGCAGCAAAAGTAAATATTGAAGAACAAATAAATACAATCAGTCATCTGCACAATGCCCCTTTGTCTTCTCGAACTGCTATAATACAATAGACAATTATAATTGTTGTTCAAATGTTGGTAGATGAAATTAAAATATTTCATGAAGTTGATAGTGATCTGATGTATTTAAATGCTATGATGCATGTGATATCACAGTTATTCTTGCTTAAGACTCCTACAAATAGAGTTTTGAGATTATCGTTATGGTGAAGAATGAAGTTCCACCCTAAGTATAAATGACAACATTAAAGATAAGAAATGAGAAGTCCAATTTATATATGAAATCAGATCAGGGTTGGGTTACATGCCTTGTTCCTTAATGTGGAAATCAAGAATAAAATAAAAAGAATCCTTGTCATTCACCCACATTAACAAGGGCCATCAACCAAATATAACTATGATGTCCTTGCCAATAACCATTATATTTTTGGGTCAACTCTTCATGGAAAAATAAAGGGAATTGTGATCTTAAACTAGTAGATTAAGTTTAATAAATTGTAAAGAATTCTTTAGCACCCACAAATTATGTCGTGAAAGACATATGAGCTAGAACTCAATGCATCATAAAGAATGGGTGTGCACTATTTGACAAAATTTTTGCCTATGGATTAAATGACTATTATATGGAGAATAGTTCTGAATGATTAATAGGAAGATTAAGGATTCATCATCTAAGAATTTTGTGAGCATCGTGTTTACATGTGCAGGTGAAAGAATTGTGTATCTCCATTATTGTATGTGGAAGTCTTTTCTTCTTATTTATGTTACATTTATTTTCCCACTATCCAAGAATAGTGAGGGAAACCTTCACTTTTAGGTTAAAAGAATTTCTTAATCTCATTCTTTGTATATCTAAATCAGGGAGCTATACCTTGTAAAATTCAGAGGGCACTTGCATAATCCAATGGAAAAGCGACCCAACTGTTGGTATATTTTTGTGTTTTCATTGTTGGGTATTTCTAAAGGTTATTTTAGAAATTTTATGTGAAGAAAAATCTGTTTACCAACAAATTTTTGGCAACTCACTGGAGAACAAAAATAAAGATCAGTTTCTATAATGTTTCCTTAGTTTTATGATTATCTCTATGTGTAGGAGATTGGTGACTATGTGTAAAGACCATGCTGAATATGAAAGCCATGAAAAGGCCAAGGCCAAATCCTTCTCTCATGGAACTTTATTCGATGGATGATAAAGTGTTGCATGAGTTCACAGATAGGTATAAAGAAAGTGTCTCTCAAGCTATTAGGAACAACATAAGTGCGGAAGAGAAATCCACATTGTGGCTATTGTGGAAAAGTTTTTCTGTGAGATTTCATAAATTAAAAGACTTGCAAGAATGTGTCAAAAAGGTGGTAAAGCTAAAAAAAGAATTGATCATTGGTGATGAAAGCCCTCCATTCATAACCATCTCTCACATCTACTCGGTCTTTGATGATCAAACCATCCCCAAGAAGCTTTGGATAAAGAGGATATAAGTTTTCTTGAAACTTTATTGTCTTCTGATATAAAAGAATTCTAGAAAAGATTATAGTCATTTCACTTTGGAGCATTTTAATGGCAAAGAATGGCAGAACATTGTTCAATTAGAAGCTAAAATTTTGGCCTATGTTGTAAACATAAATAAAGAGGATTCTCAAGATATAAATATTCATGACCAACCCATCAAGGAATCTTTTCATTTTAGGAATGAATCTTGCAAATAGATAACATCTCCCGATCCAGTTTCTTTGCATGCAAAATTTTTTTTTGAAGAAAGAAATTCTAAAATGAACTTTTAACCTATATCAACCATAGTGCAAATGTTGAACAATACTTTACATTTAGAAGAGGAAGAAATTATGTCTAGATTTGTATCATCTCTCAAATCAAAGGAATTCTTGCAAAATGTTTTAGTTGTAGAATCATACATGATTTCTAATCTGAATCAGTAGCAAAATGAGAGTCAACAACCAACTCATCAAGAAGAGTTGCATGTGCAAAAAGAACCTCATATTGTGGAGAGATGATTGGTAAGTGATAATAAAGAAGTGAGTACTTGTGATTTTAGACTATATTTTCACTAGATGAAATTTTTATTCTTTTCCAAACAAGGAAGTCTCTCCTATGGAGCTTGGTCCTGTGGTCATCAAAAGTAGTTTTGGAAAACCATTGCTTTTAACGATATTCCTAGAGGATAGTTCAGTTTGTAACATGCATGGGAAAACCGTGAATTTTGATTTTTCTTTTGCATGTCAAAACAAGACTATGGCTATAATATGATAGTAGTAGAGAATCAATTAAAGAGTATAGATGATGATATTATTTGGAGTAGTAGTAATGCATTATACTCTCCCACTGAACATATTGAAGAGTTTGAAATTAGGGATAATCCTCTCTTCATTCCTTGTGATCTATGTGATAATAATGAAGAAGAGGATGATCATATTGAAATTTCTAGTAGTATGAACATACATCAGCAAAGCAAGGAAGCTATAGCTAGTCTAAAACATGATGGCCAATTAGAAGTTCCCTCCATGAATAACTTGTGGCTTCTTGAGATAGTTGAAGATGACATAGTGGGTAATGTCCAAAAGATCATCGAGGTGCATGGTGAAGATAACCAATGTTCTATTGAGGTAAATGATATATTGAACTTGATGCCTTTAGTTTCCAAATACAAAGATCTTGATGTTTTCTTTATTAAGTCCAATGCTATTCATAATGTGATAATTGATGAACCAAAATTTAGAGTTTGTGCATTTAATAAGAAGATTGAATACAAAGCTTTCTTGTTTGATCTCACCCCAACTCAAGATGAGTGGTCTCATCCTCAAATTTTGGAGGCATGTTATTTTAAAAGTGGAGTTTCTTATGAACTTATGGGAGACAGTCTCTAAACAGGCCTAGTTCAAAGATGTGGTTTGAAATCTTCTACGAGGCTCTTCCCTAATGAGGCCTCATCCATGGTTTAACCTGTTCTTCCTAAGAGAAAGATGTGATTGTTTATGACACAAATTCCTTTTCTCAAGATGATAACAAGATATTGTAGCCAAAAATTTATGCTGAGTCATGGTTGTTTGGATGTGACTATTACTTTGCCAAGTTCTTGCAAATGATTAATCAAAAATCAAAGACAGTATGGAGACCTTGCATTCACATGCAACCAGCTTACTCACAAAGGCTCTTATGTTTTTCAACCCATGGATGGCTTCATGTAAGTATTCTATGTTTCTGATGGGGACACAACCCAAGCACAGAATGGACACAACAGGAAAGGGAAAATTTTATTAACTGTGAAAATATGCTAGTACACTTAGTGTAGAGAAACAAACTCCAAAACATGCCCAATGGGCTTACAATAGGGTAAATTTGCAGATAAATTCTTCTCCCAGTACCTTCTCTCAAACTCCACTCCGAACTGCCTTTTACAATGCCAAAAATGTTCTTAAATAGACCCTGAAGGGTTAAAAATTAGGAATACATTCTAAAAAGTGTTATTTGGCATCCATCGACCAAGTAGAAAGGCTCTAGAAGCTGCGTTAGAAGTCGGTGCAAAATTAGAAGAATCCAGAAACGGTAACCGAACTTTCAAGAGGCATAACTTTTGAACCGTAGGTTCGATTAATGAACCGTTTACATTTCTAGAAAGCTCTCGAAGTGCTCTATACCCCTATGGACCAGCTTTGCGCATCCTCCATTTTTTGGCCCTATTCGAGGTCATTTAATGCCCCTAACCTGACTTTGAAGCATTCTTAGGAGGTCTCCAAAAATTGAAAAGTTGCAATAACTTTCAAATCGTGGGGCCTTTTGACCTGATTCTTTTTCTGGAATGCTCTAAATTACAATTACATTCATCTAGCCAATTTACACCCTCTAATTCACCAAAATTATGGCTCAATTACATACTCCTATTTTTTTGGCATTTACACATATCCCAAGGTGTTAAAATACTCTATCCTAAAACACTGATAGTGGAACTATTGAGAGTTGGAACCTTTATTTGACTCAAATGGGTATCCAAAAATGAAAACACATGAAACAAAAACTAAGTCTAAGTACATTTTTTTGGGTGACACAGGATTGCCCTTATACCTCTAGATGCTCCTGCATCAGACACCCAAGGTAGATTGAAAAGTGACCTTGTCACTTTATGAATGGTAGAGGAAATCCCAAATGGGAAACCTCAGCTGTTGATATCCAAGTTGAGTCCTCTATCGACCATCCTTTCTGGTACTCCTACCCACACGATGATTTAGAATGTCTTCTATCTCCTCCTTCTTAGAAGCAAGAATTAGACATAGCTCTAACATCGGCTCCTCATCTGCACCATCATCATGATACACTGTTAAGTCTGCAATGTTGAACATAGGAGAAATGTGAATACCATTTGGCAACTCCACCTCATATGCATTTCCGAAGTCATGTTTCTTCAAAATTTTGCAGGGGCAAAATTTTTTCACTTTCAGCTTGTTGTAAGTATTGGCTGGAAATCTTTCTTTTTGTAAATGTACCATGACTAGATCCCTTACTTGGAACTCCTTATTTCTTCTCCTTTGATCAGCCCTAGCTTTATACTCTTGATTCATCTTGGTAATGTGTGCTTGAACCTCCTCATGTAGACGCTTGATATGTTCAGCAAATTCTTCAGCTTCAGCACTTGTCCTCTCCCCTTGCTCTATCTTCCTCAATTCTAGTACAGTCCTTGGGCTACTTTCATATACAATTTGGAATGGTGATTTTCCAGTACTCCTATTTATAGAGTTATTGTAAGCAAAATCTGCCTATGGTGGAATCAAATCCCACCCCTTGGGCTTATCCCCAACTAAACATCTCAACAAATTGCCCAGACTTCTGTTTACCACTTTTGTTTGGTCGTCAGTCTGTGGATGATGTGTGGAACTGAATTTCAAGTCTGTTCTCAACTTTTTCCACAATGTTCTCTAGAAATACCTCACAAATTTAGTATCTCTATCAAAAACTATACTCCTTGGGAGACCATGTAGTCTTACCACCTCTCTAAAAAACAAGTCTGCAATATGGACAACATCATGAGTTTTATGGCATGGAATGAAATGTGCCATTTTGGAGAACCTATCAACCACCACAAATACTGAGTCATTACCCCTTTGTGTCCTCGACAATCCAAGAACAAAATCCATACTTATGTCCTCCCATGGCTTTGATGGAATAGGCAATGGCTGATATAGTCAAGTACTGTGACTAAATCCCTTGGACACTTGACAAACCTGGCAATTCTATACAAACTTCTTCACATTCTGTGACATTTGAGGCCAAAAATAATATTCTTTGACAATGGCAATGGTCTTATCTCAACCAAAATGTCCTGCCATCCCTCCACTGTGTTTCTCCTTAATCAGATTTTCTCTCATGGAACTCCTTAGAATGCACAATTGACTGCACTTGAATAACATACCATCCTGAATCAAATAGTCTAGCCACTTGGTTCTATCTACAGTAACAGGCTCTTTACAAGCTTTCCATGCTTTAGCAAAATCAAGATCCTTGGGGTACAGATTCTTGAGTTCATCAAACTCAACTACTTCAACCTGCATTACTGTAAGCAACATCTATCTCCTACTTAGTGCATCTGCAACCCTGTTAGATTTTCCACTTCTATGCTTCAACACAAATGTATAGCTCTGCAAGAACTCTACCCACTTCATATGCCTTTGATTCAATTTACCTTGGCTATTTAGGTACTGTAATGCATGATGATCAGTATACAAAACAAATTCCTTTGGCAATAAATAATGCCTCCATTTCTTTAAGGCCTAAACTATTGCATAGAACTCTTGATCATAAACGGAATACTTTTTTTTTGCATCATTCAATTTTTCACTAAAATATGCAATAGGCTTACCTTCTTAGCTTAATATAGCCCCAATAACACATCCACTAGCATCACAATCCACTTGGAAAACTTTTCTAAAATCTAGAAGTGCCAACACAGGTTGTTCTGTCACCTTCTTCTTTAGCAATTCAAAACTTCTCGCAGTTGCCGCAATCCATTTGAACTCTTTTCTATCCCCTCTTATTATGTCAGTTAAGGGTGCACAAATGCCATTGAAATTTTTAATGAACTTCCTGTAAAAATTAGCCAGACCATGAAATGATCTTAACTCAATAGTAGACCTTGGAGTAGGCCATTTCAAGATGGCTTTTACCTTCTTTTGATCCATTTTGAGACCTTTAGGTGATATAACAAACCCCAAGTAGACTAATTTATTTTTTCCAAAGGTACACTTCTTTAGATTAATTAATAGTTTCTCTTCCCTTAACCTTTCAAGGACACTACGAATATGCAATAAATGTTCTTCCAAAGTCTTGCTGAAAATTAAAATATCATCCAAATAGACAATAACATTTTTTCCCAAGAACTTCTTAAGTAGCTCATTCATAAGCTGCATGAAGGTGCTTGGGGCATTTGTCAATCCAAAGGGCATGACTAACCACTCATAAAGACCCTCCTTGGTCTTGAAGGTTGTTTTCCACTCATCTCCTTCTCATATCCATATCTAATGATAGCAACTCTTGAGATCTATCTTTGTGAAGTATTGAGCTCCACTCAAGCAGTCCATAAGATCATCCATTCTTGGCAAAGGAAATCGATACTTGATCGTTATCCTATTTATAGCTTGAGAGTCTATACACATCCTCCACTCTCCATCCTTCTTTGGTGCCAGTACTGTAGGTACTGCACATGGACTCAAGCTCTCCCGAATCAAGTCCTTCCTCAATAGCTCCTGAACCTGTCTATTCAGCTCCTCAGTTTCAGTAGGAGTCATCCTATGAGCAGCCTTGTTAGGAAAACTAGCTCCTGGGATCAAATCTATCTGATGACTAATTTGCCTTACTGGTGACAATCCTTCTGGAACATTATCAGAGATGATATCTCCAAACTCACCTAGTAAATCAGAAACTTCAAGTGGTATTTCACTACTGCCTTCTTTATCTTTCTTAGGAATTAAAGCATAGCACATACGCTAATGTTTCATGCCATCTAAAAACTTCCTTCCATCAACAAGACAAATCCTAGCACTGCTACATACCTTTTCACATTCCTTTTTCATGGGCTTCAGTTTGTGGCAAACTCCATCATTTGTTAGAGAATATGTGTTTGCATGACCATCATGTACTGCATGCCTATCAAACTGCCATAGTCTACCCAATAATAGATGGCAAACATCCATTAGAATAACATCACAGAGAACTTCATCATGGTAACTCCCAATTTTGAACTTCGCTAAACATTGTTCACTTACCAAGACCTTATGATCATCTTTCACCCAAGCAATTCGATAGGGCTGGGGGTGTTTCTCCCTCTTGACCTTTAGCTTAGAGACCCTCTCCTCTGATACCAAGTTATCAGTGCTACCACCATTAATGATCATCATCACAACATTTATCCTCACACTTGCACCTGGTATGGAATAAACTCCTCCTTTGTCCTAGTTCAATCTCGCCACTTAGTAGGACCCTTTCATTTACTAAAGTCTCTCCTCTTCCTGCATCCTCTGAATGTGATGATTGTGCATCCTCATCCACATGAGCAATCCTATCTTGACCCTCAGCTCTCCTATCTGTCCTTCCTTGTCATTGAGGGCATTCAAAGGCACGATGACCTTCTTCATTGCAATGGAAATAGGTACCATGGAAGCCTCCTCTTCCTTGTCCATGTCCTCTACCTCTTCCTCTCTAATTTCTAAAGTCTTGATCACAAGAGCAGTTGAAACCTTCGTTCCTCTGGTTCCTGCTAGTACCCACATCTTCATTTTTCTTTTGGGTTTCATTTCAGCCTTCAGATGACGTACCACTACCCCTTTCTCCTTGACCATGCCTTCTTTGTCTCCTTTCAAACTTTTTATTTAGCTTCTCTTCAACTCATAGGGCAAACTGGTATGCCTCCTCAACGCTGGTCATTCTTACCAGACTTAATTCCTCTTGGATGCTAGGTCACAACCCACTGATATAATGAGCAACCTTCTCCTTATTTTCTTTTGCATGCCTTGCTCTAATTAGAAATCAATAAAACTCCTCTGTATATTTTTGGACTGATTTTCCTGCTTGCTTTAACCCATGCATCTTCTTAAACAAATCAAGCTCGTAGTCAACAGGAATGAACTGCTTCTTCAATTTGTCCACCATACGATCCCACTTTGTGATCTTATCCTTTCCTCTTCTATTTCATTTCAATTGAACCTCTTGCCACCAAATTTTGGCATGTCCTTTCAATTTGGCCTTTGCAAACTTAACCCTACTGGGTCCCTGATATCCTCATACTCAAAGTATTCTTCCAGTTTATTAATCCTGTCGATCAATTCATCTAGTTTCAAATTTCCTAAAAATACACCCACACGTCTTTTCCCAAACTTAGTAATGGCCCTAAAAAGTCTATCCTCTGCCTGATTCAGAACTTCCCCATCAACTTCCCCTTCTAGTCCAATCTCTTCTTCTTCGTTGTCGTCCTCACTTTCGTCACTTGCAGTAACATTTGTTCCTCTACGGAGCTCCTCTTGCAATGCTTGAACTTGCCTTTGGAGGGCTCTAAACTCCTCAAGATTAATAGCTTCGGCCTTTCCACCATGCTCTCTTTGTGGAGACATCTTCTCAATTCAAATTCACAACCACACAGTCCTGGTGCAAACTACCTCACAGTCGGCGCTCTATCTACACACTCAAGAAAACCCGCTCTGATACCACTTAATGGGGACACAACCCAAGCATAGAATGGACACAATGGGAAAGGGAAAATTTTATTAACTATGAAAATATGCTAGTACACTTAGTGCAGAGAAACAAACTCCAAAACATGCCCTATGGGCTTACAATAGCATAAATCTGGAGATAAATTCTTCTCCCAGTACCTTCTCTCAAACTCCACTCCGAACTGCCTTTTACAATGCCAGAAATATTTTCAAATAGACCTCAAAGGGTTAAGGATTAGGAATACATTCTAGAAAATGCTAGTTGGCATCCACCGACCAAGTAAAAGGATCTAGAAGCCATGTTAGAAGTCGGCGCAAAACTAGAAGAATCCAGAAATAGTAACTGAACTTTGGGGAGGCATAACTTTTGAACCGTAGCTCCAATTGACAAACCGTTTACATTTTTGGAAAGCTCTCAAAGTGCTCTATAGCCTTATTTACTAGCTTTTCTCATCCCCCATTTTTTGGCCCTATTTGAGGTTATTTAATGCCCCTAACCTGAATTTGAAGCATTCTTAGGAGGTCTCCAGAAATCAAAAAATTGCGATAACTTTCAAACCGTGGTCCCTTTTGACCTGATTCTTATTCTGGAATGCTCTAAATTACAATTACATTCATCTGGCCAATTTACACCCTCTAATTCACCAAAATTATGGCTCAATTACATACTCCTATTTTTTTGGCATTTATACTCAAATACTCTATCTTAGAACACTGATAGTGGAACTATGAGAGTTGGAACCTTTATTTGACCCAAATGGGTATCTAAAAATGAAAACACATGAAACAAAAACTATGTCTAAGTACATTTTTTTGGGTGACACAGGATTGCCCTTATACCTCTGGATGCTCCTGCATCAGTTTCTAAGTATCGTGGTGGGATCTTCCTACCTATGTATTTGTTTGTAAATTTTTGGTTGCTCTGCAAGTCTTTATAGTGTGTAGTTTAGTTTCCCTCACTTTAGTTTGTTGTTGCTTTGTGTTTGGTTTTGGTGTTTTGGGTTGTTTTTTTTGCTTACCATTTTGTTTTGTTGAAGCCCTACTCTCCCTACAAATAACTCCTCTTTATTTTCATGTACTTTAACTCTACATCCCAATGGACTAGGCACTAATCTTTTGACCAGAGATGTTGGATTATTTATGTGTCTTTCATGAACATAACCCCCAATCAAAGCCAATGTTATTTGGCATTTTGAGCCCCAATTTTAAACTTGAATATCCCATCCTCTTGATGGTCTTTTCCTTGGTTGCCTTGAATTCTCCTCTAGTTTATATTGAAAATGCTTTGTCAAATTATATCTTTGAAAGGCCCAGGTTTGGATGAAAGTTTGAATCATCTCACCATTTTTATAATGGTCTTGAATTAGTATGAAGTGGTTCTAAACCACTTTGTACCATTTGAACAAGGTTCAAAGGTTCAAATGGTTTGACAAATTTATTGGTTCGATATGGCTCAATAGTTTGAAGTTCAAATACAAGTCCAAGTTAGATTTTGATATGCAAATTCAAGTACCCTATTTCAAAATTCAACTTCAAATTCAAAGTTAAATTTAGAGACATGATCATTGTTGAAATTTAGTGGTTCAAGGGAAATACAAATTCCAATTTTCAAAGTTTGATTCAAAATGTGATTTCAAATTTACATGCCCAATATTCAAAGGTTCATCCAGATTCTTGAATCCATACAACTTCAATGGCTCATTTTCATAATTCCAATTATGAGATCTTAAAAATAGTGCATTGAAATGTGAAATTAAAATTATTTTGGATGATATTTCAAGAATAATAGACAAAACTAGGACCCTAGAGAAGGTGACAAATTCTAACCCAATTTGCCAATCTCAAGAACAAGGGGGATTTCTTATTTTAGAAATGCTTAGTGTGGAGACAATTTCAATGCAGCAAAAGTAAATATTGAAGAACAAAGAAATATAGTCAGTCATCCACACAATGCCTCTTTCTCATCTCCAAGTGTTATAATGCAATAGACAATTATAATCAGAGTTTAGGCAGATGAAATTGAAATATTTAATGAAGTCAATGGTGATCCGATGTATTTACATGCTATGATGCATGTGATATCATATTTATTCTTGCTTAAAGACTCCTACAAATAGAGTGTTGAGATTATCATTATGGTGAAGAATGAAGTTCTACCCCAAGTATAAATGATGACATTAAAAAGAAGAAATGAGAAGTCTAGTTTATATAATGAAATCAGATAAGGATTGGGTTACATACCTTTTTCCTTAATGGAAATCAAGAATAAAATAAAAATAATCCTTGTCATTCACCCAAATTAACAAGGGCCATCAGCCAAATATAACTATGATGTTCGCGCCAATAACCATTATATTTTCAAGTCAAGTCTTCAAGTACAAATAAAGGCAATTGTGATCTTAAAGTAGTAGATTAAATTTAAAGGATGGTAAAGAATTCTTTAGCACCCACAAATCATGTCATGAAAGACATATGAGTCAAAACCTAATGCATCATAAATAATGGGTCTACATTGTTTGACAAAATGTTTGCATGTGGATTAAATGAATTTGATATGGACAATAGTCCTGAATAGTTAATAGGAAGATTAATGATCCATCATCTGAGAATTTTGTAAGCTCAATTGTGAGCATCATGTTTGCATGTGTGGGTGGAAGAACTATGTGTCTCCATTGTTGTATTGGAAGTCTTTTATTCCTAGTTATGTTATAGTTATTTGCCTACTATCCAAGAATAGTGAGGGTAGCCTTCACTTTTAGGTTAAAAACATTTCTTAATCTCATTCTTTGTATATCTAAATTGGGGAGTTGTACCCTATAAAATTAAGAGGTCGCTTGCACAATCAAACAGCAAAGCAACCCAACTATTGGTAGCTTTTTTTTGTGTCTTCATTGTTGGGTGAATAAAGGTTATTTTGGAAACTTTGTGTGAAGACAAATCTATTTACCGACACATAAGGACGTCTTTGAAAATATAGTTGCTCATCAATTTGCTCGCTACTAGAGTGTAACTTTTCTAATTGTTTCTTAGCCTAGGTTAACTCTACTTTCATAATAGTATTGTACTTCTCAAGTTTTGCATGCTTTATCCTAATAAAATCAAGTTTAGATGTCACTTTTGTAAGATGGGATCTTAGATCTACATTTTTACATTTTAGATCTGATTCAATCTTGCTATCATATTTCTACAAACTTAGCTTTAGTTCAATGATCTTCAAATCATGTTTCAGAATCCCATTTTCTTTCTTTAATGTTGATACCTCATCACTATATTTTTGTCTTCTCTTTAGATTCATTTTTGGATTTGAAATGATCAATCTTCTCTTTTAATTTTCTAATGTAGTCTTTTGCATCTTCATATCTTTCTTTCAGGTTATCTCTTTCTTCAGTAAGAAGATCAATGTGCTCAAGGGACTCTTCAAGATTCCTCTGTAATTGTTCCATATTCATAGGGATATTACCCAAGTTTTTAAGCCTCTTTAGATTAATTGGGCTCTAATACCAATTGTTAGAAATAGGGAATACTAAGAGGGGGGTGAATCAATATTCAACAAACTCTTGCCCAAAATTGGATATTGTTAATTACTTTATAACATTCTATGAAAGAAAACTAGAAATTCTAAATAGTAATAATAACCATACACAAAGAGAACTCATAACACCATATTTTGTTAACTAGGGAAACCCTAGCCAAGGGGAAACCCTGATAGGGATGGTACCCACAAAATGATCCACTAAACAAAAGTATCATGTTAAGGATGTTGATCATGTTAGGATTTTATTACATACATATAGTGTCTTGGTCCTTGTTAGAGGACTAGGCCTTGTTAAAAGCTTCAACCTTGTTAGGGGTTGTTCCATCCCTATTAGGAGTTGGTATATATAATTACATAATGTATGCAAGATGATTCCATTGCCCAAAAATGCAATTATATAATATGGTTCCTTGATACAAAAGAGATAGATACAAAAACCTCTTTATTGTTGATATCTTCAATATTTGATATTTCCTTTGCTACTGTTCATATACCTCTAATCATACATCATAATTTGCATCAATATAGTTTGCATATATCACTTACAACTTACACATTACTTCACATATTACAATCTTTCCTTTATACCTTTACATTTTATCAAAACTATCCAATCGGCCTTCAAGCATTCACATGCTTGGAAAAATACAAAATTAGTTATTGCTCTCTTAGGGTTAACATCTAGGATGTCCACACTTAGTTTAGTAATTATTTTTTAAGTAAAATAATTCCTTAACCTCTAATGAACACTTTTATGTTATACTTGGTCTTGTCTCGTACACTACCTTTACTAGATTTAATTCATAACTCATTTTTTACTGTCTGCACTGACTTGTGCACTTACATATGTCATCCTAACACTGTGTACTATCTATACCTAACTTTTCACATGCCAATAATAACTCTATCATCTGTACACTTCAAAACTATCTATGTTTTGTTGGATAACTATTTGATACTTAGAAAAATTTATATGTCTAATTGTGGAATCTTCATCAAAACATAGTGCCTTCTTCACACAAGGTATGTGTTTCCATAAACGAAAACTCCATTACTATACCAACTTATCCTACTTATCCATATTGCCAAAAATACTTTCTTTCAACATTGTCAAATAGTTGGGTCTTTCTGAGTTTACTATTTACCCTAGAAGAAAAATTCATATAAAGGCCTATGATGAAATTAAACAGTCTTCCAAAGGTCTCATGGTCTTACCCATTCAATTTGGTCCTATTAAGAAATATGTTGTGCTACAAGTCCTTGACATACCTCTTATGTACAATATTTTTCTACAAGGCCTTGGATGCATGACATACAAGTGGTCCAACCTACTTATCACCAATGTATCGAGTTCCCTTTCAATGGTATGGAAATTTTTATTCCTGGGGATAATTCTATGTCAATCAATATACTCACCATTTTTGAACACTTGGTTCCAAAAAATAGAGCTACCAAAGAGGCCAAAAATACACTTTTTGACTGTTAGAGAAAGATACAAATCATAAATATTGGAATGGGAGAATACATTCTTGACTATATTACCACACTTCTAGTTTCCCCTTGGTCCTATGGGAAATCATTTAAAAACATGAGACCTTCATCTTTAACTTTGACACTATGAATCTTTTATCTAGTCCTCAGTCCCACTAGAAGATGAGAAAGAAGATCAAGCTATTAGAGACTAGATTTATAGGGAAGAAGAAATGCATGATCAGGTCACACTTACTACTCCCATTTCTCCTAAAAGATATGGAAAGGGTTGTGAGTTCCTTAGAAATATTGGATATCCAAGATGCAGACCTTTGACTGACAACAAGCATACTCTTGATAAACCTATGAGCCACACTAATAGATGCGAGAGAAAAGATAATACTAGCTTAGGTTATGTTTTTTATGATGTCTTTCCTATCTATGATCAAGAACCTCCTACTACAGGTGACTCAGAAGATGAAACGCAACCTATTGCTACTTCTACTCTAGAAGATGAGGACTTTGTCACCTCTACCTCCATTCTTTAGGGAGAAATTCAACTACCTAATGCTCATAGTATTGAAGCTTCTACTTCTAGATAGATGGACTTTGATGAATCAGATGTAGAGGACCCTAATAGAAACAGAATCAAAAGGAATGTTGCTCACCTCATAGAAAGTTATCAAAATACTAATTCTGATGAATATGAATGGGATTCTCTCTCAATTGCATCTCATGAATTAGGGGTTGATGTTATACATGTTAACCAAACCAATGTAGTTAATGAGTCATCCATAGGGTTTGACAAGTCTAATTTTCAACTTGCCTTAGTGGACCAAATTGACATCACTATAAATTTGTGTTGGGGTAAAATGGAAGAAACCACCTTAACACATTTAGAAGGGGGAAGACCAAGATTTTCCCCTTGGGTTAGATTTAATTGATACAAGAGGAAGTACAAATCTAAACCTAATGAACAATCCGATGAATAACTCAAATGTGTTTCCCTCTCACATCTACCTTAAGAGGGTTTAAGTAAGAAGATATATAATATAGAACTGAGATATAAAGATATGACAAAATGATAAGTGTATAGAAATGAAAGAGAGAGGAAGATGAAATACCTTGTGAGATATAAACATAAAGATGGGCTATCAAATGACCTCCAAAAGGGTTGATTCCCACATTCTAGACTAAAAATTGTGCTACAAATAAAACCTAGAAATCATTCGATGATCTATCATAGGATTTTGATGCCAAATACAAGAATTAGAAATAAATGTGCAAATTGGAAGGATGTCATAGTTGGGTGTGAAAAATGGTAATCTTCCATGGATAATAGGTGAGATTTGGGAAATTATGACACCACATGATAAAATATGACAAATTGTAAGAAATTTGCATAGAAAGATAGATGCAAGAAAGTGGAAGAAGAAAGTCTAAGGGAAATGCATATAAAGTGTAAGAAGACGCAACCTAAAAAGTAGGAGGGTGTAAGAGTTGAAAATTTGAATTTAAAAACTCATAATTCCCTATAAAATGGTAAATAGAAATCATGATTTAGGAATATGAAATTAGGAATTAGGAAATTAGAAATTAGAAAAAAAAGAATTTAGAATTTTAGAAATTAGGAATTCTCATAATTCATGAGAATGGAATCAATAAATTAATAAAGATTAATTAATTAATTGAAAAACGTTAGTAAAGAGGAATAATTAATAAGGGGGGATAAATATAAATGATTAAGACATAGGAATAGACTATGGGTTATCTAATCCTATAGGAAAAACTAACAAATTGATTGGCCAAAATGATGAAATAAATGTAAGATAATCCTATTGAAGGATAGTGATAAAAATGTCAATAAATGCAATGATTTTGGAAAGGATCAAGGACATGATCGAATTGATGAGATAAATTATGCTAGATTGATTGTCATAAAATGGTGACCTGTCAAGGACATAGGACAAGGATTGAAAAAATATGACATTTAATGAACATTGTAAATACCATAGGTTGATTGAAATTGATTGATAGGGTTGATCATAATAACATCAACAAAATTAGTCAACACTGTTAAATTGATCAGATAAGGACATTATTAGACACTAAAGGACTCAATAATTTCATCAATCAGATTGATGACAAATGATGAAAAGACACTGAGGGAATTGATAATACCAAGGATCGAATCGATAGAATGATGGCATACCAAGGACTCATGACATGAATTAGAAATTGTTGATAATTCATTGAAGGATGTAACAATGCCTAAAGGATTGAAAGATGATGATTGATTAGGTTTGATTTCATGTGATTTTGATGACAGTGACATGGGTTTGAATCGGTTTCAAAAGGTTTAGAATAAATATGAGGTGATTATGAAATGATCTGTATTTGATTGAAAAGGGTTACAAATGATGAAAAACATGTTGAAAGATATTCAGAGAACATTGTGAAACAAGCCTAAATGATAATCAAGTTGGCCAAAAGATCAAAGTTAGTAAAATGAGAAAATGGGACAAGTTAGGATGTAAAGGTTATGAAAGATTATGTGCAAACCATTTTTTAGCATCTATATTTTGCCCCACTTTGATACAATGTGATTCTAAGCATTATATCAAAGAAAAAAGGAAAAATATCAATACCCCAATGAAATTGAAAGAAGGAGGTAGGATTGCCCCTCAAAAAATTGGGCAAGAAATTGACTCGAGGACAATTTTTTGAAAAAAGAGAATCATGAGAAAGATAGATGGATAAAGGAAATATTAGTAGAAAGAGGAAATAAGAATGATAAGAGGTAGTAGATGATGAATCTTGATTTCACAAGTGCACTTTATGTCATAAGAGATTTATTTTGATATGGAAAATGGAATGCAATGCATCATTGCATAGAGAGCTAGAGTGAAAATGCAAGCCTTTTGTGTAAACAAACATAATGCAAATAGAGAATGACCTTATCCACCCTAAGACATGAAGTTGTGTCCTAGACTATCAAAAGGACATTCAAAAAATAGACAAAAAATGATCATGAATCATCCCAGCCACTCTCATAAATTAGTGTTTATCATCAATTAGCATAGGAACATGATCAAAATAAAACAAAGAAAAAAACAAAACACTCACTAAATAGTGTGAGTTAACAATTGTTCTAAATTGGTATTGTGTACTTTATTAAGTTTTATTGGTATTGACAAAATTTCTTGTTTGATTGATGTTTGATAGGTTGATCATTGATTCTTTGTTCAAGTAGTTAAGTGTGTACTTCATAAAAGCATGATTTTGTTGAAGTGCAACGTTTGAGTTTGTGGTATGCATGTGCTAGTGCTTTTGCAAAATGAGTGATCATTTACAATGATTATGTACAAGATATATTGCAAGTTTTTGGGTAATTTGTTTTTTTTTTGCGGGGGGGTGGGGAGGTTTGAAGATATTTCATTTTTTTGGGTTGTGGTTTTTTCAAGACAATTTACAATTTTAAGGGTTTTTTTGAGCTTCATATTTGTTTCTTTAAGGTTTTTTTACTTTTTTTTAATGTTTTTATTTTTCCATTGATTTTTTTCAAACATTTTGTTTACTAATTTTTTCATGACATTTTATATTGTTTTACTTTTTTGGGGATATTTTATGATTTTTATGGTTTTGCTTAGGATTGTATTTGGGTTTCTAGGTGTTTTATCAATATCATTATTAGGTTTTTAGGTACTTTTTCAGGATTGTATTTGATTTGTTTGGATTTTTTCAAGATTGTGTTCGACTCTTTTGGATTTTTCAGGTCTTTAAAGTATGTACAAAGAAAGAATTACCCCCAGTGTCTAGCAAGGACGGGGAATTATTGATGGATGAGTGGTAATAATAGGTGGATGATGGACAAAGGGTTGTTGGAATATCTTGAAGGTTTGTTTGGGTTTCCAAGGATTATTCATAGAATGAGAGGACATGTTTTAAGAGATCTCAAGGACTAGATATGACAATGGTAGGCATTAAAATTTTGAGAACCGAATGGTACACAATGCATGAGGATGGACATGTCAAGAGGTTTTTGAAAATATGTTTTGCATTTTTTTGTCCTTAATTTCATCAAGACCAAGATAGGAATTATGATAGGAAAATGAAGGGATATAGATAGGACAAGCAAGATAATTAATGGACAAGGGGATATGAACTATAGGTTATGATAGAATAGGAAAATATGGACCAAATGAATTAGGATAGTATAAAGAAGATAGGATATGGGGTACGACTAGGGATATTTGTATCCTTGTCAAGATCAAAGTTGGGGAAAAGGAAATGTGAAAACAAAAAGTATATAATATATAAGAAAAACATGATAATGGAGGAAGTGATAGGGGTATAATATGAAATAATAGTAGGATAACATTGGTAAAATCTTCCCCCAAGTATGAAATGCAAGATGTTCATAAATTACACATGACACTTGTTTGTCAAGTTTCCATCATGGTACTTTTCCAAAACACCTATTTGCCAAGTTTTCACTATTGGAAAAAATAATTTCTCTTTTTTCTTTTTCTTTTCATACCCAGATGCATGTTTGCTAGGTTTTCATCAAGGCAACTATTTTTTCTTTTTCTTTTTTTTTGGTTTTTTTGGTTTTTTTTTTTTTACTTCTTAATTTTTTTTATACTTTCCCAAAGACAATAGACACATGACATGACATGGATGAAGGAATTAGGTGTCTTATTATTTGAATGGTTCTGTTAAAAGATGAACAATAATGAACCATGACTATGATAGTAAGCCCAAATACATTGGTAGGGTAATGGAAAATGGGGATGAACGAGATTTGGGCTAATTAGTGGATAGGATCAATGAAAGGATAGGAAAATTATGTAAGAGGATGGAGAGAGTGGAAGAAGTATATATGTTTGGTGGATGGATGCAAAACAACATTTGCACACACCTAGAGGGGTAGTTGAATGATGGAGTGACAAGTGACTTTGGATTAGATAGAGGAAGAGATGTTGATTTTGGGACACAAGGACCCAAAATAGTTTTCAAAGATGAAAGGATTTTTGATGGAGGGGTAGCAATTTTGGATGCCAGTGTTGATCTTTCTTTAAGACTTTCTACTTCAAGAAGCTTCTTGGGAATTCACATGGACTTTGATTTTTTGTTCTTTTGTGGGTCCTTAGATAGAATTGTTTGTAAGAGATTTAGGGGAGCATATTGTTTTTGAATTTTCGTTTTGATTCATGGGCCTTTGTGGACTTTTTTCTTTTTTCTTTTTTTTGGATCATCACATGTTAATGAGACTAGACATGTTGATCCTTGACTGCATGTGAATTCTTAAACTTATATACCTTATGCTTGGAATCAAAATTACTTGGAGATGGAATTTAATTAAGGGATGGAAAGGAATTGTGTAGGGGTCATTTGGATGGGTGGAAGGTTCTCCAAGAAGTGTGCCTTTGCTAACTTGCATATGGAAAAGAGTAAGTTGATTATAAACTAGTGGATGGAGGAAAATATGGAGCTAAAATAGATGGAAGGGGTGAAGGAGGAGTTATTAGTTTGGATAAGATTTGGAAAGGATACCAATGCCTTGAGTGTGGGCTTTTGGAATGAAGTCGTGACCTTTAGGATTTTCTTTAACATTTAAGGGTTTTGATGCACTTTGTTCTTTGATGTTGGACCCTTTGACTTGATAATTCTTTTGACCAAGGTAATACTTTCTAATAGATGAGTCAATTTTTATTTTTATATAATATGGAAGACTTGATAGGAAAATGAATTGGACTAGACTTGGTAGAACTAGAAGAACCCATTTGAAGTAAAAGGGATTCATGAACATCTTGCACAAACGTGTTTAAACCATTAGGGGAATCAACATGAATAATGGGATCATATAATGCAATGGGAGCATTGATAGGATCATCTAATAGGATAAGGTCTTGTGGAGGATCTATAGGGATGGTGGGATCTTGTGGTGGACATGAATGAATAATGGGATCTTTTGGAGGATCTAGTGGTTAAGGGATGCCCTGATTGTCACTTAGAGTTGGATCATTAAGGAAAATAGAAGGGTGGTCTTCATCTTTCTTAGGGAGCAAAAGGTATGTTGGTATCTCTACCTATTTTTGTTTATTAGTGTCAAACACACAGTCATTTACTAGGTAGAGTTAGATGGTCATCATTGTGACCAAGCTACTCTATATAGGTCAAAGCATGTACACAAGTACATGTGTACCAAGCCCTATAGGAGTCAAGTAAGTGTATGGTCACTGATTATTTTCTATACAAGCTGAGCTCAACACCTACCAAGCAATTTCAAGCATATAAGTTTTGAGTTACATAGTACATGCCAAGCACAATATAGACCGAGCAACATCAATGTCGAGTATCAAAAAATAGCAAGGACCAAATAATGCAAAATATACATAAAAGTTAGGAATGATACAAATTTTTGAGGTAAATCATTTTCAAGCTGACATGGAGGGAATATTTAATATTTGTAGAGGTTGTTACGAATATTTTTACGTGTTAATGATGTGGATTATAGATTCAAATGAAGAGGCTAATTATGGAAGCATCTAGAAAACTATTTATGAAACTCTTTAAATAGTGAAAATCTTAACCTAGAACATATTATTATTATGATGATAAATGTATGATGAGAGGAGAAGAGTATGTATGTGAACAAGGAGAAATATGTGAATGGTGAAGTAAAAGATCAACATCATATTAGAAGTTAGTAGAAGTGTTGCCTTATCTCTCTTAATAGAGAAAGTGGCCTAATTAGAGAAGTGAAGGGGAAGAAAAGTATTATCAGATCAAAAGACAAGATTAGTTAGCAAGGAGAAGACTCAAAATCAGCTTACAAAGCATACCAAGATTCGGGTACTAAATCAGTTCTAACCAACTCGAATCAGAGTAAATCTCTTAACAGAGTGGTCTTAACAGATCTTTGGAAATCTCCTAACAAAGTCCTTACTTTATTGTAGTTGTTAAATCCACTAACAAGGTGAGACATATCAATCTCAAATGCTTTTAATAGGGCAGACCCCTCATAGGGTAGATCATATATTATGATTAAACATTATAATCCTAACAAGTTAACTTTATTACTGCAATAGTGAAGAATTGTGGGTGTCATCCCCACCCTAGTTACCTTCACCTTGGAGGGTTTTTGGGTAACAAATATTGTGTTATGTGTTTATTTTTCATGCATGTGATAGATTAGATTTACATGTTACAACAAGTTTATTATTACAATTTTTACATGCACAAGATACCTGGTGAATGTGTGAATAAATTATTGAAAACTAAAAGTGCTTAAGATTCTGATTCACACCCCCCCACCCTGCCCCTTAGAATCTTGTTATCATGTTTATACTTCCATCAATCAACAATCGGTATCAAAGCATTGGTTCTCTAAGAGAACCTTAATCACTTGGAGATTGAGGCTTTTAAACTGGACAAGGTTATTGACAATCGGGTGATACACATCCAACTCATACTATGGAAACTTGAGAAAGCAAGACAAGATATAAAGAAATCCTTGAAAAGAAGAAAGGAATTTGCTATCCATGATAAAAAAAATTTCCTATGAAGAAGTTAAGTTTGAAGAACTATTTGAATCAATCAATTGAAATAACAAAGCATCTACAGATCTACTTGAAAAGAACAAACTCTTGAATGAAGAAATAAGAGTACTAAAAAGAGAACATGAAATCCAATTAGTAAGATTACGTGAAGTGAAAAAAAAAAAGATGGAAGTTGAAGAAGATAGGACTATGGCTAAGGAAGACAAAATAGTAATGGCTACCAAACTTGAAGAAAGGATGTACAAGCTCACAAACACACAACTAGACATGATGAATCAACTAATGCTTGCAAATTATGATTTGAATCATAAGGATGTGGAAATTGTAAATCTCAAATCACAGAAGGACATACTAAAGAATGAAATGAAAACAAAGAAAGAATCTATGGAGAGATTCAACAAACCAAAAGATGCAATGAAATAATTTGAAGAACTTATGAAGCCATATAGCAGTACTTATGGCTCAGGACATTCATACACTAAGCAAGGAGAATCATCTAGGAATGGAGAATTGAGGAATGCAAAGTCAAAGGACAAACCAACATGCTATCACTGTGGAAAACTTGGTCATACTACAAACATATGTCGAAGCAAACATGGTATGCAAAATCCAAAACCTAAGTTTAGTATTTACTATTTTTATTGCAAGAAACAAGGACATCAAATACATGAGTGTAGGTCAAGAATAAAGAATCCATCTACTACACCTAGATTTGAAGGATATTGCTTTAACTACCAAAAGTATGGGCATAGAGAATATGAATGCAGATCATAGACAAAACCTTATTGGACAAATTAGAGGAAGAGTTATGCACCTAAGAATGCATGTTCCAAATGTAGAGTAATGCACCTAACAATGCATGTTCCAAATGTCACAAGTTTGGACATATAAACAAGAATTGTAGGACTCAAGTACATTCAAAAAATCAAAAAAAAGACATAGGTAAAGGTAAAGTTTACATTGAACAAGTAAAGAAGGAGATGAATCAAAAATGGAAAAAGAGAGTAGAAGATGGAAATAGTGGAGCTAATGGAGTTGAGGTCGTTTGATCCAATAGAGAAGGTGATCATGTCATCTCAAACTAAGTGAGAAAGGTATATGTGGAACTGTATATTCAATTCATTTATCATAATTCATTTCCTTACATGAAATGTGCCATAGTTCATACTTTCATATATGAAGATGCATAAGAACATATTTGTGAAGGGTTGTTGAACAATGGTAAAATTGTCTATGTTGATCGAGCATTGCAATATGGACCAAACACTTTAGAAGTGAAATGGTAGGAATTGATTGAAATGGTAGAAGTTGAGTTATATGGAAGAGACTGAGTTGTAAAGGTAATGGTAGAAACTGAGTTATATGGTAGAAACAAGAATTGCAGGACTCAAGTACAGTCAGAAAATAAAAAAAAAAGACAAAGGTAAAGTTAAAGTATACATTGAACAAGTAAAGAAGGAGATGAATCAAAAATGGAAAAAGAGAGTAGAAGATGGAAATAGTGGAGCAAATGGAGTTGAGGTCATCCAATCCAATGGAGAAGGTGATCATGTCATCTCAAACTAAGTGAGAAAGGTATCTGTGGAATTGTATATTCAATTCATTTATCATACATTAGTTCCTTACATGAAATGTGCCATAGTTCATATTTTCATATAAGAAGATGCATACGAACATATTTGTGAAGGGTTGTCAAACAACGATAAAATTGTCTATGTTGATCGAGCATTGCAATATGGACCAAGCACTTTAGAAGTGAAATGGTAGAAATTGATTGAAATGGTAGAAACTGAGTTATATGGAAGAGATTGAGTTGTAAAGAAAAGACCTAATTCAAAGGCACCAATATTGACCAAGACAATTGGCTTCCACCTACTTGATTATAGTATTGATGGAGACCCTAAATTGATCAAAAGAAGGTATATATCAAATTTTGAAGACATTATCTCATACCTTGCACAAAGATTTTAAGAGTACAAAGAGATTTGGCAATTTGAATGACTAGCAACATATTTCAAGAGAAATTTGGATGAGAAGCTTGAACAAATGAAGATTTGAACTGTGGTGAGTAATTCAAAAGAGAAAAAAAGGACCTCAAACCCTAGATAGAGAAAATAGAAGCTTCATTTACTGTAGGAAAGAGCTAAGAGGTTAGTAAAAGTCAATTGGTAAAGAGTGACACTTGTCCTCCATCAAAGTTTTGTGATATTCCAAAAATTGTAATGAAAAAAGATTTAATGGGTCTGTATCCTTGATACAGCCAAAATTTAATATGATCCATGATGTTAGGAACTATTATATGTGTAAGATCATAGAAGTGGGAGTTTATTGTTATATATATAAGATCAAAGAAGTGGGAGATTATGAGATAAGAGAAGCAAATGAGAAGTTATGTAATGAAGAAATCTTGAAGGATGGATTCAAAGTTGTTGAAAGGAAAGGGTTAACTCGTGCCCTAGAATTTTCAAAGAATTTAAAGATTGAATGGAGAAAAATTATTTTAAGCAAAATCTATGATATGAAGTTTTGGTTACAAAATGGACCTATGGAGATCACAAAGAAAATGATTCACAAAGTTACAGGCTATCCAACCCTAGATAAGAAGAAAACCATGTGATGCTTGAGTCGAGAGGAACTTGAGGCAAACATAGGTGTTGAGTGGAATGGATGAGGTCTATCCATTACAAACATTTCTTATCCACTAATTGAATTTTTTGTGAGGGTTGTTATAGCTCACAAATTTTATCGGTCAAGAAGATTGAATAGTGTGTCATGTATGGCAATGGATCAAGCATGGAAGATTAACAGAGAATCTATCATCTATTAGAAAATTAAAGAATTCAATATGTAATTTTGGATCCCTTGTTATATGTATTTTCTTTTAAATCCAAAAATATTTTCCTAGTATTAGTGATATTGTTTGGGAACAAAACAAACTAGTTGTAAGACAGATAAGCAAATACATTACTCAATTAGGAGCAAATTTTGAGAATGTCATGGATGTTTATTTTGAGGAATTCAAGAAAAGAATGAAGATGAGGATGAGAATACTTGAGGAATTGGTTATAAGGCATTACAATGACATATTTTTTCTTGTAGATACAGATAATACATTTGTATAGGTAGTAAAGCTGAGGAAGGCCTAGTTACAAAGTTTTGATTATGAAATTGATAGTGATTTAGTGAGTGCAAACATTGTTGCACTATTGAAAGAAGAAATAGATGCTAAGGTTGAATCTTTTGGAAAACATAAGGAAGCTAAGGCTAGAATAATTGTAAATATCAAGATAGCTTCTAAGGAGAAGAAAAGGAAAAGAATGATTGAAGACCTAGAAGCAAAACTAGGCACCCTAGGCAAGGGAAAGAACCATTGCAAATAACACAAGGTCTTGGAGAGGATGAAGAAAAAGGAAATGGTTATGAGGAAGAGGAAGAAGAAGAAGGAGACAAGGGTAAAGCCCTAGTTGTTGTCACTCCACCAATTAAGAAGGCTCAAATAACTAACAAGAAGCCATTAGTGACACCCCCTTCTCCTCCACCACCAAATAAGCCAAGAAACAGGGTAGCTGCTAGTGCCAAGCAGATTGTAAAACAAAGAGTAGTAGAGGATATTGAATCCATTGCATCTAAACCAAAGAGAATGAGATTGGACTAGATAATAGTGATAGAACCAAAATTGAGGAGGCTATGGTAGATATGATTGTTAATCATTAGCTAGCTCTTAGTAAAATTGATAAGAAAATACCAAAGGACCTATATGATATACTAGAAAGAAGATGGTATCAGGTAGAAGAAGAAGAAAAGAAGAGAAGGATTGACACTTTAGTCAAAGCTATGCCTGATCTATCCCGAGATAAATAGGAAACATTTTTGGTAAAGTACAAGAGCAGATTTGTTTCTAAGTATAGAATATTTTTTATTTTACACAATAAAATGGAAGTTATAGCACAGTAGGATGAATTGCTATGGAATAGAATTTTTGGGTTATCCACCAAGGGAGAAAATATAGAGAAAGAAACTGAGATTGTGACTATCAAAGATTATCACAATAGTGGAGAAAGTTCAAGTGTGTCGAGTCTACAAGGAAGCATGTCACCAATATATACTAACACCCCTAACACTCTAGAGGCTAAGCAATCAAGGATCATAGGTATAGAGGAAAAGATAGAGTTGATGGACACAAGTGTAGTTAATCAAACTACTTCAGCACCTCACATTGAGGAAAATAAAGATATGAGTAGAGTTGAACTGAGTACAACCATTGTTGTCTTGAGAACTAATAAACCAGCACAACCAAGTGGTGAAACTCCCTCACCAACTACCAAAGTAGTGCTAAGTAGTACCACTCCTTCACCAAGTAAAAGACATGCAATAAAAGACATCTCACCAAATATTGAAGTCAGTTTGGATGGAGTAATTGAAATGCCATAGTTAGATTTGACAAGTCCCACCTTGAAACAAAACATTTTGTTGCAAGAAATTTTGGTGAAAAAGAGAAGGCAAGAAGAGCTAAGAAGAGAGCTCAAACAAAAGCAAGTACTTTATGATGTAAAAAACATTTTTGTTGATGCTTTTGATATTCAAAATTTTGATGAGGAAGCCCCAATTATTACCCAACTTGTAAATATTATTTTTGAATAAATAAAATGAGTTTTTTACTAGAGTTCATGAAACCCACTAGTTAACATCAAAAATAAACTAAGCAGTTTACTACTAACTAAAAAACATTAGAAAAAATAACAAGCCAAGCTTGGCCAACAATCGATAACAAAAAACAAAAGGCCAAAAGCCAAGAAAGTAGAATAAACTAGGACAACTGATCAAGGAATAAGATCTTTAGCTAGCTCCTTATTCTTTAACTTCATCTCTTCCTTGGCCTCCATCTCATTAGTCTTTCAGTGACTATCATCCTGAGAAGCCATCTCAACCCTTTTTCTCTTTTCTGCTTTGCTCTTTTTGCTCAAGCTCTCCTCTACAAGGAATAATCCTCCTTAGTTCTCATCAATGTCCCTTTCCTCCTTATCTTTTTTATTATCCTCCATCATCCTGTGAAGCTAAATGATATTATTATTTAGGCCTTTTATAATATTAGGGCTATGATTAGTCAAGCTATGAAGTGTAGTCTCCATCCTTTCCACCCTCTTCTCGACGTCTAAAACCCTTGCTTGTAAATATTGTTGAACAAGTAAATGTTGGTAATATAGAATCCAAATTAATGGATTGTTCAACAAGAAGATTTGAGAATAAGGTTGTGGATAAACTTTCCATAACCATTGTTGAGAAAAAATTGCAATTGAAAGAGTGTGTACAAGTTTTGAAAAACTTATACAAAAATTATAATATTTGTACAACATTTTGTCAAATGTTCCAAGATTCATAAATGATATCCAAGCACAAATACACTAGATTCAATGTAAGATGAAGAAATCCAACAACATTATTTCACAGTCAGCAACATCTAGTATGGACCACTACAATAAGTTACTGAATGTGCAAGGCACATTGGTTGAGCTTCAAATAGATAACAACAACATGAGATCTAAACTGATCTCTATTCAAGAAATATTGATACCTCATTTAGAGGTCATGCAAAGGGAGATAAAATTAGCCTAGGATCTTATCAAAGAAGATCATAATCTTTTGGTGGTTGATAGCTTAATTGACTTAGTTGCAAGATTACAGTTGCAGAATCACATTTTGGAGGCAACAAGAACCACATGGGATCATGCATTGTCTATGATTAACCAAGTTCATCAGACATTCATTGAACAATATGGTTTTCTTCCATTCATTCAACCCCAGTAGTTGTGACATAAGTTTTCAAAAACAAGGGGTAAATGAATTTGTTGAAGGGGGAAATGAATTTTTTTTCATATTCATTTTACATTATTTATTCATTATTTATTTTTTGGCATAAGTCAATATTAGATTGTATTTGTAACAATGTAAATATGACAAAGTGTTTTTTCCACTAATGTTAAGGGGGGGATTGTTGGTATCTCTACCTATTGTTGTCTATTAGTGTCAAACACTTAGTCATTTACTAGGTAGAGTTAGACGGTCATCATTGCAACTAAGCTACTCTATGTAGGTTGAGTCATGTACACAAGTATGTGTGTACTAAGCCCTATAGGCATTGAGTAAGTGTAGGGTCACCAAGCATTTTTTATACAAGCTGAGCTCAACAACTACCAAGTAGTTTCAAGCATATAAGTATCAAGTTACATAGTATGTGTCGAGCACAATACAGTCCAAGTAATAGCAATGTCAAGTATCAAAAAATAGTAAAGGCAGAGCAATGTAGAGTATACATAAAAGTAAGGAATGATATGGGTTTTGAGGTAAGCCATTTTCAAGCTGACATGGAGGGAATGTTTAATGTTTGTAGAGGTTGTTACAAAGAGTTTTATGCGTTAATGATGTGGATCACAGATCCCTATGTTTTTTTATCAACAAGTTAGATGAAGAGGCTAATTATGGAAGCATCTAAAACAATCTTTACAAAACTCTTTAAATAGTGAAGATCTTAACCTAGATTGTATGATTATTATGATGATGATGGTATGATGAGAGGAGAAGAGTGTGTATGCAAACAAGGAGAAATATGTGAATGGTGAAGTAAAAGATCAAGATCATATCATAAGTTAGTGGAAGTGTTCTATTATCTCTTAACAGAGCAAGTAACCTAATCAGAGCAATGAAGGGGAAGAAAAGTATTATTAAATCAAAAGAGAGGACCAGTTAGGAAGGAGAAGACTCAAAGTCACTTACAGAGCATATCGAGAGTTAGGTATTGAATCAATTCTAACGAACTTGAATCAAGGTAAACCTCTTAACAAATTTGTCTTAACATATCTTTGTAAATCTTCTAACAAAGTCCTTACTTTATTGTAAGTGTTAAATCCACTAACAAGGTGAGACCTAGTGGTCTCAAACGCTTTTAACAAGGCAGACCCCTCATAGCACAGATCATATATTATGATCAAATATTGTAACCCTAATAGGTTAACTTTATTACTATAGTAGTGAATATTTGTGGGTGTCATCCCCACCCCAATTTTACCTTCACCTTGGAGGGTTTTTGGGTAACAAATATTGTGGTATGTGTTTATTTTCCATGCATGTGATAGATCAAATTTACATGTTACAGCAAGTTTATTGTTACAAATTTTGATCTTGAGATGGAAGGGAATCATCATGGCTAAGGGTAACAAGGTCATAATGTGGTTCAAGGGAAATGGGTTCTTGGTCAAATAGAAAATTGCATTGGTCATCATTAGGATCTTGATCTTGATTAATTTTAGGACTCAGTTCTATGTTCTTTAAATCATCCTCTTGACATGGGGTCTGAAATTTTGAAAAGGTATTAATTGTTGGGTATGAAGGAGATTGACTTTGAGTTGGACTATTTGGAATAGGATTGTTTTAAAATGGATGACATAATGTTATTTGATCTAGAATTTGGGAATCATGAAAGAGACTTATGTCAAGAATGACACTAGTTTGAAGTTATTCTATGGATAGACCTTGAGAGGGTTCAACTTTGGAAGTGAAACTTGGGGTTGATGAAGAAAGCAACCCATATGAGTCTTTTGGGAGATGAAGGATTAGTGGAAGACATGGATGTGTCTTGGAGGTTTATTTTTTGAGTGGAAATTTGCATTGCATCCATGTGAATATTTTTTGATGAGCCATTGCTAGACATTTGTAAATCATTATCTTGATCTTTTTCAAATAACTTTTAAAAGATTTTCCTCAAAGTATATGATTTGGATTTTTATTTCTTGGTTGATCTCAAGGTTGATATGACATTGATGTTTTCATATTGTGTAGGTTTTTGGGGTTTAACATGTTCCTCAAAAGGGATCTCAATGATCATATTTGAGTTGGTGTTTTTTTGAGACAAACTTATTGGATTTGAGGACACAAAGTATTTTTGATAAAATGTTGTTAAAGGCCAAATTTTTTGTGGAATTAGTGTTGGTTATATTATTTGCACAAAATGATATAAAATTATTGGAGGATCACTTGATTCTAATGGAATGAGGATTTGTTCAAAGTTAAGGGGTGTCCCTCATTTGATTGGTCCACATGTTAGTGAAGTGTTCAGTGGAGAAACCATATTGTACATGTCATTTGAAGAAGAAGATGCATGTTTTGAAATAAGATTAGATTGATCATGTTCAAGGTCTTAATTGAGAAGTATTTGGCTGAAGTTTTTATTTTCGTTTTTTAGTTGTGCAATAAGTTTTCACAATTTTTGATGTGTTTACAAGAGATTTTATGTAAGATTCAAAAAAAAAATTGTACTAGATAATTATAAAGTTTAGCCTTGGTGTGGCCTCATTTTATAATGGATTCCATTTGCTTGTGAACCTTTTCAAACTCCTTGTCTAATTTCCTTTGTAATTTTTTATAAGGATTATGTGAGATTTAAGTGATTGATCATAAGTTGTTGAGGGTTTCATTTGTGTTTGATTAAAAGAGGTAACAACACTATGTGAGGTGATGTCATGTTGAGGTCAAAATTTTGTTGTTGGAAGTGTATTCTTTGTCTTGGGTCAAATAGAAATTGTGTGGACATGGGTTGATATAAGTCTCATTTCCTTGTAGGATTTTGTGACCTTGAAATGATTGGAATGATGTCTAAATACAAAAAATACACATAAGAATGAGGGATGTATGCAAATTGCACTTTATTTTTTGGATTTTAAAAATGCAAGTTATGATATGCAAGATTTTTTTTCGATTTCGATTTAAGGAATGAAAATGCAACTAATATATGCAAGAATTTTTGGAATTTTTCTTTAAGGTATGTACATGCAACTAATTTATGAAAATTTAAGGGTTCTAAAGGTATGGAATACAAATTAAAGTGTTGATTAGATTCTTGACTAAAGGATGTGAAAATAAAACTAAGGTATGCAAACTGCAAAACAATTTTTGGACTTTTTGGAATATAAGTATGAAAAATGCACACTAAGGGTATGTATGCAAAATTTGATGGAGATTTTTGGACTTTTGATTATGAAAATACAACTAAGGACATGTTCATGCAAGGTGTTATGAGAATTTTTGGACTTTGGATTATGAAAATGCAAGCAAGGTTTATGTATGCAAGTATACATTTAAGGTTGGGTGTTTAGGACATGCAAAGTTAAAGTGTAATATAGAAGCATGAAAAGGTTGGCTATGAAAATAAATGTTGGTTTGAAATGTTGGTGAACTTGGAAAAAGTTGATGTTTGATAGTGCTCCTTGGACTTTGGAGGATTATGATGTTTAGAAAATGTTTTTGGATTTGATATGAAATTTTTTGGGATATGATATGAAAATGTTTGAAAATGATAATGCAAAATGCAACTATGTTTTTGGATTTTTGGTATAAAGGAATGATATGGAAAACTAAGGGATATACAAACCAGGGTTTATGTAACTATGGTTTTATGCAAACTAGGATTATGCAAAATGAGGATAAAGTTATGAGACCTAAGTTTAAAAAGAGTATTATGACAACTAGGGATATGAAAAATGAGGTTTTGGATTTTGGAGAAAATCTTGGAAAATGCAAGGCTAAGAGTCTATAGAACCTTACAAGGATGAATATTGGATCTTAGCCAAGAAAAAAGAACAAAATCAAAATGACAAAGTTGATCAAAGGACTAAGTAAAACCCATCAAGACATAGATGAGATTTGACCCATGGAAAATGATAAAAGGACAAAGGAAAAAAAGACCAAGGTCAAGATCCTTAATTCATCTACATACAGAGATACTCTAAGACTCATGTTTTGTTTGGATTTTCAACTAAACTCAAAGGTTTTAGGTTCAAAATGAGGGCTACGATAGGATCAAAATAAGGGTTATGCAAGGTTCTAGATGCAAAATTTAGGTTATGTGGGATAAAAATGAGGACTAGGAGGATTATGAGGGCTATGCAACGAATTTAAAATTAGGATAACTTTGGGATCAAAATGAGGACTATGCAATATGTAATAAAAGGACCCTAAGTGCACAACGAAAATTATGCAAGGATAAGGACATGATAATGAAAAATGAAAGATGGGTATCCAAAACAAATTCTAAGAGTCATGCCACAAGATCCTGAGGCAACAAGTTTGACTTTCCATATTTTTGTAATATTTGACAAGTGTATGTTTTATAAATGTTTTTGAAGGTTTTGAACAATTGTTTGATAATTTCAATTGTTTTGACAATATTTTGAAGGTTTTTGACAATTGTTTGTGCAAGTTTATCAATATGGAAATTATCGTGATTAGCGAAAACATTTACACATACAAGACATAGTAGACAGAATGATTGCTGTTAAAATTGAAAAGAAGTGCCACAACTTAGACTAAAAGGACTATATCCATTGAATTCCCACTTGAATTGAAGTTCATCCACACTTACCCAAAGTGGAATACCTAGAATCTTGGTAACACAGGCTCCCACTTACAATGCACTCACTTCTCACACATACCATGATCCATTTCCAAAGGTTCATCACTTCCCAAGGGACTATTGTCTCTACTAAGGATCACAAGTTGTTGGTATGTCTTTACGGGCATGAGTGACCCCTTGAGCCATTAGATAGAAGGATTTTGGCCACTACAACAATGGTGTTTAGTTTGAGATGCTATGTTTAGTAGGTGGATGATAAACTCTCATAAGAGGTCTCCAACCCCTAAGAACCAGGATTTTATGCACCTTTAAAGGGCATTGGATGAGAGCGATCACTCAACCATACCATCGATTGGGCATTACCCATAATTGATCCTTTATATAGAGGTTAAAGTAGAGACCTGGATTTGGCCCATTATCACTTCAAAGTCATCTCTTGGTATACCAAATATTGGATAACTTGGTCCAAGGTAGGCTTGTCTACAAGAATCACACATATTCGTCTTACACCCAAGATCCATGAAGGTGAGGGGAGAGGATACAATTGTATAACCCTTTGGGTTCTAGACACTGTAGAAACACCAAGAAAAATTAAAAAAAGGTTCATTTTAAACAACAAACCAAGTGTTTGCTAATCTAAAAAATTAAAGACACATTGGTTATAAGGAAAACACACAAGGTTTTTGTCAAACATCCTACAGTAAATCCATTAGTAGTTTTTAGCATTGATCTTCATCCCACAGTCACCACAATTTATAAAAGATCATTAGTAAAAAAAAATGCTACTCTAAAACAACTACATAGATTTCCCATCACCCATGTTCTACAAAGGCAAGGGGAGAGGATACATCTATATAGCCCTTTGAGATTTCAAATATAAGACATGCCAAACACTTAAAATAAAAAGTGTTTCATGGTTATTCATCCAATTAGAGAGGAAATATGGTAGAAAACATGATTTGTTGTTCTTTTCCTTCCTAATTAAATTTCATGATATTTGTTGTTCATTAACCCATTAATAAACGAAAACTAATGACAAATAAGAATTTGTTGTTCTTTTCCTTACTAATTAAATAAAAGTGATAATTGTGGAGTTCTTTGATCCTCCTACTTAGACTATATGGTGATTTTTGTTCATTGACCCCATAAAGAAAGAAAAATTTGTAGTTCTTTTCCTTCCTACTTAAGATAGATGAGATGGTATGATGTTCATTCACCTCCTAGTTATATCTATGTGACTTTTTTGTTCATTTTAATTCCAAACACAAGAAATTAGAAAATTAAAAAAGTTAGACTCCCAAAAGTACTCCAAGCTTCATCCTT
Source organism: Cupressus sempervirens (assembly GCA_028749045.1). Classification (NCBI taxonomy): domain Eukaryota; kingdom Viridiplantae; phylum Streptophyta; class Pinopsida; order Cupressales; family Cupressaceae; genus Cupressus; species Cupressus sempervirens. Next base: position 523,124,795 of record CM053792.1, read on the forward strand.
GCACCTACAATCACATAAGAGGCGAAAAGAACATAAGTATAGCATGTTAACATCTAGTTCACCAAATGTAGGACTAGAAAAAGAGTGAATTTGCAAAATGAAAGAAACTAAAAACTTTCAAATAAATGCAAATAATTCTACTCTACTATTGAAGCCATTGAAATAAAGGTATATAAATAAACATGAAAAATACACCCTTTACATGATTTTTCAATGTTCTTCTTTCTTCTCCATAAAGTTGATGTTGATGTAGCTCCAATTGACAAGATACACCTACAACTGAAAGCAAAAGTCTGATACCAAATGATATGATGGTGAGAATACATGGATATTGGTTAACCAAAATAAATGCACAATGGCTCAATTTATAGAACTTTGACGCCAAATACAAGAATTAGAAATGAATGTACAAATTGGAAGGATGTCATAGATAGGTGTAAAACTTGGAAATTTACCATGGATAAGAGGTGAAATTTAGAAAATTATGACACAACATGACAAAATATGACAAATTGTAAGAAATTTGAATAGTAAGATGTAAGAAAGTGGAAGGTGAAAGTGTAAGGGAAGTGCATAGAAAGTATAAGAAGATATAAACTAAAAAGTAGGAGGGTGTAAGAGTTGGAAATTTGAATTTAAAAACTCATAATTCCCTCTAAAATGGTAAATAGAAATTAGGAAATAGGAAATTTGGAATTAGAAAAGGGGAAATTAGAAATTGGAATTTAGTAAATTAAGAATTCCCATAATTCATTAAAATGGAATCAATTAATTGATAAAGATTAATTAATTGAGAAAGGTTTGTAAAGAGGAATAATTAATATGGGGGTGTGAAATTGAATGATTAAGATATAGGAATATACTATGGGTTATCTAATCCTATAGGAAAAATTAACAAATTGATTGGCCAAAATGATGAAATAAATTCAAGATAATCCTATTGAAAGATCATGATGAAAATGTCAATGAATACAATGATATTGGAAATGATTAGGGACATGATCAAATTGATGAAATAAATGATGCCAGATTGATTAACACAAAATGATGACCTATCCAGGACACGTGAAAGGATTGATGAAATATGACATTTAATGAAAATTGTAAATTCTATAGGTTGATTAAAATTGATTAAGGATTGATCATAATAACATCAATGGACTCTATCAACACTATTAAATCAATCAAATAAGGACATGATAAGACATTGAAGGACTCAACAATATCAACAATCAGATTGATGACAAATGATGACAAGGCACTAAGGGACATGACAATGCCAAGGATTGAATTGATAAAATGATGACATGCCAAGAACACATTACATAAATTAGCGATATTCATAAGGCAATGAAGGATGTAACAATTCCTAAAGGATCGATGATGACAATTGATTAAGTTTGATTTCAAGTGATTCCAATGACATTGAAATGAATTTGAATTGATTATGAAATGATATGCATTTGATTGAAAAGGGTTACAAATAATGAAAAATATGTTGAAAGATATTCTAGAACATGGTAAAAAAAGTCCAAATTATGATCAAGTTGGAAAAAAGATCAAAGTTAGTGAAATGAGAAAATGGGATGAGTTAGGATGTAAAGGTGATGAAAGAGTAGGTGCAAACTATTTTTGAGAGTCTATAGTTAGAAGTTGCAAAATTTGTAAAATAGCTAAGGAACCTAGTCAAAATTTTGGATTGTATTCACTTTTTTGTGTACCTAATAAGCCTTAGGAAGATATTAGTATGGACTTTGTTCTTGGTTTGCCTAGAACTCAAGGAGGTAATGATTTTATTTTGGTAGTGGTTGATAGATTTTCAAAGATGGTTCATTTCATATCTTGTAACAAGGCATCTAATGCAATACATGTGGATGAGTTATTCTTAAAGGAAGTGATGAGATTGCATGGTTTTCCTAAGAGTGTTGTTTCAAATAGAGATGCTAAGTTTACTAGTTTTTTCTTTTAGGGCACTTTGGAAGAATTGAATACAAAGTTAAATTTTAGTTCTACATTTCAACTCGAAATAGATGGACAAAATCAGGTTGTAAATAGAAGTTTGGGTAAATTGTTGAGATATTTGTTTGGAGATAAACTTGTTGATTGGGATTTTATTTTGGCACAAGCAAAGTTTGCACATAATAATTTTGTGAACAAAAGTACTAAAAAGATATCTTTTGAGATTGTTATGGGATTTCATCCTAAAGGAACTATAGAGTTAAGATATTTACATACAAAAATGAAAAGAAGTGTTGAAGCTAAGGAATTTGCAGATTTAATAAAGATTTTGGATGGGGAAGTAAAAAGGAATTTGGAGAGCAGTAATCTTGGGAATAAATAGAGAGTAGATAGGAGGAAGAGAAATAAATCATTTGAAGTTGGAGATGAGGTTATGGTTCATTTGAAGAAGACATATTTCCAATTGATACCTACATTAACATGAAAATGAAGAAGTTTGGTCCTTGTAAGAGACTAAGGCAATTTGACAGTGGAAATGCATTTGAAGTTGAACTACCTAAAGACATAAATATTTCACCTATATTTAACATTTTAGACATATTTGAGTACTTTTAATCAGATGATGAATCAAAAGATAACCTTAGATTATCCTAAGAAGAAGACAAATAACATTGAGAAGGTTTTAGATAGTAGAATAAGCTTTTGTACCATAGAAAAAGACTACATAGAATACCTAGTTCAAGAAAAAGATAAACCAATTGAAGAGAGATCATGGATTACACAAGCTAAGTTAGATCTTTATGATTCAAGTCAGAATATTAGGAATGCCTAATATGGACATAAGTTCTTTATTAACCCCCAGATGTCTAATTCAGGAGAATCTTAGGTCCTTAAGCAATCTCAAATTAGCCAAAAATATTTCCTATTTCATGTTCTAGTTTTTTATTAGTGAAGTAGTTGTTGATTCTTTGGTTTGATGATGTGTGCAATTGATATCATGTTGATGGCCTATTCTATTTCCTTATCCTAAGTGTGTGTGTTCTTGTATTTTCATCTTCTTTTAGTTTTATGTCATTCTTCATGGTCTCTATTTTCTTACTGTTTCATCCTATGAGTTGTGGTGTCCTATCCATTAGACGATGGACGCTTTATTTTCATTATTCCTTTACTTTATCGATTGGGAATAAAAAAGTATGATTTTTTCTCTATTCACAACGAGATTCGGGAACGAAAGAGAAAGAATAGGTAGGTAACATGGGCATGAAAAATGAAATAAGAATAAGAAATATGAATGAGCGGGTAGTGGGAATCGAACCCGCATCGTTAGCTTGGAAGGCTAGGGGTTATAGTCAACGTTGATTAACGCCTCTAATTCAGAACCGAACATGAAAATTTCATTTCATTCGGCTCCTCCATAAGAGAGAGATAGAAAGGGAGGTCTGATTAAAAAAAAATGCTTTTTCACATAATACATAAATTATTTATGCTCTGCTCCATAACATCTATGTTAGTTGTATTTGTAGTTCTTTCCTCTTAACTTCAGGTGAAGAAAACATCCTTTGGTGCAATTTTCTATGCTGACTTGGCATCTTGAGCAATTAGGAGTTGACTCTTGACTCACATGTAGACCTATCCTTAAGTGTGTATGATATTTGGATATACTTTGTATGGGTTTTGTTTACTTTTCCAAGATTGATCCTAAATTATAATTAAATGCCTAACTAGGCAACTTGTGGTTTAGTTGGCTATATAATAAGCTTGGTTAGATATACGAAAGTAATCAGCATAGAGTGTAGAAGATAGAGGATGAAAGTTGGACTCTAATTTTGTAATTCATTGTATATGGTCATAACCTCAAAGGTCTCACTGCCAAGCATGTTGTTCTCTATTATAAATGTGAAATGAAATATGTACACTATTGAGTTGTTGCAATATGGTTGTCATATTCCTTGTTGATTCTTTTAAGTATATCTTCTGTGTGTAACTCTTAGCAAGGGTATTATTGGGTCCTTTTCCCTGCTACATCCCCTGCATTGAATCCTCACTCCACTCTACTAGCTTGGGTTCTCCTTGGGATCTCTGGTCTAAATTTCTTTTACCAAAACTACCTCTTCTCCTATGATACTCTTTATGTTTCTTCTTATTTTATTATTCTACATTTAGTGCCAATTGATAACACTTTTAATCTATAGCAAGAGTCAACAAACTAAGTTCTTCTTGAATAATCCACCTCAAACCATTTAAATACCTAGCCACTTTGAGGTTTTCTTCTTCTACAACGTTAGACCTCAAATTCAACTTTTTTAACTCTTTAGTGTATGTATTAACATCAATGTCCTTTTGTCTTAGGTTCTCCCTCTTTCTACGGAAATAGATTTCATAATCCTCATGTAAGTCTCTCTAATTTTGGCCACCATACCTTCCTTAGTGGTAGTGAGATTCTTTTCATCCTTATCTCTTCTACTTGAACAAACTTCCACCTAATTAGAGTAGCTCCTCTCAACCTAGACTTAACCACCTTCACTTTTTGTGCCTCATTCACCCCTTCACATTCAAATTAATTTTCAAGACCTTCTATACATTCTATGATCATGTCAACTTCCATCTTACCACTGAACAAGGGTACTGTTTCTAGTGATTTTTCTCCCAAGGCCTTTGGTGCTCTAAGGAAGGTTTCTTCTTACAACATATGGTATAGTTCAAACACTTCTACTAAAACCTCTTTCTACTTTTGTTTTTTCTCTTTCTCAATTACCTTCATTGTCACTCTTTCTATCTTATTTTCCACTTCACCAAGATTACTTTCTAGCTCATTAATTTTTTCTTCTAGGAGTCTATTCTATTATTCTTGTTCTTGTACCATCTTGGCCAATTCCACATTGTTAACCATACTTTTTTTATCTATTAATTCCACAACTGACATGTACTCAACCTAGCCCAAATCTATTAGGCTTTGATACCAATTTGATAGGGAGACTCTTATCCTTCTTGACTAATCTCCTTGCTTGGTCACTTCAAGGACCCTCTATAGCATCTATAAAAACACAACCCTAACACATTATGAGGCTTAAACTTATTTTCTCCATCCTTTCCTAAAGCTCTCCCCTCGATTCAAGGCTCAATCCACTAATCTTCAAACTCACGAAGGTAAGCTTGTTCACCAACTTCCATTTTACAACTACATTCATCTTGAAAAAATGTAGGGTTCCAAATATTATCAAAACAATTGAAAGAAGTAAAGCATCTCTCTACTAATTTTACTCTTTCCTTCTTTTAGGCCTTCTAGTCTTTTAGGTCTCAAATTATCCCTCCTAGCTAGTTTTTTGGGCTCTAATTCAAAATCATACCAAACAACCCCATAATTAAATCACCATATTGAATACCCATTTAGATGAACTAAAATGTTTTGTAGGTCTTAGGTCTTTGACCATCTATACAATGACAAACCCCAAATTAAACTAGCTTAACTTCATACTTTGTGCTCAAAATCTATGAAAATTGATTCAACCAAGTTTTAACTCTTTGCTAGGGATAATTTTGGCCTCAATCATCATCATTCAATCATTGTATTGAGTTATTCAATACTCTCCTACAAGAAAATTTCATTGTAATGTGCAAATTCCTAGTCAACCAACTAACCATCTTGCCTAGGACTTGCTTGGAAAAATCAAAAATTGTAATTTTTAGAAAAATATTGATTGGAACTAAAAGTACATTTCCTCAACTTGAAAATCTCCCATGGTCATGGTTTTTTAGTAGTAGACTTTTAAGGAGGCATTTTCACCAAACCCTCAAATTGTCAGTGAACAACAATGAGCACTTGGATTTTTATTTAATCAAACAAAACTTCAGAGCTAATCCTACAAATGCAAAAAATGAATTAATTTATTTTACTAACTATGTACAATAATAAAATCAAGATGCCAATCAATAAAAGGTGAGTTTCTCTTGTTGCAGAGCCTCTATGCACATATTTTCTAGTAAAAGCAGTTACTTTGTATTGTAAAATCTTTCATCATGCATCTAACCTCCATACAATGATTTAGTAGGTCTTAAATATTTCTACACTTTTTGTTCCAAACAAATAGAAATACCCATAACAGTTTTGGACACAACATGCAAATTCATACCAAAATGTTGTCATGCAACATTTCAAAGTTGTAAAACCTATCATGACAACTTTTTGCAAATTTTCTCTTCTCATTACGTATATGTATATCAATGATGAAAATTGGTGTATTTGGACCCCTTGAGCATGTTAAACATCCTAACATGGTTTTCTACTACCTTTTGTGTCACTTTTTAATGTGGCCAAATTTGGCTTACTAGGAAAACTTTTGGCCAACTTGGTTAGTTTTACCCAAATTTGTCATAATAAAACTTAACTATAGTAAAGATTGTCAAAATTCACCTATTGGACTCTCACTTAGTCCTTGTTCACATCATGACTCCTATAGGATCTCACAACCAAAATTTGAGGGTTTTCTTCATGGTTTTCCCCTAGGTACTTATGCACCATCATCTCCCCAAAAATATTGATACATACTAAACTTTGATGGGGCATCCTAAGGTAATCTAGGGAATTAAAGAATTGGTTTTATAGTTTATAAATTTGATAGTAAAGTTTATTGTAAACTAGATAAAACTTTAGGTATAACAAAACCATAATATTGCTGAAATACATGCACTTATTGAAAGCTTATTATTAGGTAAGTCCCTTGGAGTTAGTAACCTTGAAATTAAAAGAGACTCTCAAAGTATTACCAATGTCTTGAGAAAAGGCTCAATCCCTAATTGGTATTTAAACTCTAGATTAGAAATTAAATTAGGCCTTCTCTCTTACTTTGACTCAATCAGGATGTATGTATGTATGTGTTTATGTATGTATGTATGTATGTATGTATATATGTATGAATGTATGTATGTATTGTGAAGTCAATAAAGAGGTAGATCTACTTGCAAACATAGGGTTGTTGAATCCACGATTATTTTCAACTGATATAGTTATCCCTCTTCTTTGCCTCCCTAAATTAATATTCATAAATCATATATACATCCCTAAATTAAGAAACATTGGTGAATACTTGTTAATCCCCAAACCAAGGCACTACAATGTTCTATTTCTTCTCAATAAACCCATTCCCAATTACCCCATTATTTGGGTCAATGATTGGGACAAGTTTGAATAACGAGCTTTGGATATTATTAGGAAACTTAATTTTCTTCTATATATCTTACATATCAAAATACCTCTTCACATATTGTGGTTCACACAATATGTCTATAAGGAAGGCATTAAAGGCTATGAATAGGATATTCAAATTGAAAATGCTTACTTCCTAAATTTGTACGAGAAAAAAATTAATATTGCTAATGCTCAAAATAAAATGACCAATAGGAAATGAGACAAAAGCCATTAACATGGTTCCATGGCCAATGCAAAACTCAGCTCAAGCTCAACCCAAATGAATAAGAATGGAAAAAGGATCTAGATGGATTAATATTAGTGTTTTTTGTCTATTATGGATTGGGTAATGTTGGTTTTATTTTGTACTAGTATACATACGTGTAGGCTCTATGCTTGTGTTTTGAATTTGATATTAGATGTGTATACCTATTTAGTCTTATATTAACAAAATTGGTTTTATGGTAAGAATTTTAAACGTGAAAGAATTTGTGTGTGTGTGTGTGTGTGTGTGTGTGTGTGTGATACAACACTTCAAAAAGTCATTATATGAAAGGTTAGAACAATCAAATAATTTTAATATATTAACATGATTAACGAAACAAGATGACCTATTGCCTCCCATTCAATACAAGTCTGATTGTTATTAGATTGCTAAGCTATCAATGATTGGACAATACTGAAATGAAGGATCTAATATGTATCCAATCTAAGCTAAATTTTTTGTATTTTCTATGCAATATTATGAAATTGATCTAGATGAATTAACAATGATACAATAATGAAAACATGATGAATCTATATGATATAGTGAAGGCAATAAAGAGGTATATTTAGTTGCAAACATAGGGGTTGTTGACTCCATAATTATTTTCAATTAATATAGTTAGCCCTGTTCTTTGCCTCACTAAATTAATATTCATAAATCATATATGCATCCCTAAATTAAGAAACATTTATGAATACATGGTAATCCCCAAACCAAGGCACTACAATGTTCTATTTCTTCTCAATAAACCCATTCCCAAATACCCCATTATTTGAATCAATGATTGGGACAAGTTTGATTAACAAAATTTGGATATTATCAAGAACCTTAATTTTATTCTATGTATGTTACATATCAAAAGACCCCTTTACATATTGTGGTTCACATGATATGTCTATAAGGAAGGCATTAAAGAGTATGAATACTAGGTTCAAATTAAAAATGCTTACTTCATAAATATGGATTAGAAAAAAATTACATTGATAATTATTTGAATAAAATGACCAATAGGAAATGAAACAAAAGCCATAAACATGATTCCATGGCCAATGCAAAACCTATCTCAAGCATAATCCAAATGGATAAGAAAGGAAAAAGGATCTAGATAGATTAATATTAGTATTTTTTTGTCTATTATGCATAGTATTGCACTTTAATTACATTGTCTAAAGTATATCTTACCTAGTAATCCTTTGGGTTAAATAATGTTGGTTTTATTATGTAGTAGTGTAGATACATAATATTAATAGATACATATTTCCTCTTATTCAATACAAGTATGATTTTTAATAGATTGTCAAGCTATCAGTGACTAGACAATACTGAAATGAAGTATCTAATATGTATCAAATCTAAGATTTTTTTTTTTGTACTTTCTATGCAATATTATGAAATTGATCTAGATGAATTAACAATGATGCAATAATGAAAACATGATGAATCTATATGATATGAAAAATTAAGATAAATCAATTCAATAAGCAATTATATATAGTGGAAGTAATAAAGAGGTAGATTTACTTGCGAACACGAGGGTTGTTGACCCTAAATTAATATTTATAAATCACATATGCATCCCTAAATTAAAAAATGTTGATTAATCCCTCTTATCAATTCTTTTATTAGACATTGGATCAATTAGCTTAAATTTTCTCTTAAATTTATTCTTGAGAAAACTTGATTACTTTCCACCCATGAGTCTTGCCACCACTTTTGTCTTCTTTATTCTCAATCATATTAAAGTTGCCAATATAGATCCAATGTGCCATAACGAGATTGATGGCTAGCCAATCCAAGAAGATAGCTCTACATTTATAATCATTAGCAACATAAACATACACACTCCAATACATTTATCAAGGTATTTGAAAATAACCCATTAAGCTCTTTGGTAGGGAGAAAGTCCTTCACATTTTATTCTATCGATCAAAATTGGATTAATAAAAAATGTAGCACCCCCATTACCCTTGTTATGATTGGAGTATAGATAGCTGGCCTTGTTCCAAATTAACTTCAAAGTATTATAAGCATGATAACCTACCACTTTGATTTCCTATAATCAAATAATATCCTTCTAACTAATATCATTACACCATTTTCTGATTATATATTTTTTGTCAGGAATTTCAAGCCCTTGAACATCCCAATTGTGAATATTAATCATGGAAGAAATTTAGTTGGGGGATTTTTATTCTTGTAGAATATATTAAAGCATTATGGCATTTCAAAGTAGAGATACTTATTACTACCTTTCTGACTAGAAATAGAGAGTAAGTTATTACATTTTCTTTTTCTTAAAGCATTTTTACTAAGAAATTTAGTAAAAGGAGCCTCATTTTTCAAATTCCCATTATTCTCATTGTTAATAGAAATATCGTGTTCTTCCCTTTCTATCTCATGAGAAGAAGTAGCCTCAATTAAATTCCTACTCCGATTTACAAGTGCCATGGAGGGCTTAGAAATATTGGTGTTCAAGGGGGAAATGGCATCAATGATAACAATGCAAACAAGACTAAGCAAGTTCAACACTTTCTCCTAAAGCCATTCAATACAAGAGAAAGGGGATTCCAAGCATAACTATAAATAAGCCCTAAATTTTATTAGAAAAAATCCCTTAAAGGATAAAGGGATGCCAATACAAAATCTAGAGACCCATCAAGTAAGTACGCTAGCAAGGTTCTCTTTCATGTAATGTAAGCAAGAGATAGGACAAATGTAGATCTGAAACACACATAAATAGCCCAATAATGATCTAAAATTAAATATATACTAAGAGGGGAAACAACAGATAAAGTACTCACCTTGAAATTCATAGTGGAAGATATAATTAAGTCTCAAAAGTTGTAAATATAAACCTTTTTCTGAATTTTTGACTGTAGATACCAAGCCCCCAAGGCTAAAGTAATCTAACAATCTTCGAGATCCCTTCACAACTCTATGTTTGATATATTTACCTTTGAATTCTTGATGAAGAATAACCTGCTTTTTAATGAAGAATAAGAAACTAGCCCTTGATTTTCCCTTGAAATTTCCCTAAGTCAGATTGGGATGTCCACACATACTTGCTCCTTGCATCTCTCATGTACAAATGAGGGATTAAATGTCCTTTTATAGTAGATTTTGGAATATTCATAAAATTGTTGTGCAAGGACCAACTACACAAGCAGGATTTTACAACAAGGGTAAAACAAAATCAAGCCCAAAATCAATGAAAGCTCCAAGACTAGGTTGACTTGGGTTGACCTAGGTTGACCTAGTCTAGATTAGGTTGACTTGAGTTGACCTAGTCTAAAAGGTCAACCTTTTGAGTCTATTTGTTCTATATTCCAGACTACTAAGGGTCAGGAAAGAGATAGATGTCCTAGACTATCAACCAAAGATCCAATCTAGGATTTGGGATCATAGGAAGAGAGGATGCTCACAAGTTAAGCCCTAATTTAGAAAATGTGTGCGAAAGAAGGAGGAATCAAGGAGGATTTATCAAATCCTACCTTAATTTCATCTAAGAGAAGGAAGAGAAAAGAAGTGGGGTATGTACTTAAGGTGTGATTATGAAATGCTTACACACTAAAAAAGGAGCTAAAATGTCTTAAATTAAGGTGTGTCAAATTTAAGATGGTACATGTATCCCCCACTTTAGCAGGATATGGCACTACTCAAATATGCAAGCTTAAGTAAGAAAACATAATCATAACTTGTAAAAAGGATATAGAAAAGTCCACATGTGCAGATCCTACAAGAAAACGTTAGTAACCACATCCTACAAAACCACCAATTAGTGATAATCAAATATCACCTAGGACTTACTACATAATAATGTTGAATCTCACAGATAGCCATTCTCCCTCTTATTTTAGCCTGCTCATTAAAAAATATGAAACAAGGGATCATGATAAACGTTGTGAACTGTAAATTAAAAAAATTTATGAAAATAATCCTTCAAAACACTTCTAGCTAAACTTTGAATGCTTCAATATGGTCTTAGGAGGTTACATAAATGAACCATGATTCCAATGCATGTAACAGGGAGGAAATAGGAGTTATCAAACTTGAGATATAATAAAAAAGAGAAAATAGATGTATTACTTGCTAATTAGAGTTATGTAAAACATACTCAAAATGTAATCTAAAATAATGTTATATGAGTTCATGTTACCTTTTGAAAGTTCATTTTATACCTTGTCTTTATAGGAGATAAGAAGGAGAAGGAAGGATGTCAAAGATGAAGCCACTAAAACCCACACAGATAAAGGTTCTCTTACAGGATGTGTTAGATGGTTTTTCCCTTTAGGAAGTAGGAATTGGATCCATACTTTGAATCATTTCATGCCTTTATTGTATTTCTACTTCTGTAGATGTAGAATCTTTCTATATAGGTGATTTGTATGGTCCCCGGTAGGAGGTCGATGTAGTCCTACTTCAGATAGATCTAGTCCTCAGTGTGTCTAGGGTGTCCCAGGGTTATGTTGACCTAGGCAAGTCAACCAAGTCCCCTAGAGGTTGATCTAGTCCCTAGGAAAGTCAACCTATTCCTAAGGAAGTCAACCTAGTCCCTTGAAGGTCAACTAGTCCAGATGTAGACTAGGTAGATTGTAGATATTTTCAACTAATAAATCCCTTGTTTGATGCTTTTACAAGATCCACCAGCTATGAGAGAGCACTACATGTTGGATGTGATGATATACATCTGAGAGAACATCTAGGATCTAACAGTATTAGATATCCAGATATTTAGGGATATAAGTCTCTATTGGGTAACACATCAACCACAAGTAAGGTTCCACAGGGTAGATGCTACTAGCATTGATGGAGAGATGGGATGAGACTACATGCTCATTCTACTTATGAGAGGGAGAGATGGCATATTTTAAGTATTGCACGGGTATGTCATATAGAGAGAGATAAAGACCAGACTGGATGTACCCAAAGGGCATCATCCTTGGGTGAGTGCCTCTTCTTAGGAAGACTATGCTATGGTTTACCACCACTACTATCATATCATGATACAAAAGGTATTGTATTCATGACTCCTCTAGCACATATAGTTAGGCATATGGAGAGAGAGAGAGAGAGAGAGAGAGAGAGAGAGAGAGAGAGAGAGAGAGAGAGAGAGAGAGAGAGAGAGAGAGAGAGAGAGAGAGAGAGAGAGAGAGAGAGAGAGAGAGAGAGAGAGAGAGAGAGAGAGAGAGAGAGAGAGAGCACATTTATACTATGAGCTAGGGAAGTTTGTGAAGTACCATCAACATAGCCTTATGACATGACTCTTATAGGTGTGGGCCTTTGAGCACTTCACAGGCACTAGACCATCTAGGTTCTTGATCAAGTTACTGAGTCACCTAGAGTGTATGTTTACACACTGAGCCATCTTTGGTAGTTTCAAGATATATTATAGTGGAGGATTATATTTGATTGGTTACAATCTATTGATGTTACTTGGAGACCTTATTATCTCATGCAAGCATGGCCAAACTTAGTAGTGTAGCTAAGATGGATGCAAAGGCAAAGGATTTTAGAGGATAGGCATGAGTATATAGTAGTTCCCTTCTATTATGATAGAGTACTACAACACTTCGGTCTTTAGCAAGATCTTCCTCCATCTATGCAATGATATCCATATGAGACTAAATATAGAGATATCCCTAGGACCAGATATGGATTAACAATAGATGATGTAACATTGACAGATACTAAAGGCCTAGATGACATCATGATGTCCCCTATATTAGAGGATGTAGGAGTATCCAAAGACTATCCATGGTATTTTAGTATTTAGGATGTGAGACCCATATTCCCAAATGACTACCCTACGAGTGATCCATGTCCATATTTCACAACATCATAACGAGAAGATGACATAGATGAGGATGATAATGACAACAATGATTATTATGATAAACCTCCAAAAGAGGGAGAGATAATGGAGGCTGAGGGTGAGGAGGATACACCACTAGTGGGTGGGGGAGTGCAGGAGAGATAACCATCTCCTATAGCACCCAAACCACTATGATCTTACACACCACAAGGTTAGATCGGGACACCTCCCTCTAGATATCTGAGCCTACCACTAGATAGGTAAAGGGTGGAGAGTTGAGCTTACCACTACCAATTACCCATATCTGAGATATAGGTCCTAGATTCTAGGGAGGAGATCTGGGTATGAAAATGATATAGAATGAATACATAAATAATGATACATAATAAATGACTGATAGAATGTGATGTTCGTAGTTAGTATGAAGGAGTGGAGATCCTTTTTAAGGGACATCATGAGGGATATAGCCACAAAGGCAAGGACTTCTTCCACTTCACAAATCTAATATGTGAGGATCTAATATCCCAGACACGGTCTAGACATCTTTGCACTTGTAGTAGTAGAGCTACAATTGATGTGAGAGCGGCTAGATCAGCAAAGTCATGAGTTATGTGACCATTGATGTAGATCTCAAAGCCAATTAGAGAGGGGTGCCTCTAGGAGTCATACATATGTTTTGACTACCCAGAGGACAATCTCATCATCACATCAGAGGCCAAAGAGATCATGAACTCACCATCCTATGGATGAGAGTTGTTTGTACTATTTTGATATAGTATACATTTTGTATCTAGTTCCTACAATGTGTACTAATTTTTTTGATGATGATGATGATGATGATGATATATATATAGTGAACATGTTTTACTATTCCTTCTTATGATCAATTTATTTAACTAATTACATAAAGAAAGAGAGAGAAAACATGGGAATGAATATATTATGTACTTAGCATTTTTAAAATTGCTTTTTAAGCTACAAAAATGGAAAAATGTAAGCATACAATATATAAAATTAATGATTACACATAATAATGACATAAATACATAATATGAATTGAAATCAAAATTAGAAAATCCACTTCAGGTCAAGAGCAATAAGAATACACTCATTCTATCTTAGACTCTTTGACTTGCAAAATTGTCCCCATTGTTTGACTCTATCATTATGGAATTGCATATAGAAGGACATGGAAGAAATCATAACCCTAAATGGAACCTAGATTGTGACTAGAATGATTGGACCAAAAAAAGCCCACTACAAACAATAATAACTTAAACAAAAGACAAAAAAGCAAACAAGAAAACTATGAAAAAAGTAGCAGGACACATGTCTCACACATAAGAACCTACATAACCTTGCAAGTATGAGTACGAATGCTAGTTGCCAACTTATAGAGCTTCCTCCTTCATCTTAATCCAAAAGACATTAGAATTGGTACAATATTATTGTCAAATATTTGAGTTTGGTTCCTTCTAAACAATCTATGTGAATATGACATTTTTGGATTTATTATTGAATGTAAATATAACCATCAAGGCATAAGAAGTTAGGATGACTATAATATCCCTTCCTTTTGGTTTAGAAATCAAACATAAACATCAATGCATAAATTATAGGATGACCAAAATGTTTCTTACTTACAAGAACACAAGACACCTGAGAGATCCTTCTCTTTTTATGTAATTTTGACTGTTTTGCTTAGAAAAAATTGAGCTTTAGCTACCCATAGTGACATGTATGTCAATAACCTAGGCTAGTTAACTATATTACAATAGCAATGCGAAATCAACCAAATAGATAAGGAGAAGATCCAACCCCACTATGGCATCCAAATGAAATGAGTCGAGGTATATGTGATATTCCAATCATGATGGAGGTTCTTAACATAGAAACCCAATCTATTTTGACACTTTAGATCATCAAAACCAAACCAACAAGTCAAAAACAAAGAAAACATTATGCCCCTATTCATCACATCTCTAGTCAAGTTAGACATCGTGGATGCGCTCACATAAGAATAGCAAGGGGAAAAAAAGACACACAAAATGAATTCAACAAAGTTCAAGCATGTTTTAGTTTTTGTTTCATTTCATAGGTTTATTTTTCTGTCATGATTAATGTTCAAGTTGTGAGCATAAAATATCCCTTTAGTGGTTGGGAGACAAAGAAATTACTCATATTGGATGGACAATTACTGGTACAAAGGATGACTTGATTCAAATGTAAGGACATTACCCCTAGAATAGGTTGATTACACTAAGAATATGACATTGATTGATTTCAACCCATGAAGGTTTTAGGAAGAACAAACAGTATCACAAAAGTGACTAAAATCTATGCACAAGATCAAGTAGTAGATTAAATCAAGTTGTGTAGGAAAGTATAATTAATCAAAAGGAAGAAATTATAAGAAAAGGAAAGTAGTGAAGCAACCAAGGGGCACATTGATAGATTGAGCATTTGGGTACAAGAGGAGTCTATTTACTAGGATTTTACCTTCTTGGAAAAGATTCTATTTTTTATACTAGGATGCATGTTTGTCAAGTTTTCATCAAGACACATTTTCTTTTTTTCAATTTTTTTTGTTTTTCTCTTTCTATTTTTAATTTTTTGATTTTATTTTTTATCTTTTGAACTATTTTGGTATCATAAAGATGCTTATTGCTCTAGGTTTCCACCAAGATAATGATTATTTTAGGACATTTTCTAATTTTTAGAATTTGTGTTCAGGACTTAGAGATATGTACAAAATCTTTTAAGATTGTGAATTGTATAATTTCTTCAAATGAAGGGTATTCATAGACTCCAAGATCTTTTCTTTTTTTGTAGTTGGTAGTTGATATGTACCAGATCCAAAGACTATAGTAGCAATATATGGACCAAGTCAGTTAGATTCAAACTTACCTTTTGTTGTTTTTTTTGTTCGTTCCTTAGATTTTCTCTCAAGATGAGATCACCTACTTGAAATTATTTTCCTTACCTTCTTGTTATAACTCTTTAGGATTCTCTTTTGATAAGATATTAAATGATCAAAAACTACTTGACAAAGTTTACTTAGTAGTTTAAGCTCTTTTATCCTAGATATTTGGTAATTATCATCATTAATTAGATTTCTTAGAGAAGACCTTAGAGTGGGAATCTCAACCTCAATAGGTAGCACAATTTTTGCTCCATACACCAAAAGCAAAGGGCATTACACCAATAGGTGTTCAAAAACTAGTCTTATAAGCCAAGAGAGTTTGATTCGGTTAAAGTTATATATGCCTTCTAGATTTTTTGATTGTCAGATATAGGATCTTCAATATGGTCTTATTTGATGTCTCTACTTGTCCTTTACCTCAAGGATAGTAAATGCAAGACCAATGTTGTGCAATCATAACTGAGCACACAGCTCTTTGATGTCTTTATTTCTGCATTGTCCCCCATTATCTCTGATGATAGAAGAGACAATATCATATCTACAAATGATATAGTTCAAGATGAACATTACTAATTATTTTCTTGCAGCTTTAGTAAGAGGTGCTACCTCTACCCACTTTGTAAATATCCAAGCCAAACTAGTTCTTTCTTCATCTTGATCTTCAAGGGGAATAGTTGACTATTAAAGGTACCATCATGAACCACATTTTCTTGAGATGTAGACGATTTCATAAACTCAAAATTTCTAGAATAGTACTGAGGAGATGGTGGGAGAGATATTAGTGATGGTAAAACCTCTAGCTTGTACTCCCCCATTCACATGTCTTTCATCTTGAGTGATTTCTCAAATCCTTTTAACTTAGCAATATGGTTTTTAATAGATTCTCTATTATGTACTACAATTATATCAACATATTATTTTCACACATTGCAAAAATAGTCAGAGTCAATGGGTACAATCATCTCAACTTTATTATTGGGAAATTTCATAGACTGGTGATATGTAGAGGATACAACTTGCATTTCATGTGTCTAGAGCCTTCCCAATATAATATTTTAAGATAATGGAAGATCTAGAACTTAGAAAATTGCATCCCTTTAAATAGGTCCATCTTTGATAAGTAAGACAACAAGTCCTTTAATGACCTCTCTTCTTCATCATAACCTTTGATAGTAAATTTCTTAATACAATAAATTATGTATTTAGAAAAACCAGGTCATGTTATCCGATTGTAGGTACAAATATTCAAACTAGCACCTCCATCTATCAATACACATTTGACATGTGACTTAGAAGTCACAAATTCAATGCAAAATGTTTGATTACATAGGTAACTCAAGGAATTATCATCTTCTTTAAAAAAGGATAGGCAATGGAGTGAGGCTAGATGATTCACCATGGATTAAAAATAGTCTAAGTCTTTAGGTATCTAGGATTTCTCTATTAGTAGGTGAGATTTTTAACAACTCAAATATTATCTATATAATGGTGTGTTGTAGGTGTTCAAGGATACTATAACTGGTAGCATTGGATGAAGACACTTCTTTTGAGGTCTTGTTGGTAGTCATAGTAGTTTGTTTGTTTGTTGATGTTTATCAATTCAGAGATGATGCTCCAACTCCTTTAAGAGTGATCTTATCTTGTGACCTTGTTAAAATGTTTCTAGGTCTAGAATTCTTGTATTTTTGTTAACAATGAGCACATTGCATTATTTTTTATAAATTGGTATCATGTTGATAATGTTATCATCATTTGAATAAATGTAGTTTATCTTAGCATTGTTCTTTAATTTGGATGTTGAACCTTCTCCAAGGAAATGATTCTTTAAAGCTTTGTAATCAACATTTGGATTTTTTCCCTTTGTCACTACATCTCTACAATCTATGAGGTCCTATATAACATGTTTGAGATTCATGTAGTTGCTTAGTTTTTGACATTTATTTTGGTGATAAGCATAATAGTCATTATCCTTCCTAGCATTTCAGGTTGACTTTTGGTTTATATGGTCATGAATTATTAGGCAAGGTAAAGATGTTGTTATGTAGGAGAGTCTTAAAAGTGGATTCAAGGGACTCTCCCATAGGCCCAAGGTCTTTCTTTTAATATGTTTCTAGGTGTTTTGGTTGTGGATGTAGTATTTTCAATAGTTTTGTTTTCTTGTATATTGCTTGTTAGATTAAAAACAATTTTGTTCAATTTAGGATTTTCATTATCTAAAACTCCATCATTTTGTTCAATTTAGGATTTTCATTATCTATAGATTGAGTTGTTGATATTTATGTATTGTTCTTTTCAAGTGTTGGTGTTTTGCTCCTAGTAGTGAATTCAGACTCAAAAGTGAATTACCAAATATGTTATCAATATCTCATTTTGGAATAAAAGATTAAATTATTTCTTGTAATATTGACATCTCTTAGGTAATGGAGATCATGAAAATGACTCATCACTAGATGTAGAAAATGTGATAACACAGTTTAGACTCTTGCCCTTCCTATGTCTCTCTTGAGATATTTTTATTGTACTTCTAGTTTGAATAGACATTAATGATTGATAAGTAGAAGTGTGATAAACCTAGTTTTTATTTAAATGTGTATTATATTGATGGTTGGATAATAGTAGGATGATGTTAAACAAGCTATGAGCCATCAAAGTACTAGCTAAAAGGCCTAATGGTGACTCTCACAACAAAAAGCTATGAAAACACATAGATAATAACAAATGTGATGGATAAATAAGACAATTTTGCATAAAAACCAAATTTGTTATCAATTTTGATATGGTTCTCAGTTCAAAGATCTCATACAAACCTCACTATTTAGGAAAACATAAGATACAAAATAATCTTAGAAAATGACAAGGTACGACAGAGGACCAATATGGATAAAAATAGATTTCTTTTTCAAATTTCCCTATAGTATTGTATGACAATATGCATTCCTCGATGACAATTTCTCAATTTATACAATAAGTTGTTAATCCCATATGACCATTTAAAACTTTGGGATAAATTTACCAATAAAAAGCTACATGCTCATACAACATAAAGATAGTTCTCAGATGATAATTTATTAATATCCATCCACATTTTGGAATTAACGGGATCTAAAAAGTAGGCTTGTATCACAAGACCAAATGACAGTGTATAGATTTTCACTATTCGCCCAAATTTTGAGGAAATTTTGATAGTAATAGGTTGTAAAACCAATTTTAAGGACAATAGTGTGCAAATTTTAAAATGTCATTATATGAAAGCTTAGATCAATTAGATAGTTTGAAAATATAAACATGATTAACCAAATAAGATGACCTATTGCCTCCTATTCAATATGAGTATGATTTCTCTCATATTGCTAAGTTATTAGGGACTAGAAAATACTGAAATGAAGGATTTAATAGGTACACAATCTAAGATGATTTTTTTGTATTTTCTATGCAATAGTATGAAATTGATCTAGATGAATTGACAATGATGCAATAACAAAAAAACATGATGAATCTATATGATATGTAAAATTAAGCTAAATGAATTAAAATAGCAATTCGCAAAAGTGATGCACAATATCTCTAGAACAAAACTGACATAATAACTCTACTCTTCAATTGGACATTATTTATGAAGGAACCCTATTTTTATGGAAAACCTAGGAAAAGAAATAGTTGAGATTGATTTAAATACATGGTCAAGATTCATCCAAAGATGAGTTAAAGCCACGTTTTAAAGCATGCACGAGTGAGTAATTTTTTAAGAGGTGAAAATAGAGTTAACCAATATGGTTTTGAGGGATTTTAGAACATAGGGAGTTAACTATTTGATCTTTATCCTTCTTTAGAGTTTATGCATTCTTCAGTTAACTTGCTTTTTCAATATATGCATAGATAAGTTAACTATTTTATTTCCCTTTTTAATTATTTATTCATGCAAACTCAACTTTTCACTCAATTCAGATTTATCCTTACTTATGTCAATTTTGTAGAATGATTAACTTATTTATCTCATTTAATTAGATTTTCTCAATTTTTAAATATTTAAATTAATCATTAATAGTTGTAGATATTTAATTCACTTTAATCAAATTAATTCATTTTTCATGTGTGAATGGAAAATGGATTTGATTTAACTAATATGTAAGGATATTCAATTAAATTAATTGATTTAGATGATTTAATTATTGATCAATGTTGATATTTAGGAATATATTAATTTTGATGATTATTGCAAATGTTGATGATTTATGCAATTTGATGTTGAGAATACATAAATGATAGAAATTAAAGTGCCTTTAGGTTAGGACTTTAATGATTTGTTATCAATATCTCGAATTAGGAGCACTAAGTTTAGAGTACCAATTTTAGGTGATTACACAAACACACACACACGCACACGCACACGTACACGCACACGCACACACACACGCACACGCACACGCACACGCACACGCACACGCGTGCACGCACGCACACGCGCGCGCACACACACACACACACACACACACACACACACACACACACACACACACACACACACACACACACACACACACACACACAAACACACATAAACCGATATATACCCACAAATGTAGTGGTTTATTAACATTTTAAAAAATATCAATATAGAAAGGCTACTAAGCTTAGCATTGCGGTCAACATTCTTATAATAATCTCACTTAAGTATATCCAAAAGGATAATCTAAAACACATGAGAAGTCCCAATTATTTTGAATTAGTTTCCTGGAAGGATTTTTATTAATTCTTTAACCTTCGATCTTTAATTTGAACATAAATTTGTATAGTAGAAAGAATTTTTAAAAACTAAAATTTGTTTTAAATTTAAATCAAGAGGTCATGATGAAGGCCTAGCTCTGATTAAATGAACAAACCCTATGGAACAAGAATTTTTTGTTTAGAAATTTCTCTGTTATTTTATTAAACATAATAGGAAATATATTATTTTTAACAATAAATGATTATAGATATTTACGTATTATGACATACTAAAAAAGTGATCTTAGCCAAAAGAGTGAGAATTTTAGGTTTACCATTTTTAGTACAGGGATCAAATTTTACCACAAAGGATCAAGATGGAAGCCTACTATAGCAAAATAATTCAAATGTCACCTTATTTTTTTTATTAGAAAGAGGTTGAAGCCAAGATTAATTATTATTCTATGTTGTTATTAACTATTATTGGTATTTATTAAGCTTGAGTAGACTCAAACCCAAGACCTCCCAAATAAGAGGCTCACAATTTACCATTGTGTTGTAGGATTTGTCTAATTCAAATGTCAACTTTATTATATATAATTATAATTCATTTATTGTTTATTTTTCACTCTCAATTTTTATGTGAACTTTGTACATAAATCTATAAACTAGACTTGATGTCTAAGACAAGACTGTAAGTTTTCTTTACTATGTTCTTTCCTATTAGTGTCCACATAGAATAGAATTGTACTTTGAAAAATACTAATCAAAGAAAAAAAATTGTGGAAGAGAATTGGATCATTATGGGGGATTTTAATACCTTGCTGAAAGAATCTAAAAAGATGGGAGGAAGTCAAACTAACTTGGATAATAGATTGGATTTAATGGACTTCATCGATCATCATATTCTACATGGTATAGATCTACATGGGATTGATTATACTTGGACCAACAGAAGAATTGGTAAGCGTCCCATTCAAGTCAGATTGGATAGAGCTCTTATTAGTAGTGATTGGTTGTTAAAATATAAATGTTCTCTTACTGCTCAAGTTCGTATTGGTTTGGATCACTATCCCATTTTTCTTGGGGTGGATCTATTAACCTCTCACAAGAATTATCCATTTGAAAAAATGTGGACTTTTCATCTGGGTCTAGAAAATCTTAAGCTGATGTTAAGCTGAAAAACATTTTTAAAAATCAAAATTTGGGATAAGGTTACTTTTGGGAACATTTTTTAGAATAAAAAGAAGATCCTAGAGGAACTTAAAGATATTCAAGACAGTATTTAGGTTGATGGCTACGAGAATGTTTCTAGGGAGGAAGAAAGTGAGAAATTGACTGAGATTCATGACATTATTACCAAGGAGGAGATATTTTGGAGGCAGAGATCTAGAAAAAAAATTTTGGAGGAAGGAGATCGGAATACTAAGTACTTTCACATGACCAGTTTGAAGCATAGGATGGTTAATAGAATTTTTAGACTCAAAACTATTGGCGGGCCTACGAAGGATGAGGAGATTATCAAAAGGGAAGCCATGAACTTTTTCAGCAATCTACTTCAAGGTGACCCCAACTTGGACAACAATATGTTTCTGGACTATATTCCAAACTGTATTTCAAAGGAGTAGAAAAAATTCCTAACTTCTCTTCCGTCTTATGAAGAAATATGAAAGGTTGTTTTCTCCTTTGATGGAGATAAGGCTTTAGGGCCAGATCAGTTTCCTTTCCTTTTTTTTCTTAAGTAGTGGAGTATCATCAGTGATGATGTTTGTAATGGGTTAAGGAGTTCTTTGGCTTTAGGAAAATGCTCAAAGAGTTAAATGGTACTTTCCTTGCACTAATTCCCAAGAAGCCAGAAAAGTTTGTATCAGTTTTGACTAATCAGTCTTTACAATTCTTATTATAATTTTTTTTCTAAAGTGCTTACTCTCAAAATTTTATCCCTTCTCCCTAGTTTGATCTCTAGGCAGTAGAATGGTTTTGTTCTGAGAAGGTAGATTTTGGATTCAATTATTTTGGTGCATGAAAAATATTCACTCCCTTAATGCTTCCAAGAAAGAGGGGTTTCTTCTTAAGTTAGATCTATCCAAAGCTTATGATAGAGCAGATTGGGCTTTTCTTCTACGAGGTCTCAAAGCTTTTGTGTTTAACAAGAGATTTAGGGATTTGGTCTTTATGCTGGTCTCTTCGGCTACTTTCTCGATTCTTGTGAATGGTTCACCTACCCCTTTTTTGAGCTTCATGTGGTTTGAGGCAAGGGGTTTGCTTCACCTATCCTCTTTATTTTGATGGCTAAATGTCTATGTAGATTTGTGGAGAAACTGGTGAGTTTGGGGGATTTTGTTGGTCTTAAACACCCTTCCAAAGAGTTGATTTTTTCGCATTAGCAATTTTTCAATGACTGTATAGTTATGGGAGAAGCCTTAGTTAGAAATGCTAGAAATTTAAAGAAGGCATTGGAGGATTATGAGCAAGCTTTAGGTCAAATTATTAACTGGAGCAAAAGTGTGATTTATTTTGTCAATGTGAATGAGAAGAGACAAAATAAAATTAAAAGGATTATTTTGTTGAAATTTGATTGAAAAGATCATTGACTAGAAAGAGTATTGTTAAGAAGGAGATTGTTGAAAAAGACTATGTGTTTCAATCATTGTTTTGTTACTAATATTAAACCTGCTATTTGTTGGTAAGACAATTGCTTATAAGATTAAAGTACTATCACTTAGTTGATTGATGAGGATGATTTGATCAATAAGATGTAACAAAAGCACCTAGAGGAAAGGTTGAGTTATGCTTATGTAATGAAGTACAAGGATTAGTTAAGACAATGATAACATGGTGTATTGGATCTACTTAAGGTTACAAAATGGCTGGCTACACTTAGAAAGTTTAGAAGAATAAGTTAAATAAACTTTGTCTGCCAAGCTTGACCGAGTGGATAGTGGGTGCTGAGCAAAGTTAGTGCAAGCTAAGCAAAAGGTCAGTTGGAGCTGAGTGAAAGCAAATTCTAGTGGATGTCAAGCAAGATAGTTGATGCAGAGTAAATTTTAGTTGATGTCGAGCATTAGTAAAATCTAGTTGATGTCGAGTGATTTTATAGTTGATGCCAAGTGATGCAGTATGTGTCGAGCATCAGAAGATTGATAATGTCGAGCTGCTGCATTATGACAAAAATTGAAGATTCGCCAAATATAAGCTGACAAGTTTATTTTTCTGGAACTCATGAAGTAGGAGGAAGATAAGATTGATGATCTGGTGGCACAGAATTTGAAGTAAACCTTTTTTAAGGCAAATTCAAATGGATTCTAAGAGAAGTTTCTAGAAAAGACAAGATATGGGATAGATACATTGTATCTTACCTAATCCATCCAAAACCCTAATTTAGACAATGGATAATGAGAAGGAAAATATTCTAATTTTCTTTATATAGGAATGTCTGGTCATGAAGCAAAAGAAGAGAGGTTGGTGTCATGTGAGAGAACCAAAGGAGGAGAAAGAATTAAGGTTTTTGCTTCATCAAGTGACCCAAGAGAAGTGTTTGTAATGGCATACCAAGCATGGAGGCTTAAGGAGATGAATTCTTGAAGGGTGAACAAGCTGTTAGAGCTGCAAAGGATGAAAGTCAAGCAAAGTTGAGGACTAAATAGAGATCTATAATCTACAAGTGAAGTTGTAAGTTGTATCAGATCAAAGCTCTATTGTTACCCTCTAACAATTGTATCGGTCTAGGGTAAATCCTTTGGATTAAGGTTGACCTAACAGTCATTGGAAAATATTTTAATAGGGTGGTATTCCAAGTGAATGGCCTAAAGTCCTCTAACAAGACTCGCTTTTAACAAGGTGATTAAAATCCCTTAAATGGGTCACATTTAACACTGTGCATTGTAGCCTTTAATAGGATTGGCCTTTCATAGGGCATCACTTCAAAAGAGTGAAAAGGAGTAGTATGTTATTGGCAGTTTTACCCAAATTGGGTTTCCACATTAAATCATTGTGTCAAATGTGCCGATGAATGTGTTGTGTTTCATGCTTTACATTTCTGCAATTTGATTAGACAGTAACCTACAAGTTTTAAGTATTCACATATTCATTTGGATGTATGAATATGAATGTTTTATGGGTTCACTAAGATAAGAAAATTTTTATTTGTACATTTAAACCTTGAATAACTAATTCACCCCCCCCCCCCCCCCCCCCCCACCCAATTATTCTAAAAGAATTCCAACAATTGTTAGCAGAGCCATCTGCTTAAGAGGACTACTTTCAAGGTACTAGAAGCACAAAGATCAAGATCACTAAAAGAGAAGTACCCAAGCTCAATAGAGATAACTTTCTTGCATGGAAAAGTTTGATGAAGCTACACCTTGGAGGACTTGGAGATCATGCACAATCTACCATTACAGTGGAACATGTTGATCCAGCAGGAGCCCTAACTGTTGAAGATATGAAGAAGAAAAAGGAACACAATTAAGCGATGTTGGAGATTGCCTCTATTCTAACCTATGCCAAATTTGATGATATCAAAGGCTGCAACACTACAAAGAAGATGTGGGATGCTCTAACCACCATCTATGGAGGAGACAAAATTGTTCAAAGAGCCAAATCTGAGAGCCTCAGAGGTAAGTTTCATGACATGAGATTGGAAGAAGGTGAAAATATTGCTCAATATTTTGCTAGGATAAAAGAAGTTGTTAATGCAATAAGAGGAGCTACTGGTCATATAGATGATGATACTATGTTAAGCAAAGTCTTGAGAGCATTACTGCCTGTCTATGCTATTAGATTTTCTGTAATCCAAGAGCTAAGATGTATTCCAAGAAATGATCTAACCCTTGAAGGTCTGGTAGGTAGACTCACTACTTTTGAGTTATCTAACTTTGACAACTACAAGCCAGAAAGTCTTGAATCTACTTTCAAAGCTAAGTTGTTATTGAAGGATTTTGAGGAGGTAAAGTAGAAGAAAAAGAAGAAGAAGAAAGATAAAATATGCATCTAGTGATAGTAATATAGATGAGGAAGACATTGAACAATTGGAACCACTACTAGCAAGGAGATTTCACAAAGGTAAAGGCAAGTTCAAAAGTAAGTTACCCATCATTTGTTTCAATTGCAATGAAGTTGGTCATATTGTTGCAAGATGTACATAGAAGAAGAACTACAGAGAAGGAAACAAGTACAAAAAAAGAAGAGAAGATGATAACAAAGATTACAAAGACAAAGGCAAGAAGTCATGCTACATTGCTGATGAACATAATAATGAAGTGGTATAATGTTGCAATGAAGGACGAATTTGATGAAGATGAGGCAACTGCACTTGTGACCTATGTGAACAAGAATGATAGATGGATCATTGACAGTAGATGCTCACATCACATGACTAGAGACAAAAGTAAGTTCATTACCTTAACTTGTTATGATGGAAATAATGTAAGATTTGGTAACGATGCACCATATTTGATAAAAGGAAAAGGGTCTATCAAACTCATAGACAAGATTTCATGTGAATTGAATGCTTACTATGTCGAAGGATTAAATTATAACTTGTTAAGTATGTCACAATTGAATAATCTGGGATGCAAGGTTGAATTTGAAAACAAAACTACCAAGATATATGACACAAATAGGAAGATGATTGGAAAAGGTGACCAAACTAGAAGTAATATGTTCTATCTGGATATAAAGGATGCTACTTGTCTTATTGCAAAACTTGATGATGTATGGCTTTGGCACAAGAGATTATGTCATATTAATTTTTATAATTTGGTTAGTATCAGTAACATGAAAAGAGTTAGAGGTTTGCCTAAGTTGAAGAAACTTGATAATATAGTGTGCAAACAATGTCAACTAGGAAAAATGTCAAAGTCAAGATTTAAGAGTAAAGCTTATACCTCTAAAGAAATACTAGAGATTGTTCATATTGACGTATTTCTTTAGAGGTATAAGCTTTACTCTTAAATCTTGACTTTGACATTTTTCCTAGTTGACATTGTTTGCACACTATATTATCAAGTTTCTTCAACTTAGGCAAACCTCTAACTCTTTTCATGTTACTGATACTAACCAAATTATAAAAATTAATGTGACATAATCTCTTGTGCCAAAGCCATACATCATCAAGTTTTGCAATAAGACAAGTAGCATCCTTTATATCCAGATAGAACATATTGAAGTGAAAAGCTACAGAGGAGCTAAGTATATAATGTTATTTGTTGATTATTGCTCTAGGATGATGACAGTCATGTTTCTAAAATAGAAATTTGATGCTTTTCAAATGTTTAAATGGTACTTGACAAGAGTTGAAAAAGAAATAGGTAAGAGTTTGAAATGATTGAGATCAGATAGAGGAGGAGAATTCACTTCAAATGAGTTTGAGATGTCTTGTAATGATAAAGGAATCAAAAGATAAACATTTGCACCTAGGACCCCACCACAAAATGGAATTGCTGAAAGAAGAAATAGGTCTTTAATGGACTATGCCAAAACACTTATGATGGAGAAGAATGTTGCTCTCAAATACTAGAGAGAAGTTGTAAGTATTGTTGTATATACTTTGAACCCTTTGCAAGTCAAAAAAGGCACTCATTCAACACCTTTTGAACTATGGTATGGATATCCACCTAATGTGAAATACTTTAAGGTATATGGAAGTAAGTGTTATATTTTTAAAGATGTTAGGAATGAAAAGTTTGATGCAAAAAGTGAAGAAGATATATTCTTTGGATATTCCATAAGAAGCAAAGCCTATAAGTGTTTAAATACTAACCCTAACAAAATTGTGGAAAGTGCAAATGTGAATTTTGATGAATTTACTAAAGTACATGAGGTTGAACCTATGAAAGAATAAGAAGAATACAAATCATTTGTATACTTCTATGAAGGAATGCCTACTGAAGTAGATGCTACAAATCAAGTTAGAAACCAAGAGCAAGTCTTAGTAACTGCTGAGTCACATCCTGTGAATGTCTAGTTGCATTCATGAATCGAGCTACATTCAGATGTTCAGTTACAGAACAAAGAAAATGCACATTCTAATTCTGAGATCAATATACATGAAAGAGATGTTGAGATACCTAACAGAGATGCACATTGTGACTCTGAAGCTAAAAGATAAAATATAGAATCAAGAGCTGAGCCAAGATTGTGTAAATATATCAAAAGACATCATCCTATTGATCAAATCATTAGAAACAAAGATGTTAGGCCAATGACAAGAAATAGATTGAGAAGTGAATCATGTTTGTTAAGCATAAGGAGCTGAAAATAGTGAAAGATGCATTGGAAGATGATGATTGATGCAAGGCCATGGAAGAAGAAATTCAACAAATAGAGAAGAACAAAACTTGGAGTCTAGTTCCTAGACCAAAAGACAAGAATGTGATTGGCACCAAGTGGGTATTTAGAAACAAGCTAGATGATATTGGTGAAGTGGTAAGAAACAAAGCAAGATTAGTTTGCAAAGGATATGCACAAGAAGAAGGAATTGATTATGGTAAGACATTTGCCCCTATTGCAAGAATGGAAGGAGTAAGAACTCTACTTGCTTATGCTGCATACAAAGGTTTCAAATTTTATCAGATGGATGTTAAATCTGTATTTTTGAATGGCATATTAGAAGAAGAAGTGTACATAGAACAACTAGAAGAATCTGTTGATGATAACAATAAGAACATGGTATGTAGATTGCACAAAGCCCTATATGGATTGAAGCAATCACCAAGAGCATGGTATGAGAGACTTCATACTTATCATGTGAAGATTGGATTTGAAAGGACTGATGATAACAACAATCTGTACATTAAGATAGAAAAGAACAAAAGTATTTTCTTATCTGAAATATTTGTTGATGATATCATATTTGGAGGACAAGATGCTTTTGTGTAAAGACTTTGCAACTTAGCTGAAGCAAGAATTTGAAAGGTCTATGTTTGGAGAGATTAATTCTTTGTGGGATTGCAAGATATCAGATGAAGTATGGTATATACATCATTCAGTCAAAACATGTTAAAGAGATATTGAAGATATTTGGACTAGAGGATTCCAAACTAGTAAGTAAATATATGGTGATAGGACACAAGTTGTCAAAGAATGATGATTCAGCTGAGGTGAATCAAACACTGTATAGGTCTATGATTGGCAAATTGTTAGAAATGCTTTAAAATAACTTGGGGGGCGGGGGGGGGGGGGGGTGTAAATTAGTTATTCAAGGTCCAAATGTCCAATTCAAACTTTTCATCAAGTAAAGTGTGCCCATCTAACTATTTATTCATCCAATCTTTAACTTTCCTATTCAGCAAGTTACTGTAAATCAACATGCAAGCATAACACATGAAAAAGATCAACACATAACAAAGTGATTTAAGTGGAAACCCAATTTCAAAAAAACCACCAATAACATGCTACTCAATTCTCACTCTTCTAAAGTGATGCCCCGTAAAAGGCCTGCCTTGTTAGAGGCTACAACACACTATATTGGCACACTAGCAGCTCTTGATTCTTGGTCTATGACTCCTTAAATAGAAATCTAGAATTTCTTTTCTTACTCAATTCTTCCCTTCTTTAATTTCAATTTGTATGGATTAGGTAGGATTCATTGAATCTAACCCATATTTTGTTTTTTCTAGAAACATCATGAAGAATCCTCTTGAATTCACTCAAAAATGGTTTACATAGAATTTTGTGCCACTAGCTCATCATGCTTATCCTCCAACTAGTTTACAAAATTCAAGGTAAAAACTTTGTCAGCTCAGATTTGGTGAACCTTTGACATTTCCAATAATGCAGTAGCTCGGCACTATTGAAATTTTGATGCTCGACACATATTATGTTACTCAACATCAACTATGTTTTACTGATGCTCAACACCTATTCTATTACTTAGCATCCTCTAAGGTTTTCTGTATGCTCAACACCTTTTATATCACTCAGCACTTGAACTTCACTCAGCACCTAAAATTCACTCGACACAAACTAGATTTTACTTTTGCTCGGCTCCAACTGAGAATTTGCTCAGATTGAACTAGCTTACTTGGCACCCACTGATGAACTTAGTTTAAGCTTTGTAGTCAGCCTTGTTCCATCTTATACTTCTAGTGTTTCTTAGTGTCGTCAACCTTTGTGTCTTTGAATATGTTACCAATACATCATTTAACCATTGTCTTAGTTGATCCTTGCACTTCATTAAAAACCATAACTCAACCTTTCCCTTAGGTGCTCTTGTTACATCTTGTTGATTAAATCCTCTTCGTCAATCAACTAAGTGATAGTACTTGGATCTTATAAGCAATTGTCATTCCTACAAATAGTAGGTTTAACATCAATGACAAAATAATGATTGAAAACATTCTTTTAACAACAATCTCCCTCTTTAAATCAACCTTCTTCATCAATGATCTTTTCAATCAGATTTCCAACAATCTCTCTCTTTGGCATTGATGGCAAACCAAACCGATCAACCATAAAATTAAACTATTCAACCAAATTATCAAAATTCTAACAAGGTTAGAATAGTAAGTCAAATACCAAAAAGAAAATTAATTGGATTACACAATTTCTTCCTCTCTTGATCTACTATCCAAATTGCTTTACCTCTATTTCTCCCTCTTATCCTCTTTCTTTCCTTCTTGCCCTTCTTACATTCTCTTCCTTTGTATGCATTGCTCATCTTTTTGCTATTTCTCCCTCAATCTTCATTCTTTTTCATTCTTCTCCCTCAATAGTTGATCATTTTTTGATTAGTTTCTTGCTATTTCTCCCTCTTTGACAACAATACCAAAGACATATTATCTCAGCATCTTATCATGCAAGTATAGCATTTGCAGGTTCTTTCACTTTCTTCCTCTGTCACCTTGCTTGTGACTGATTTGGAACTTTATCACTTCAATTACTTTAGGCATGAATTCTAAAGTAATTATCATCTGCATCAATGTGTAATATTTCAACAATCAATTCCTCTGATGCAGGGCAGTTTTTGTTGTTACTTAAGTAGCCTTGGCTAGGAGTATCACCCCTAAATTACCTCTAAAATACTCAAAAACATCTTTAGGTAGTGCTTTTGTGAAGATGTTAGCAATCTGCTCCTTTGCGCTAACATATTTCATCTTCACTTTTTTGTCTTCCACCAATTCTCTTACATAGTGATACTTGATTGAAGTATGCTTGGTTTTGGCACGCATTACAGGGTTCTTTGATATGTTGATAGCACTTGTATTATCACAATAAAGTATCACAGGCTCATTTACCTCTTCCTTCATACCTTGTAGTAGATGTTTGATCCATACAATATTAGTACAATTGATAACAGCTGCAACATATTCAACTTCTGATGTGGACTCTTTGGTACAACTTTGTTTTTTGCTGGTCCATGTAATCAATCTTCTTCCCAAGAAAAGTGCTCCTTTGCTAGTGCTTTTTTTGTCATCAATATTACATCCCCAATCTACATTAGTGTAGGCCCTTAGTTCAAATTTTTCACTTCTCTTGTAGTACAAACCAAAGTCATTAGTACCTGTTAGGTACCTTAGAATTCTCTTTATTGCCATTAGATGATTTTCTCTTGGATTTGCAAAAAATCTTGCCATTGTTCCAATAGCTAATGCAATGTCTGGTCTACTATGTACAACATACTACAATTTTTCAATCATTGATCTATACATTATCTGATTCACTTCAGCTGACTCATCATTCTTTGATAACTTATGTCATGTTACCATTGGTGTGCTAACTGATTTTGAGTCTTCTAATCCAAATGTCTTAAGTATTTTCTTGATGTATTTTGATTAGGTCACAAATATGCTATGCTTCAATTGATGTACTTGCAATCCAACAAAGAATTTGATTTCTCCAAACATTGACATTTCAAACTCATGTTTCATTTGATCAGCAAAATCCTTACATAGAGTATCTTTTCCTCTAAATATTATATCATCAACAAAGATTTCAAATATCAAAATGTCTTTGCCTTTTTCAGCTTCAATATATAGGTTGTTGTTGTCATCTATTCTTTCAAATCCTATCTTCACAAGATATTTGTGTAGTCTTCATACCATGTTCTAGGTGCTTTCTTCAAACCATAAAGTGCCTTATGTAGTTTGCAAACCATATCTTTGTTATTGTCATCAACAAATCCCTCTGGTTGTTCTATGTAGACTTCCTCTTCTAGTATACCATTCAGAAAAGAAAACTTTACATCCATTTGGTAGACCTTGAAACCTTTGTAAGTAGCATATGCAAGCAATGTTCTTACTCCTTCCACTCTTGCAACAGGGGCAAATGTTTCCCCATAATCTAGTCCTTCTTCTTGTGCATAACCTTTGCAGACTAATTTAGCCTTGTTTTTAGTTATCTCACCATTCTCATCAAGTTTTTTCCTAAACACCCATTTGGTACAAATTACATTCTTATCAGGTGGTCTAGGAACTAGGGTCCAAGTTGTGTTCTTCTCAATTTAATCTACCTCCTCTTCCATAGCTTTATACCAGTCATCATCTTGAAGTGTATCTTTCACTATTTTGGGCTCAACCTTGCTCAGTAAGCATGATTCATTCCTTAATCTATTCCTTGTCATTGGTTTGGCATCTTTGTCACCAATGATTTTATCTGCATGGTGATGTCTTTTTACATACTTGGCTAATCTTGGTTCTATTCTTCTTTCCATGTTTGATCATTCAACTTCAGAGTCATTTTGCTCTTCTCCATCTGGTACTTCATCATTTCTTTCATGTATACTATTTTCAAAATTAGAATGTGCATTTTCTTCATTCTGTAACTTGGCTTCTGAATGCAACTCGACATTCATTGGTTGTGACTCGGCTGATACTGAAATTTTAGTTGATTCCCAACTTGATTGGCAACATTATCTTTACTAGTCATTCCTTCATAGAAGTATACAAAGGATCTATAATCTTTTGATTGCTTAGATTCATCAACTTGGACTTCTGCATGCTCATCAAAATTTATATTTGCACTCTCCACAATCTTGTTAGTGTCAATATTCAAACACTTATATGCCTTACTTCTAGTGGAGTATCCAAAGAATATGCCTTCATCACTCTTTGCATCAAACTTTCCATTTCTAGTGTCTTTAAGAATATATCATTTACAACCAAATACTTTAAACATGTTTTACATTAGGTAAGTGACCATACCATAGCTCAAAAGGTGTTGCATTTGTTCCTTTCTTGACTTGGACTCTATTTAGTGTATAAACAAAAGTACTTATAGCTTCTCTCTAGTACTTTAGAGCAACATTTTTCTCCATCATCAATGTTCTGGCACAATCTATTACTAATATGTTTCTTCTTTTAGCAGTGCCATTCTGAGGTGTAGTTCTTCGTGCCGATGTTTGCCTTTTGATACCTTTGTCATTGCAGAATATCTTAAATTCTTTTGATGTAAACTCTCCTCCTCTATCTGATCTTAGGCACTTCAAACTTTTTCCTGTTTCCTTCTCAACTCTAGCCAAATACCACTTGAACATTTGAAATGCATCAAATTTTTGCTTTAAAAACATAGCAATCATCATCTTGAAATAATCATCTACAAAAATCATTATGTATCTATCTCCTAGGTAGCTTTGTACTTCTATTGGACCACATAAGTTTGTATGGACTAACTCTAGTACTTCTTTGGAAGTGTATGTTTTGCTTTTGAAACTAGACTTAGTCATCTTTCCTAGTTGACATTGTTTGTACATTGTATTTTTAAGCTTCTTCAGTTTGGGCAAACCTCTAACTTTCCTTTGTTTGCTAATGCTAATCAAATTGTCAAAATTAACATGACACAATCTTTTATGCCATAGCCACACATCATCAAGTCTAACAACAAGTTGCATCTTTCATATCTAGGTAAAACAAATTACTTCTAGTTTGTTCACCATTTCCTATCAAATTTTTATCAATCTCATAGACTTTGGTAGTTTTGTTTCCAAATTCTACTTTGTAACCTACATTGTGTAATTGTGATACACTCAACAAATTGTAGTTCAATCCTTCAACATAGTGTATGCATTATCACATGAAATTTTCTCTATAATTTTAATTAAACTTTTTTCTTTGATTTGACATGGAGCATCATTTCCAAATCTAACACTATTTCCATCATATTGAGTGAAGGTAATAAACTTATTTTTGACCCCAATCATGCGATGTGAGCAACCACTAACTATGATCCACTTGTCATTCTTGTTGAAACAAGTTACCAATGTTGTTGCTTCATCTTCATCTTCATTTGATTCATCTTTCATGGTCACATAGACTACTTCATTCTCATCAAAATCTTCTTCAACGATGTAGCATCTTTTGCCTTTGTCCTTATAATCTTTGCTATCATCTGTTTTGTTCTTATACTTACTTCCTTCTTTGTAGTTCTTCTTTGTATATCTTGCAATAATATGACCTACTTCATTGCAATTAAAACAAATGATAGGCAGCTTACCTTTGAATTTACCTTTGCCTCTATGGAATCTTCTAGCTAGTAGTGCTTCCAATTGCTCCACATCTTCCTCATTTGTGCTACTATCACTGGATGCATATTTTCCTTTTCTATTCTTCTTCTTTGATTTTACCTCCTCAGTGTCCTTGTACACACCTTAGCTCTTGGATGGCTGAAATTGTGATAGCATAGATAGGGAATAGGGTTCTTGAGTATTTTCTATTGATAGTCTATTCTTCCAATTGACCAACTAGGCTTCTTATTGCACTTACCACTTCTTTCATTCTAGCAGCATATTGAGCAGCATTTTCACCTTCCTCCATTTTCATGTCATCAAACTTTCCTCTGAGGCTTTCTCTTTGCTCTCTGAACATTCTGATCTCCTCCATAGATATTTGACAAGCCTTTCCACATTTTTAATGCAATGTCACATCCTTTGATGTCATCAAATTCAACATAACTGAGTGCAGAGGCAATCTCCAACATTGCCTAATTATGCTCCTTCCTTTTTTTCAAATAATCTGCAAAGAGAGGTCTAATTGTGTCTACATATTCTGTTCCAATTGAGGTTTTTGCATAATCACCTATTGATCCAAGATGCAGTTTCATTAGACTTTGCCATGCAATGAAGTTGTTTTTATTGAGCTTGGGTACTTCTCTCTTGGACATCTTGATCTTCCTGCTTCTAGTACCTTGAAACTAAATCAGTAGATGGCTCTGATACCAATTGTTAGAAATGCTTTAGAATAACTAAGAGAGGGGGGAGGGGGGTGAATTAGTTATTCAAGTTTGAAATGTCCCATTCAATCTTTTCATCAAGTAAAGTGTGCCCATCTAACTATTTATTCATCCAAGCTTTAACTTTCCTATTCAGCAAGTTATTATAAATTAGCATGCAAGCATAACACATGAAAAAGATCAACACATAACACAGTGATTTACGTGAAAATCCAATTTTAGAAAAACCACCAATAACACACTACTCAATTCTCACTCTTCTAAAGTGATGCCCTATGAAAGGCTTGCCCTATTAAAGGCTACAACACACTATTAAATGTGACCTGGTTAAAAGATTTAACCACCCTATTAGAAATGGGCTTGGTTAGAAGACTTTAGATCATTCACTTGGAATGTCACCCTATTAAAAGATTTACAAATGGTTGTTAAACCAACCTAAGTCAATAGGATTTTCTTTTACCCTAACAAATACAATTGCTAGAGAGTAAAATTAAGGGGTTTGACTTGATTATAGCATACAACTTAGCTTGTAGATTTTAGATCACTCTTCAGCTCATAACATTGCTTGGCATTCAGTCTTTGCAGCTCTTGATAGCTTTCCCTCCTTTCAATCTTGATCTTCTTGAGTCTCCATGCTCAATGTTCCAGTGCAATCATCTCTTTCTAACCACTTGTCGAAGCAAAGTCTCTGTGCTATGTTCTTCCTTCTCGTAGATGTCTTATCTTTGACACCCTTCTACCACTTTGCAATTTTGGCACACCAGTAGCTCTTGCTTCTTGGTCTATGACTCCTTAAATAGAAATCTAAAATTTATCTTCCTGCTCAATTCTTTCCTTCTTTAATTTTAATTCGTATGGATTAGGTAGGATTCATTGAATCTAACCCATATTTTGTTTCCTCTAGAAACATCATGAAGAGTCCTCTTGAATTTGTTCAAAAATGGTTTACATAGAATTTTGTGCCACTAGCTCATCATCCTTATCCTCCAACTAGTTCACAAAATTCAAGATAACAACTTTTTCAGCTCAGATCTAGCGAATCTTTGACATTTCTAATAATGCAACAGCTTGGCACTATTGAAATTCTAATGCTCGACACATACTATGTTACTCGGCATCAACTATGTTTTACTAATGCTCGACACCTATTGTGTTACTCGGCATCCACTAAGATTTTCTATTTGCTCAGCACCTTTTATATCACTTAGCAGACACTAGATTTTGATTTTGCTTGGCTCCAACTGAGAATTTGCTCGGCTTGAACTAGCTTACTCAGCACCCACTAATAAACTTAGTTTAAGCTTTGCAGTCAACCTTGTTCCATCTTATACTTGTAGTGCTTCTTAGTGTGGCCAACCTCTATGTCTTTGAATATGTTACCAATACATCATTTAGCCATTGTCTTAGTTAATCATTGCATTTCATTACAAAACCATAACTCAACATTTCTCTTAGGTGCTCTTGTTACATCTTGTTGATTAAATCCTCTTCATCAATCAACTAAGTGATAGTACTTGGATCTTATAAGAAATTGTCATTCCTACAAATAGCAAGTTTAACATCAATGACAAAACCATGATTGAAAAAATTCTTTTAACAACAATCTCCCTCTTTGAATCAACCTTCTTCATCAATGATCTTTTCAATTAGATTTCCAACACAAATTGTAATATGTAGTACATAGCAAACCTGATATTGCATTAGATGTAGGGATAGTTGCAAGATTTTTTGCTAATCCTAGGGAGAACTACTTAATGACTATGAAGAGAATAATGAGATATTTGAAAGGAACAGAAGAGTTTGGTTTATACTACAAGAAGAATGAAAAGTTTGAACTAAGAGCCTACACTAATGTTGATTGGGCTAGAAACATTGATGATAGAAAGAGCACTAGTGGAGGAGCATTCATCTTAGACAAAAGACAAGTTACATGGACTAGCAAGAAACAAAGTTATACTTCCCAATCTACTATTGAAGTAAAACATGTTGCTGCTACTATAAACTACACAAATATTGTATGGATCAAATAGCTACTCAAATGAATGAAGGAATCACAGAACTAGTGATACTTTATTGTGATAATACAAGTGCTATCAATATATCAAAGAATCTAGTAATGCACACAAAGATAAAGCACATTGCAATCAAGTATCATTATGTAAGAGAGTTAGTTCAAGACAAAGAGGTGAAAATGTAATATGTTAACTCAAAGGAGCAAATTTCTGATATCTTCACAAAACCATTACCTAAGGATGCTCACAAGTATCTACGAGGTAAACTAGGGGTGATACCCCTATCAAACACTATGCAAGAAATAGAGGGAGTGCCCTACATCAAACAAGCTGATGTTCATATATTACAAATCGATGCAATGGATCTTACTTTAGGAAATGCTTAAAGTAATCACAGAACTAGAATTACAAATCAGTCACAAGCAAGGTGACAGAGGGAGAAATTGAAGAACCTGCAAAAGCTTATATTTGCATGTATTAAAGATGCCAAGTGTTTGGTATATGTCTTTGGCATTGTTGTTAAAGAGGGAGAAAGTACATTAAACTGATCATCATCAATAGAAGAGCTTTATTGATCAAATGCAAGAGAAGTGGAGAAGTACATCATCAAAAGATCAAGAGATAAGAGGGCGAAAGTCCTAAACTGATCTATTGAATAGAGAGGGAGAAAACATATCAGAGAAAGGATTAGAACAAAGAGAGAGAATTGATCATCATCAGAGAGAGTTATAAGAAAGAGTTTTGTAACCTAATCAGAAGATGGAAATTGTTGATAGAGGGAGGAATACAAGTTCTTTCTTTGGTATTGCCTTACTGTCTTAACCTAGTCAGTTTGGTTGAACAAGATGTTCATCATTTGATTGACTTGGTTGATCAATTTGGGTTTCCATCAATGACAAAGAGGGAGATTGTTGAAATTTGATTGAAACGATCATTGACTAGAAAGAGTATTGTGAAGAAGGAGATTGTTGAAAAAATTATGTTTCAATCATTATTTTGTCACCGATGTCAAACATGTTATTTGTTGGTAAGACAATTGCTTATAAGATTCAAGTACTATCACTTAATTGATGGTTGAGAAGGATTTGATCAATAAGATGTAACAAAAGCACATAGAGGAAAGGTTGAGTTATGCTTATGTAATGAAGTAAAAGGATCAGTTAAGATAGTGATAACATGATGTATTGATGATCTACTTAAGGTTACAAAATAGCTAGCTACACTTAGAAAGTTTAGAAGAACAAGTTAAATAAAGTTTTTTTGTCAAGCTTCACCGAGTGGATAGTAGGTGTTGAGCAAAGTTAGTGCAAGTTGAGCAGAAAGTCAGTTGGAGCCGAGTGAAAGCAAATTCTAGGTGATGTTGAGCAAGATAGTTAATGCCAAGTAAATTTTAGTTGATGTCAAGCACTAGTAAAATCTAGTTGATGTTGAGTGATTTTACAGTTGATGTCAAGTGATGCAGTATGTGCTGAGCATCAAAAGATTGATAATGTTGAGTTGTTGCATTATGACAAAGATCAAAGATTTACCAAATATAGGCCAACAAGTTTGTTTTCTTGAAACTTGTGAACCATTAAGAAGATAAGATTGATGAGCTAGTGGCAAAGAATTTGATGTAAACTGTTTTAGGTGAATTCAAATGGATTCTAAGAGAAGTTTCTAGAAAAGACAAGATATGGGGTAGATACATTGTATCCTAACTAATCCATCCAAAACCCTAATTTAGATGATGGATAATGAGCGAGAAAAATATTCTAATTTCCTTTATATAGGAATGTCTAGTCATGAAGCAAAAGAGTTAGAGAGGTTGGTGCATATGCGAGAACCTAAGGAGGAGAAGGAATTAAGGGTTTTGCTTCATCAAGTGACCTAAGAGAAGTGTCTACAATGGCATACCAAGCATGAAGGCTTAAGGAGATGAATGCTTGAAGGGTGAATAAGTTGTCAAAGTTGCAAAGTATGCAAGCCAAGCAGAGTTGAGGACTGAATAGAGATCTATAATCTGCAAGTGAAGTTGTAAGTTGTATCAAATCAAAGCTCTATTATTACTCTCTAACAATTGTATCAGTCTAGGGTAAATCCTTTGGATTAAGGTTGACCTAACAGTCATTGGAAAATCCTTCAATAGGGTGGCATTCCAATTGAATGGCCTAAAGTCCTCTAACAAGGCTCACTTTTAATAGGATTATTGAAATCCCTTAATTAGGTCACATTTAACAGTGTGTATTGTAACCTTTAACAGGGTTGGCCTTTCACAAGGTATCACATCAAAAGAGTGAAAAGGAGTAGAATGTTACTAGTGGTTTTTCCCAAATTGTGTTTCCACGTTAAATCATTGTGTCAAATGTGTTGATGAATGTGTTGTGTTTCATGCTTTACATTTTTGCAATTTGATTAGACAGTAACCTACAAGTTTTAAGTATTCAAATATTCATTTGGGTATATGCATGAATATGAATGTTTTTTGGGTTCACTAAGATAAGAAAAGTTTTATTTGTACATCTAGACCTTGAATAACTAATTCACCCACCCTCTCAATTATTCTAAAAGAATTTCAACATATTAGGTGCGAGATAGGTTCCTTATCGGGTTCTTATCTAGGGTTACCTCTTTGTTTGGACCCATATGAGACCTTTTGGAGTTTGTTGATTGACAAAATCCACTCGAAGTTAGCAGGTTGGAAAGGTTCCCTCCTTATGCTCTGAATGTTTTTAAGATCCCTAGAATGTTTGTGCTGGCTATTGAAAAAATTTAGAAGTTTTTTTTTATGGACGGGTATGTAAAAAAAGAAAAGATTGTCTCTAATTGATTGGAAGAAAGTTTGCATGCCTTATAATAAAGGTCGCCTTGGTCTGAGAAGAGTTACTACTGTGAATGATGCTTTGCTTGCCAAATTGTTATGGAGGTGGCACAAAGAAGAAGGAGAATGGCATGAAATATGGAATGATAAGTATAATAGCGAGAACCAAGATCTTAATCACTTTCTCAATAATGAGTCAGTGCAAGGAGGTTCTATGATTTGGAAAAAAACCCAAAAACATAAACATATTATTAAGAAAGGGGTTAGATGGAAGGTGGGAAATGGAAGGACTATTCTTTTCTGGGATGATATCTGGATTCTTGATCATCCTCTTAGTGTTGATCAAAGGTGGAATGCTTATATGGAGCAATGTAAGCATCTCTTCGAGACTTTTGTTGAAGATTATTGGGAGGGGAATAAGTGGTTGGACCTCAAAAGGGTGGACAAAAACTTGAATAATCTCAATAAGATTTTGAATATAGTCTTCTTAAGCCATTAGGAGGATGCGCTGATCTAGAAATTCAATCCTAATGGTCTCTTCTCTATTTCTTTGGTGTACGCTAATAATTTTGAATAGCATCCAGAGCCTTGTTGGGCTAAAGTGTGGTTCAAAGGTATGACTCCCAAACTTTACATATTTCTTTGGATACTCTTGTAGAATTTTTTTTTTACTTTGGATAACTTATTGAAGAGAGGGTTCAATATTGTTAATAGATGTTAGCTTTGTAAAAATGATGTTGAGTCAAGCAACCATATGACCTTGCACTGCTCCTATACTAAAATGGTGTGGGATAGGGTCTATGGTTTGTTGAATATTGCTTGGGCTTTCCCTGAAACCATTCAACACTTTTTTAGTGGTTGGAAGCCACCTTCTAATAATGCCTTAGTTTTACAATTGTGGCATTTTATTCTCATGGTCCTTTGCTAGGGTGTTTGGAAGGAACCAAATGATAGGGTGTTTAGGGAAATTGAATCAAATCCTGATCAAGTTTTCTGTAAGATTAAGAATTTGGTGATTGAGAATATCAGATCCAGTGGAAAAGGTCAACAATCTTAGAATGAATGGGAAGATTTGGTGATTTAGAATTGGAATTTTAAGGATATCAGCTTGACACAAATTGGTCCTAACCTTAGGGATCTAGCTAGATGGGATTGTCCCTTGATGGATTGGTATAAGATAAATTTTGATGGGGCCTCGAAGGTTAGGAATTGCGGGTTGCAGAGTCATTATTAGGAATTAGAATGGAGGTAGAATGGGGAGTATAGCCATCGCTATTGGTATTCAAACTAATCATGTGGTTGAGGCTAATGCGGCCCTTTATGGTCTCATCTATGGAAAGAGTTTGAATTTGAATAATATATGGCTTGAGGGGGAGTCCTTTAATATTATCAATTGCCTTAATGGAGTTACCAAGTCTTCCTAGACTATTAATAATATTATTTGTCAAGCCAGAGATCTTATCAACTCCTTTGAAAACTGCATTGTTACTCATAATTTTAGAGAAACTAATCAAGTTGCTAACTGGGCTACCAATGTGAGGAAAAGGTAATATGGAATAATAATGATACAATACCCATAGAAGGGGTGTTTACTGATCGAACATGAAAAAGTTCAAAGTAAGCAAAAGTGGTCCATTAATGATTACCATGTCACAAAAAATTAATTATTTTTTTAATAGATTTGGGATGTGGTGGGCTTTTATGAGAAGGACATAGTTCTTTCACTTAATTCCACATGGATTGTGTGTCTTATTTGCCACTATGTGTTTCAGCTGTGATATTGATTTCTGCATCCATTTGTAGAGGGTTTTTTGGAGAAGACAAGATTTTCATCTTCAAAATAGGAAGATGGGAGGAAAATGCAAAAGAATTGAAGAATCTAGCTATAAAGAATGCAGGAATAAGAAGGATATCTGGGAAATTCTTGAGCAAGGAAACTTTACTGCTTATATGGAGAAGTTAAAAGGAAACAACCCTGCAATAACTTGATGATTCATTAAGATTTTGAGAGATGGGACAATTTTAGTGGGAAATCAAAGAATGGAGGTGACTAAAGAAATCATAGCCGAAGCTACGAATCTGGAGATGGAGGGCATCAATTTTTATCAAGATAGAAAGTTGTCTGATAGGGCAGTCAACGAGTTTGCAGATTTAGCCAAAGAACACAATAGATTGGTAAAAATAGGTAATTCTTACTTTAACCCAACTTCCATTTTGCACCCATGGCAATTTGTGGTGTTTGTGATTATTAAATATCTTACTCTGGATGGTCGGTTCACAAAAATTTATGGCCACCATTTCATGTTAGTCAATCATTTTAGGCATGGGATTAGGATAAATCTGCCTTTTTATCTTAGACAATCTCTGGGTAATTCTATTTTGGCCTTCCAAAATGACCTAGATGGTGATCATGTCTGCCATGATGGGTAATGGTTCTCATTATGAACCTTCTAAAGTCCAAAAAGGTGGATTGGCCCAGGTAGAGTAAGAAAGCAATTGATTATGAGACAAAGGGAAGTGATTCAGAGGAGGACCTAGATAAGACACTGAGGATGAAGGGGATGAGGTGGATGTTAAGCAGAGTATGTAAGGGGATTTTGGCAATAGTTCCAGGAAGAAAAATAAAGGAAAGGGGAGTGAGCCAGATCAGGACAGTGACTACAAGGAGGAATTGAGAAAGGGTTCTTCGAAGAAAGGAATTGTAGGGAAGGGCTCAAGTGATAAGGGTTTGAATGTGGATAAGGTCTCGGTTCCCTTTGATGATGAACCATTAATTGAAAGGATGGAAAGAAAAAGAAAATTGGTGTCAACTCAGCATGAGGGTGAGGAAAATATCCCAAAAGAGGTGGATTTAGGCATCAACAAACTAGGGGAGCAGGAACACTATAACAGGGAGGAGATTGAGAAGGGATTCCTAAAGGGAATCATGGGTAATCTAGGGTTAATTTTGAAGGAGATTGCGAGCCTTAAACAATAAATGTAGGTGACCTCAAAGGATTTTGAGCAGCTTAATAAGATGGCAATAGGGGGAGCGCACGCTAGGCTAGCATATTGATAGGCTTTCAAAATTCATTGGTAATACAGAGGAGGTTAAAAACTTAATGAAAAGGGTGCCTCCAATTGAAACCAAAAATAGGAATTTGGAACAGGTTAATAAAGATTATTAAAAAAGAATGGAGAGCCTGGAAGCCAAAGTGAGCAATATGGAAAAAACAATCAAGAATTTGGGTGATAAAAAATGTAACATGCTAAAAACTATGGTTGATAATTTCAATACATTACTGAATAAGATAGATCAAGATAGAGGACTTGACTCCTCTATTGTGAATGAGGATGAGGGGCCAACCAAGCACACAAGGGCCAACTCCAAGAAGAATGCAGGTGGGGGAGAAAAAGCTGGAGGAAATGAAAGCCACTGCAAAAAATATGAACATGTTGGCAGATCAAGTAGCAGACCTATTGAAAACTCTATAGTTGTCTAGGTGTTGTCCATTTGCTTTCCTTTTGCTATCTTTTTATGCATAGTTGTACTTGGCCTCATGTTTCTATTTTAGTTTTTCTATTTACTAAGGCCTTTTATTTTCTAAACTCTTTAGTTAGTTACTCTTTGATACTTTGTTAAAGGTTTTGGGTCCTTTAAAACCTATTTTTACGTAATCAAAACATCCCTAAAATATAAGAATATTTTAATTCGAGACATGAATTCCAAATGTGACAGCATAACCATACAAAAACTTCAAAACCCAAATGAGAAATCATATAAATGCTTGTATCCATCTAACTGGGCAATGTTCAAATAAGAATAGTTGTGGGAGAATACTAATTATCAACCCACACAACTAAGTCAAGAAATATCATGCAAATATTTAGAGTAAATTAAAAATGGTACCTTACTCCAAGCGCTAAAAACCCAAGAATTGGAGAAATAAATGGATAGAATGCCAAATTGGTTAAAACCTTTACCAAAATAGAGCAATCCTGACTCAATTCCTATGAGCCACTCCATGCAAAGATCTAACAACACAATCAATGACAATGAACAAAAGATTGATTTTATCTAAGAAGGTTTGGAGCAAAATCCCAATTTTCTCAAAAGCAAAATATGAGAAGTGAGTTTTAAAAATCAATTTTGAAAAATATAAGCAGTTTTCCAAAGTGACTTAAAAATGATTATTTAAATAATTAAATAATCT
This sequence comes from Cupressus sempervirens, assembly GCA_028749045.1. Lineage (NCBI taxonomy): Eukaryota > Viridiplantae > Streptophyta > Pinopsida > Cupressales > Cupressaceae > Cupressus > Cupressus sempervirens. The sequence continues at coordinate 523,168,817 of CM053792.1, forward strand.
AGTTGGCCATTTCCCAAATAATCTAGTTGGCCATTTCCCAAATAAAATATATCAATCCCAAAAATCTAGAATCCATCTTGACAAATTAGCTTGCAAATGAAGTTAAATAATGAAAATCTTCAAAATGCATTAAAATCAACATTTTAATTTAAAACCTTACGTGACAACTTTGTGAACTCTAAATGTACAAATACATCCATGAGTCTAACATAATGTGCAATATGAATATGAATTTACCAACACACAACAAAGGGAATAATATAATAAATGGGTATGTTTTCCATATAGGGATGATATTTTTTCAATATGCAAGGCCAAAGATGCTATCTCTTGGAGACACTCTCAAGTCACACAATCATACTCAAATCTTGAAACTTCAGATGCATGTTCAAATGTTAAGTACAACTTTTCACAATATAGCTAGAGTGCATATAATGCCAACAAATGTTCCTTGACATAATAATAGCCTTCCAGTGACATAATCAAGCATAAAGAATGTCGCAACACTAGCTACCCCACATGTTGGGGGGGGTGGGGGGGGGGGGGGGGAGTGGGTGGGGGCGGGGTGAATTAGTTATCCTTACTTCTAGATGTACCAATTAAACTTTTAAAATCTTTAAACAATTTAGATCTATCTTTTCATCTACTCAACCTCTATACCAACTTATCAATAACATAAACTTGTAGTCCACTATCCCAATAGTAACTAACTTGTAGAATATAAAAAATTAATAGTAAAACATCTCAAATAACATCCGCACAACTATTCCACCAGCATTTAATGTGGAAACCTAATTTGGGAAAAACCACTAGTAACATGCTACCAATATTTCACTCTTCTGAAGTGAGCTCTATGAAGAGTCAACCCTGTTAAAGGTTACAATATACATTGTTAGGCGTGACCCTATTAAAGAATTTAATCACCATGTTAGGAGTGGCCTTTTTAGAGGAATTAAGAATATTCCATTAGAATGTCACCTTGATTAAAGGATTTACAAATGACTCTAAGGTCAACCTTCATTAAAGGATTTCAAACTGATACAATGGTTAGAGTGCAATAACAGGTTTATCTGAATAAATGCAACCCATTTTGCAAATACATCTCAAAATTTGGTTCAATAGATGATTCAATGTTTGGCCTTCATTATCATCTCCATCATTGATTGTCTTGAAAACCCTTCAAGTAATCACTCTTCATTATTGATCCTTCTGCTCAAATTTGCCAATCAATAGAATCAACAACTGCTCCAACCTCTACTAGGTTAGCCCCTCCTTAAATAATTAGCTTGATCTTTTGTCACTTAAACACCACCATTGATCTTAGGGTTATGATCAAATTCAACAAGTACAATGAATTTTTCCACCATTTCATTCATCTTCTTCTCTTTCTAGATACTTCTCCAAACTTCTCCTTGAATCCATGCTTAGAAATGTACAAACATAGTTTCTCTTGCATTAAATGTTCCATCTCATCAATCATTATCTTCAACACACTTTACATATTCCAAGAATTCAAATATGTCAATCAAGAATCTCAATTCTTCAAATATTGTATAATGTTGACACACAGCCAATATTGTATTCTTCAACCTCAGTCATCACTAGATAACCTGGTCATGACTAAACTATCTTGATCAAATTATATTATCCTCACTTGGTCCTTTTATTGGCACTCGGTTGAACTTCTCTGATACTATGTCTTTTACTAGTGCTCGATTGACGCTGAATTTTACTCAGCTTCTACTATTCACTCAGAAGACACTGACATAGCTCAACTTCAACTATAAGTTTCTTAATTTTTTGCTTTGAAGCTCAATCAAGCCTATGGATTTGTTCTTCATTAATCGTCTCTTCTAATTTTTAACACAACTATCTTCTCCACTTAGTGTTATGAGTAAACAACACATTATCTTGTCAAAGTCCAACTAATCAAGTGTTCATTATAATTCCACATAACTCAACCTTTCCACAAGGTCTTCTTGTTATCACTCCCTCTCAAATCCTCTTCATCAATAATCTTGATATGACACTCTACAGAGGTAGCAACTATCTCACCAATAAGGTTTGCCATCAATGACAACATAACAATTGTTCCGATTGTAGTTTCCAACAATCTCCCTCTTTGGCATTGATGGAAACACCTCTAGTTACCATGCAATCCAAAAATACTTGACTTAATTCAATCAACTCACTCTGTGTTCGCTAACAAATCTTCATTAATATCCTTAGTTGCATTCTAATTATCATCTCAGCATCCAACAATCTCCCTTTTAGTTTCATTCAGATTCTCATCCATATAGCTCTGATATGCAACACCTCTAGTTACACTTCTAACAACTCCCTCTGTCACATCAAAACATGAACTCATGAACTTCCTCTTTGACATACGTCTTCTAAACTTCTTCATTGTCACTTGATGGACACCTCTTCCTCTAATTATTGCATAGGTAATTGTTTCATACTTCTCCCTCTTTCATGTATGACTGCTTTCATCTATAATATGTCCCTCTTTGCTTCTTCATATAGTAACTGTATAATCTCTCCCTCTTTGACAAAAATGCTAAAGATACTCCAATACTATCTTCATCCAACTCTATCTCATACATCTTTAACATGTAAATATATCTTTATCAATTATCTAAACTTGGTTCTTCTCTGTCATCTTGCTTATGATTGATTTTAGGCAGGTCCTCAAGTGTGACCTTCTACATCGACTTGTAAGAAATTCTAATCAAACCATTTGATGCAAAGCACCATCATAGCTTAGGTAGCCTTGGTTAGGGGAATCACACCCAATTTACCTCTTAGATATTCATGTGCATCCATAGGTAAGGCTTTTGTGAATATATCAACTATGTGTTCCTTTGTATTCACATACTTCAATCTCACTTCTTTGTCTTGTACCAACTCTCTCAAGTAATGATACTTGATAGCAATATGCTTGGTCTTAGTGTGCATCGCATGATTTTTAGATATTTTTATAGCAATTGTGTTATGACAGAATATGACAACAAGTTCAGTGATCTCTTCCTTCATTCCTTTCAATAATTGCTTGATCCACACTATGTTAGAACAATTAACTATTGTAGCTACATAGTTAGCTTTTGCTATAGAATGGGAAATAGAAATTTTCTTCTTGCTTGTATATTAAACTAGTCTCTTTCCTAGAAAGAAAGCGCCATTGCTTGTACTCTTTCTATCATCAACATTACCATCCCAATCTGCATTAGTATAGACTTTCAACTCAAACTTATCATTCTTCCTATAATATAATCCATAATCCTCTATTCCTTTTAGATATCTCATTATTATTTTCATAGCCATCATGTGATTCTCTCTAGGATTTATAGAAAGTCTTGCAACAATCCCAAATGCTAGTGCAAACAACATATTAGAATTTTCCAATCATTGATCTGTACAAGGTTTTGTTCACATCAACACAATTGTCATTTTCTTTAAAAGTTTATGTCCAATAGCCATGGGTGTTCCAACTGGTCTTCAATCTTCCGTACCAAAATTATTCAAGATCTTCTTGATATATTTTGATTGTGTAATATAGATATCTTTTGTCATTTGTTACATTTGCAAGCCAACAAAAAATTTGATCTCTCCAAACATAGACATCTCAAATTCACAGTGCATCCTTTCCTCCAAATATGATATCATCAACAAATATCTCAACTACAAATATCCCTTTATCAGTTTCAGTCTTCAAATATAGATTTCAATTATCATTAGTTCTTGCAAAACCAATCTTTACCAAATATGTATGCAATCTGTCATACCATTCTCTAGGGTCTTGTTTCAATCCATACAAGGCTTTGTACAACTTACATACCATATCACTTTTGTTTGGGTCAAAAAATCCTTTAGATTGTTCAACATAGACAGCTTCTTCTAGAATTCCATTTAGAAATGCAGACTTGGCATCTATTTGATAAACTTTAAATCCTTTGTAAGCAGCATATGCAAGAAGAGTTCTCACTCCTTCCAATCTTGCAACAGGGGCAAATGTCTCCCAATAGTCAATACCTTCTTCTTGTGCATATCCCTTACAAACTAACCTTGCTTTATTTCTTATGACTTCACCTTTCTCATTCAGTTTGTTTCTAAATATCCACTTTGTTCCAGTAACATTCTTGTCCTTTGGTCTAGGTATCAATGAACAAGATTTGTTCTTCTCTATTTGCTCAATCTCTTCAATCATAGCTTGAATCCAATGTTCATTGTCCAAATCACCCTTCACTAATTTGGGCTCAAAATCACATAGTAGACATGTGTGACTTCTCAATCTTTTCCCTGTCATTACTCTTGAATATTTTTCTCCAATGATTTGATCAGATGTATGGTGTCTTCTCACATAATTTTCTAGTATGGGTTCTTTTCTTCTCTCTTCTTCTTCAGGTTCATCTTCCACAGTCACTTCAGCTAGCACTTCATGCACCTCTACTTGTTCTTTTGTTTGTTCAACAATCACTTGCTATTGCTTGACAAGCTCTACATGATGCTTGGCATCAACTACCTAATGCTTGATTCATTGGTTGTTGATGCTTGACAACTTTCTTCTCAGGTTTAGGTAAAGTGTTAGGTTCTCCTTTATAAATATATGTATGAAACTTCTATAATCTTGAGGTTCCTTCTTACATTCAACTTTGTTCCTTTTAGCATATTCATCAACTTTCACATTTGCACTTTCCACAACTATCTTAGTGTTAGAGTTTAAACACTTATAAGCTTTGCTTTTAGTGGAATATCCTAGGAATATGCATTCATCACTTTTTGCATCAAGTTTTCCATTTCTATTATTTTTCAATATGTAGAATATGCTTCCAAATACTTTGAAATATTTTACATTAGGTGCATAACCATACCATAACTCAAAGGGTGTAGTACTTGTACCTTTCTTGACTTGTACTCTGTTCAAGGTGTAAATTGTTGTACTTACAATTTCTCTCCATTACTTAGGTGCAACATTTTTCTCCATCATCAATGTCCTAGAATAGTCCATGATTGATCTATTCCTCTTTTCAGCTATACCATTATGTAGAGGGGTCCTTGGTGAAGACATCTGTCTTTTGATTCCTCTATCATTACAAAATGTGTTGAATTCCTTAGATATGAATTGACCTCCTCTATTAGATCTCAAACACTTTAAGCTTTTACATGTTTCCTTTTCAACTCTAACCAGATACCACTTAAACATTTGAAAAGCATCATATTTTTCTTTAAGAAACATCATAATCATCATTCTAGAGTACTCATCAACAAATAGAATAAAGTACTTGTCACCATAGTAGCTTTGAAAACCAATAGGTACGAAAAGATTAGTATGAACCAAATCTAAGATAACATCAGAGATATAGTTCTTGCTCTTAAAATTAGACTTAGTCATTTTTCCCAATTGACATTATTTACACATCACATTGTCAGGTTTTTTCAATTTTGTTAGTTCTCTTACTCTTTTCTTCTTACTAATGCTTATTGTAATACCCCAAAATTGGCACATTACCATGTTAACCAAATCTGGTCTATTTGATCAACCCTAAGTCCTATTTTACTAGGCAATTTTGATTTTGATACTCGCTACTTGACCTAAGTGTCAAATGCAGAAAACCCTAATCTACATTAATCACACTCTTTGTTTAATTCCTAAGTATTGACTCAAATTAGCTACATTAAACCTATTAATTAAGTTTAATTTAATTATAAGTGTTCATACTTTTATTAAATTAAATTATTTCTTTAGCTAATATACAAAGGAATTAATGTGTATTTAATTTAATAATGTCCTCATTTTAATTATTGAATTTAATTATTCAATTAATTAAAGTGTATGCATTTATGAGACCATATCCTATTTTATTAAATTAAATATTCTCTCCAAATCTTCTCTTCAGTTTCAGAATGGAAGTTTTGAGTGAACTATCTCTCAAAATGGTATTAACTTAGTTAACTTGTTCTCACACTCTAGTGAAACTCAGTTGACTCTCCATCACACTCAAATTTGAATAAGTTAATCTCACATACATAGGGTATTTTCCATTCTAATTGAGTCTCATCTTCAATCTTGACCGTTTATCTCAATTGATATTGACCTTGATCGATCCTAGATTCTATTTAAGGAGCATTCAATTCCTCATTAAAGGAGGTTTAATTAGTTTTGCAATGAATTAATGCTAGAATATCTACTCACTTTGCTCATTCACAGCTTGTTTGCATATTAATATCATTTAGATTTTAAAATCCATTTATTTAATATAATATGCTTTCTTATTTCTTAGCTTAGTATGCATCTCATCTGGTATAATTTGTACTCTCATATAGCTTTTATAAAAACCTTCATACTAGAGGTTTGGTTATCAGCGTCTCGTTCTAAGAGCAGCAAAAAAATCCATCTAGTTAAGAGGCAACATGTCGATTTGCCAAATCATTTCTGGTGAACAATTCAATGTTCATTCTGGGATGGTTTTGCATATAAAGACCATGTTGAAGTGTGTGTGAAGAACTGAGGCCCACATTTCATGCAAATACTTACCAAATCATCAAAATTCACATGACATAGCCTCTTATGCCATAACCAAATATCATCACATTGTGCAAACAAGCATGTATCTTCAGATAAGTCTAGATAGAAAAAATTACCTCTGGTTCGGTCTCCACTTCTAATCAATTCATCAGAACCATTGTAGATCTTGGCCTTTTTGTTCTCAAATTCAACTTTGTAGGTTGAACTATTCAACAATGCCACACTCAACAAATTGTAGTCAAAACCTTCAACCCAATAAGAATTATCACATCTGATCTTATCAGCCAATTTAATTGATACTTTACCTTTCACAAGATATGGTGCATCATTTCCAAACTTAACACTACCACCTTTATAATGTTCTAAGTTTTCAAATTTCATTTTATCACCAGTCATGTGATGTGAGCAACCACTATCAATTATCCATCTATCACCTTTAATCACATATGAAATAAGTGTAATTTTCTTATCTTCAACAGAATCATCTTTCATAGCACATAAACTACGTCTTCATCATTATTATCTAAATCACTACCGGTCTTTTCTTCAATAATGTAACAAGACTTCTTACCTTTGCCTTTATACTCTTTCTATCCTTTGTTGTCTTTTTCATCTCTCCTTCCTTTGAACTTGTTGTCTTTCTTCTTATCCTTGTCACCCCTTTCAAGACATCTTGCAACAATATGACCAACTTTATTGCATAAAGAACAAATTACAAGGACTTTACCTTTGTATTTTCCTTTGCCTCTCGGTAATCTCCTAGCCATTAATGCTTCAAGATCCTCAAGATCATCATCAAAAGATTCACTCTCACTAGCCTCATACTTTCCTTTCTTCTTCTTAGAATTATGCAAAACCAATTGTGACTTAAGAGCATATTCAATAGCAGGGGCATTAAAATTGTCAAAATTTGACAATTCAAAAGCAGTAAGCCTACCAACTAGACTATCCAATGTTAGATCATTATTAGGAGTGCATTTTAGTTCTTGTATTGCAGAAACTTTAATGACATAAATAGGAAGTAAGGTTCTCAATACCTTGGTGATCACAGTTTCCTCACTAATATCTCCTTTAGCTCCTCTTATAACATTCACAACTTCTTTGACTCTTCCGATGTATTGAGAAATGTTCTCATCTTCTTAGTGTAAGAACTTGCCTTAGGGAAAAATCACCCAAGACCAAGAAGTACAACAACTAGCACAAAATAGACTGACAGAGTATGATCAGAATAACATTATGATATTCAATTGAATTGTATAGTACACTAGGAGAGCCTGAATATAAAGGTCTCTATGATGCTTCTAGAATGTTTAGGAGTTGGCAATATGATAAGCCTCACAACTAAGCACATGTCCATCAGGAGTAGGTTTTCCTCCATTAAGCACAAGATTTAGTGCAATGATGAGAGGATAAGCCTACAAAGGTGTGTCACATAAAATTATGTTGTAGACACCATGTGCTTAATTAAGAGTACAAACAATTGTGTTGTCTATATGAAGACTCAGTTGTTTATGCAAACTCTAGTGTTGTAGACACCATGTGTTAAATTAGAGTTGCTTACTCATGTGTTGTCAATATGACAACTCATATGAGTACACAAACTCCTAGGTGTCTAACCTAATAAATAATAAAATAATGCATTTATCCTAAGTAAACTTAAGTAAAGTGTAAATAATAATTATTTACACTAACACTTAGACCATTCTCATGCCATCAAACTTTCATCTTAAGCTTTCTAACTTGGCTCTTAGTACATTCTTATCTCCTCCATGGATCTTTGCCAACTTTTCCCATATCTTTTTTGTAGTGTACAGTCCTCTATGTCATCAAATTTTGAGTAGCTTAGGGCAAATGCAATCTCAAACATTACATGATTGTGTTCTTATTCTCCTTTATCTACTAGGCTAACAAAGGTGATGGTACACTTACATATTCATTCTCCAAGTAAAATATTGTTGAATCTTCGATGTTAACAATGTGTAGTTTCATCAAACTTTGGCATGTAGGGAAGTTCTCCTCACTCAACTTGGGTATCTCCTTTCTATACATCTTGATCTTTGGCTTCAAGCACCTCCAAACTTTTCTCTACAAGCACCACAACTCCTATTACAATTGTTAGAATGATTTAGAATAATTAGGCCGAGGGGGGGAGCGGGGTGGGGGGCGTGGCATGTAAATAAGTTATCCTCATGTCTAGATGTACCAATTAAACTTTTAAACACTTTAAACAACTTAGATCTTTTCATCCACTTGGTCTCTATACCAACTTTTTAGTAACATAAATTTGCAGTCCATTGTCCCAATAGTAACTAACTTGTAGAATATAAAACATCTCAGATAACATAGACACAAGTATAACACCCAAATTTAACTTGGAAACCCAATTTTGGAAAAACCACCTGTAACATGCTACTGATATTCAACACTTATGAAGTGAGCTCTGTGAGGAGCCAACCCTGTTAAAGGTTACAATACACACTATTAGCTATGACCCGGTTAAAGAATTTAACCACCTTGTTAGGAGTGGCCTTCTTATAGGACTTAAGAACATTCCATTAGAATGTGAGCTTGATTAAAGGATCTACAAATGACTATTAGTTCAACCTTGATGAAAGGATTTCAAACTGATACAATGGTTAGAAAGTAACAACAGGTTGATATGAATAAATACAACTCACTTTGAAAATACATATCACAATTTGGTTCAACAATTGATTCAATGGCTGGCCTTCATTATCATCTCTATCATTAATTCACTTGGCAACCCTTCAAGAAATCACTCTTCACTTAAGGTCTTCATTGTTCAGCCTTCTACTCAAATTCGCCAATCAATAGAATCAACAACTGCTCCAACCTCTATTAGGCTAGCTCTTATGCCTCCTTAAATAGGTAGCTTGATCTTTTTCTGCTTAAACAACACTATCGATCTTAGGGTTACAATCAAATTCAAAAAGTACAATGAATATGTCCATCATTTTGTTCATCTTCTTCTCCTTCTAGATACTTCTCCAAACTTATCCTTGATTCCATGCTTAGAAACACACAAACACAGTTTCTCTTGCATTAAATGTTCCAGTTCATCAATCCTTATCTTCAACATGCTTTACATATTCTAATAATTCAACTATGTTGGCCAAGAATCTCAATTCCTTCACAAGCTATAAAATGATGACACTCAACCAAAATTATGTTCTTCGGCCTCAGTCATCGCTAGATAACTTGGTCATCAATAAACTGCCTTGCTCGATTTATATTGTCTTCACTCTATCCTTTTACTGGTGCTTGGTCCAACTTCTCTAATACTCTATCTTTTATTGGTGCTCGATCGACACTAAGTTTTACTCAACTTCTACTATTCACTTGGTCGACATTGACATAGCTCGGCTTCAACTATAAGCTCCTTAATTTTTTGCTTTGAAGCTTGGTCAAGCATATGTATTTGTTCTTCATTGATCATGTCTTCTAGGCTTTAACACAACTATCTCTTAATTTTACGAGTAAACAACACATTATCTTGTCAAAGTCCAATTGATCAAGTATCCATTATAATTCCACATAACTCAACCTTTCCACTAGGTCTTGTTGTTATCACTCCCTCTCAAACCCTCTTCATTAATCATCTTGAGATGACACACTCTACTCAGGTAGCAACTGTCTCATCAATAAGGTTTGACATCAATGCCAACATAACAATTATTCCAATTATAGTTTCCAACAAACATGACCTATTAAGTTTCGAGGATTTGTACCCTACTGAATTGGTAATGTTTAGTAACCCTTACTTAACATGGGAGTCATTTCAGTATGTGAGACTGGATAATGAAATGAAACCTCTAGATTCTAGGCTAACTCCTATTGGTTTCTTCAGTGGTAATCTCTACAACTCAATGAAAACTTGCAAGAAAATGGTAAGAAATGACTGAAAGCAAACCTAAAACCTAAAGTTTAAACTAAGGAGGTGATACACTAGAATTTAATATGAAGATGTAACACACACATAATAGAGAGGATTGTATAGCTCTATGAAATACAAATAAAGCATATATTTCTGTAAAGGCTTGCACAAGTGGTTTTAATGCTGAAACTACAAAAAGAGGATAAATTACTACCTCGCTTTGACTAATTTCACTTATAAACACATATCACAACCTAAAAGTAGACTTACTTTTCTACAAAAAGGTGCTGGAATGAGACAGAAAACAAGGAATAATAAAAACATTCACAAGTTAACTTATCAAATCATTCAAAGACACACACAGAAATTGTAGAAAGGAAAAGGGCTTAACAATTTACTCCATAAAGCATAATCACACTGTTGTCACTAGTATTATTTCTTCAAAATGTTGAATTACAGACCCTGTAACAAAGCTTAGGACCCCAAAAGATGTCTCAAAACTCTGTCATAAAATTAGAACTCCTTCAAATGAGTTAAAAAAACTCATTAAGTAAAATGCCCAACTGTTTGGGTCGTATGCAAAAAAATAGCCTCCAAAACAGGGCTTAGATCCTTATGAAATAATGATCTTTTGCTCAAAAAGCTCCTTTTAGTCATAAAGAACCTTATGACTCGCCTTCCACTGCCCACAAAAGGCTCAAACTGGTCATAAAGACCCCCAAACCGACTTGGCAAAGTCAAATTTGACCCCCTATATTCTCTCCATATGTTTCCCAACTGCTTTTAGAGTTAAAGACCATGATAAGGGAAACAGGATGACTCATTTTTTGCATTAATAGCATAAAGGAAAAATATTAATTATCTATAGTTACATCATTGAATATTCTCCTCTTTACATAAAAAGTGACAATACAAAAGAAATAATGAGCTTCTTATAGTTTTGCATTCTTACTAAGAAATAATATTAAATGATAACACATCATTATAATATTACTTCTTTAGAAAAAATGAAATTCATGCAAAGTATAAGATATATATAAAACTCCCCTCATCAACCTCAAAAGAAAAAAGGATAAAAGAAAAACAATATATCCCATGACTTAACCACGGACTTAAAAGAGAAATATAATGTGAAAAAGGGAATAAATGTTTCGAATACCCTAAAAATGAAAACATTCCATCATTTTATTTGCTTGCTTGAGATTCTGGAAGGTTGGAGGATGAGGGTTTCAAGTCGTTTTTGGTAAAAATTTGATGGCTCTTGCATAGGTGTCGTGTCTAGACTGGACTTTCCTCACACCGTGGTCAACATTTACATCTGAGCTTGATTCACTGCTTGCATTTGTTGTATCTTCTATTGTAGATGTGATTGAAGGTAAGAAATTGATTCAGTTTTTGGTTTTGTTGTTGTTGTTATCATGTTGTCTTCTCTGCTGGAGATGTGCTTTTGATAGTTTCTAGTGTCCTATATTAATCTATTATGAGGGCCATTCCATGTGCAAATTTGCTGTTACTTTTTGTTGTCACTTTGACTTTGCTGGGTCTATTTATGTCACCATGAAATACTTCTGTTGTGGGTTTTGAAAATGTAAAAATGCATTTTGGAACTTGCATTTCGTTCCCATAAAAACCTAATTTGGGTTTGCTTACATATGGGTTTTATAATAATTTCATTTAACCAAAACCCAAACACAGGTTCTCCTATAGGTTGAGTTGGTGGAGATGTATGTTTTATCCATTGTCCACCATTTTGCATCTACTAGAAAATTTATTTCCTTTGTGTTCATGCTGACTGGGCTGCTTTTCCAATTCTTCTTTAAGAAAAGATCAACAAAGGAACATAATTCCTCTGAAAAGTGATCTCGTGAAGGTGAAGGAGATGAAGTATGACAATATGATGGTGACCTTTTTGCTTTGTCTTCTACCAATTCTCCATGACTTTATTTATCACAATTATGACAAAGGAGCTTTCCATCACAAGTTGCAACACCAAAAGTTTGATTCCCATATAATGGGGTCCAATTTCACATTTCGTTGCATGGGGAACAATTTAGATTTGTAATTGTGATAGCCTGTCATCATAATTTGGGTCCAAATGTAGTAGTGAAAGTAGGGTTTTCTAAATCTATGTAGTACAGACACTACTAGAACCCTAAACTTGTAAAATCTTCAAGAGTTGGTCATAGGGAACAAAATTCTAGTATACACCAAGGCAATTTGTTGAGTTTTTTTGTGAGTTATATCTCTTTCCTTGATTCTGGGAGGGCTAATAGGGGCTATTAGGGCTATAAGGCCTAACTAGCCAATTTTGTGATTTGGGTGAAAGAACCTTGAAAGAATGGTGTAGAATGATGAGGAATGCATTAAGAACCTCAATAGGAGTATTCTAAGTTAGGTTAGGAGAGAAGACCCTATAGTGGGCTAGGAGTATCCTGGGAAGAGCTAGAAATTATTACTTGAAGAAGCTCTCCATCATCAACCAAAACATAAAGACTATCACAATCATTCTTAGTTTTAGGTTGATGATGGGGAGCTTCTAGCCAATAGTAGAACCTCTGCACCAAATCCAAAGTCTTGTTGAGACCAAAATGTCCCCCCAAACTTCCAATATGCTACTCTCAACATACTTTCTGATATATCTTTACATTCTATGCCAATAGTAGAACCTCTATACCAACTCCAAATTCTTGTTGAGACCAAAATGTTCCCCCAAAATTTCATTGTTCTTTTCTTGAATCAAATTTTCTCTCAGGGACCCTCTTAGCTATAGAGTTTTCCACCTCTAAATAATAAACCATTATGTAATTTATAATCCTAGTAGTCACTATGAAAATTATTTTCAAAAGTTTCACAGACCTTGTAAGCCTCAAAAGACTCTCCATCTTCCTTATACAGTTCCTTGAAATTGAGAACACCAATTCTCTTAAACTTAATTTCTTGGACTGTTAACACCCTTTTGCTTATAAAATATGCAACCTTATTGATCAAACCCTTTTTATGCTTGATGGTAAAAGTACATTTCTACATACTCCACCCATTTCATATTTATGTGATTAAGCTTATCTTGTGATTTCAAGAAGCAAAGGGTTGTATTGTTAGTTCTACCAAAAATTCTTTGGGCAATAGGTAGTGCCTCCATTCTGTTAAGGCTTACATATGGGCATATAATTCTAAGTCATGTAAGGGATATATTATCTTTGATTCATTAACTTTTTCACTTAAATAGGCCACTAGTCTACCTCCATAACTTAAGACTACTCCAACTGTAACATTTCTAGAATCACACTCAATGGTGATTAACTTCTCAAAACTTGATAAAACCAATACTAGTTATGTAGCTACATTTTGCATCAATATTTTAAAAAAAATTGTTAGCATCCTTTGTCCACTAAAAATTCATCTCCATAAACCCTTTGATTATTTCCAAAATAGGTGAACATATCTCACTATAGTTCCTAATGGACTTTCTATATAATTGATCAAATACATGGAAGCTCCTTACTTCACTTGTAGATTTAGGAGGCCAACTCAAGATTGCCTCCACATTTGAGGAATTCGTCTTCAAATTACCTTTAGAGACCACAAATCCAAGGTATACTAGCTCTGATTTCATAAACTCACATATATCTAAATTTATGACGCCTTTTTATCATGAAACTTTGTTAACATAATTTATAAGTGTCTAAGATGGTCTTCCTTAGTCTTACTAAAAATCAATATATCATCTAAGTACACTACCACAAATCTTCAAGACTTCATTCATAAGTCTCATAAATGTACTAGGGGCATTGTCATTCCAAATGGCATAACAAGCCACTCATACAACCCCTCTATGTTTTTGAATACTATCTTCCACTCATCTCTCTCCTTTATCCTGATTTGATGGTAGTCACTTTTGAGATCAATTTTAGTGAAGTTTTTGCTCCTCCCAAATAGTCTATAAGGTCTTCTTTCCTATGTATTTGAAACCTCTATATGATATTGTTCCTACTAATTTCTCTTGATTTAAAACATAATCTTCAAGTTCTCCACTTCTTGTGTTCCAAAAGTGTGGGTACTACACAAGGACTTGTGCTCTTCTTAATCAAACCATTGTCTAACAGTTCTTACACTTGACTAGCCACTTCCTTATTTTTTTGAGGTGTCATCTTATAGCCTGCTTCATTTGGCTAGGAATCCCTAGGTATGAAGTTAGTATGATGGATAATAGCTCTTTGAGGTGGTTATGTGTCATGTGTTCATCACTAACCATGTCCTTAAACATATCTAACAAAGTTCTCACCTCTGTAAAAATCTCTACTTTCTTCTTATTGTGCTTCTCTTCCTTGGGTTTCAAAACTAGGACAAATTGTACCCCATCTCCTTCCTTTAAGGTGTTCATGACCTATTTCTCTCCTACTAGTAACAAACTATGAGTAGTAGGTTTCACTTCCTCTCCATTTGCTAAATTTTGAAATTTATATGTGACGCCATCTTTTTTAAATGAATATTCATTTTTTCTCTTAACCATGGAGTACTTTTCTATCAAATTGCCATACCTACCTATAATTAGGTTGCATGTGTCCATGGACAACACATCACAAAGAAAATTTTTCTTATAAATAGTTTACTAGCAAGAAGAGTATCTCTAAAGCTCATCTGAGAGCCCTTGAACTTGAAATACACTCTCTTGCACTCCGTGGATAGGGAGCTCTAAGCCGGCATCGAAGCATTTTGAACTCATGGAATCGTTTGGATAGAAGGGTTTAGAGTGGAAAACTTTCGAGTGTACATTTTTGGTGCCCACCATGGGGCTTGAATCAAGTTTCTAGCTCCATTTGCTTTTGTTTTTCATCTCTAGTTTTTTACAATAGCATATTGGATCTAATCAAATGCTTTTGTAGAATTATCACTTTGGTTTTAAGGCCAACCCATAAGTAGATTGGTTTGAAGGCCAAAAACTTAGTTGGTTCAAAGATTTGATCATATCTTTTAAACCGCTTGGAATTTGGTTCTAAATTTTTTTTGTAGATTGGGTATGTGCTCAAAATGTCTCAGTTCGATTTTCAGAGCATTTTGACGTGATTTTCGAGAGTTGTGAGTTTTTCTTTATTTTTCATAAAAAGCCGTTTCTGATCGCAAATCAGCAATTTTTTTAAAAATACTTACATTTTCAGAAAGGGTTTTGAATTCTAATGGGGGTTCTTTCTTTGTGTTTTGAATTTTGAGGTTATATTAAGGATCAAAAACTCGATTTGGTAAATTTGGCCTGTTTTGACAAAATTGATCTCTAGAGCGCAAATGAAGAGTTTTTTTAAATTTCTTGCATTTTTTAAAAGCTCTCTGATTTTTAACAAGGGTCTCTTCTTTTCATTTTTATTTTTGGATATGAAATCATAGCAAACAAGTTCAATCTTGTTGACTAGGTCAAAATCAAAGAGCGAAAATGAGAGCATTTGTGATTAACTTGCACTTTCTTTGCATGCACTTGGTTGGAAGATAAATTGGATTTTTTGAGGCAACTCACCACTTTTTATTGTAGATTTTTATGTTATTTCACACTAACTTTTGGTGCTAACAAGTTGTGATTACAGGTTGCCATCCTTATGAAAAAAAAATTGAAACATTGCATAAAAATAACGCATGTCAAAGCTTCAAATGCGCAAGGGCTACTAACATTGGTTGCAGGGCTGTCCAAAGCATAAAAACTCAAAATTTCTTGCTTTTTTTTTTTCATGTGTGGCATTGACTAATTGTTCATTTTTCATAGGTACATAAAACTTGTGATTGGAGTCTTTTGGTAATAGGAGAGTATGCTCTTCACCCTTGTGGTGAATTAGAAATCTTGACTTGCCATTTGGTTTCAAAAGCAAGGGGTAACTAAATCTTGTTGGCGTGTTTGGGAGAAAATGATTGGAATAAGAGAGTATGCTCTTCACCCTTGTGGTGAATCAGAAATCTTGACTTGTAAAAGTTGATCCACTTTGTGTAGTTAGAATCCTTTAGAGGGCCTGCTCTCGGACAACTTGAGAGGAACGACCCAAGTGGAGACAAGCCGATTACCTGGCTCTTCCAACCCACTATAAACTCAAGGCTACCAAGGACACAAAACTTTGGTAGACATAGTGTTTGTCTTCGCCTAGTGTGATTGCTTATGGGATTTCGACCATAGGGAGATCACTGGCAAGAATGCTTAAGGTACTCTTGTGATCGCAAGATCGGTTACTCATCGCAAGGTGAGGTGTCTCGTAATTGGGAGCAAGAGGAACACTATGAACAGAAGTCCGATCTAAAAACCCTAAGTTAGTAACTACCCTTTTTAGCTGCTCAACTTCTCTGTGCAAGGATCGATCCTAGTGGACTACCTGAATCACCCCAAGATTTACACTCACCATATGTGTTCCCTTGGTTGTGCTTATGGCACTTCCATGACAAAGCTAATATCTCTTGTGGGAAACCACTTGGTGTGAGGCAAAGGAGCATCAAGCGTGGGCCAAGTTGTTGAGTAATGAACTGTGACTCTAAGGTAGATTGCTTGGCTATTGTTTTCAATGTTTTGACCAGTGTTAATGTTCTTGCAACATAAGCATTCCGATAAAAAGTTGTTAGGAAGGCCGTTTTGATATCCCAAACGCATATTGACAAGGTTGTTTTTGCCCTTGATCAATTGTTTTGAGACATGTTACAACACTTACTGTTTGCAAACCTTGCTGTTTACTGATACAAACTGAAATGAAACGCTGTCTGATTGAAACGACTGTCTGATTGACAAATTGAAATGAACTTCAAACCAAAAATTGACTTTTTTTGCACAAAAATGACACTCTGTCGCACACTTTCAGGAGAAATATCGCGCGACATTTTTTGTTTTTTTTTTTCAAAAAATTCTGTCACATGTCTTGGTAAATGTTGTCGCACTGTGTGTAAGATTCTATCGCACTCGGGTCAAATATCTACCGCCTGAGAAAAATGTGTCGCACCATTCCTGAAATTCTATCGTGCGACACTATTTGCTAAACTTATGTCGCCCTCCTTTTGAGAAAGTATCGCCTAGAGTCATTTTGGGTCAAAAATAGAGTTAGCCGTTGGATTTGTTTGGTCTAAGGAGTGTCACACTGGTCACCCTTGATCCTGGCTACGTATCAGTGTGTGAAGAATTCGTCCTAGGTCAAAAAGATGAGTTTAGTCCATCGAATGTAAGTCTTGAAACGTCTTGATGAATCACTTGTCAAAATTCAGCTATTATTTTATTCTAGCTATCCACTATTGAGCTTCTCGCTCGTCCGCTCGGCTCGAGTCACCCGTGCTATAAGATCTTGAGCACTGTTTGACAAGCCATCTATCACATTTTGACAAGTGACTAGTCCTGATCGTAAAAGCTTCAAATTCAGCTCACTTTTCTTGTCCTACTAAACAAAGACAACTCTTTACATGCCAGTCACAACTAGATATCAAGTTGGTAACGGTAGCCACATGCCTTTCATTTTCAAGCAATTAGAAACACCACCGAAATGTCCTCGCAAATAACCTTTGATAAGAATGTCGAATTTGCTCAAACACAAACGTCCAACGTTCGGCACAACCCACTCTATAGTTTTGAAAATCCATTTGGTACACCCTTTGAGACACCCCAGGATATGAGTGGTATAGTCACTATGGTGCACCGTGATGAAATTAAACGTCGCTTAGAAGAACAAGCACGTGAAACCCAAAAGACTTTGGAGGCTATATACGCTAGGGAGAGAGAAAATCAACAAGTTGAAATTGACAATCAGGCATGCTATGAAGGATATAAAGGAACTTGTCCCTGAAATCCTTTTGAGAACAATGATGGTAATCACACGCCTCCAAGGTCCTAGAGCTACTGCTGGCGCATGTCCTTCACCTAAACCATCTCATCATGATAGTGATGAAGAAGTAACTAGCAAAGACGTGATCAAATTTCAACAACACGGCTTCGCCCAAAAACTAATGCTCAAAGCTTTAGAGGAAAATGGAGACCAATACTTCCAATACATGGCAGCTAGGGGATGGAAACTCCCTCAAGGTTTTAATGTTGAACATATTATTCCAAGATGAGAGCCCACTGAGGCTGAAATCTTAAGGGAAGAAATACAGGAACTAAGGAAACAATTTGCACAACTACAAACTTCAAAAGAGCCTCCTAAGACATCATTTGTTGAATCAATTTGTGCTCTTCCATTTAATAGGAGTCTATACATGCTGCCATTTCCTAAGGATATAGAGGTTCCTAAGTATGACAAATACGATGGAAATGGTGACTCTCACGACCATGTGAGACATTTCTATGCTATTAGCATGGACTTTATGCATGAAGACACCTTTCTTATGCGTTTGTTCCCTAGAAGTCTAAGAGGACAAGCTATGGAATGGTTCACAAAATTGAGTCCTCCTCTTAAAAAATTTGACAAACTTGCGCAATGCTTCATCCAGCAATATTCATACAACATTCAACATCCTGTGATTGTGCTAGACTTATGCAACATCAAACAAAAACTAGGAGAATCTTTTGCAATATACCTCCAACGATGGAGATCTTTATACTCTCGGTATCCTCGGCAAGTGCCTGAGGCTGAAAAAATTGACATTTTTGTCAATACACTTGTACCTAAATTATATTTTGATCTAAGAAAATAGTTATTCACATCCTTCAATGCCATGGTAGAAAGTGCATATCGCATTGAGGATGTTGCTATCAAAAGAGGTGATATTGCCATAAACAAGGATAGAGTTAACAATGGAAACGGTAAAGACAAAGGCAAACCTTGGAACAAAAACAAGTATGTTGTCAATGACAGAGTAGTGGACACTCCTAAGACTAAGGAACTTGCATTTAACCTTTCCAATGCCATCTATGCAGCAAAGCAACAAGAAGGTTCAAAACCACAAACCTTTGACAAAGGCTCTAAATTTGCAAAGAAGCAACGTGTTTACACACCTATGGTCGAACCTTATGAAGTGGTTTTAAAAACCTTAATGGCAAACAAATTGGTTACCTTGCCAGACAACTCACATCCTTATGATCCACCCGTTAGACCTCCATGGTGGAGAGAAGATCATACTTGCAGCTATCACCGAAGTAAGGGACATAACACAGAGAATTGCTTCAAACTCAAAGATGTAATTCAAGACCTCATCGAAGCTGGCAAAGTTGTTACAGATGGCCTTCTTAAGAATACTGATCATAAGACTTTCCAAAAACCATTACCTAAATACGAAAAGGGTGAGACCTCAAGGGTAGCTGCCAAAAGGAATCATGACACCAAAATCAGTTATGTTTACGATAACACTGATAATGTTATAAGAATGCTTGAGCCCATTGAATACATATGTATGGCAAGCTCCAACAATGACAACTGGCCAAATTATGATGCTGAAGATGAATGACCAAGAGTGGTCTTAAGGACACAATCCACTCCTCAAGATTATACTGATACTAGACCCAAGGTGGTACTCCAAGTGGCTGAGTCTTCATCTTCTCAGGGTGAACCACTTAATGCTGTCACTAGGGGGCAATCTAAGGTTGTCCTAAAAGTTGCTAATGATCCTAAAAATGCTTCATCATCTAAGCAAACAATTACTTCCAATATCTCCAACTATGATCTTGTCAGCCAACTGCAATGCACACAAGCACAAATCTCCATTTTTGAATTGCTAGAGTTATCTCCTTTGCACAGGGATATCCTTGAGAAAGCTTTACGTTCTGCCAATGTTCCCACAGCTATTGATGCGGAACGATTCCAAGCTATGGTGAACCACATCTCCTCGCCTCACTATCTCACCTTTTTTAAAGAAGATGACCGAGCTCTCAGTCATCCTCATAATCTTGCTCTTCATGTTGAAGTTCAAATCTTTCATACCTGCGTCCGCCGAGTCCTGATAGACAATGGTGCAGGGTTAAATATCATATCGTTCAATGTAATCCAACAATTGGGCATGTCTGAATTTGCCATCAATCCTAAGCGCAAGATCACTATAGAGGCCTATGATGAGATGGAAAGGCCTTCTAAAGGTCTAATTGTACTTCTAATCAGAGTTGGTCCAATTGAGAAGAATGTCATTTTCTAAGTCTTAGACATACCACTTGCATACAACTTTTTGTTGGGACGGCCATGGATTCACGATATGCAAGCAGTGCCCTCTACATACCATCAGTGCATTAAGTTCCCTTTTAATGGTACTGAAGTAGTTGTCCCCGACGATAACTCCATGTCTATCAACACATTATCTGCTGCTGAAATGCTAGTCATACACAATCGCTCTTCTCATGAGCTAGCACCATCTTTCACAGCATGTGAACAAAAACTGAAAATGATGAGCCTTGGTATGGGCGAGTATACTTTGGACTCTATTGCTGCCTTACCAATTTCCCCTCGGTCCTATGGGAAACCAACTATTGCAAAGAATTCTTCTACTTCTGCTATGACACTTTTTGGCGCTTTTGTGCAATCTTCCATACCACTAGAAGCAGAGAAGGAAGAATAGGCCATTAGGGACTGGATCTACAAAGAAGAGGAAGATGAGGAGGTTACAGTGACTACTCCTATTTCTCCTAAAAAATATGGAAAAGGCTATAAATTTTTGACAAAAATGGGCTACCAGGGCCCAGGGTCCTTAACTGGTTGTAAGAACACTCTACTTGAACCTTTAAGTCACATTCAAGGTCGTGATGCTCGAGACACCACTAGTCTAGGCTTTGGGCTAAACAATAATATACCAACCTGTGATCAAAGATTGCTCATGTCTAGTGAATCAGAGGATGATGACTCTCCCGTAATTGCTACTACTGCACAAGATTAAGACTTTGTTCCGCTCACTTCCCTCCTTTGGGGAGAAGAAATAGTGACTGCTAATAATGAAGAAACTTCTACCTCCCAACAACAGGAACAAGAAGGGTCTACTTCTGAGGACATAAATAGAGGGTGAACTAGGCAAAATATTGCTCATCTCATAGCTAGGGGTCAAAGTACAGATTCTCATGAGTATGAGTGGGAAAGCCTCTCTGATGCATCTTGCGAGCTAGGGGTGGATGTCATTCATGCCTATGCAGCCCAACCCGATGTAGTCGAACGGTCTAGTATGGGGTCAGATGAGTTTGACTCACAACATGTCTCAATGGATCATGCTAGTTCCTCCAGGACTATTCCTGAGCTGGACTCCTTTGCGACATTTTCTATAGGCTCAACTTCATAGGTCACCAGAGATGACTCCTTCCATATCAATCACATTGAAACTTCTCCCTCACTCTCGCTAATTTACCTAGATCTCATAGATTGGTCTATCCAAAATCAAAGACCTGAAATACGGTCTTTCCAAAATGACTATGAGATCGCTTGTTATCTAAACGCAATTGAACCTGTCATTTCTTCCACTAGTGAACCCGCGGTTAACATGACAGAATCAGATATCAAGTACCTTAGTCAAAAAATTAAAAGGAAAAATAAGCGATCAGATGGCGAAAACCACATTGTGGCGGTGTCTGATCCTCAAAAAAGTAAAAATAAAGGCGTATCTAATGGTGAAAACCTCTTCGAGGCACCTGCGGATGAGGTACTTGGTAGTCTGCCAAGCTATTTCCAGGATAGATCTTCAGTTCTAGTTGAACCTACACAGCCTATCAACATGGGAATAGAAGAATGTCCTCAAATTATCTGTGTAGCTCAATCTTTGTCAGACGAAGAAAAGACATAGTTTGCTCAATTCTTTTAAGACAAGAAGGTCAACTTCGCATGGACATACTTTGACATGACAGGGCTTGATACAGATCTCATCATGCATCACTTATCAATCTCACCAGATGTCAAGCCTGTCAAATAGAAGTTGAGAAAAATGCATCCACATGTGGCCCTACTGGTCAAGACAAAGTTAGAAAAACTATTGAATGCAAACTTTATTAGGGCCATTGATTATGCCAAGTGGATTTCCAACATTGTACCTATCTCCAAGCATGACAAATCCATACGAGTTTGTACTAATTTTAGAGATCTCAATAAAGCATGCCCCAAGGATGACTTTCCACTACCAAACATCGATATGATAGTGGACATGACTGCGGGTTATGAGATGTACTCGCTCATGGATGGATTTTCTGGGTACAACCAAATAAAGATAGCTCCAGCAGACCAAGAAAAGATAGCCTTTACATGTGCATGGGGTACCTTTTGCTGGAATGTCATGCCTTTTAGGCTCAAAAATGCTAGCGCTACATATCAAAGAGCAATGACAACCATCTTTCATGATATGATGCATAAAAACATGGAAGACTATGTTGATGACACATTGGCAAAATCAAAGAAATGAGACACACATCTCAAAGACCTTAGTTATATATTGGACCATATGGAACAATTCCAACTTAGGCTGAATCCAAAAAAATGTGCCTTTGGTGTCACTTCTGGAAAATTGCTAGGTTATATCATTTCAGCAAAAGGCATTGAGGTTGACCCTGAAAAGGTCCAAGCTACCATGGATATGCCTCCACCAAAGACTATCAGTCAGCTTAGAGGTCTACAAGGACGACTACAATCCATAAGAAGATTTATCTCTCAATTAGCTGATAAGGCTCAACCTTTCAATAAAAATCTGCATAAATAATCTACCCATATTTGGAACAGTGACTGTCAACAAAGCTTAGATCAAATCAAAGGCTACGTGGCAAAACTGCCAGTTTTGATGCCACCCATTCTGGGAAAACCTTTGATTCTGTACATTTCAGCTACAGATTCTTCTCTAGGAGCACTCTTAGCCCAAAGTGATGACAAGGGTAAAGAAAGAGCCATATACTATATCAGTCAAACTTTGGTGGCTTATGAACTAAATTATACAAGTATAGAGAAGACATGCCTTGCTATAATTTTTGCCTCGCAAAAACTTCGGCATTATATGTTGACCCATACAGTTCACTTGATTGCCAAGATAGACCCTTTGAAATATCTATTAAGTAAAGCTGCACTTACTGGTCGCCTTGCTAAATGGATGATGATTCTTTCCGAATTTGACATTCAGTGTGTTGAATGTAAGGCAATCAAAGGACAGGTCATAGCTAACCGGTTGGCTGACTTCCCACTTGAAGATAGCACCTATGCAAATTGAGTTTCTAGATACCTCGATCATGTACATTACTGACAGAACATGGAAGATATTTTTTGATGGATCCTACACAGAATGGAGCTGGAGTAGGGATTTTGTTTGTTTCCCCTCATATTTATACAATTCCAAAGTCCTACAAACTATTGTTCCCATGTACAAACAACATTGCAGAGTATGAAGCATTAACAGATGGGATCAAAATGGCCCTTGAATGTCGAATAACTGAGCTACACATCTATGGAGATTCTCAACTGGTTGTGAACCAAGTGAATAATGAATATCAAACAAAGGATGACAAGTTGATCCCTTATAAAAAGTTGATAGACGCTCTAAGGAATTATTTTACCTTTGTAACATTCCAACAGATTCCTAGAGTAGAAAACAAGGTTGTTGATGCTATGGCCACCTTAGCATCTATCCTCCAATTACAAGAACATGAATCACAATTTGAGTTCCTGGTGGAAGGATTGCATTATCCAGCCTATGATTCCTCAGATAACTAGGTGATCTACACTGTTGTGGGTCACGATTCCTCCCGCTATGCGGCTATTTTCTCCTACCTACATGATCAGGTTATTCCCAAAACCCTCACGTGCAACCAAAAATGCCAACTCCTTCGTAATACCTCACACTACACTTTGGTCTCTGGTGACTTGTATAGGAAAGGTCTAGACGGAACGTTGCTTAGATGTTTAGAGCTAGAAGAGTCCGAGAAGGCACTTGTCGAAGTCCATAATGGCATTTGTGGGGCACATTCTAATGGCCTTGCACTTGCTCGAAAACTACTTAGGACGGGTTATTACTGGCCCACCATGCAAGTTGATGTTGTGCATTATGCAAAGTCCTATCAGAAATGTCAGCTCCATGGCAACTTGATACATGCTCCTGGGCAAGAGTTAATCCCTTCTGTGACATATTGGCCATTTCAGCAATGGGCCTTTGACTTGGTAGGAAAGATTCATCCAAGCTCATCCAGCAGTCATAAATTCATCATCACAGCAATGGAGTATTTCGCTAAATGGGTTGAAGCTGTACCATTATCTGCTGCTACAGGCAAACATGTTGCCCTATTTATACTGAATCACATCATTTGCCGATATGGTATCCCATCCTCTATTTTTCAAGAATAAGGACTTAAAATAGCTGTGCAAAAAGTTTTGAATTAAGCAACACTGGTCCTCCATTTACTATCCCCAAGGGAATGGCCAAGCTGAGGCCTCTAATAAAACACTGCTAAAAATCCTACACTGCACAGTTCACAAGTCTAGGAAAGATTGGCACTTGCAAATAAATCTGACACTTTGGGCCTATAGAACCTCTATTCGTACTCCTACAAGGGCTACACCCTTTTCTCTAGTCTATGGCTCTGAGGTTGTTCTCCTGTTAGAAGTTGAGATACCTTCCTTGTGTGTGTCCTTACATGGGTTAATAACCGATGAAGACCATAGAGCTATGCGCATACAGGAATTAGAGACTCTGGATGAACGTTGCAAGGCTGCTTTTGATCACATGAGAGCTTATCAGAAGCGCATGTCTACACAATATAACAAGAAGGTTCATCCCTGTGAGTTCCAAGTTGGTGAACTCGTGCTTAGAGAGAATCCCAAAAATTAGCAAAATTGAGAACAGAAAGGGAAATTTGAACCTAACTGGTTGGGTCCTTACATTATCACACCAACATTTGGGTCTGGTGCTTACCAGTTGTCTACTTCAGAGGGAAAAGAACTTGCAAAGCCTATCAACATCCTACACTTGAAGAAGTTCTATACTTAGAGGCTTGTCGCTCAGCTATCTTGTATATATCTATGATCTTGAAAAAATCCTAAAAATCAAAAAATGTCCTAAAAAAATGATCATCTTAGTGAAAACCTAGCAATAGGCACTTTGGTGTATCAAAAAAAAAAGAAAAAAAAAATTCTGAAAAAATTTGTCAAGTGGTGAAAACCTGGAAACAGGCGCTACTTGAAACCCTTGCACCTATGTCTATCAAACTCAATCATCCACTTCACTACACATTTCCTAACTTGGAATTATTTCTTGTCCTTATCTTGGGGGCATAGCTACTTAGCCTATTGAGGTATTCTTGTGCATTAGGGTTTCTTTGACAACTCACAAAATAATGTTTCTCAACACTACCCCCACCCACTTTGACATCAAGTGTTTTTCAACACTTTACAGATAGTTTACCTACGGTCTCCGATGTCGCAATATTTCTCACTATCATAACCAAATCTGGAAGAAATGGCCAAGTGACTTACACACACGCACTTTAACACTTAAACGACTGAGCTATGCTGATCTTTATCTACTTTGTGTGCTGTCTATGATGATTTCTTTGCCATGTGTTCCCTCCCTAATAGTCTTTCGAGGATGTCATTGACTAGAAGACTGGGGACATGGGGCATGTCTTCTCGATTTCTGCTTGTGGGTATACTTTGTTTGTCTATAGTGTTGTAAGCATTCATGCTTGTCCTATTCAACACTTTGACTTATAAATGTATCATCCTTGACTGTTTCGCAAGACCGCACTCAGGGTTTATCCTGGCACTTATGCCTTGATACAGGTGTAATCTTGCTAAATTAAACTTAGGGAATCTAATCACGTAGTTATCTTGACTTACATGTCTTTGATGCTTAGATTGGATTTCCACATACCTATATGATCTCAATCATATTCATATCCTCATAGTTATACTAGTGATGGTTGTATGATCTCATGATGTCCCTAATAAATGCTCAATGATGAAATTAAGAGTCTAAATGTTATGCACTTCTTGCGAGTAAACCACTTTGCATATTAGCTTGCATTTTAGGTTCATTTTCTAGCTTAGTCTTGCATTCTTGCATATGGGGAGAGCTCTCTCTTCATCTTTTCACAGACATATCAGCTAACTCTTTTAATATATTTCTTTACTTTCTTCTTGTTCATGTCTTTTCACCTTCTTAATCTTTCGCTTCATCTCTTTTCTATCTTATCATCACATTATATAAAGTTTTGACCTATTAAATAATTTCAACATCCTAGATTTATTTTCGAGATCGAAATCCAAATTCGAGTTCATCTTGATGGTCAAAATTGTCTTTTAAAATTCTACTTTCTTCTACGCAGTTAGTTGACCTTTTGAGGTCTAATCTTTGAATCATCACTGGGGCATCTTCATTAATTCATGTCTTCATCATTTCCATACTTAATATCTACTTCAATTCACCATTTCATGTCTAAAATCACCTTTCTACTCATTTTGACCTAATTTTTATGCTATATCCTTCAAGGTCAACTCTAGTCAAACTAGGGCATTTTATCAATTTCTTATAGTCATTCTTGGGTTCTAATCATCTATCTATCATCTTGGACATTGCTTTATTCTATTTTTCTCATGTCTAGCCAGTTTCTGCATCCCCTTACCTCATTTCAATTTCGATCCTGAGGGGGTAGAAATACTCTATTGTTGATTGTTACAGCTATCTATTTTTTAGGAGCATTTGTTTGACCTTATCACTCGCTCTCGATCTATACACTTTGCTAGGTGTTAAAATTCTTTTTGGATCCTAACATCATCTTCCTAATGTTCAGTACTACTGCTATCAGGTTGTGTATTTAGGACTTGCTATCTATTTCTGCATTTCATTCTTTGGAATTAGACGTCTATATCTATCACTGCCTACTTGGCTTTCTATTTTCTTTGACATAATGTGTTCCCAGATCGATCACGCATTAGTCAAAGAGGGGCAAATATAATCACCTAAAAATGGTCATCTAGACTATTAGCCCTCTTTTCAACATTTTGGCTAAATTAATTTAATCATTTACCTAGACCAAATTGCTAATAATCAATTTATTTGATTATAACCTATAGTTTGACTACGCTATCCTAAGTTCATTATTTGATTAAAAGAACATGTCCCCTTTTAATTAAATAAAAGACCCCATTCTTCTAACCCACTTAAAGTGCACACATAAAGTCCTCTTTCTATTTTGCAATTAAAAGAAAAGGCTTTGTGACTTTTTGTCTTATATGACAAGTCAACTTATATTCTATTGGTTGATTTGTGTGTTCACATGGATCACTCTTCTTTTCAAATTCCACCATTGATCATAGCTTTCCCCCTCAAAGAATCCTCATTTTGAATATTGTTATGCTGCAGGTTTTCTAACAGGTTTCTTTGGAGCTTTGTGGAGAACTTCTATTTCTTGTCTACATTCTCTCATCCATGGCATTCTAGCTTAGCTTAGTTTTTATTTTTACATGTAGCTTAATCTCACATAGCTTAATATTTGGATTGTAACACTCTCATCCATGCTTAGAATAGCTGCACTTTACATTTCATTCTAGATTAATCTTCATTTGCATTGCATCCTTGAGGAACTCCTTGGGACATTTGCATTCTTGCATCTTGTCTTAGGAACCTCCCATTGCATGGTTTACTAGCAAGAAGAGTATCTCTAAAGCTCATCTGAGAGCCCTTAAACTTGAAATACACTCTCTTTCATCTAAGCATTCCGAACTCATAGAATCATTTGGATAGAAGGGTTTAGAGTGGGAAACTTTTGAGTGTACAAGAGAAGCTCTCCTTAACCTAGATATAGCCACCTTTATGTTTTAGGACTCACTAATACCCTCACACTCAAAAAGATTGTCTAAGGCTTCAATTCATTCCATTACCAAATATGGTTCCATCTTCCCAATAAAAATTGGTGTTCCTTCTAAATATTTTCCACTAATCCTTGAGGGATTTAAGGAATGATTTTTCTAGTAAGACAAGATTAGACTCTAGGACCTCATCCTCCTTTGCAAATAACTTCCTTCTCTTTTTCTTCTTTTTCAATTACCTTCTCATCAACCTTCTCTATCGTTGTCTGTACATCATTAATTTTTATTTCTAGTAGATCCAAATTTTCCTTAAGAAGCCCACTCTCTTTTTCTTGTTCTTACATCTTCTTGGCAAGCTATGCATTGGTCACAATACTGGACACCAACTAATTATGCAACTGATGTGTACTTTTCTTCTAGCCCAAATCATTAGGCTCTAATACCACTATGACAGGAAGGCCCTTAGAGTTTGACTATTTTTCTCTTATCTCAAGTTCACTAATCAATAGTATTAGGAATGTTCCTACTAGATTTTGATCCCCTTAGTTTCTCATGTTGTACAAGTTCAACTCCTAGTGCCTCCCAAGAAAATTAACCTAAACTATTATTTCAACTAAGACTAGATCTAAAGGTTCACTCAATACTTCCACAAATGAAAACATGACTCAAACAAGAGTGTATTAGCTCCAAACATATAATATCACACTTTTTTCAGCTTAATTTGCAAGTTTCTTAAACACAAATTTGACCTAAAACAAAAGCAAGTAAAACAAACCTAGTAGGGCTAAGCTACAATTAGGTCTTTATTTTCAATTTTTGAGGTCTTACTCACAAATGTTTCCAAATGACCCCTAAAACCCACCCCAAATACCCATTTGGGAGATCTAAAGTATTTTGTAGGTCATAGGGCTTGAACCTTCGTATAATACCCTATTACATCTTTAGGTATATTTCATATTATATAATTTAATTTATTGGTCTACTGACATGAAGGGGTACAAATGGAGTCAAGCCTTAGTTTTCAGCCATCACATAATATTTCATTTCCCCATTCAACATTTCCAAATCATTTATTGGCTTAAATCAATCTACTCCTACAATATATTTGGTTTTCTATTTCAAGTCCTTAGTTGGCCACATTGTATGCTTGCCTAGAGCTCGAGAGAAAAAATCACAAACATTAAACTCCTAAAAACTACCACCTAGAAACTATAGTACATTAACTCCTCTTGCATTTCCCAAATGGTTGTTAATATTCCATAGTGAAATTTCAAGTTAGGGGTCTTTTTGCAATCAAATTCTCAGTCTGTCAATGATAGGATAGATTTAAGTTGATTGTTATTTTGTACATCAAGACTTCAATAAAATTGAAACAAATGTACAAACTAACTAAATTTATTCTAACTATTTACAACCAAAATATACCACTATTCAATCCATAGTTGCTTGACTTGCAAAGTTGCTGTACAAGAAATGCAAGAAAATATTTATTTCTCAGTATTGCAAATGATGTAATGTCTTCTAACCCTTTAGCAATCAATCTAGAGGTCTTATATATGCCTCCTAGACATGGATCAATTGGATACAAGTGATTTAGCTCAAAAAGAATGATGTTGCAAAAAAATGTATAGAAACATTTGCAATGTTCTAAAGTTGTAATACTACTTTTGCTCAAATTTTCATATGTCCCTTCTTTTTTATGAAAAATGGTTTAATGTCTTCTAACCCTTCAACAATCAATCTAGAGGCCTTATATATTCCTCCTGGACATGGATCAACTGAATACAAGTGATTTAGCTCAAAAAGAATGATGTTGCAAAAAAATGTGTGAGAAACATTTGCAATGTTCTAAAGTTGCAATACTAGTTTTGCTCAAACTTTCATATGTCCCTTTTTTTTTTATGAAAAATGGTGTAATTTGACTCCATAACCATTCTTATGCTCTAACATTGACATTACAACCTATGTTACATCAAAGTGCATAATTGACCCCTTTAATGACAACCTTGACAAAATTGGTAAACTTTACAATATTTTGCCAAATTTGACCAAACTACAACCAAATAACATCAAATTTGACACAACCAACCTAATGTGCTCTCAACTACCCTTTATACATTCAAGAACCCATACAATGGCTTTTAAGCCAAAATTTGAGGGTTTTTATGTCCAAACCCTTAAGTGCTCTTGCACCAGTTCCATAAGAATATGTTCTCTTGGCATAATTGCTAGTTGAGTGGTGTGTTTTTGGGATTTTGGTTAAGTTTTCTCATCTTGCATGCTTGAGTATTTTGGAGTATAGTTATCCTCCAAACTTTATGTTGTACTTAGTGCTTGTAATTTATGTCATTGGTGTAGAGCATGATGATTATTATTTTATGTGCGACGTCATATAGATGAGTGGACAAACTTGTGTTATTTTGTCCTCATCCAGATAATCGGATGATATCATACTATCCTTGGGAATTCAAGAGTGTGACAAGCTTGTTATGTCCTTATATAGATTGTGTGACATCCTATAGTGGGCATTATCATGTGAGGTTGCATCATAGACTAGGTATGCTAAGTAGTCATGGGAAGTAGTTTCTTACAAATACCCTAGCCCATAAGTTGTCATATAAGCTACACCTCAAAGTTCCTAAAAAGATAAAACTATAATAAAACATACTAGCTATAAAATATTAAACAAGAGGAATTAAAATTGTAGAACCCATCAAATCCCTAGATGCCATGATTGATCTACAAATTGAGTGTAGATGGTGGAGATGTATTGAATCCCCAAATATCATGGGTGTTTTTTGTTTTTAGTTTATATGGTGCTATGAATCCCTAGATACCATGGTAATCCATGAGTTAAGTGTAGATAGTGAAGATCCATCAAATCTATGGACATCATGAGAGATCTAAGAGTTGATCATAAATGATAAAACCCTAGATTTATAGCATCGATATATGTAGATAGAGATACTCCCTATGATTGTGCAAACACCTAAAAATAGTTATCGACCCTTGATCCACCTTTTAATCAACTCTTTTTCATTTTTCATCATTTTTGTCATTTTTTGTTCATTTTATTTGTTTTGATTTCTTTTTTAGTTTATCATTTTAGCTTGGTCACCTATGACATTTTTATTCACTTGGTATATTTAATTAAATCATATTCACATTTATTTAATTAAATGTTGTTATGTGCTAATACCCCCTTTTGCATAAATGAACTTCATTTATTCATGCTTTATTTATATATTTTTTGCCTTTAATTTTAAAAGATTTTTTTGTCTTATTCTACTTTTCATTTAGATATTTTATTATCCAAAAATGGATTTTGGGATTTTTGGAGGGAAATATGGAATTTTCTATTCATCATTTTACTTTTATTATTAACCTTTGGCTCTTCCTTTCTTTTTCTCTTTTCATTTTATGTCTTGTGTTTGTTCTTTCAGGTCATTTTTCTATTTAATAGCCTTCTTCATCCATTTTTTATGAAACACATTTCAAGTATCCTCATATTGTGATTTTTCTTTTACACTTTCTTTTCAAATCTATATTATTGAGGAGAAAGACAAACAATGGAGCACAAGCAAAGGAAAGTTTGCATTTTATGTTTTCATTATTTTAATACAAAAATCTAATTTTAAAGCTTCATTGAGTGATAATTTGAACGTTATTTAATTGTCTTATTATGGTTGAAGGTTTCATATTCTAAAAGTTAATTTCCCTATCTACAAATGGTGAACCCTACAATAAATATTTTGTGATAAAATTTAAAATTTGATTTCAAAATAAGTAAAATCTTATTTGAAAACTAATTTGACACATGTTTCATTTTTTTCCATTTTTTTTAAGAATTAGTTATTATTCTAAAATTAAGATAATTTGATATTGTGTAAAAGATCAAAACATTTTATCGTTGGTCAGATTTGGGTATAAAGAGTTTTAACTTGTGATCTGGTTCAATAAAAGTTCCTTAAAGTTTTTTTTACACATAAAAAAGAATAATAATCATTTTCCAAATCCATTTGGGGAACGACCCAGTAGCCACCCATCAAAATTTGCCAATTTTTTCAATGAACCTCCATAGATGAGTGAAGAGCTTAAATATAATCTTTTTCCTTTCTTGCATTTACAAAGCTCTATGTAGAACTCCTAGAGTGCAAGGTGGTCTAAATGTGTCATTTTAAAACATTCACCCAAAACCTACCACCAAGACCCCGCAATAGTCATTCACCCACATTTTGCACAAATTGACCAATCAACAACAAAGAGAACTAAAAAATGAACAAAAGAAAATAGTTATTGGTGTTCATGGTGATTTGTTTTGGCATATTAGTATATAAATATTGACATTTTTTTGGGTGATAATTTATTCGAAAAAGAAGCAATTTACATGATGGCATGAATGGCAATTGGCTCCTTTCCCCAAGAAACATTAACAATTGAAGTGATTGGTTGTAGTCAGAGGGTCACATTCTTCATTGTGAAAACTCTCATCTTGAAGTTTTTTTTTTTATTAGTGTAACACCAGTACTAGGGTACATTGAGATAGTGGGACAACGAGATGAGTTTCTGGGATGCAAGGAAAATGGGCCTCATTTTTGGGATGACAGAGGGTCAACTAGGGGATGACAACAAAGCAAGGATAGGGCAAGGAAGGTGTTTTATACTATACATATAGAACTTGAAATGCTAGTTATGAAATGATGTTTTTGTAGAACTTAACAAATTAAAATACATGAACATACCAAAATTGCAATATCAACTAGAACCATTCAACATTCAACATAGTTCCCAAAAGTAACATTCAAAATTTAATATTCAAATAGAAATTCAAGTACCCATCCCAGAAACAACATGGTTGTGGAATGGTCTAGGGGTACATGGATACTCAAGTACCCTGTATGGGAATGTCTCAGGATCGGTTACTTTGAAGGTGTGAGTCCCTATGTTACACTAGTTTTTATTAATATATTTTTAAAATGATACCATCTTCATTTCAAATTTACATTGAAATTTAAAGACAATTTTAATTGTCAAAATAAACTTGGGAAGAAAATTCATCTCTATCATGCATAATAGTTCCCTATAGCTGGAGTCTCGCCTATAGTAAAAATATAAAAATATAAAATAAAATAAAAAGTAGGAACTCTAAAAGAAAAAGATAAATAGTGAAAAAGTTAAAAAATATTGGAAAATGAGTGAAAAATAGAGGAAGTTACACAAAATGTGAGCTAATGTGCCCAAAAAAACTCATGATAAAAAGTATTTTAAATCACATAAATATTCATTATTTATATTTTTGGGTGAAAACATTAAATATAATATTTGTAAAATAAACATTTTAGGTTGTCTACTATAGCCTTATTTGTAGATAAATATTCAAATATTTTTTCCAATTTTTCAATTCATAAATATTAAGACACAAGTCATGAAAAAATCTTCAAAAAAAAATGCCCTAAGCACTTACCCAAATCTACCAAAAGCTATAATATTTGTTATAATTTAAATTAAAATTAATTAGAATGAATTAAAATATGAACCAATATAATATGATAAATTAACATAAGATATTATTTTGGTACTAATATTTTAATTTAGTTAAGATGTTAGTATGATAGTTTAAATTAGTTGTTATCATATTTATTTCTGACATTCAAATTATATTATGATAAGAGTCTAGAGTCTTATATAATTAATTATAAATGTTTCCCATCATGATCTTACTATTACTTAGATATGCTTTGTTTGAAATGATTGTTGTGTGCATTTGCATATGTTCTAATTGAGCAAATACATACAAAATATAATCAATATATTTTTGAGATGGAATATAATCAATAGCAACTTAAGATGTCATAAAGCATGGCAAAGGGTAAGTGCTCATGAAATCAACAACTATATTATACTTCTCCAGAGTCAAAAGGACCTTCAAGGGGCATAGAATCATAATTTCAAAACAAAAACATTGTCCAAAGCGGTCAAACATTGGCACAATATTGTCTAGCATTCATGCAACACCCTGCCAAGGGATCCAAAAGAACTAACCTAAAGTTTTACTGAGTTTTCTAGAAAAAAAGAGAGTAAAGAATAGCATGTACAACAATCATAAAGTAGCAGAAGCAATAACATATAATCATACATAAGAAAACATAACAAATTACATTCCTTAAGGATCCCAAGATGCTGAATCACATTTAAATTTAAATAATACTATGTAATAAATGACACATCCACATAAGGTAAGAGCCTACAACACAACGGTAAATTGTGAGCCTCTTATCCAAGAGGTCTTGGGTTTGACTCTTCAAAAGATTAATAAATAATAATTAATCACATCACATAAAATAATGAATCTTGGCTTCAGCCTCTTACCAATCAAAAAAAGTAACACATCCACATAAAAGAATGACTACAAGTATAGTCCATTTAAATAATATACATTTGTTTCAAATGCCACTTGGCAATAAAATTTAAAATGCACAATCATTCACTGTACATGTCATAGGGTATGAAAGGCTAAAAGAATACACATTTATAAAATAGATTACATCATCATTTTTAGATCCATGAAACAAGATACAACACAATAAGAAAAATCATCCATCATATGGATATAACCATCCACCATAATACACAAAGATTTCTAGAATTAAAGGAAATGCAGAACAAGGAACTCTTGCCACGGCATCCACAGACAGATCTCAATGGTAAAAGTAAAAAGCACTACCACCTGACCTCATGGTAACCCAAAAAGGTGCACTTGCACCGTGCTGAGGAGATAGTCTCAAGTCCCAAATAGGATAGTGTCATTGCATGAACCAACTCTAGGGTTACTTGGCTAGTCTTTTAATCCTCTAGCCCCCTAATGACTCTGTGCAGCACTAGTATCCTTTCATACTAACAAGGCATACTAATGATGCATGGTTGCAACCAAGCATCCTCTCTACTCCCATCTTAGTATGTACTATTACTTGAGACATGGGCGAGGAAAGACAAAGACTCTTATTAGGTTCATTTTACTCTCATTTAGTGTAGTGTTTTCACTTATTAGCTACTTATAATGAATTACCCATCAGCCTCTTTAGGGCCTCGGCCTCCATTGTAAGCTACTTCCAAACTTAACATACAGATTACCTACCCTAGGCTCATAAAAGTACAAATCAAAGAACCACAATTTTCACCTCAACCTTATACAAGTGACCAAAAAGCATCAAAAGATAATTGAAAGCATCCCAAAAATAGTTGATCAATGACTCAAAGGTTAAGTCAAATATGTCATAACATTCATCTTGTTATCACATAAGAACACTGAAAGCTACGGATAATATAACCAAACTTATCATAGAGCATAACAGACATATTACCATGGTTGATTTTAAAAGATCAAAATCAAAGCATCATCATAATATCACAAACACAGAACTCCCAAGCCTCTGGTAGACATCCTAAGACTAGTCAACACTCTAGTTAATCCATACCCAAAACATAAGACAACATACAAATAAAGTACAGTTTCATAATTTGGTTTGATTCTGAAACACATAGTTTGAGTTAACAGTAGGGTTTAAGTTTTCATTTTCAATGTAAGTTTCTGAAAATATGAGGTTTACAATTTACCCTTACAATTTAACCCATTTCCTCTATTTGAATATAAGGCACAATTGCCCTTATTTGATTACAATTACATATTTTAAAGTAATTTAAAGATAATTATTTATTAAATTATTAAAATAATATTTATTGATTATTTAATAAAATAATTACAATTTTATTAAAAATCAAAATCATTAATAATAATAAAATAAATTTAAAACTTTCTTAGATAATATATATAATTAATTAAACTTAATTAAACTAAATTTAATTAAATTGATAAATAATTATTAAAACAAACTATATTAATATTAATTAATCATTAATTAAATTAATTATTAATAAAAATAACTATTAATAAATTTATTAATAATTAATACTTAATTTTTTTTTTAAATTACATTTAATAAAAAAAGTTTTTTAAATACATTTGGAAAATGGTGTTTTAGGCCTACCGGCCCACCTTTACAGGCTATTGTCATGTAGCCATAGGCTGGCTATTGCCACAGGCAATAGTATTAATTGCTACTACATGTAGCAGTATAGTCTGTGCATGCAGGCAATACAAAAGAGCTACGGGGGAAGAATAAGGAGGGAGGTGGGGGTTTGGTGGCCCCGCCTCATGCAAAAATATCATATATATATATATATATATATATATATATATATATATATATATATATATATAAAATATTATTTTATTTTATTTTTTTTAATATAAAAATGTTAGTTATTCTATAAAATTATCCCCTCCCAAATCATCATTTTTAATATACATTTTTTTAATAAAATTTCTAACAGTACTTTGATAGGGAAAAATAAGGCAAACTAATTGAATTTTCAATCTAGAATTTTCATTTCTTTCAAAATCTACAAAACAAGGTTTTACCCATTTTTAATCCTCACATATACAGAAGAAATTGATATGAATACCAATAAATTCAAATGAAAGATTGAAAGGTTCATCACAACGTAATTTAAAAAACAATTCAACAATCACGATGAAGACAAGAATATTAAATTACATAATTCACTGGGTGAATAAAAAATGAGGCTCTACTAGGTTTGATGCTAATTCACAACCACCCAAAGATTGTGACAAAGTTCTCTTCTCTCTGAAAAATCCCTTCTCCAAAAATCATGGTCCCTATGAAAAGAACTCTAAATCTTTGATATGAATTTCTCCCCTAAATTTGGGGCACTGATTGTGCGATTGCCCTGGGAAATCGTTGATCACAACCCTTTAACTCTTTATTTACTTATCTTTTACATTTTCATGCATGTTTTTTGCAATATAAAATATCTTTATTAAATTTATTTGCTTTCTCTTTTTAATTAATTTATTATATTTTAATCTCATGCATAAGCTTTATGCAATTTAATTAAAATAAACTTTATTAAATAATTGGTTACTCTCTCTTATTAATTTTTGAGCATTTTTAGTATAATATTTATTAACTTAAGTAATAATAATATTTAGCATTTATTTGAAAATGATCTCCTAAATATTTTATTATTAAATTAAATTAATATTATTACGCTCTAAAATTAGAACTATAATTTCCTCTTTAAATTTAATTAATTTTTCAATTAATTAAATATTGAAATTATCTTAAAGATTGATGTTAAAGAATGTTTCAATCATTATTTTGTCATTGATGTCAAACCTACTATTTGGTGGGATAACAATTGCTTATAAGATCCAAGTACTATCACTTAGTTGATTGATGAAGAGGATTTAATCAACAAGATGTAACAAAAGCACCTAAAGGAAAGGTTGAGTTATGGTTTTGTAATGAAGTGCAAGGATTAGTTAAGACAATGGTAAAATGATGTATTGATAACATAATTAAAGATATAGAGGTTGGCTACACTTAGAAACATTGGAGTAATAAGTAGAAATAAGGTTGATTGTAAAGCTTAACTAAGTTCATTAATGAGTGTCGAGCAAGCTAAGTGTCGAGCAAGCTAGTTCGAGTCGAGCAAATTTTCAGTTAATGCTGAACAAATGAAAAATCTAGTGTGTCTTGAGTTGTACAGAAGGAACCTAGTGTGTTCAGGTGCCGAGCATTAGTAAAACTTAGTTGATGCTAAGTAATACAATATGTGTCGAGCACTAGAATTTCAATAGTGTTGAGCTGCTACATTATTGAAAAAGTCAAAGATTCACTAGATCTCAGCTGACAAGTTTGTTATCTTGAATTTTGTGAACTAGATGGAGGATAAGGATGATGAGCTGGTGGCACAAAATTTTATGTAAAACATTTTTTAGGCAAATTCAAGAGGATTCTTCATGATGTTTCTAGAAGGAACAAGATGTGGGTTAGATTCAATGAATCCTACCTAATCCATTCAAACTGAAATTAAAGAAGGGAAGAATTGAGTGGGAAAAGCAATTCCAAACTTCTATTTAAGGAGTAATAGGCCAAGAAGTTAGAATTGTTGGAGTGCCAAATTGTGAAGTGGTTGTAGGGTGTCAAGGAGAAGGCATCTAGGGGTGAACCCACAATATTGGGTACCACTTTTGGGGGACGAAGGAAATCACGAAATGATGAAAAATTTGCATATAAAATTTTATGTATGTTCGCCCGAACATGCTAACTATGTTCGCACAAACATATAATCATTATGTGTTCACAGGAACATATTGAGTTTAAATAAGGTATGTTCATGTGAACATACCTTGTTAATATGTTCATGCGAACATATTTGTAACGCCGATTTTGTGATAAAAAATCCACTTTTCCATTTAAGATCTTGATAAATTTGCCTTTTTTGTATGTTCGTGCAAACACAAATTATTATACATGTTCACGCGAACACGTTAAATTAAATTTATGACTGCCAGATTATTTTTCTTGTATGTTCATGCGAACATATGTTTGCACGAACATATTAGACAAGTTTGTGCAAACATAGTGTTCGTGGGAACATCTCAAATTACAAATTTTCGGTATTATTTTCTGGAGAAAAAATGAAATTGGCTCTTTTAACCCCTAAAATTGAGATTGAATGATCTCCTACTGTAAAATTAAAAATGCCAATTTGTACTACTCAGAGAAAGCTTTCCAACAACTATAATTGTAATACATATTATATTCATTAAGACTTTCAAATATGAGTTTAACTCATTATAGGTTCATTACCAATTCAACATCAAATGACTTCGACACCTCAAGAAAATTAGTAAATTAGGTCCAATTTTTTTTAAAAAAATATGTAGGAATTAGCTTATTGAGATACCTTTCTGTACAAAAAAAAAAAAGTTTTTGATAAATTGACTTCAAATTATCTGTGTCAAACGGAACACATGTCTAAATTACAATTTGTGTCACTTCAAAACTTCATAAACTATATAATATTCAACCAAAATGAATCAAACCAAATGCATCCTCTGGATATTGATGTTACAAATCTAACACCAAAAGAATTATGTCATTATCATTTCTAGAAAAAAAAAGTTGTGTGTCAAATGGACTATCACTCTTTAAAAATATTGAATTTTATTATGTACCACTTTTTGAAGGAGATGAAAAAATTGACCTAAATAATTCATTTTTTTAGATTAAAAAATATGGTTACAAAGTAGGAACAAAGTACTCAAAATCATTATAGTTTATGTCATCTTGAAATTATTTATAGTTTTTGAGATATAGTAAGTTGAAGGTGATGTTTGTTGCAAAAATATTGATTTCAATGTCAAAATTGGTCAAAAAGTGGAACCCATTATTGTGGGATCACCCCTAGGAGAAGAAAGAATAGAGAACAAAGGGTCTACTTTGACAAGTGGTCAGAGAGGAGATTGCACTGGTACATCAAGCATGAAGACTCAAGGAGACAAAGCTTGAAAAGAGGACAAGTTGTCAGAGCTACAGAGACTTAAATTTAGCCAAGCAAATTATGAAGAATTGAATAGAGATATGAAATCTACAATTAGGTCAAAACCCCGTATTGTTACTCTCTAGTAATTGTATCAATTAGGGTAAAATCCTATGGACTTAGGTTGGTTTAACAACCATTTTAACAGGGTGGCATTCCAAGTGAATGTTCTAAAGTCCTCTAACTAGGCCCACTTCTAACAGGGTGGATAAATCCTTTAACTAGGTCACATTTAACAATAGCTTTTAATAGGGAAGGCCTTTTACAAGGCATCACTTTAGAAGAGTGAGAATTGAATAGCATGTTACTAGTGGTTTTTCCCAAATTGAGTTTCCACATAAATCACTGTGTTATGTGTTGATCTCTCATGTGTTATGTTTACATGCTAATTTACAGTAACTTGCTAAGTAGGAAAGTTTAAGCTTGGATGTATGAATAGTTTAATAGGCTTTGTTTACTTGATGAAAATGTTTTAATTGGACATTTGGACCTTGAATAATTGATTCACCCCCCCCACCCCCGCCTCAGTTATTCTAAACCATTTCTAACACTTGTTTATAACCTCATTTCTTTGTGCTTTCATTTATGTATTATTAACTCAATCGAGTCATCATCTCCTTAATATGTATGTATTTAGTACTCCCTAGTGTAGAAATATGCATTTATCAATCATACATTGGTGTTTTTAAGGTTCTGGTAGGTTAATTTTTGTGTGAGACGCAAGTTCATAGATAGACATTTGCACCTACTCATTACATTTGCACACATCAATGTCTTCATAGGGAAGATTAGTATCTCCATGTAATATCCCACTATTAGGGTTATATTGGGACACTTAATATCTACGAAATAAATGTTAGAATTAATTAAAATAAATATAAATTTTCTATTTTAATCCCAAACCTTGAAAGAGGTCTCAAGATTGGGTTTCCTAACCCTATTTATCTAACCATCTTCTCTAGAGTGCCTCCATTAAGGTTTACATATGCATATGTTGACGTCATT
The DNA here is from genome assembly GCA_028749045.1 of Cupressus sempervirens. NCBI lineage: Eukaryota > Viridiplantae > Streptophyta > Pinopsida > Cupressales > Cupressaceae > Cupressus > Cupressus sempervirens. The sequence continues at coordinate 523,209,393 of CM053792.1, forward strand.
TGAATATTCATGGCCAATATCTAATTCTGATCTAGCAATTTATACAAAGGTTGTATTTGACCTCTTGCACTATGGCTTCTAGCCTTAACCTCTTACATTGGCACTATGAGTTATTGTCCTCATCTAGCCATTTATACATGGGTCAGAATGACCTCTTATACTGGCACTATAAGCCATTTATTTGAGGGAATTTGTGCACTGGCACTATGAGCTTCCTTCAATTCTACTTAGCCATATTTATATAGATGATGACTCCAACCTTATACTAGTATGAAGCCATTTATATAGAGATGAGTGATGTCTCTATACTAGCACTATATGCACTCAATCAAAAAGATACAGACCTCATTGTATCCATTAATTAACTTAACTCTCTAAATATATGTATCATCTTAAAATGGAAGCACTTCTATGTTAAGAGTGTTTGGTCCTCTAAGTGGTTTGGGGTCATGTCAATTGCCTTGAATGGGTCATTGCATGGATCTGGCTATTTTTCCCTTGTTATACTTCTCTCTCTATTTTCAGCCTATTTATGACAACTTTCTTTGTGAAACTAATGACTTTGACTTTTTTAGTCAAGGTTGACATCAACCCTAACTTAAGTCAAGGATGACCTCAACTCTAACCTAGGGTAGGGTTGACCTTGTACCTGAATCTATGTCCATTTTTCAATTTTTGGGAGTTTTGGAACATTAGGCTTCGAAAAATTTCTTTTTCCCACTTCTAGGTCAGCTTTTTCGGGTTTCAAAATGGTAGACTTTTAAATTATATTTAATCTAGTTTTATTCCTAGGGGTTAAGGTTAATTGGGATTTAATGCTCCCATGTCATCCTTCTCTAGGAGTTAGTTCCCTAGATCTTTATATAAGGAAGCCTTCTTCCCTCATTTTGGCATCTACTTACTATGAACTAGGAGCTACCCTTTATGAAGTGCATTCATTATTCTATGAAGTGAAGATCTACTAGAATTCAAGCATTCAAGTATTCAAGCATCCAATTCATCAAGGAGGAGCATTGTTAGCTATTGAAGGATTCAATCATTATGGAGCCCTCTTGTTGAAGATTTCTCTATCCACATTCATTTAAGCCTTCTTCTATACAAAGATACATTCAAGATCGGTATTGAAGATCTAATTCCACTGATTTGAGACATCCTACATTCATTTCTACATTCATTTGGAGGATCTATGATTGTGGACTCAAGGATTCAAATCCTCCACAAGGATTTCAATTTAAGCAAGGTGAATAGTTCCATTTACTTTATACATATTGCAATTTCAATTCAATTTCAAGGTTAATTCCAAATTGGGGTTTGACTAAGGTAAATCCCCCATCCAAACAAACAAACCATTTTTCTTGCAAATATAGGTGTGGAACAATGAATGGAAGAGTAGATTTGGACACCCTTTTCGAACTTGTGGAATCTGCAAACAAAACTTTGTCAAGGCAGTGCAAGTCAAGATCAACTTTTTGAGGTACAATTGTGTCCTGGGGTAAGATTGTGCTCCACTACTAGGGTCAAGGTTGACCTCCCTTTAGAAGGACAAAATTTTTCTAGGGTTCCTCCATCTCAACATTTCTAGTCCAGAATAGGTTGCAAAAATCCCTGAAACTATACACACAGACACCAAAAATCAACATCGTCCAAATTCATCCTACTTCAAGGTTAGTATTTTTCTTTCATCTATTTCAAGATTTAAGCTCATAATTCTCATATAGGGAGATACTAGGACCTCGTTTCTCCCTATTCTCCATTGCATTATCCATTTGTGCATTGATCACTTTCTTGTGCTTAATCAATTTGAATCATTCCTATTGGAAATTTAGGTTGAGGATAGCCCCTATTTTCTTTCTATTCAGTATCATTCTTATTTAATTGAAAGTATATTAATAATAGATTCCTATATCAATGTAAATATATACATATAATTATGTTCTTAATGCCATAATATAATTTTAATTTATATATATATATATATAGTATTACCTTAAACATGTAAAGGAAGTTTGGATTTACCTTACCTTCCTTTCTTCATCAATTTATATGTGGGTCCCAACAACCTTTACTCCATAACTTGGAACGTCAAGCTTACATGACTTGTTCCCCATGACTTATGCTTTTATGGTGTTGATGTTCACCATCATCAATGATGTGCTGGTGGTATGAACAATATGAAGCTTGGGTTGATCCTCCATACAATTCTTGTATTCTGCAATTTTTCCCCTCCCTATGTGTTGGTGTGGGCTTTCCAACAATTAAATAGATTTATAATCCTTCTTCTTCATGCTCCTTGGCTACCACTTTGGTAGGTGATGTTTGCAAAGTTTGAACTTGCTACTTTGGGCTTCTCATAGTTTTTATCCTATTGTCCTCATCCCCTCTTCCCTTTCAATCTTTACTAACTTCTTAAATGTGATTGGATGTCTTTTGTAAGATGTAGATGTGCCTGATGCAAATTTCCTACGGTATTCATAAATACATTTTGGGCCTTCCAACATGCAGCCCTTCCCAAGGGTAGTGACATAATTTGTATTGGAACTTATGTTTTTGTTTGCCCCCACTCATTTAAAAAAAAAAAAAAAAAACCAATTGATAGTCTTATGTTTAGATGGCCAGATTTTATAAATCAATTTTAATATCCTATTTACATATTTCTGATTGGCTCACATTTAATTTTTTGGGGTTTATATGAATATTGGTAAATAGAAAAATATAAATAAATAAATAAAAAGGAAGGCGATGGTCCCACAAGGAATTATTTTTAATTGATACCTTCTAAATTGTAATTAGTTTGAACTTATCTTATTGTGTCCAGCTATAGGGGTTTTATTGAGCCCGATATCTAGTTATTTGCATAGGAGGAATATAAAATTTTGGCATTTCAAACAACTGCAAGCTTTTTAAGATGTGAAATTTTGTTGATGCCTAGAAACTCAAGGACTATTTTTGAGCTGAAGATTTGCATTGTCTTTTTCTAGCTTGGAGACTTGCATTGTCTTTTCTTTTGATTTTTTTTTTTTATGACCTCTATTTTCAATGTAGGAAATCTTGTTTGCGAAAGGAGTTATGAAGACTTTTAGCCCTAGGTAAATAGAAACTCTCTTATTGATGACATATAGCATGTTTTCTTATTCAAATTCTTTCTTTCCAGAAAATGAACTACCTGAAAAAAAATTGTACAAATCATAAATTAGGTAGTAATACTTTTTTAAAAATTATGATAGGAAATATCAGATTGACTAGTCGGTAGTGATTTTTTTCTATTGCTTGTGTTTCTAAAGGGTGATTTTGGCTCTAAGCCAAAGAGGTTTCAGGCACAAGTGGGCCCGTATCAGGTTCCTAAAATTTCTATGTGGTGGCCTTCGTTGGTTGGTAGCTGGCAAGCTTTGTGCCTCATTGGGTTGCCTCGCAGGTCTAAACCCTCCATCAAAAAAGAAAAAAATGAAATACTGAATTGAGGGCAAGTTCCTAGTTCAGGCTTCCCAGAACATGAGTTGGGAACGATAACAATTTTTACAATATCAATAGTTAGTATTTTTTTATTTCCCATTAAATTAATAAAATAATTAAGATTATTGATATGCAAACAAGAAAATGGGCAAATGGATTTCAGAAAGAAAGAATGCAAAAATCTCGAGCAAAAATTTGGCTAGGGTTTTATCATACTCCTAAACAGCTTGCTCAAGCTTAATTGGCTAAGGATCGAACGCAGAGAATCTAATTCCCTTGAAACTTTACTATGATAATTGTAATGGCTTAACCCTGCCTTGCCTCCAAATGGAGATTTCTAGAGTTTGAATCCTCCTCCAAATGGTGATGTTACTTCTTAGAGGTTTCAATTGTTCATTGTCATTTCCTAATTCCTCCTCCACTTAAAGAGCAATTTTGAAATCATCTAAATTGCCTGGCCTCTAGAGATAGTTGTGTAACCATGCTAGGAAATCTATGTCCACTCATTCTTTCAACTTGAGCATCCTAAGAAGTTTGACCAACTAACAAAAGGAGGACTATAACATGAAAAACAATTTTTGACTAGGTAGAAAGCAAATATTTTTTGATCAACCTCAATTGCTGAAAATAAATGATAGGAAAGATGTTTTAAATTTGTGTTTGTAAGACTAAGACATACTAGATAGGGTTTAGCATTTAAGCCTTGACTTACGAAGCTCAAGAGAATAATAAATTCATACCCAATAAATTATACAATTGTGGGGTAGTCTCCATGTCATGGTACTAATTGCATTTGCACTTAATATGTGTGATTGATGTGGAATACTAAGGTAATGTGACATGGATTTGGATCTCCTTTTAAGATGAACAGATAAAATTAGAACATTGTGTAATAGATGTTTTGGCTAGCATGATGGAACCATCTTTTTCAGTTGACATTTGTAGACCTTGAATCTATGTTCAAAATTTTTAGTCTATTTGTGACTTCTTGTCCTATATAGTACATAAACCTATCGGTATAACTCACTTGCCCTCGGTTGCATCAAAATTTCTAATTTTATTTCTATATTTTAGTGTGCGCATGCATGCCCACCTTTATTTGTTTTTCCTTATTCCTACACATCTATGTCTATGTGTTTGTTTGTGTACCTGCTTCTAAGATGCAAAATCCTAAATTTGGCACCCTGTACCTGTTGCTCCTCAAACGATGGAATCTATAAACCAAAAGAAGGAATGTTTATGTGTGCAGTAGTGAGAGACTTGTTTTCATTTTTCTTTGTTAAGAAAAACATTTAAGACCCCTTCCCCAACCATATTTTTCTTAAGTTCACTCCTATGCATTTATCCTAACTAGGTGCTAATTGTAGGAGGATACAGTTTACAGTACATAATAATTTTCAATGAGCTAGTAAGCATATGTCTCAGCCATGACTAACAATAGTAGTACACATATCTAGCCCTCAAGTATACTAAAAAGAATAGAGTAAATGATTGTCAAATTTTTTGAGTCACCCCTATAATAATTACATTTCCTGACTCCTCTGATTTCTCCCTTTAAATCACATTCAGCATAAAATGAAACAATTTCTACTACAGAATAGTGTGCATGAATCTTAGTTGTCTACTAAACTATAGATAATCATGAACTTTGTTGGCCTGAATTTTCACTTGCCCATTTTTTGTGAAAAATCTGTGAAAATAAGGAAGAACTATGTCCAAGCTTCTTAGGGTTTCTAAAAATTATGTTACCCCTCATGAAGAAACCCTAGGTCAAAATCTTGTCTTGTAAGGTCGTTTGAGTTCATTCAAAATCATTTTGCATTTAAAAAGAGGGATATGTGAAAAACCTTTTATGTCATATCTTTATATCCCTAAGTTTTAAGCTAATGTTTGTCTTTGCATTTCATGATTTCTTATGTATTTTAAGTCGTGATGTTGTAAAGTCTCTATGATCACAACATCACTCCATTTTTCTCACTAACCCTTTTCAAGGTTGTGAAGAGGCGAAACAATCTATCTTTCAACTCAGTGTGGCTTCGTAGTGGTTAATGATAACATCAATGTTGGAGGTGTGAATGAGAGAAACAAGGAAGAGTGCATCACTGTAGGTCATTTTGACTTAAAGAAATTCAAGTGGTGATGTTACAATAAAATAGAAAAGGTTAAGTTCAAACAATCATGACAAGGTCACAAGTCAAAAAGCATTAAGGATATCTTAAGTTGTGTCTATGCAAGTAGATAGAAATAGTTAGTAGAAATGTTAGCGCAACATCATCGGGATCAGATTAACTATGGAGATTAAGCTACAAGGATGCGAAAAGGCATGATGGTTATAAGTGCAAGTTTGCAAGTGAGTTAAAGAAACCTCAAGTTAATGGAGTGAGGCTGTGAAATCTTATGATCGCAACTTCGCAAGGTTGCTTGCTTAGTTAAAGGTTTAAACTGTGAAACAATGATGAAAAGAAGACTATAAAGTTAAAGTCATGTTTGCATGATCGCATGGTTAAGTTGTGAAGGTGGTTTCTAAGTTGTGAAACTGCAAAAGATGTCCAACAATTAGAAGAAATACTTATTGCTAGCTCGCAAATGTCCAATGCAAAGTGATAAATTAAGTTGTGATGGAGTGATCAAGTGATTCTATAGTTAAATTTTTATACTATCACAACATCGCTTGAGTTAATGATTGACTCTAAGTAAAGGTCGTGAATTGGTGAATGTTATAGACCACACTATCACAAGGTTTAATTACAATTACCAAATTAATGTTGTGAACATGCGAAGATAATTTTAGAATGGTTAAGGTTAAAGACTAGCACAAGTTCGCAAGGGTTTATATAATAGTTAAAACTCAAGTGGCAAAGTTGTGGAAAGAGATGATGGTCAAACAAAATAGTGATGGCATATTTGCAAGTCAAGAGTAAAGGGAAAGAAATAATGATGTAAAGCTACAAACAAAGGAATTATTGTAGTTAAAAGTATTCATCGCACTCTCGCACGGTTCCATAGAAAATCAGGCTATTAAGTTGTGATATTGCAAGATGAACGAAATGTTAAAGAAAAATTCTTGGTGTAGCATTGTACAGTTAGAATGAGAATCTTGTTTGACGGTTGCGAAGAAGAGATAAGGTAAGAATATAAATAATTGCAACTTCACAAGTATAAAAGATGTTAGGGTATAAATGGTAGCAAAATTGTGAAATGTTAGATAAAGAGCTCATCATTAGATAGTAGTGGTCAGAAAGATAAAGTAAAATGAAGTTGCAAAGGAGCAAATGAAGGCAATCGCAACATCACAAGCTACACTCAATAGTTAAAGACATAAGATGTAAGGTTGTGAAACATTAAATGGTAATACTATTCACATGGTTGTAGCCAAAATCAAGAAAAATGTAGAAGTCGTCATGAAGGAGCACTCTAACTAGTCTTCACATCATTACTACTATCAATTTTAAGGCATAAAAGCAAATTTAACAACCACGTTTGAGATGGATAAAAAGAACATTAGTTAGAAGTACAAAATATGAAAAATCATAAATTTTTCCAGCTTTTTGAGAATTGATAGGTTTTCAAATGTGTTGATCTTAAATGTCATTAATTCCATGCTGCCATTACATAAATAAATAAAATCTAAAAGACAAGGAAATTTTCATTAACATTTTCATAATTGCTTAAGTTTTCTAAGAAAATTTTGAGTTGCAGAGTGATTTCTAGTGATTTTTTAGCATTTAGTATATAGAGTTGACAGAATTTCTTGGAGAAATGGCTTAGAGAGAAGCATAACTAATTGTACAAGAAGTGATTAAAGACCCAACTACATAGCCAAATTTCTCCAACATGTTTGTAGAAGAACGAATACATATCTTACTTGGTTCATCTAATGCCCAAAATGTAAATGACCATGTTTTCAAAGACACGTATTTACTTATTAGGGATGTAGAGGTTACCGACAGAAATGGATATGAGTTGTTCTAGTATTTCTACAAGAATAGAATAGGAAAGGTTCCAGTTTGTAACCCTTGGGTAAGAAACTTCGGCATTATGCCATAAGTGTTTATACATGTGGACCTGGTGAAAGCATTAATCAAGTGCTACAATCTTGTTGACAAGTCATTCCACAAAAAGGATAGAAGCATTTTCCTATCCTTGGATAAAAAAACATTCATAGAAGCTTTCGAATTGGGAGGACCTATGTTATTGCTAATTGACATAGAGAAATTGAATGAAAATTTCAAGAATCATAAGAACTTTTACATGGGTAGGGCGATGACTAGACACATTCCTTCATCAAAGAAGAACATTGGAGATATTCCAAAGAGGAAAGAGGTTGAAAAAGTTATGCCCCTTGAATTCTTCCAAAGATATTTTCAAAATACTATATTTGGAATCAACAAAGCCTTAGGTTCATATGGAACCATGAATTCTCTGGGAGCACATTATGTCATAACTTTGAATACCCAAGAACCAAATCATAATGTTGGGTATAATTTTGTGGAGTATATCATTGATAGAATCCATGAGGAGACCACTATTGCTCAGCAAGGACAATGGAAAAAATTTAAATACCATCACTACTCCTTGATCATGCACCTGATCCTATTCAAGAATGTTGATATATTTGATCAGAGTTTCTTCGAGTCTACACAAGAATGGGGAGAAAGGTTACCAATACAAATATGGACTAGGGTATGGAAAATGTTCTACCCATATTCTAGTGTCATTAATTTTTATGATGATTTTGTTTATCCAGTTTTGAAAATGATAGGGTTATTATTTGAAAGAATCCCTAGGAGTGTCAAAAAGGTTGTTAAACCTAAAATGTGCTATGACGTTGGAAAGAAATTAACACATGGCTAGGGAAGTATTTTCTTGTTTGAGGAATATTTATAAGGGTTTTTGGATGCCCTCAACCACCCCATATCTTACCCAAGTATGTCCTAAGAGACTAGGATTTATAGAAGTATTTTGGTAATTGATTCTTTTGAATGGAGAATATTTGGTAAAAGGTGACAACAAAGGAACATTTTTGTGTAGATGCACTAAAGTAGGAGACTTTGAAATAGGTAAAAATTCCACTAAGGAAACTAATGCATTTTAAAGAAATTATAAACTGTCAATTGGGCCAGCCAAAACTTATGACCCATTCAATGCAGTCAGACATGCCTTGAAGAACATGAGAGGGTACAATTTGCCTCCCACAAAACCTATGTGAGAAGAAGATGTCATTTCTAATAGGTTGAATGAAGATATCTGGAGGGAAAGGATGATAAAGTATAGCGACATTTTTAGTTTTCAACAAGAGATGAGAAAAGCATATCCGTCGTTTAAGGAATTCTATCCTGAGAAAGACTGTTGGTCCAAATTGGATAAATGTGTGGATAATTTTGATGAATTAACATCACAAGTCCCTAAAAAAATTATAAGGAAGATTGACCCTAAATATTCAGATGATGAGATTATTGTTGAGGTCACTGATGATGAGGATCAACATGAAGAAGATCATCCTGACGAGGACATTCCTGAGAGTTCTGAGTAGGCAAAACAAAGAAATAAAAGACAAAATATGGTGGAAGTGCTAGAAAAGGGCCTCAAAATTTTTCCAAGGGGTAGTAAATATTTTGATGATTTTAGGAGGTTTTTAGTATCTCAAGCATTAGAAGATGAGTAGAGAGCAAAGAAACTACAGCTGGAAGCTCAAATGATTAATGATAGAATCATTGAAGCTCGTGAATTTATGAGTGATGACAACTTCATCAAATCTGATGAACTTAAAATTTTCTTGTTTAAAATAATGCAGAATGTATTAGCTCTGCAAATGAAGCCAGGTGATTCTGATGAAGTGGTTGCTAGATTAGTGTAGAAACTACAAGAATATGATCATGCCAGTAAAGCCCTCACTATTGAAGAAGTAAGAGACTTGGTGACAAGGAGTGGTATGATTGTTTTCCCAGGATGGGATATCTTCTCATCTTTTCTTCTTGACCAAATGAGATGACAAGAGAGGTCAATTTCATTTGAAGATGAGAATTAGTATGGAGAGTTGAGAGGGTCAAGATATAATATAGATGCTCAAACAATGACAATATGGAGTTTAGCTCCAGAGCATGACAAGCCTACCCTCATGGAGATCAGAGAATCCCCTAGGGAGAATGTCATCTTTTGGAATCTACACTCTACTTCTAGTGACCAAATATATGGGATGTAGACTTCAGTAGCACTAATGGGCCAGAATAAGATGGATACCTTTTAGGCTTAGCTAGATGGAGCTTATGAAAGATTCATCAAAACCATAAGTATTTATGAGGAGGAAATAAAGAAAACATATGTCTTGGAACAAAATACCATCAAGCTAGAAATGGAGGTAGTATCATTGAAGAAAACTATCAGAACTGCTACAGAGATCCATGGCAAAGGTATGCAAATAGAAGGCCAAGCACCTTAAATAAGGGAGGCATCAGGCCATGCAATGGAGATTGATGAGGGATATTTGGAAGTAGGGAAGGATATAGAAATTAGAAAAATCAAAATCTTTCTGATCCACAAAATAAATGCACTAAAGGCAGTTTCTTAAAACGTGCATAGCAGTTATCTTGTGTTGCAGGGAGCAGAATATAGTTGTTCAGAGGTTATTGCTCTGTTATCTCCACTTTTCAATACATGGGGGCCATATACTCCATTTTTTGATAGCTTGGTACACATGCTGGCACAAAAGAAAGATTTGCCAAAGATAACCATTGAACACACCAAAAAACTTTATCAATAAAGTAAAGGATCTAAATGGTTTGTTTGGTGGCAAAATGCAGCTGATCCAAAATAAGATGAAGACAATTATTGCAGGTACACCTAATTTGGTGTCTACAATTTTGGATAATGATGGCAAGATGAAAGACTGGGTAGAGTGGTCATCTTGTCTTGATAATATTCTTGATCATCCCAATTTTTTAGCTTACTGCAACAATGAGGTAGGTGTTACAAAAGTTTATAATATGATTGATATGCTTTACAAGATAGAGGCAGAGATGTCTAAAGTAACTATTGAAGTCAAGGCAATAATAGATGACAAGTGGACCAAATCCCTCGATGAGTTTGATGTAGTTAGAAATGCCACTTGGTCAAATGTAGATACAAATATTGCTATATGGGAAGTCATTATAAACATCAAAGCCCTACCATTTGGTGACAATGATTAGTATAACAAAAAGGTATAGTTAGGATGCAATTAAAGGCACAAAGAAAAAAGAAAAGGCACGAATGGTGAGAACAGCTTAAGACAAATAGAATTTACTAAAAAGATACTTGTTGATAGTGTCACCTACCAATTTTGCAACTATTTCTGAAGTTTTGATCAAGTACAGAGAATGTTTTGTACTATAACCAAATGAAAAATATCTTTGTATTTTCTTTCCATTTGAATTTTGACAAGTGTCCTCACATCTGAAGCTTGTTGTAATCCTTCCTATAAAAGGATTTCCAAGATGTGGAGTTGAGGTTTGAAGTCCATGTAATTTTTGGTGTTATGCTATTTGCATTCAGTTTAGTTAGTCTTTGTGTCAATTTTGTGATGTATTCATCTATAAAACTGAGAATACAAGTGAACATTAAGTGATAAGTTGTCATGTCTTGAAGTATTTCTAAGTTTACATCAGTATTAATAATTTTTAAGGAGAATTAATACAAAAGGAATGTTATGCCATATTTGTTTTTTCTAAATTTTGTCTCCATTGTTATGTGTTGGTTATTTTGGGATTGTGTGAGCAAGTTTATACAATTTAATGCAACTAGGATATGTTGTATATCAAATTTTTTGTTGCTTTTAATTTAAGGAATTAAGTTTACTTCAATATATTGGTAGGATTTCCAGTCATTTAAGAAGGATATTCGTAAGAATGGGGGTTAGGGTTATTTGCTGATAGAATTATTTGTAAGGTAATTAATTAGGTCAAAACTTGCTAGGTAGACTTTGAATACCAATGGATAGGGCACTGATCATTTATTCAACTTGATATTGAAGAAATCATGGGGTTGCATGAAGCATAAATTTAAAATCAAATCAATCTTTACTTTGTTTTATGAAGACTTTAATTGTTGGTCAGCAATTGTTTGCAATAAATCTCTGTGTGCTATAGTTAGTTGTTGTAACCAAGAATTATTTGTAAAACCAACAAGAATTGTGACCATTATCTGCTATAGGGGATAAATAAGAAGAAAGAATATCAATATATGAGTGAAGTGTGAAGAAAATATCAAGTATAATTGCCACTTCATCCCTAAGGTGCACCCACCTTAGTCCTACAAAGCCAAAAGAGTAGAGAATCGCTGAGATTTTGTTGAAGTTGGTCCAAATCTGAAAAAATTCATGTTGAATATAGGAAGTAGCTAACCCTTAGGCTTGTCTTTGTCTTCTAAACCCTGGTGTTAGGTATTTTATTGCGTGGTAGTTTTTAAACACCAACAAACTTTTCAACTTTTTATGCTTCACTTGTGTATAGTATTTTATTAGAGAATTCAAATTATATTAGTTTATGTCTCTAACTATTAGGTTTATATTATGTAGGGATAATAGCTATGTGCAAAGCCATTGATACCCCACATTACAACAACTCTTTATGCTAACTTTACGATGTGTACAATAATGCACATAAACTTAGAACATAGTACATACAAAGGAAAATTTTGCTTCAATTTTAGGTTGTATATGCATTTTGGTAATGACATAGGAACTGCTAGCTATAATCAAACACATGAATACTATTAGCTAGATTTTTTTACATATGGCAGCTCTATAAATATTACAACTTGTTTACACAGCATAATACAATAGAAATTGTGTGTGCTCAGAATGCTTCATGTACATTGCTTTCAACTATTTGCTTCTCTCTACTGGTGATGTGTCAAAATTAGACATCTACCAAATCAATGTCGCTTTTAGTAGCTACTTTTCTAGTTCGTACAATAGGTTATAAGTTTCTTCTACATCGGCTCACAATGATACATTGATATATTAAACTAATTTGAAATTAGACTTGTTCTCTACCTAAAAATAAGAAACACTCCAAATTTGTAGCCCTATCTCACAAAGAGCTCTTTTTTAAATCTAATGTATTTAAGATAACCTTATACCTTCTCATCAAATATTATTTCATTGTTTACTTATTAGTATTATGATTTCATATTACTAATTATATGTTACCTTAATATTATATATTATTATTTATTGACAATGTCATTTATTTGGAATTGACAAATAAGATAATGACTTGAATATAATTATTTATACTTCAAATAATGGATATTTATATTTATATTCGTTACATGTTTGAATGGGGTTATGACACTCCACCTCTCTAAACTAATATTTTTATCTCCAAAAGTTTACTAGTTGTAGATCAACATCTCTGCCTAGTCATTAACATCTCCACCCAATAGTTGTTTTTAAGCAATTTACTAACTCGGCATTCAACTTATGTTTCTAGTTTGGAATCCTGAGAGTGCTTGGATGTTCCTAGAACTTTTTTATTGTTGTTGGAGTTGCATGTTCACTTTATCTTGATGAATATGTTTAGAAATGTAAATGAACTCGAATGGTTGTCACAACTTAGGAACATCTATTTGGGATTAAAATGAACATATATCCTATGCTATGGGAATGCATGGGTTAGTCACCTTTCCTTGATAGACATGAATGCTTGTCTTGCTGACTTAGCCTCTTGTATTCCATGGACTTTTTTTAGGTCCTTAATGGGAAATATGAAAAATCTATGTACTCAATTTTGAGTTTATGTTTAGTGGCTCAAGAACCTACAGAGGTGCTTGAGTCAGACAACTAGTTGCCTGTCCTTCTCATAAAGAAGCTTGATGGTACCTTTGGTCATCGTATGTATCACAAGACCACCCATACTGACCTTTATCTCCACTCATCTTCCCACCAGCACCCAAGCCAAAAAGTGGGGGTTCTTAAGACCCTCATTGTTAGAGCCCTTAGAATTTTTGATGCTGACAACATAGACAATGAGTCGACCCATCTTCAAATGATATTCATCCTAAATGGGTATTCTCATAAGAAAACTTCTAAGACTCTTAATCAAGCCAAGTCCTTTCTTTCTCACTTCAAACATGAACCCTCTCCATCTTTGTCATCCATGCATGCCTCCTTCCCTTTTGTGGATGGCATCTCCCAAAATATTGCTAAGATCTTTACTAAAATGGGTCTTCAGATAACCTTCAAACCCATTTCTAAGTTAAGTAATTTGGATATTGGGCGCTCAAGGATTCCAAAGATTCCTCTCTTGATTTTGGATTTTATAAGATTTTTTTCTCCTATTGTACTCCCTATCTAGGTGAAACGAGATGCTCTTTTCGAACCAGATTATGTGAGCATAGCTCTAATATCAGGCATGATATGATCCACAAATCAGCTCTTATCGTGCATTCCTCCTTTATGAAAAACCAGATTTGCTTGGAAAATGCCCAAATCATATCTGAGGAAAACTACTTTGAGAGGAAGCTCAAAGAGGCTATTGCCATCAATAGTCATCCCATCAACCTCAAACAAAATGATGGGTGGTCCCTAAGCCTCTCTTGGCAGCCCTTGTTATGCACGCTTGACACCCTCCATAACCCTTGATGCTTTTCTTTATTGTGTTAGGCTCCTCTAATCCTTGTGTTGGCATTAAGTTATTATTGCCATTAGTGACAACACTTATCTGTATTAGTATAGCTACCAAGATCATCACTCAGTCTACCGAGCATTCAGTGGTTACCTTGTACATTCATCACTTAAGCAGTTTACACTGAGCCTCACAGTTCACACTGAGCATTCTAGTGTTAACCAAGCTGAGTATAGCTACCGAGTGAATGTGCAATCCAGCAGTGTCTACCAAGTTTATAGTGTTCACCTAGCTTTGCAGTGTTTATCGAGTGATGGAAGCACAATGCCTACCGAGCGATGGAAGCAGAGTGTCTACCGAGTGATGCAAGCACAGTGTTTATCGAGTAATGAAAGTATAATGTTTACCGAGTGAAAGCAAGGTAAATGAAGGATTCAATTTTTACCGAGTGATACTATATCCATTGAGTCTCCAATGATTATCGAGTTTAGAACTACGTCAGGTGATTAGTATGGACCGAGCCTTCACTTTTACCGAGTGCATGATGATGTCGAGTAATGCAGTGGACGCCGAGTATTAGAAGGTCACTGAGTCAATTCAGTGAACTCGAGTTATTTACTATTGGAATAACTCAATAATGTTTTGTTCACTTGTGTTTTGGCCGACCTTGCAATTATAGTTATTGGGATGGTATATATGTAATGTATTATATCATTTACAATATGAGTATGTATCGAAAAAGGGGACATGTAATGTTTTGAGAAGTGTAAATGCGAATCAACAGAATAGCAGAATATTCAGCAAGGTCTACAAGGAGCAGTAATGATTCATGAGTCACAAGAGGTGATATATACTTCAAGGATCCAATCAGCAAATCAAGTTTGTATGTAGATCCACTATTTCATCCTAACAGGTGAATCAATTTTGTAAATCCTTTAACAGGGTAGACTTAACAATCTTTGTATAAATCTCCTAACAGAGTGCATACTTCAGTGTATGTTTGTAAATCCTCTAACAAGGTGGACCTAGCAGTCCTTTATGCTCCTAATAGGGCAGATCACCAAAAGTGGTCAATGTAAGCTTAACAGGCCAACTTCATACTGTAGTAACAAAATTTTGTGGGTATCATCCCCACCCCAGTTTTACTTTCTATTTGGAAGGTTTTTGGGTCACCAAATCACTGTGTACATGTGTTATGGATGCTTGATTTCTCATATATGCAGTAGATTAGATAAATGAATGGTGAATAGTTAAATTGTTGAATTGTTCAAAGTTTTGAAGTTATTGATTCACCCCTTCCCTCTCAGTAACCTATCATATATTGAATATTTCCAACAATTGGTATTACAGCATTTTGGTTCTCAGGACAAAGCTTGACAGCTTGAGCAAAGATCAAGAACAATGGAGATATTCAGACTTGACAAAGCTATTGAAAATGAAAAGCTAGATCTAGAAATGGCCATGACTCAACTCAAAGAAGCAAATGAGCATCTTTCTCAATCCCTGAAGAGAAGGAAGGAACTTGCAAGACAAATGAATGATCATCAGTATGTTGAAGAAAAGATTGAAGACCTTTTACCATCAAGAAGTTCAGATGAAGGTAATGAGGCTATTAAGGAACTCCTAGCAAAGAATGGTTCTCTACAAGAAGAAGTAAGAAAGCTTAAAAGAGAACAAGAAATTCAATCAATCAGGCTATGTGAAATCTTGGAACAGAGAGACAAGGCAAATAAAGACTTAGAGGCAAGAAATAATCAATCCCTTTAGCATGAAGATCTTGTAAATCAACTATCTAATGCAAATGAAGAAATTATGAATTTAAGATCTGAAAATGAAACCCTGAGGAATGATCTGATCACTGAAAGACAAATCAAGGAAAGCTTAAAAAATGACTTGAGATCTGAAAGACAAATCAATGAAAGTTTGGAAAATGAATTGATCACTAAAAAGAAAATCAATGAGAGAATGCTGAAATCTCAAGCAGACATGACTCAATTAAATCAGCAAAGTGAGCAGAATCTTCATAGACAAAAAGGCAAAGCTGGACTTGGTTACAAGGAAGAAGGTGAAACCTCCAAACAAGGTGCCCAAAAGGAATCAAAGAACTATTTACAATTATTGTGGTAAACTAGGTCACACATCAAACAAGTGTTGGAGCAATGAAAAAGGTAAATTCAATGGTAAATGCTACAATTGCAGTCAACATGGTCATAAAGCTAATATTGAAAAACCAAAATTTGAAGGCAATTGTCACAAGTGCAAGAAGCACGGTCACAAGGCATTCCAATGCAGATCCAAATCATTAAACCCAACTGAACAACTTGTTAAAGCAATCTTTGGATGGTATTACAATACCTGGTGTAGATGTCATTATTATGGAGAATATGGACACATTGGTAAAGACTGCTCAAGGCATCACTTGAGAAAAAGAGACACAACAGTAAGATGTTATACATGCACTGAACTCGATCATATAGCTAAAAATTGCATGAATATAGGAAGAGTTGAAGATGAAAAGAAAGCTAAAGCTGAAAAAATTTGAAAGAAAATGAGACATCAGTGGATTCCAAAATCTACAGGGCAAGATAGTTCAAGTGATGGCAATGTCACTCAAGAAGTGGGTGACTCCATCATTTCCAATTAGATTCATAAAGGATCTGGAACTATATCATCAAGCTATATCCAGAACAGTTCCAAATACAAGAAAGCAAAATGATCAAATCAGTTGCATCTACTGAGGAAAGTGGGTTGAAGACCTTACTGAACTAGGTCGGGAGTAACTAAAAATTTTTGTTCGACCATCGAGTTGCAAGCTTCTACCGAGCAAATGAATGACAGCTTGTCAAACACTATGTCATCTCAGCTACCTTCGTACCAAACATTTATGGCAAAATTTTCATCAAAAAGGGTAGAATTTGATTTCATTCTTCATTGTGATTTTAGAGCTAAGAAATTTCCAGTGATTCCAAAGCAAATTTCGAGCGACTCCAAGCGATTTCAAGCAATTTTTTTTTTTAAAAGCGAAAAATCTGTTCAGAATTTTCTTACACTTACCGAGTAGCAATGGCATCTAGGAGTAGTAATGGCACCAAGGCAAAAAGAGGTTCAAAAATACTAGTCAAAGGTGTGGAGTGGAAGGCGCCAAATTTTAAGCTAGCTCTAGCAATCACAGAATCACTCGACCCGAATGGAGCTCAATCGCAAATTCAACTTAAGGTACTTCTTATCAATGATATTCGTACTCATTTTAGATGTTCTGTTCAAGAAATTGGAAACTTAGAGATGGACAATGCCCTAGGAGAAATGAGTGTAGATGGCTCTCTGAAACCCGAATACAAGCATCTTGAAACCAAAGGCTTCACTCATATCTTGCATATGCCAAGAAATTTCCAAACCAAGTGGATTAGGTATATTTTGAGTTGGGTTCATAATGGGCAACTATGGTTAGAGAAGCCAGTGTTAATCACAAAGAAGATGATTCACAAAATCACGGGTCTCCCTATGCTCAACAAAGTGAAGGTTACCAAAACCCTAGGACGGGATGAGTTGCACAAGGTAACCTACCCGAGTGGGATGGTAGAGGTTTGAAGGTTAACACTATATCAGATGTCGAACTAAGATTTGGCATTCATGTCATTGCCCACAAAATCTATAGCTCTAATTGACTGAACAGTGTACCTTGTGAGGCTGTGGATTTGGCCTTCAAAATTGTAAAGAAGAACCTTGAATTTGACCTATCTAAATTACTGTTGAAACAATTAAACAAGAATATGGAGAGTATAAGGACTTGAAAGAATAATCCATGCAAATTCGGTTCTCTATTGATTTGTTTATTTTTCTATGTTCAAAAATTCTTTCCATCAAAAGGAACAGTTGTATGGAGGAAAGACATTCCAATTTTGTATCAGATAAATGAGTTTGTAGCAGAAATGGGTGACTTTTGATAGCATCATGGATAATTATTTTGAAGATTTCAAGGAAAGGATGAACAACAAGTTCTGGATTCCACCAAAATTGGTTGAAGATTATAGAGATGATGTACACTTTATGGTTGACTGCGATAAGGTATACATTCAGGCAGTCATACCCCGAGTTGCATGGGTGAAGCCTCTTCCTTATGAGGTAAATATTGATGAAGCCTAGGACATTATAGAAGCACTGGTGAATGAGCCAGTAGACCCAAAGCAACCAATTTTCGAAACATATGATGAAGCAAAGGCTAGAATTGAGCTTGAAATCAAGCTACCCTAGGCCATAAGCAAAGGCAAGAGGAAGATAGCTAAATCAAAAACTACAACAAGTCCTCTATGCTTACCGAGGGACAAGGTGAGGATGAAAAAGATGATAAAGAAGAAGAAGGAGAAGAAGAAAAAGAAGAACATGAATCTGAAGAGGACCAACCAAAGAAGAAAGGTAAGGTAATTATTACCAAACCTAAAAAAAAGCCTATTGTAGTATTCTCCAGAACTAGAAAAGGCAAGCAGGAACCTATACTGGTCAGGCCTCCACCCACATTCGAGGAAAGACTTAAACAATTGGAAGAGGGAGTTGGCATCACAAATTTCAAGGCATTGAAATTTGAAACAAGAACTGATGCTGAGAAAATGCAGATTAAGGAACTAGTACTCAATAAAATGGGTAAATGGAAATACTCCCCAAACCAGCTTGCCTCTCAAATCTCCAAAGAACTGTTGGAGAGATTGCAACAGAGATAGGAGTCAGCCACTGAAACAGCTAAAGACATATATGAGCAATCTCTGAGAAATCTTCTACTGAGTCTCACTAGAGTGGAAATAAAGGCTGCAATGAAGAATCATGAAGGAAAAATGATGATTAGGTTCCACACATGTTTGATTTTAATTAAAGACATTGAGCATGTTGTAAATGATGCAACAAACATGTGGAAGAACATCTATCATCTGCAAAAGCCCAGTGAAGATCTAGTTGAGATCAAGGATGATGATAGCAGTGACGGTGATAATTTTGATAACACTCCATCCATCACAGTTACTCTAGGAGAGTTGCATGCACTTATGGAAGAAAAAGAGGAAGAAGACAAGGAGGAAGAAGCAAATGAGGAAAAAGAAGATCCAGTCAAAATTGCAGCAGAAGTGATTGTGTCCCTTCCTCACTTTCCACCAAAGACTGTTACATCCACTATAGAGATAGCTTTTGCAAGTAAGATTGTGAGCACAATTGCCACATCAATTGCTCAATCTTCACTGGCCACCTCCCAGCTCCAAGTACCTGAAACAGATATGCCAAGCACTTCATCTACCGAGTTGAATGTTACTTCTTCAGCTACTGAGGCAGCCTCCTCGACTCCTTTATCAACAATAAGTGTACCAATAAGTTTCACAATTTTGTTTTCATCAATTCCAACAAGTTCTATAGTTTTTTCAGCATTATCTGCATCTACTTTAAATCCAATTAGTTTTGATACTACTATACTGAGTGTATCATCATTTTTGGGAAGTATTCTAGTTTTTTATCCAGTTAATACTTCTATTGGCATTCAATCCTCAAGTCCTATCCCAATTTTTACTGCTATCCCTTCCATCTCCACTATTGTGTCTATTCCTAAGGTCAAATCAGTCATCATAGAAGTCAAACAAAAGCATCCATTAAGGCTTCTAATCACAGGAAAGGAAATTGCAGAAGAAATTGACTTAGACATAGAGATAGTAATTCCAAAGATTGACTATGAAAATGCTACCATTGAAGAGATGAGGTTAGCTAGTCAACTAATAAAGATGAAAGCTATGCAAAAGCAGTTAAGGTCTGAAAGGGATAAGGAATACAGAATAATTGAGAATGCTAAGAATATAATTACAAATGCTATAGGTGTTGAAGTAGATTCTACTCAACACATTTTGATTCAATTAGAAGAGGCTGTACAGAAATTCAATGAGGATTCTTCCAGACAAGAAAAACTTATTGAGAAAGCTGAAAAGAAATTTGATAATAAGGTGCTAGGGCATATTGCTCAAAAGATAGCAATAAAGCAAGTTGAATTGTCAACATTTTTGGGAAATTTTGAAAATTCTTTTAATAATGCAGCATCACTTTTTGCTAAACTTTGTGATGTTTCTAGCTTTACCAAAGGAATAAAGGATAAGTTAAATAAGATTGACATTGATATGCAATCAAGTGCCTCCAAGCTAAAGGTGGACTCCTCCTCCACAAGCTCCCATCACACCAAGATCAGATATTTGGCAAATGTTCAGACAAAATTATTGAGAGAGGAAGCTAGGATCTGGTCACAATTAATAGACATCCAAAACATGATCCTTCCTATCATGGACACAATGCAAAAACATCTTGTACATTGCAAAACATTGGTCCAAGACTAGAACTTCTCAGTGGCTAATCACTTGACCCAATTATCAGCAGAAGTTCAAATTGCTCTCTCCACCTGTCAAATTTTGTAGCAAACTTGGGATATTACTTTTGCAACCATTCTTAAGGTACATCAAGAATTTCTATCTCACTTTGGTGTGACCATATAAATTGTATATATGCAATCCTTTGGAATTATTGTCAAAAAGGGGGAGAGATTCAGAGATTCAGAGATTCAACATAATAAATAAGGAGAGGTATCACTATAAGTGATAGGGGGAGTTAGCACACAATAAAGTTTGCAGGTGTACATAAGTATATTTGTATATGCAGTAGTTCTACAAAGATCAATTTTGAAAAATCTAAATTCATTCAGTCAGGCTATGTGCATATGTTTTGGCTTATAAGTGTTTTTGTCACTAATGCCAAAGGGGGAGATTGTTGGCATTAAGTTATTATTGCCATTAGTGACAACACTTATCTGTATCAGTATAGCTACTGAGCTCATCACTCAGTCTACAATGTATACCAAGCATTCAATGGTTACCTTGTACATTCATCACTTAAGCAATTTACACCAAGCCTCGCAGTTCACACTCAGCATTCTAGTGTTAACCGAGCTTAGTATAGCTACCAAGTGAATGCGCAAACCAGCAGTGTCTATCGAGTTTACAGTGTTCACCTAGCTTCGCAGTGTTTACCGAGTGATGGAAGCACAGTGCCTACCGAGTGATGGAAGCACAGTGTCTACCGAGTGATGCAAGTGCAGTGTTTACGAAGTAATGAAAGTATAATGTTTACCAAGTGAAAGCAAGGTAAATGAAGGATTCAATTTTTACCGAGTGATACTATATCCACCAAGTCTCCAATGGTTACCGAGTTCAGAACTACGTCAGGTGATTAGTATGGACAGAGCCTTCACTTCTACCAAGTGCATGACGATGCCGAGTAATACAGTGGACGTTGAGTATCAAAAGGTCACCGAGTCAGTTCAGTGAACCCGAGTTATTTACTATTGGGCCGACTCAGTAATGTTTTGTTCACTTATATTTTTGTCAACCTTGCAATTATAGTTATTGGGATGGTATATATGTAACGTATTATATCATTTACAATATGAGTATGTATCAAAAAAGGGGACATGTAATGTTTTGAGAAGTGTAAATGCGAATCAGTAGAAGAGCAGAATATTCAGCAAGGTCTACAAGGAGCAGTAATGATTCATCAGTCACAAGAGGTGATATATACTTCAAGGATCCAATCAGCAAATCAAGTTTGTAAGTAGATCCACTGTTTCATCCTAACAGGTGAATCAATTTTGTAAATCCTTTAACAGGGTAGACTTAACAGTCTTTGTATAAATCTCCTAACAAAGTGCATACTTTAGTGTATGTTTGTAAATCCTCTAACAAGGTGGACCTAGCAATCCTTTATGCTCCTAACAAGGCAGATCACCAGAAGTGGTCAATGTAAGCCTTAACAAGCCAACTTCATACTGCAGTAACAAAATTTTGTGGGTATCATCCCCACCCCAGTTTTACTTTCTATTTGGAAGGTTTCTAGGTCACCAAATCATTGTGTACATGTGTTATGGATATTTGATTTCTCATATATGCAGTAGATTAGATGAATGAATGGTGAATAGTTAAATTGTTCAATTGTTTAAAGTTTTGAAGTTATTGATTCACCCCTCCCCTCTCAGTAACCTATCATATCTTGAATATTTCCAACACCTTGTGCCTTCTTTGTTTTGGTGTTGATTGTTCCATTTCTCACTCTCTCTTATTTATATATTTTTTGCTAGAGCATATATGGTGTGCACTTTGTGTGCTTGGGGTTTTGCTTTATTTTCTTTTTTCCTTTCTTGATTGTCTTTTTTTGTTTTTTGTTTTTGCCCTTTTATGGTCTCCTTTCTTAGTTATTTGTTTAGTTTTTCTTTTTTCTTTTTTTCTTCATCTTTTTTTTATTGAGTTCTGGTTGGTTAGCCCTTTTTAAATATTTTTTTCTTAGTACCCCCATTTTTTGGATTGTTTTTAGTTTTATGTTTTTTGGGTTTCTAGTGCATTAGGTTCCTTCCTTCCTTTCTATCTTCCTTCTCATTTTAGCACTAGCTTTCTTCTTGGCATTTTATTATTATTATTATTATGTGCACATACAACATACAAATTCATAAGAGAAAAGATATAAAGAATATAAACAAAAACAAAAAAGATTATATAAGTATATATATACATAATCTTTTTAATTTTAATTAAATATTCTTTACATTTTTTTCTCTTATGAGTTTTGATGTTATATATACCTTTTTTGTTGTAAATAATTTTTCTTTTTATCTACATCTGTGGGTTTCGTTTGTGAGGTTATTGTTGTGCTTATGGGTCGAGAGAGAGAGAGAGAGAGAGAGAGAGAGAGAGAGTGTCTTCTTTATTTCCTTTCCTATTTAGTTTTTGCCTCCATTTTTTCAACAACAAAAAAAATTGTTTGTTTTTGTGATTTTTCATTGGCTTGTTATTGGATTAGTATTATGTCTTTTTTGGTCTTGTTGTTGCATTTCATTGTTGTGTTTACTTTTCTTTCCTTTTATTTTTTACCTTCTTTTTTTGTGCTTCTTTATTTTCCTTGTGTGTTTCTCTTTCTCCTTTACTCTTTTTATTTTCCCTTGGAGAGGCTAGTCTGCAATTATTTCTTTCTCTTCATATCTTTGGTCTCTCGTCCTAATGATGGATCACAAAGTGTGATCCCAAACGTTGGTGATGAAAAAACATACACAATCAAATCCAAAAACTAAATTGTTGCAAATATGTGATGTTTGTGTTATTATATTTTAGATGTATTTTATTGTTTGTACATAATATTTATCATATATTAAATTATTATTATTTTAAAATTTTGGTACATGTTTTATCCTTTGGTCCAAGCATTCCCAAGTAGTACATTACACTCTTTATCTACATGAGACTAAAATATATAGTTCTATGTTTGTGTTTTTTACTAAGAAAGCTAGTTTTGATGGGACTCTAAAACCCAAATTCAAAATAGGTGTAAAATTGAACCCCTGCAAAATAATCCCAAAAGGTTATCATTACACTCTACAAAGAGAAGATATAGAGACACAACATAACTTGGACAATAAAGAGGCAAAAAATAACTTTCAAACCCCATGAAAGGATAAACACTTAATAGTTAGACCACCCTACAAGACATAAGACTCTTAAGATTTCCCTGAAAACCCCTAAGTTCTATGTCCATGTTTCTCTTTTTAAAAATTTGATTTTTTTTGTTGCTTTTAATTAGTAATGGACATTTTGAGCCTTTTCTTAAAAACTTGGATCTTCTTACTTGTTTTGGATATGATCTTATCTACATATCTTGTTTTAAATTGTTTTATAAGAAAGAGTAATTTCTTTGATTTTACACTCCTATGAGCTTTTTTTCACTCTTAGATTATTTTTAATCATTTTTATAACATTTTTGTATTTTTTAACCATATTATTGTATTATTTCCATACTTTCATTTTCTTTTTACTTTTCCAGTACTCTCTTATAATATTGTTTTGGTGCATTTTATTCTTTTATCCAACTTCTCTTAGTTGCATTTGTATACCTTCTCACCGTTTTGTTGGCCAAACTTGTTATCCATGTTCAATTCATATGCTAGGCATTTCATTTCCTAAGTATCAATAAGTCCTAATTTATTAAACTTCTTTATCTGTTTCTTTTTCTATATATGTGTTTATTGTTTCCCAATCATTTTGTTTTTTATTAAGGAAGACAAGTTTTGAAGGGAGCCTAAAACCTTTAACAAATTGAAATTTTTTACAATGAAGCCCAAACCAGACAAAACTATAGTCCAAAGGTGGAACAAGTCACTAGAGAACCAGGTGACCATGGTGGTAACAAAGGTAACACAATATACCACAACCACAAAAAATAGGTTTTGACTGGGCACTTGAAACACCATGGTTAAAAAAGGTAGACAATAATTCCCAAACCATAAACAACTACAAAGTATGGTAGGCCAGAGAAGCCAGGAGCCAAAACAGGACAGGGACTCAAGATTTCTCTTTTAGTCCCTTCTTTTGAGAACACAAGGCCATATCAAAAGATGGATTGGTGAGCTTGACCTTATTACCTTTAACAGTTGTCCAACCATCCTCCACCAAACCAGCAGCCTTCTGCCATGCGAAGTAACCCACACCACAACCAGACCCCAAAACTCGCACGGCCTGGGGAGAGTCCTGGACCACACTAGAAGAAGGTATAGTAGCAACATCCAGAGAGAGAGCCACAAGAGGGTCAACAGTCAAAGGGCCTAGTGATAGAATCTAAAGGGGGAGAGGACACCACCGTTGGGGCAGAAATCGAAGTGTCTCGAGGCGAGCCTCTATCCCCATCAGAGGGGGCTTTCTAAATCGTGTAGTGAACATCCAAAGCCCATTTTCACCAAGTAGGTGACTTCTTTGGTCTAGAATCAGAGGAGCATCGAGTAGCTAGGTGTCCAGTCTTGTGGCATTTCTCGCATTGAAAGGGGATACCCTCATAGTCAAGAAACTAAATCCATGAGCCAAGAGTGGTGACCAACATAATATTATTAGGGAGTCCTTTGAAAACATCAATCTCCACCAGAATGCGAGCATATGTCATCCAAAACATATTTGAAGATGTCATATCAACCAATAAAAAATCCCCAAGGGCCTCCCCTACCCTCTAGGATAGAATCCAACCAAAGGTGAGGGGGAAGATTCGACAATCTAACCCACATCAAGATTTTATTGAAGGATTCCACTGACGGGTCAAAATCCTTATACCAAGGTTTAGCCATCAAAGGGAACTTCTCCCCCCATGAGAAACCATGGCAAAGACTGGTGTTTCTATCTTTAGTGGTAGCAAATTTCACTATGAAAAAACCCCTAACTACAGGGTAAATCTAGGATGTTTTTGAAATGAGGGACTCCCATACACAGGAGAGCAGATTTGATAGAGAGGGCTAGAAACCCTTGAAACGAAAATAGTTGTCGTGGACAAGAAGTCCTCCACATAAGTGGAAATCTAGCATAATTGGGTTGCCAACAGTAGTAAGCACTGCAATACAGGGCCTTGGGCGCACAGTCAGACTGACAGAGCCATCACCAATTTTAGCCTCCTAACCAGATACATCGACGTAAGAAATGGTAGAACGACCCACAATACCACTACCCTGAGCAGAAACTACCCCAACAGGAGCAGCCACAGAGGAACCACCAAGACCAACACGAAAGGCAAGGGCAGGAGAAAACAGGGAAAGAATGCGTCTAGGACAGTGTCGTGGGAGGAGCCTGGAGCAGAAGAGGCAAAGGGAGCCGTTGATCCAAACCCTACACCATCCCCATCCAAGGAAAAGGTAGAAATTGGCGTGGCAAAACCAGGCACAAACTCCCGCTCCTGCTCGAACAAGGCAAACATCTTCGCAGGTGAAGACTCTCACGCGGACAAGGCACTCGGCTTCGTAGGTGCAAGCAGTGGCATTTCCGCAAGTGGTGGCATTTTCCCAATTGTTTTGTTGTGTTTGATTAGTTACACTAATTTTTAGTGTTGCTTGTATTTCATTCTTTTAATTTTCATTCAATATTTAATTAGATGTTCTTGTGCTTTATGTAACGCCCCACTCGGGAACCCAAGAGAAATAAACCTAACATGTTACAATGTTTACTGAACTATTTTTTTAAAAAAAAATTTAAAAGTTTAAACAACATCCAAATAACATTAAAGCGGAAGCAATATGAACATACACATCAAATCAATTACAGATATAGTTTCAATTCCTCAAAGGTTCCTTTACGCACAGTCACATTTAATGATTTTAAATTAATTAGTTTAAGTTCCAAGTACAATGTCTCAAGATCATAAAGGAATAACAGATACATAATCGCATAAGCAAATGCATAAGTATAAACAATACAATGAAAGTACATCCAATTAATAACATCCACTGCACGTCGCAGGGTATGTGAGAATAGATACAATACATCAGAATACATGATAACATATATACATCATCTAAAAAGAAGTCTCTGAGATAAGCAATAAGAATGATAAAGGTACATCTCCTGCAATGAACCTCCAACAGCTGGCAATGTGAAGGGGGACCCAAATGGTAAGAAGACACTACCTCCCGACTGCGTGGTTATCTAGTCAGGCTTCCACTCCCACCGTGCAGGGAAGATAATGAATGATCCACATACGGCTATCAAACATAAAACATTCCTGGGCAAGGAATTCCTAATAGCCAAAACTACCTCAAAGGTAACACATACTACTCAAGAAGATAAAATAATCCAAAGAAGGAACACTCAATCCAATACTGACACCACATAACCAAACATCATACACAAATCAAGTATAAACCAAATACCAAGATCATAAGATAAAGTCAACAAAAGACAATCACCTTAAGTCAAAAGCCACACGTCAAAAGTACAACATCATGAATCACCAATCATCATCAATGAAAGTAATAACCACAATAAACACAATCAATAATAAGTACACCACCAGAGATACACAAAATCTACAGAGGAGACTCAGGCTACATACTAGGGAGTGTGTCATCACATGGCTGCTTGAGTTACCCTGGACTGATCTCTTAATAGACCCCGGACCCTCAAGCGTTGAGTTACCCTGGACTGGTTACTATGAACCCCAGACCCTCAACATGACACAATGGAAACTAGAAAGCCCTCTCAAGAAGACGAGGCACTCATCTCATTCCCACCCTTAGTATATACAAGCACTCAAGGCATGGGTAGATCAAAAATCTCTAACTTATCTTTTTAGTGTGTTTTCTCTCCATAAGTTTTACTTACTAGATTATCACTTATTACATAACTTGCATTAGGTTACCCTGGTACTGACCACTTTGGGTCCCGGACCCCTATGCAAGCCACTCCCAAGTCACATACCTAGACAACCTCTCCTAAGCACATAAAACACAATTGTGTCCCATACCACAACACCCATAAAGATCAAACTCGGTTCCTTAACAGGCAACCTAATAATAAGCTGGATCTCCCAACCCAAGTAAACATAATTGTACCACCAAGCAAATCTCATAAACATAATTTCAATTTAAATCACAAGATATATCATGACATCCAGTTACATAAAATAGTATCAAAAAAATCTCGCAAAAACCTCTGGTGTACGTCCTAGACTGGTCAACACCTAATCGACTTCAAAATCCGAATGCATAGATAGTACAAGCAACATCACAGTTTCATAGTTTGTGTTTGATTTGAGAATACACGATTGGGTAAAACGTAAAGTTTTAGTTTTGTGTTCAATGTACGTTTTCAAGTGTATAAGATTCTCAGTATTACCCTTATAATTTAACCCGATTATTTATTCGAATAAAGTATAGAATTACCCCTAATCGATTCAAATCAAATTTTTTGTAATAATTTAGCATAACTATTTACCAATATTATTAAAGCAATATCTATTGATCTTTGAGTAAAACAATTGTGATTTTATTAAAAATTAATGTCATTAATTAATAATAAAATCAATTCACTTCTTCTTAAATAATTTCCATTATTTAACAATCTCAAATAAAATAGTAATTATATTACTATCATTAATTAATTATTAAATTATTAAATGTTAATAAGATTTATTAATAAAAATTATTAACAAATAATAATTTAAATTTAACATAATCTAAACTTAACAATTTAAATTTAATAATTTATAAATTTTATTTTTATATGATTCAATTTTAACGATTTAAAAATCATTTAATAAATTAAAAATTAATATAATATAAATTTAATAATTTATAATTTTAATTTAATTAAAAATTAATAATAATAAAATTATAATAAAAACAAATTTTTTAAAAAACACTATATATATTAATAAGGCCGCTGGCTTATATAGCCATGCGGTCAACCTTAAAAAGGTTGCCGCAGGCTTTTATAAGCCAACCGTGCGGCAGTTTTTGTAACGCTACCCCAAATCGCAGGCAGGTACGCTGCAATATGCAGGTACCCACAGGTAAGTGGCAACTTATTAAATTTGTTTATTGTTATTTTATTTTATTTTTTTAATGTAATTTTATTTAAAAATTAATATGAATTATGTATTATTATAAGTGAACTTTAAGAATTCTATTATAAATTTATAATTTATAATTTTATTTACAATTTATGAAATACATTTCAATAATTCAATAATTCTATATATAATATTTACATTATTACCTCGACAAGAAAACTAAGTCTGACCTATCAAATTTCAAATATCTAATTTTAAATCTTTCTTTTCCTTTAAATCCTACGTGATTTAAATTAATTTCTTCTATGATTCTTCTGTATAAACAATGAGAAACTAATTTTAACCAATCAGATCTTGAAACAATCGAGATGATAAACATAATTTCAATCACCCAACAATCACGAAGCAAACATATATTTCCAATTAAAATTGCATTCACGGGATTTCAAACCCTACCTCGTACTGATGCTAAACTTTGACAATAAGATGAAAATTCCTACACAAAATCCTTCAAGCCATGAGAAATTCCTTTCTTTCGCAAACCCTTTGAGTTGCTCTCCAAAACCCTGTGTATGCCCTGAAACCTGTGTGTGTTCTCAAACTTGTCTCCAAAAATCTCCCTTGAAAAATGAACCCTCAAATTTGATAAGGAGTTCTCTTCCTACAATCGGGGCACTAATTGTGCGTTTCCCCCGAGAGGTCTCTTGATCAATCTTGTTAACTCTAAAATCAACCTTTATTTATCTTATCTTTCATATTTCCATGCACGTTAAATGGATTATTAAATCTCTTTATTTAATTTCCACTCAACTTCTATTTTAATCAATTTATAACTTATAAATCTCATGCGTACTTAATGCGATTAAATATCTTTATTAATTTCACATGTTTAATCTTTTCAATTAATTTCTTTTATTTTCAACTCATGCATAAATCATGCGAACTATAATCTTTATGATAATTAAATATCTTTTCACTTTTAATTTCATTTTTTAGAAACTTAATTGATAAAATATTTATTAACTTAAATAACAATAATATTTAGCATTTATTTAAAAATGCACTCTAAATATATTATTATTAAATTAAATAAATATAATCACGTTCTAAATTTAAACTTTAACTTTTATCTCCAATATTTAATTCTCTCTTATTTAATTAATTCATTCATGCACAATTAATTTCTTTTTTAAATTAAAATATTCTTTTATTATTCCTTCATGCACTTTAAGTGAATTGTTAAATTACTTTATTTAACTTTAACACTTTACTTTAATCTCTTGTGCACATTATTAAAATACTTTATTTAACTTTCCACTTTACTTTAATCTCTTGTGCACATTATTAAAATATCTTTATTCAAGTTCACATGTTTTATCTTTTAATTAATTTCTTATATTTAAAACTCATTCATGCGAACTTAAATCTTTTTCATAATTTAATATCTTTTAACTGCTTAATTTATTTTTGAACGTTTTAAATTTGATAAATATTTATTAACTTAAATAACAATAATATTTAACATTTATTTAAAAATGAACTCTAAATATATTATTATTAAATTAAATAAATATTATCTCGTTCTAAATTTATTCTTAAAACTTTTATCTTCAATTTAATTCTTTATATTTAATTAATTTCTCAATTAATTAAATATAATTAAATATTCAAAATATCATAATAATTTTCCATTAAATTAAATCATTAATTTAATCTTTTAATTAGACTTAATTTAACAGAAAATACATCAAACACTCACAAAACAACATACGCACAAAATACTCACGGGTTTAAAAAGGGTAGGTAGTCTGTTACGAGTCCTCCTTGCAGGACAAGTATTATAGGCTTATGGCTAGGATTGGACCTGATCATTATCTTCCCATTCTCACCATTTGAGTATTTGTAATAGGGCACACTCATCCTGGCAATTCAGGGAAGTCGATGCCCGGTACCTGCATCCTGCATAAAAGACGAGCATGTACACGTATATAATATATCTAAACTAAACAGACAATGGCGGGGAGTGGTTCATTGTGTAGATCCCGACTAGCAGGTGACTACGACTCCCTCCCTTAACCACATCAAACACGTCAGACAAAAAGATAAAATAACACGCGCACCATACACATGCAAGTATGGGGTAAGTATCGTAGAAATCACAAGTCTAATATCAAATGCATACATACAATAATACATCTCTATGAATACAACCTAATCATCATTAAAGACATCACGCTAACATTGTTACAAAAGAAACCACATTTACTAACTAGGATCATCAAAATATCATTAACAACACATGAATGAAATCAACTAAGCAATTATAACTGATACATTTGTAATCAAAATCATGAAATAATATCATAATATTACAAATCTAGTATCTCTAAAACTAATCAATGCATAAAATCAACCTAAAAGAATTTGACAATGATAACAGAAATGCGAACTAGGGGCAGGCACTACACTTTATTATCTCAAGATTTTTTCTCATAATACCTTTTTCTTTTACTACTGTGTTAAGGTTTTATCATTTTTAATTAAATAGAGAGATCAAAACCAACAATTACAATAAATATAAAATTATACTTTAATAGAGAGTTATTTTCTAATTGTAGGCCCAAAAATAACCATCTTTTTGCAAATTGAGTTTAGTAAACCAAAGCAAACCAAAGATATCTTAAAAATGATTTGATCAATAATAATAAACATAAAAGTCATTGAAAGCTCTTACAAGTTCCTACTTTTACTAAATGACCTAGTCTCATCTATTTTGTCTCTAGCAATAGCCATGAATAAGTCCTTAATGGATGAAACCTCCTCACAACCTATTCCATCCCCATCATTGGTGATCAAGAACCTTAGTTAGATTTTATTCTTAGAATTATTTTACTTCTCTTTAGCTTAGTTGCCTGGACATCATGTATCTCTTAATGACTTCCAACATTACTTTTATAAAGGGTTGGTTCATCTCCTGCTTATTGTACCTCTTGAATTGTCCAAATAGGATTTCAAAGGAATTGACCATTATCACTCCATTCTCTAATAGTCTAAGGAATTTTAACATAGACATCTCCCTGATAATTATTACCTGCAAGACAATATTAAGAAATACAACTATTTTAGTTGACTCTACAAGCACCATACCTTTCCCTTGGCATTTTTCCTCAATCCTAAAAACCCAAAAATTTCAAAAAAAAATCAATTAAAAGAATGTTCCAAAATAGTTTATAATCTTTAGCTAATTTATTGATATGACCAAATAAAATATCAGTTCAAATAATATTATTTCTCCATGCTTCAAAGTTTCAATAAAACATGTTCCGGATTTATCTAGTAATGAAAAAATAATGAAAATATGCTTAATAGTTTTAAGATGTTTGTAGAACATCATTATTCAACAATTTATAAGGTAACTTTGGCAAATGAAAGAGCCATATGGCATCCTTCTTTGGTTTCATAGTAATTTTATACATTCATTATTGAGGAAGTTGTATATCTAATCATTGTCTTCAAACACTTGTCACTGAATGATGTTGTCAAGAATAGTACAACTCAGCAAAACATTAATTCTATAGGTACAATGAGAGATGTCCATACTAACAAAAAAATTAGAGATAATAATTGTGATCTTATTTGTAATAAAAAAAAAATAGATTTTCCAATCCAACTATTGTACAAGCCATGAAATAGTTCTGCAGTGTTTGTGGTACATTTATAGATTGTGTGTCTTTTTGTAAGACAGGAACTTCTTAAATAATGGCTAATTCAAAATCTGTCGTAATATGCAAGCACCTGATCCCATGACATTCAATTATACTTAAAGAAAATAGTAGTGCATCATATTCAACAACATTATCTATACTTCTATACAACTAAAGAAAAGCTTGTAAATCTACTGCAATGTCAAAAACTACACATCCCTACAATTGCATATTGTTTTATGTCCACTTTGGTATCTACAACCTTGTATCTCTCTAGGCTCATTTTCAATCCTTGCTCCTTTCTTTCCTCAAAATGCTTTATTCTTATTTCTTGTGTTTTCTTTTTTGTTAATTTTTAAGTCATGTTTATATTTTTCTTTTGTTTGATGACAACTAGGTGTTTTCTACACTTCTCACTTAGGTCAGTGGAAATGTTTATGTGACATGCTAGCATCCTCAACAGTTCTATGTTTGGTGGTTATTTTCAAGAACTTGTTGTTTCCCCAAGTTAGTGGAAATGACTCCACTTGATTCCAAATGGATTGATAATTCCTTCCTTTAGCCTCTCTTCTCACTTTTCAATCTATATTTTCATATTTGCACTCTTGATTCTCTTGCATTTTTCTTACACTCTACAACTTGCTACAACTCTCAAGCAATCTATAATACTCTTTCAACTCTCTTCTCTTTTTGCTTTCTCAAGCCTTTCTAAGTGATATAGTTGTTTTTTTGTTATTATTTTTGCCACTTTTATTTTTATCAGTGCCTTTAACTATCTTGAATGCCAAAAAGATAATAGTGTACTCACAATATAATACCAAATATGCCTAGTAAAAACTATTTTGGGAAAATTCTAACCTTAGGAAACTCACATACACCATAATGTATAATCTCAAGAATAGGATGAGTATGAATGTATATTTGGTTTGATTATCTCACATCTTGTATCTTTAACGCCTCCTTTTGAATTTGGGATATTAATGTAGGTTGTGCAATAGAATCAAAGGCCAAAATAATTACTCCCTTGTATGCACAATAATTATCTCACATCTTGTATCTTTAACGCCTCCTTTTCAACACATAATAGCACAATGCAAAACAACTTCTTGTACTTTCATAAAAGACTAGTTTACAACTAATATTTTGCAACATACAAAGTTTTCTCAACTATGGTACATAGTCATTTCCCAAGTTGACAACTTCAAGGCCTTGTCTATGACTTGTTGAGCTCTACTTGTATTTGTTAATGTTATCAAAAGTTATCTCCAAAAACTCAATCACCAAAAGAGTGTGCTAGTTTCTATAGATATTTGTCTCCATACTCAACAAATGGTTTTGCAATCAACTAATCAATCATCAAATTCATCTTTTTATTGAGGAAGTTGTATATCTAGTCATTGTCTTCAAACACTTGTCACTTGATGTTGTAAACAATAGTACAACTTAGAAAAACTTTAATACCATAGGTACAATGAGAAATGGCCATACTAACAACAAAATTAGAGATAATCATTGTGATCTTATTTCTAATGGAATTTTTAGATTTTCCAATCCAACTATTGTCCAAGCCATGAAATAGTTCCATAGTGTTTATGGTACATTTATAGATTACGCATTTTTTTAGTCAGATAAGAACTTCTTAGATAATGGCTAATTCAAAATCTCCCATAATATGCAAAAGCACTTGATCCCATGACATTCAATTGTACTTAATGAAAATAGTAGTACATCATATTCAACTTTATACAATTGAAAGAAGATTTGTAAATCTATTACAATATAGAAAAGTGCACATCCCTACAATTTCATACTATGTTTTATGTCCACTAGTATCCAATTCCTTGTATTTCTCTAGGCTCATTTTCAATCCCTGTATTAGCCTTTCTTTCCTTAGAATACTTTGTTCTTATTTTTTGTGTTTTGTTTTTTGCTAATGTTTATGTCACCCTTATGTTTTTCTTGTGTTTGACAACAACTAGGTGTTTTACACTTGTCACTTACTTAGGTCAATGGAAATGTTTGTGACATGCTACCATCCTCAACAGTTTTAATTTTGTTGGTTATTTTCAAGGACTTTTTGCTTTCCCAAGTTAGTGGAAACAGCGCCAATTGATTCCAAATGGATTGCTATTTCCTTCATTTGGCCTCTCTTCTCACTTTTTCAATATATTTTCATATTTACACTCTTGATTCTCTATTGCATTGATCTTACACTCTACAACTTGTTATAACTCTCTTAAGCAATCTATAATACTCTTTCAACATTCTCTTTCAACTCTCTTCTTTCTTTGCTTTCTCAAGCCTTTCAAAGTGATATCATTCTTTCTTTGTTATTATATTTCCTCAAATTGCCTTGGATGCCAAAAAGATGAAAAAGAGTGTACTCACACTATAATACCAAACATGCCTAGAAATTTTTTTTTTGGAAAAAATCAAACCTTAGAAAACTCCCACACACCTCAATGTATAATCTCAAGAATAAGATTACAAAACACTTATTCACACAAAGCCTCTTAAGCATCAAGCAACTCAATTGTAGCTTTACATGAATAAGCATATGAGAATCATATATGCATCCTTCCTATAATCATGTAAACTAAAGATAAATATTTGTTCAATGTCTCAAATTAAATATTTAATCAAGATCCTATGCAACACACAGGTGTCAACAAGAATGAGTATCTCATGTGTCATCCACATCTATGGATACATCATAGTTCAATATTTGTTTTACATTAGTAACATCGTGCAAGACATATAACATGCATTTCCCAATGACTTACAATGCATAGAATCCTGATGCAAGATAAATATTTGAATATTTTCATCAACAAGTCATTTTTAAGTTCTATGTTTAATTGAAATAAAAAGTTATTAATTCATAAGTTGTATTTATTTTCCTAACTAGTTATTTATCTTAATGCATAAGTTGTACTTATTTTCCTAACTAGTTATTTATCTTAAATAGATCTATGTAAAAATATGTAAATTTACATTCTTCATAGGCCTCTCTTTTTTTAAGCCTTGTTATGGATCTTTGAAAAGGAATATATCCATTTATCTAAACTTGATATTTTATTTTATTTTCTACATTATTTACTATATTTATATGTTTTCTAACTTTTAAAGTTATAATTTGAACTATAAAATAAATTTTAAATAAATAAAAGCAAAATAATTCTAAAGTAAATAAAATATTTTTTTTAAAACAAAATATGTTGTATAAAATATTTTATTTATATTGGAATAAGAGTTATTTTTATTTTGAGGATTACTAGATTTATTGAAGAGATAATTTATTTTATTTTACTTTATTTACTTCAAAAAAATTATAATTTTTTTTAATTATCAATATTTTTATTTAACATGTTCAACCCATTACACTTTCCTTCTTAACATTAATATAATTCATCTCTTTATCTAATTAGATTTAATCAAATACCAAAATTTAAATATCTAATCAATCATGAACCGTTATGAAGGGTAATTTAAGAAGTGTTGTTTACAATAATTTTATTTAAAATTTGTACAATTTCAAAAAAAAATCAATATGTTATTTTAAGTATTCATCTCTCAATTTAACTGTTTTTTTAATAAAAGCTTATGCTATTAGTTATATTAATTATTATTTTTATAAAAGCTTATGTTATTAGTTATGTTAATTAAGCACTCAAATTTAGAGTTGGTATTATTTTAAAATAATATATAACTTTTTAAATAGTTACAATGTATAAATATAATCAAATCAATCATGAAAGCCCAGGCACGCAACCTTAAAATGTTGATGAAAAAAGAAAGTAAATGTTTTTCAAAATTGACTTGTTTCTACCATCAAATTAGATATTTAATGGTTAATGGTTACATAAACAATTGTTGTGGTAAATAATGTCATCCCTGTACTTTAAGACAAATAGTCTTCTGTGGACCATGCTTCCATTGCCAAGGAAATGTCCAGCCTATCAACTCTATCATAAGAAATTATAAATTCAATTTATCTCCTTATTTCTCAAATAAAGAAGAGTTAATTATGTTATACGTTTATTTGGGTTAAATGTCAACAACATAAGTAAAGAGCAAATACTTAATGCCCTAGCTTGAAGTTTTTCTTGTTGAATGTCACTAGATTGAAAATGAAAAAAGGGAAAAAAACTTAGGCTTTGAAAACAATGGTATATCTAATTGATATGTTAACGGAAGCATGCCAACATAAAATATGATTTAAATGCACACCACCACCTTTGTCTAACATATTCCAAACAAGTAGGCAAAATATAAGAAAGGCTAATATTAATGCTCAAATGATAAAACGATGGTAAATAAAATCAATCTCATGCTGATGAGAACAGCTAGAAAATAAAAGATATACTTTAAAATACTTGTCGAATGTTTATGTTTATTCTTGAATCTTTAATATAATCCACAAAAGGGGCGTCAAATGAATCTGCAAATTTTGATTGAAAACAAGGTACTTCGGAGCTCTCGCCTGTAAAAATACGAGGAACGCCTGCATAGTTTACAATACAAGAAAAGAATCTGGTAAAACTGTGGTCTCAATAATTTTAACAAACAAATATTATAATAGAGATTATGTTCAACATACAAACGTTTATATTCAATTTATATGACGACAAACAAAACCACTATGGGTAGAGAACATTTTCTTTCCTATCTGTACTCCAAAGAATTGATTATATTCTAAGCCTTCTAGATTGGGCTTATATGTGTGCATATGCAAGTTGCACCTTTGCATGCCTTCGTGCGAATTGCATACTTGTAGCAGAACTTAGAATTAAAAACTCAAGGCACAGGGAGCAAATTAATTGGCAATGAGAGACAAAATATGATCCAAGG
Source organism: Cupressus sempervirens (assembly GCA_028749045.1). NCBI lineage: Eukaryota > Viridiplantae > Streptophyta > Pinopsida > Cupressales > Cupressaceae > Cupressus > Cupressus sempervirens. Next base: position 523,246,372 of record CM053792.1, read on the forward strand.
CTTAAAAGCATAAAATACTTGACGCCACTTGATATGTTAGAGGCCACCCTTATTGCTATCAATTTTTTTGGCATCACTTTTTCAACACTTAGCTAGTGTACTGTTGTCAAACAGTTTGTATGGACAGAGTATTCATATGATTCTTATCAAGACTGTTCAATTCTTCAAAGGAGTCCAATAATTGTTACAATACTTTTCAAGTTGGACTCAAGAAACCATGCTAATAATTAAAAAGCAGTCTGCTATCATATATCAAATTGTGTCCTTGAATGCAGTTGACTCATTTACAGTGATAGTTTAACTGTATTAATTCAATGACACACAGATTCTGACACTCTAATAACAATTTCAAATCATAGCTCCCTTATCAATAACAACAATAAAGAGATCCACAGAAAACTGCATAAATTATTTTCCTAACATTACATTGAATTATCAACAATTGTAATCTAACCTGTGCAAAGTCATGACAGCTGAAATAAAACAGTCACCCTTAAAAGTGAATGAAGCTACCCAGAATTACAATCTCTGCCTGCTGTCCACTGGTCACGCCACACAACTGTATCCAAAATTGCTGGAAATGCAATACAAATAAGCACTGAAGTCGAGCAACAACCAACATATGCCAATGCCATTAACTCTTTGTTGGAAATTAGACACCAACCTTACTTCTTAGCTCCATGCCAAGAAGATAGAGGTACAGCTCATAGTTTGCAGACTCGGACTCGGAGAGTACTCAGCAAGCCCAAAATTTTCAACTTCGAAAAAACTTGGCATATACTCAACAAAAACTCGGGGAAAACTCGGCAACTCAAAAAGTACTAAAATTTAAAATCTCTTAAAGAAACATATTTTTTTTGTAGAATACAATTACAAAATGTATTAAATTAGTAATTGACATTTCGATAGAGAAAATGTATAGTTTTATAGCACTAAAATGATGTGAAAAATGCATCTAATCCAATGTTTTCCCTACATCAACATTTTTATCTATGTTTTTTAACATCTATAAATACGCGAGAGTTAAACTTGAGAGTACTCGCTCAGCAGAAAAACTTGAGAGTACTCGGCAACTCTGAGAGTACTCAGAGAGTTTGCAAACTATGGTACAGCTACAGAAGATAAAGAAGTCTCTATCGCTGTCCAAGGTGCCCCAAATGTCAAGAAAATGCTCAGACTTCAGCCATATTCCCATGCCAAATTCACAAAGGTAAATTGACTTTCCAAAGAAGCTACAGTGGCAGCAATATGCAAAATCCAACAGAAGTATCCAATGTAGCAGTAAAAGAGTCAACCAAATTGAATTCCTCTTTCCACGTCAGCAAATGCACTTTATCCTTAACACCCAAGGAGATCACAACATCACCCTGTGCTATACATGCACCTTTGTCCATGCCGTCCAACCTATGCTTCCACATCTCACATGTTGAAAACACACCAAAATCTCACTTTAAAAAATCCTCTTGATTATTCACCATATAACACATTAGGCAAATAATGAACTGAGACAACAACAAATCAACACCAAGATTTTTATATGCAGAAAAGCCACAGCGAGCACTTGCTCACAGAGCATGAATATATAATCTGATTACAAAGATGGCAGTACCTCACTGCTCTGGACTTGTAAACAAAGACTCACTGCCAAATATAGATAGTAGCTCACTGCTTCGGACTTGCAAATAGAGGCTCACTACCAAAGTAGCAAGATACGATAAAGTGAAATTCTCCTGATAAGGCAGCTGACCTATGACTCTGTCAACCTCACCAAGACATTGTCTCTGTCTTTATTTCTCTATCACAGTCACAAAATAGCTACCACATAAATTGAACTCTGCTCTTCCAAAACCCTGCTTCGCTTGCTTGTTCTTGTTACTTTTTGTCAAAGCACACACTGTGCTTATATGCAAGATAGGTCATTGGGATTACAAGGTCGGCCATGCCAAAAGCAAATTACAAATTAGCCATGTCAACAACAAATTACAATAAGGTCTCATGCCAAGAGCATCATGACCAAAATATAGGTTACACATAACATGAACCCATCCAGATAAGAGATAAAGATTAAATGCAATACCCAGACCAAAAACACAAAGAATGGTCCGGGGGCCACGAACATTACACAATGTCCAATACCATATCCGCAATCATCAGAACAACTCCCATAGTCATCTTGAACGTCTAGCATCACACAGCCCAGATAACCACATCACTTGTTGGCTATGTGTCATGAGCCTAAATTGTTAATTTAAATTTGTATTTATTATTTAAAATACGAATGAATAAATATAGTTCATTGATATTAATACTAAACAATCTAATGAACAATAATCCATTTACTAATATGAAAGGATAATATTAATCTATATAGAATCAATAGTAAATAGTAATATTAAATATATATATCAATAATGAATCAAAAGCTATCCATAAAATATTCATTACCACTAATAAGCATTTCGGATTTAAAATATATAATTGAATGTGGCAACTAGAAATCGCAACCCATTTCAAAAGGCAAGTCTATTTTCCATGTAGGCACATATTAAAAGCCACAAGGTATGGATGAAGTAAGGAGGATAGAAGGACACATGGACATCGAGGAAGGGCTCCCTTAGTATACTGACACGGAAGCGTACTAATCACAGAGTCTCGAGCAGAGACGTAGTGCTGGTGGTAGCAGGGGAAATAAGGAGGTGGTGAGCTAAGCAGCAGATCGACATAACTAGAAGGTACAAGGAAGGTAGGAAAGGGGCATCTGCCACATAAGCAAAAAGATTTCATACCAAGCAGATAAAATAGTTATGCCAGGGCCCACATTATTATCAGGTGAGGTAAGTAAGTATATATATCACATGTTTAGTTAGGAGTTATCGTGGTGTTAAGAATGGTTAGTTATGTGAAGTAATATTTAGTTATACTTAGCATATAAAGAATATTTATTTATATTTAGTTGTGTGATAATGGTACTATTACTAATATGTAGTAATGGTATTATTATTATTAATTTAGTTATATAATTTATAATGTGAGAAGTCTTAAGAATCATAATTAAGATTTACAAAAGAAATTGAATAATAATAAATGTACTCTTTCAAATATAGTGGATAACATTTATGTTATATGAATTCTTTTAAAGGAAATGTAGTTGATTTGTTAAGCGAATCTTATAGATCTTCTTGGGAATAACCTTCAAGGATGATAGCTAACTAACCAAGGATTGATGTGAGGAACACAAGGGGTCTTCACAAAGGATTATGAAGCCAGACTTGAAAGGTAGTTCCAAGAAGGAAGGCCAAATAATCGAGGGTCATTCCTCAAGAAAAATAAGAATCCTCCTAGAGGGTTAAGAAGTTTGATTGAAGGAATCCTTAGGGATGTGTAGAAATAGTGGCATTCCTAGACATCGATCACTATAGTTGAAATTAATAGAATATGTTACTAATAATTTCAATGGGTAAACTTGTCCTAAGGAGCAAGGACACTACACTATGTTTGAACCTCCACACACTACAATGAGATCCAAACTCCACGTCAAATGCCATATCACTTCCCAATTGTTCGTGTCTAAAGCCATCACAACACATTCCAAACTACAGCATCACTTGGCAACACGTTTCTAGATCACCAAAAATAGTTTCCATATCACCAAGAAACACTACAATCAAGACCACAACTTGAATAGAGTACAAACCACATATTCTTATCTTCAACCTTTTATTTTCAGAGCGAAAACTTTCCGGAAAACACAACTATAACAACTGCTACCGTCAAAACACAACTGTCAACTTCAATTGTATATCACTGCTCCTGAACTACTCACTTTCAAACCTAAGGATATAAGTTTAACAATAAAGCATTGACAAACAACATTCGTACATTATCTCTAGAATACATACCTATCTTCCATTGTTCTATAGCATGCCTAACCCTCTAGTTGCCACCAACAAACCCTCTATCTTTTTGTAATCAACTTTGTAGCATATCTAACCCAAAATTCTTAATTGTGTTGTTTATGTGGGTCCTACCATCCGATAGAACTCCAGTCACTTCAATTGCCTCAACATGTGTCATTGATTTGAGCACTAACACATCTCTTGTAGTGCAAAGCCCTATCACAACCCTTACGGCATCTTTCGTAATGTGATACGATCTATCTAGCCAAATGTATAGTTCATTCAGTGTACTCAATCCTATGATTACAACATAGTCCTCTTCAAACATCAAAAAATTACTCCACAGCCAAAGCCATGTGCCTTAATCCAACATAAATATTCTTAAACTGTCAATTAAATGATTTTCTTATAACTTCTTCAGTTTTCCATGATAATAATCTTCCAAATTGACATGAACATATCAAAAAACATTTTCCTTGTAAATAACTCTTTCATCAATCTTAGATAAAACGTCGTTTGAATCCTTTCCAGACAGAACAAATGAATTCTTATTATGTACAGGTTTGGGTTCGTCATTTACACTTACCAATTCTGCCATCTTTAAGTCGCAGTCTTTTTTGTACTCCCTCACTCTAATCTTGGTTTCTTGAAATCTCCAAATTGCAATTGCACAAATGAGCATAAACAACCAAATAAATATTGTTTACCGATGCCAAAAAGCTAATACACTGTTAACTGAACCAAACAATCACCCTTCCAAATCATGAAACAATAATCTTACCTCCAAAAAAACCTTCAAGCCTTATTACCCTTTTGAGGAGATACTCAACATTCAACCTAGAGGGGGGAAACAGATTCACATGAAAACCCCCCCTCAGATCTCGCAATCTGAGTCATTTATCAAAAGAGGGAACAACAACCAGAATGGATGTTGGACCACCTTCAGAAGCACCTTTTGTTTTCTTCATCAAATGTGTCTTGTTCTTTCCCTAGTCTTCTGCAAACATTGGATGAACATTCTTTTGATCCATATTCTTGCAAATCCTAGCAATATATCTTGTTATTTTGCAGTTATAGCAAACTTGACCATCCTTTTTCATTCTCACAATTTCAATCTTCCCGACATTGTTCACTATTCTGCAATCAACCATTCTGTGTCCATATCCAATTCAACCATAGCAATATCCATTGAAGTTCTTAACAATTCTATTCATGTCCATTCTAATTCTGCATTGAAAAGTCCAAACTTATTGCAATGATAGCATCTTCCAATAAAGACAACCTTTTTTTGACTCTTATATTCACTAGCTTTGTGCCCTATTTTAATGTAAGAAAAACAAGCTCCATTAAAAGATCAACAACTGGAATGAATAGGAGGTCTCTAGTTCAATGGATTCTTTTTATCTTCTGCCTGCATCTGATTTACCAAACCCTTTTCATTTTTCATCTGCTTCCACTCTCCCAAATCCTTCTTGTCTTCCACCAGTTTTTCTGATTCATTTCTTTAATCAAAGTTCTTCAATAATGCACTATCCACTTTCTCCTCGCCGATTGATTGTCTAAGTTCCATTTTGAGTTTCTCAACACACTCCTTGTTCTTCACATCAAGCTTTGTATTAAGTTCTTGAGTTTTAACTTCCGGTTTTAAGTTTTAACCCTTTTCCAATTTGTTCCTTGGCTTATTTAAACTTCTTTTTCAGTCTGGAGCATTCATTAGCCTTGTTGTTAAGCTTTTCGTCAACATCTTCTATTTCCCTTTTCGAATCTTCCAGAAGCATTCTTTGAAATACAATCTTGTCTTCAACCTTCTTCAAATTGAATTTGGTTGCATCCAGATCAGCCAACGCAAATCTCAGCTCATTTTCCATGGAAGTTTTGTTTCGACATCTTCATCCTAGGCACACTGCCTGCAACCATCCATATCATTGATTTCTTCACATTATGTTGAAGACTCCGGATCTACCTCAAGTGATTAAGCTTATTCAAGAGGAATCTAGCTAATTAGTATAAACCAAAATCTCACTTAAGCAATCAACTATCTCGATTGTTCAATACATGACGCATTAGGAAAATAATGAATTGAAACAACACATCAATACCAGGATTTTTATAGATGGAAACCCAAATTGGGAAAAACCACAGTGGTGCCCAGAGCTAAATCACTAAATATGTAATCTAATTACTATTACAATTATATCTCCAAGTATCTTGTTTATTGTTCTTTTGATGGACAATGTAGTAAATCTTGTATAAATTAGAATGCTTCTAATATTATTATTATTCTTCCATTATTAGAATGTTTCTAATAACGACTGTTTCACAATAGAAGAATAGCTTTTTTTAATCTATAAATGAGTGTCTTGCTCATTCATTAATTTATCCAATATTTTCCCAAATTACCTGTGTAACATGGTATCAGAGCTAAATTAATATTTCTTTGAAAAAATTATAATTTCTTTCAAAAATTATTCATTTAAAATTTTTGAAGTTTGTTGGACTGAGTTTTCTGTGACCAGTTTGGTCGTTATTTGTCTCATCACTGTTTTTCTACACCTTTTTTGTTGACTTGATCATTTCTTTGGTCATTTGTTCCTGTCAACTTCTTCTTTTTTTGTAACTGCAAAAATTGCTGTATTGGTTTTTGGTTGTGTGCGCATTTGCAAACAAATTTCTGATAGATGAAGTTTACAAAAACATGACTTTCAGATTGTCATTTTTCTCCTTCCCAGAGTCGTGTGAGCCTTTTTTGAAGCTTATTCAACCTGTTTTAAGGTCATTTTTCTGCAAAAACGACTGCATTTAGCGTCAATTGTTGTTCGTGGCTCGTTACTACAGTTTTCCTAAGGTGGACGACCATTCCTTTGAGTTCATTCTACAATAAACAAGTGTCTTTCATCTCTTGCAAACTCCTTTTTTGGCGACAAGTTCCTTTGCAAATGGAAGCCCTTTTTTTCATCTGTGGCCCAGTTATTGCAACAATTTCAGCCTCCACAACATTCTTTGTTGGTTGTTTAGTTTTGCTAAGACCATTTCTATACCACTTGTGCCTACAACCAGATTTTTTTATAAATCTATGGATTTATACTTCATTTTCTAGCTGACATGGTCAGCTTGAAATCCTGATTACAAATTCTTGTTGGATTTTTTGACAGCTTCCTGGTTTCTCAATTTTTGGGTCTTCCAAATATATATTGCCTTGGGATCCATGCCCAGAAACCTATTGTTCAGTCTCGAAATTTGTGTGTGTGTGTGTGTGTGTGTGTTGCTTTAATCTTATTCAAAACGTGATTTTCACATGTTGAACATATTTTGCCTTGATATTCATGTTGCCATTCGATCATCCAACTTTGACCTCAATTTTCTACAATGATTTCTTTGACAAATATTCAGCTTGAGGGAGTCAGAAACTCAACAATAGAAACTACAATTTGAAGTAGTGTGGTGCAGGGCACCAAGATAAAATTGCATGATAATACATTAGGTGATGGAGTCTAGGACTTTTAGAGTCAAGACCACATGTAAGGGCAAATGGATCCTTGGTATCATTATAAACCAGGATGCCATTTGAAGCAAAGGTCAAATTTAGGCAATTTAAGTTGTTTTAGGAGGGGATAAGGAATTTTTTGTTTCCTAAGTAGTTCTAGGTGTCTTAGTAATCATTTGATATGATTTTGAAGCCTAGGTAGGTAATTAGGACAAAAATTGTCAAAAGATCAAAAATTGCAAAAAATGCAAAAAAGTTGCTAAACAACAATTTTTGCAAAAAATGTTGTTAAACTGCAAGGAGGTTGTACGGTCTTCATAACCATTCAAAAAGTGGTTGTGACCATTGGCAAACATCTATTTAAGGTTTCCACATGAGGAGAAACCCATTGTACGGATGGGTGAACAGCAAGCACAAATAAAAACTCAGAATTTCTGTCATTTTCTCTGTTTTTTCATTTCTGTACAGCCTGTACGGATTGGTAGGAGTGAAAGTTTGGCATGGTTGGATAGAGGAGTGAGTCAGTGTTCTATTGCAGTTTGTTTTAAGTCTTTATCTAACCTGCAGCAAAAGTTATACCAGTTTTTCTAGGAGTTGGTCTGATTTGCCCTAAATCTGAGGGTTTCACAAAGATGTCCTCCTAACTTGCAATTCCACCATGGGATTTCAATGCCCCTTGGGGGAATACAAGTTAGGAGAGGGTACTCCATGATGGCAGAGACTCAGAGCTGTAGGTGCATGTTTCCTATTTTTACCAGCAAGCCCTAGACTGAACATTGCCATATGTCTAGTCTAGATTCGAAGAAGGTGGTTCAGGCTCCCAAATCAATTGATTTGACCCAGATGAAGGGTGTAGGAGGATTGTTTGGATGAGGAGAAGAGTTCCAAGGGGTGGAGTTAGGTCTGTGAACCCATTTGCTTACGCTTCCTTTGTTAACCCAGCCTAATCTAGCCAATTAGGTCTGTGACTCAATGTGAGTGTTAATTTGTGCTGGAGCAGAGTCAGAGTCTGATCTCTTGGAATCTTTAAGAAAAGGTTAAAAGGGTGTCCAAAAAGGTGAGAAGATAGTTTGGTCCTTTGGGAAGTTTGGGAGTTTGACCGAGAAAGCAAGAATTAGACCTATTAGGAATGCTGGTAACATTTGTGTAAATCACTTGTTAGGTGTTTGAGAACTCCAAAGTTGGGAGAGTCTTGATGGATTAGGTCCATATAAGTCTTTTCTATTAGAAGAGTTGAGTTATAAATCCATCTAGGAAGAGTTTGCCTTTTAGGCCTATTGGAGAAAGAGAATCCCTAAGAGTTGTGGTTGATCTAAGTTGGTCAAGAACCCTAGGTTTGAGGGTTAGGCTTGAAGAGTGGAGTCCACTTGCAAGGTAGAGGATATTTTTGTTAGAAGCCTTTTTTATCAGTCTGCAACCATTAAGGAAGGTTGAAGTGCTGTTTGGGATTCGGAGAGTGAATAGGTGCTTTTGGCTGCAAGCTCTGCATCATAGTGTATGATGACGATATTTGAATACAAATATCTTGACAAAATTGTTTTAGGCAAGACTGATCGTTCTACAAATGAAGGCAAAAGCAAGGCCAATTTGATGAGCAAAATTGAGAAGTTATAATGCTCATCAAACTCTCAGTTTTGAATGATCAACTCTCGCAAGTTCCTTTTGGCAAAACAGCTGCAAAAATTTGGAGTCATCTACAAGGTTTGCATGAAACCTTTGATAAAGAGTTGTGCATTCTTCCTAAAATGCATGCTCTTCGCGATCATTATGGATGAACAGGTGTCCCTATAGGAACATCTCAATAAAATCAAGGACATTTGAGATCAGTAGGAAGCCATTGGATGCAAAATGAAAGAAGAGATGGCAATAATCACCCTGCAGGGTCTATTGTCTTCCTATGAGCACTTTGTTGAAACTCTCAACACTGCTTCCACTCATGCTGGAATATTTTTTCTGATCTTTACATAATGCTTTTACAGAAAGATCGCTGAAACAACAATTCGGCAGAGGTACCATTTCATCTTCGACGGCAGAGGTACCATTTCATCTTCGAACAGACAAGCTTTTTGTGCTCAAACCAAAATCGAACTTAAGTAATCAACTATCTTGATTATGCACCACATAACTCATTTAGCAAATAATGACTTGAAACAAAACATCAACACCAAGATTTTATGCGTGGAAAACCCAAATTAGGAAAACCCACAGTGAACACTTGCTCAAAGCTAAATCACTAAATATACAATCTAATTACTATTAGAATGATATCTTGTTCATTATTCTTTTAATGATCAATTTTGTAAATCTTGTAAATATTAGAATGCTTCTAATATTATAATTATTCTTTCATTATTAGAAAAATTTCTAATAACAACAATTGTTTTGTAATAGAAACTTTGTCTTTGTAATCAATAAATGAGTGTCTTGCTCATTCATTAATTTATCCAATATTTTACCACATTACTTGTGTAACATGGTATCAAAGCTAAGTTAATATTCTTTAAAAAAAATCATTTCATTCAAAAATTATTTGCTTAAATTTTTTGAACTTTGTTGGAATCAAAGTTTCTCTAACTTGTTCCATGGTCAGTTTTTAGCTAATCATTGTTTTCTTGCAAGATTTCCATCGGCTTGATCATTTCTTTGATCCTTTGTTCTAGTCAACTCCCTTTTTTTCTAACTGCGACAGTCGGTGTGTTGGTCTTTGGCCACGTGTGGTTTTGCAGATGAAATTATGATCGACAAAGTTTACAAAATGCGACTTTTAGATCACATTTTTTTATCCTTCCAAATGTCGTGCGAGCCTTTTCTGGAGTTTTCCCAACCTGCATTAAGGTCATTCTTCTGCAAAAAATTACTGTACCTAGCGTCATCAATCATTCACAGCTCGTTACTAGGGTTTTCCTGATGTGGACAACTATTCCTTTGACTTCATTATGTTACAAACGAGTTTTTTTCATCTCTTGCAAGCTCTTTTATTTTAGTGATGAGTTTCTCTGCAAATGGGAGTCATTTTTTTCATCTATGGCCCAATTATTGCAACATTTCCAGCTTACATGACCTTCTTCCTTAAGTTGTTTAGTTTTGCTATGACAATTTTCATACTGCCAATGCCTACATATGGATTCTTTCATGTAAATCTGTGGATATACTTTCCAAGCAACTAGGGTTTCTTCAAAACCCTTTGATTTTTTGGTCGAGTTGAATTTCTGATTACAAATTCTTGCATTTTCAGAGAGAGAAGGTGTCTCTGAAAACTTTTGGGTCTTCCAAACAAATATTGCCTTGGGAACCATGCCCAAAAATTTGTTGTTCAGCCTTAAAATTTGTGCTATCTTAGTTAGTCTTATTCAAAACGTGATTTTCACATGTTGAACATGTTTTGTCTTGTTATTTGTGTCACCTTTTGGTCAACCAGCATTGACCTCAACTTTCTACAATGGCATCTCTGACGAATATTCTACTTGAGGAGTTAGAAACTACAATACTCGGAAGCAACATATGATGATGATCTTTGAATACAGATCTCTTGACAAAATTGTTTTGGGGAAGACTGATCATCCCACAAATGAAGGCAAAAAGCAGGACAAATTTGATGAGCAAAATCAAGAAGTTATCATGCTCATCAAACTTTTAGTCACAGATGATCAACTCTTGCAAGTTCCTTCTGGCAAAACACCTACAAAAATTTGGAGTCATCTAAAAGATTTGCATGCAACCTTTGATAGAGAGTAGTGCATTCTTCCTAAAAAACATGCTCTTCACAATCATTATGGATGAACAGGCGTCCTAATAGGAACATCTCAATAAGATCAAGGGCATTCAAGATTAGTTGGAAGCCACTGGACGCAAAATGAAAGAAGACATGGCAGTGATCACTTTGAAGAGTCTATTGTATTCCTATGAGCACTTTGTTGGAACTCTCAACATTGCTTCCACGCATGCTGCTATATCTTTTCCGACCTTCACATTATGCTTTTATAGAAAGATTGTTGGAACAACAATTTGATAGTGGTACCAGTTCATCTTCGAACATGCAAGCTTGTTGTACTCAAACCAAAACCTCACTTAAGTAATCAACTATCTTGATTATTCACCACATAACTCATTAAACAAATAATGATCTGAAACAACGCTGCAACACCAAGATTTTTATACGTGAAAAACCAAAATTGGGAAAAAGCATAGTGAGAACTTGCTCAAAGCAAAATCACTGAATGTATAATCTAATTATTATTAGAATAGTGTCTCCAAATATCTTGTTTATTATTATTTAAATGGTCAATATTGCAAATCTTGTAAATATCAAAACATCTCCAATATTATGTTCATTCGTTTGTTATTAGAATGTTTCTAATGACAATGATTGTTTCGTAATAGAAACATCATTTGTGTAATCTAAAAATGAGTGTGTTGTTCATTCATTAATTTATCCAATATTTTACCAATTACCTATGTAACATGGTATCAAAGCTAAGTAAATATTTCTTTGAAAAAATTATAAGTTCTTTCAAAAATTATTCATTTAAATATTTTGAAATTTGTTAAAATTGAAGTTTTCTCTTACTCGTTCCTTGGTCATTTTTTCGCTCATCAAGTGTTTTGACAAGTTTTTTGTCAACTCAATCATTTCTTTGGTCTACAAAGTTTTGATTGATGAAGTTTACAAAAATGTGACTTTCATATTATCATTTTTATTCTTTCTAGCGCCATGCAAGCCTAATCTAGAGTTTTTCAACTTGTTTTAAGATCATTTTCTACAAAAATAGTGGTATTAGCATGATCTGTAGTTTGCGGCTTGTCACTAGGGTTTTTCTGAGGTGGATAACCATTCATTTGAGTACATTTTTCTATTAACAAGTTGCTTTCATTTCTTGCAAGCTCTTTTTTTTGGGTGACAAGTTTATCTACAAATGGGAGACATTTTTATCATTTGTCGACTTGTTATTGCACCATTTTCAACTTGCACAACCTTCTTTCTTGTTTGTTTAGTTTTGCTAAGACCATTTTTATATTGCTTGTGCCTACAATTGGATATTTTTGCATAGATGTATAGATTTATTGACCATTTTCCAGCTGACTAGACTTTATTTTTGGGTTGGGTTGAAATTCTGATTACAAACTCTTTATGGGTTTTTCAAGAGCTATTTTGGGTGTCTCAAAAATGTTGGGTCCTCCAGATAAACATTGCCTTGGTATCCACTCCTAAAATTTTGTTATTTAGTCTAGAATTTTGTGTACATATTGAACATATTTTGCCTCGACATTCGTCTCGCAATTTAGTCAACCAACTTTGATCTGAATTTTCTACAATGACATCTCTAACAAATATGTTGCTTGAGAAAATAAAAAACTCAAAAGCAAAAACTACAATGCTTGGAAGCAACATATAATAATGATCTTTAAATACACATGACAAAATAATTTTGGGCAAGACTAATTGTCCTATAGATGAAGGCAAAGAGGACAAATTTGTTGAGCAAAATGGAGAAGTTATCATGTTGATCGAATTCTCAATCATGGATGATCAACTTGTTGGTTCCCAGAACCGCAGATCAAAATCCTACGAGTCTTGCCAACTCAATGCTAGGATATCCAACTAGTTATGGCCAACTTGACGGGATTGATCGATGCGATCCAAATCCCCTACAATTCTAACTCTGCAAAACCAAGGTGGGTGCACCAAATCCTAAACAAAACACTTAAGCCCAAGATGCTTATAGCAGATTGGTTAGAATATGAATACAACGAAAGTTTTCCAAATGGCAAGAATTATAGAAAGCTTTTAACTTGCAAATACGAATTAAGAATAAGGAATATGAGTGTTTTAAATAAAAGAATAAGTAAATGCAACAAATGAATATATTAATTCTTCAAAGGAAACAATTGCCAGCATATGGATTGCAAATTATGAAAAATATAAAGACCAATGCCGAAGGCCAATAGAGTCATTATTATAAGTTTAAAACGTACAACTTTATAAAATTCTACGCACATCAATTATAAACAATTTAGTAATCAAGATTGGACAAATGAAATATATGGATGAAATTTTAAAATAGTCTACAATGTATTTTAACTCCTATGGTAGCAAGACAAAGTAGACATAGATTCTGAAAGAATTAAATATTTCTCAATATCTATGATATTTGATTTTAAAATGCTATAATTGATCATGTCCACTTATCTATCATATAAATTATTTATAAAATTAAAAATAATAATTATACAGGACGAAACTATATAATATTTTAACTCTAAATCTTCATGCAAATAAAATATATATTTCTTTCTAATCATGCTAGAAATAAAATTGCACTAGAGACACTCCTTACGAATGATCCATCCAATGCAATTTGACTCCAGAATCGCATGAAAATATCATTCAATAATCCAAAATCCACAGGCTTAGTTCAAAACTTCATTTCTTTACCAATAAAAGAATATAAAATATCGTAGTGCATATAGTATGCAAAAATTAGCAAGAGTCCATATGAATTGTCTTTGTCATCTCTTACATCTTGTATTTATAAAGGATGAAGGGTTCCTCATCCCTTCACAAAAAAACACACCTTTTCAAAATTAATAACTAATTACATATACTTAAAACATCTTTGACCGAACAATTACATATTTTGTGTTCATTAAACAATACCCAAATACTATACTCCGTTGTTGGCAAAAACTGAAATACTCGTGCGTAAAACTCTTTCTCCAAAGTGTGATTTCAGGAGGAAGGGCTCTATTTCAATCCTTTCAACGATGTGAATATATATTTTCGGATATCCTCCTACACTTGCTTCGCATGCACGTCTCCATACCATCATAGTCTTGGAACATCAGGAAACTATATATCTTTATCCTTGATTTTGGAAAATTATGGTGATGATGTGCAACGTGTCTCCCACAATATTTTGTATTTTGCCACCACCGTAGTTATTCACGGTTCATTGAGTGTAGGTGCTTCCTCCATAAATGATTCTTTTACTTAGTATATTATTCTGAATCAAAACAATATTCATCCTTTCATTAGCACTTGAATCCATACTTCCAACTTCAACATGCATTCCATTGACATTCAGTTTCTTATGTGCAGTGGGCTTGCTCATCTACGAATATATTGAAATCATTTCCCATTTGCCAATTTTCGAATCGTGCTCCTTTCTCTGGTCGCTGCTTCTTCCGCTTGCAAGCCGCTATTTAGTGGCATTTGCTCGCTATCACTATCCCTTTCTACTTGCATTGTATTAGTCTTCCATATTGGAGTTGCTTCATGAGGTGTATTTTGTCAAATCTTTCTATGTTTGTATAAATATGTTTGTTGTACGTGATCAATTTGTTCCAACTACACTATCTCTCAAACCATTGTATTATCCTTCTTGCCATTAATGGATTGTTGTTGTTTGTCTTTTTGCTCTTTCTTTAATTCTCCGTGAACCACTTATAACTACCCTACTCATGGCTTTTAATGCTTTGAAACATATTTTTTGAATATTAGTGGGTAAGATCTAAAGATTTTCCCTTTGGCATGATATTTGGGGCTATAAATTTGCCAAAATTTTAGAGTTCCATCAGTGGCTTTTGTTGGGGACATATGCCCCTTGCGGGCGTAATGAGATTCTAGCTATCTTTGGAGGAGCAGACCGAGCATCGATGCTTAACACGATACACAGTGAACTTAGGTGGCCCCAGGCCCCCCCAAAATAGTGAATAATACTTCTTTTCTCTATCGAACACCCGATTTTGATTGTGTAACACTTTGAACCTACTAAATATGGTATTATATTGTTGCTTAATAAAATCTGATCCATTAAGAAATGTTAGAAAACAATCATTATATAACATGTGCATTTCATTCATCACTTGTCTTGACTTAAATCTTACCATTGCTTTATCAACAAGATCACTTGAAAAGAAATAAATTTCAGTGTCATTTAATCCTAACATCTGATCTCTTGCTTTATTGATTTGATCAGTACACATGGAAGAAAAATCCT
Organism: Cupressus sempervirens; assembly: GCA_028749045.1. Taxonomy (NCBI): domain Eukaryota; kingdom Viridiplantae; phylum Streptophyta; class Pinopsida; order Cupressales; family Cupressaceae; genus Cupressus; species Cupressus sempervirens. Next base: position 523,261,749 of record CM053792.1, read on the forward strand.
CAAAAGAAATATGATGGAGGCTTAAAAGCATTTCCATAAGCATATTCTTAACAGATAATATCATAAATTCTTCAAGGATACTTACCTCGATATGCTGCTTATATCTTATACCTGAATCAAATGCATCATTCTTGTGGGCAATTCTTATTTCTTCTACTTCATCATTACAATATTTGGTATCTGACTCATGCTTAGCCTTCAAGAGGTTATCCAGTGTACTGTTGTTTTTGCTGAATGTAAGGTCCGTATGTATGTAATCAGTCGTACTTGCATCAGAACGAGTCACCTTTGTTTGATTTTCCTTATGCACACAATCTGCCCCACATTCCGAATGATTCTCCTCACAAGAAGATTTTATATATAACCCACATTCAAGCATTATTACTTCCGTTTTGTCAAGAATCTGATCAACTGAAATATTTTTTTAAAAATTCAGAACTAACTTCCAACACATCAGTACATTCTATTCCATCTCATCTTCACATTTTAAATGCAAATATTGATCAAAAAATGGCTCTTCCTCTTGAATACATTTCTCCACATATGCTATGATTTTCATTATTTTCAGAATCATCCTTCGGCATGTTATCATAGTGCTGATATATTTGATATAAAAGATCTTCTTCAAACAATGGACTCGGGCATATAGAGTGCTTGGGAAGATTTCCATGAGATCCTTCATCCGACATTTTCTCATGCTGTTCTACTTCACTTTCACAAAATATTATGTCCTAATTTTCTATTGTTTCACTACATAGGGTGTTTGAGATGATTTGGAAGTCCTCCTTGGATGTATTTTCTTTCTTTTCCTGAATGTTCACATTTTCCTCAAGATCCGGAAGCGTATTAGAGCTATATTCTTCATTCCCTTCTGCTAGTCCATCATATATGGGATCTGAAAATTCTTTGAAATTGTATCCTAACATATCTCCTAGAACACAATGCACATCTTCAACAATATGTCATCCACCTAAGAACTGTATGTTCCTTCGAGTTCATTAGTTTCCCTCTCATGAAAGGAATAGATTCGTAGAGAACAGATTTTTTTGTTCATTAAACGTTTCATAGCATACATTTATTGTCTCATTAATCTTCTTTTCTTAAGTATTGGAAGAAAAATTTGACCACCTTTTTCAACATGCTTTTGATATTCTATGTATAAAAAGGCTGAAATCTCATCCGCACTGCGAAAGTTCTCTTCTTCATTTCCATATTCTTCATAGTCTAATTCCTTACCGGTCTCATCATGATCGGATTCTTCTTCAATGGGATCCAAGATTTCTTCTAGAGTTGAATCTGAAAGATCATTATGTTCTTGTATTACTTTGGTATCTTTTTCTTTATCTTTAATAGCTGCTTTTCATATCTGAAGAAGAAGCTTCACATCAGGGTCCTTCAGCGAGATTCTCAATTCAAGAATTTTGTTCAAAAATTCCTTGTAAGGAGGCTTCAAGTTTGATGGAATCTCATGATAAGTGTTTAGCATCCTCAAAAACAAATGTGCTGAAGTCTCACCTTCATATCTTTCTATATTGAAAAAGGCATCAAGTGGAGACATGTCAGGATCCTCTTCCATGCTGCTATTATGATCTTCATATTGTTCATAACACATCTCTTCTTCATGGCCCACATCATGAAATACAGCAAGGAACCACTCCTTCAATTCCCTCCATGATGAAATACTCTTTGTTGGCAATAGGCTAAATGCTTCCTTCGCAAAATCTTTCAAGGTTCTTAATAAAAGCCTCATTGCATGACTTTCCAAATCCACCTTGTATGCATGTAAGAATCCATAGAAAGCATTCAAATGATTGAGAGTACATTCACTGGTATCTCCATAGAATTTGGGTGCAATAAGTGAGGGTCTTAAATATAAGCCATTAGGATCATATTTGAATCTTCCGAGGTCGATGGTCTATCTTCACTTGGAAAATATCGTTTCCTTTTCTTTGGTTGGAACATTTTGCAATAACAATGTCCGCTCTTTCAAGAATAAGAAAAGTATATTTCTGAGTCACTTCCCTCAGCAGAGTCACTAATGATAAGGGCACTCCTTTTGTTAAAGTACAAGTCAATATAAGTTCATACAATAAACAGAATTAGAAAAGGACTATCTCCTAACAAACTTGTGGATCCTTGTTCCTAAACAAAGTAAAGACTGATACATCTTTAAATAGATAATAGGCCTTGTTTCTCCTAAGAATAAAATGAATTACTTCATCTCTAATTCAGATAAGAAAACACCTCTAATGTGCCAATGCTTGCACCTATGGAGCTCTTCCTAAACATTGTTTTGAGTTTATTATGAAAAATTCTTAACAAGTTACTATGAGTCCACGTAACAAGTTAGACCTAAGAGAATCCTTCTTGTAATTTTGTTTATTGCAAACAACGATGTGGAGAACAATTTTATGTCTATAGAAAATGAAAAAGAATAGTTATTTAACTAAATAGTGTCTAACTAATTTCTTCTAGCGCTAGGAATGAGTAATTTGCTAATATCTGCAAAAGAACTGAAAAAAGAAACAAAAGAAAAAAAAAGATAAGTCGTTTTACAATCTATGGCAAGTGAATTCAGGAAAATTACTGTAGGACAAACCATGAAAACATTGCCTTGCAGGCCCAGCCATAAGCACAACATCCCCACTTCGAAGGAACATGGCAAATGGTGTATCATCTCTAGATTCTCCTCCCAAAAGAAAAATTGCTTTGCAACCTAGACTGCAACCAAATCAGCAATGTGTATGAGTTTTAATTATCTGTTCAAGTCCCAATAGTAAATTTGTTTTGCAACCTAGAATGCAACCAAATCAGTATTGTGTATGAGCTTTAATATATCAACTGGCATAGATTTAAAGATATTATAAAAGGAGAATGAGGATAATATATTGATGAAGGCACACAATACCTTATGCTTACAATAGGCTTACTCCAGTCAGCTTCCATGTCATCTAGATGACCACCCAGCATGTCATCTTGCATCGGAAATTTTGAAAGCTTTTAGTCTTTATCTAATAAATTTTTCTAGTCCTAACAGAAAAGAAAACAACATACTAAACTTGATTGGAATATTACTTTGTACAAAAAAATTACAATTTGCTTGTTCGTAATTTGAACTGTGTTGACCTCTCAAACTAGAAAAATACTATCATGCTATGGATTCATAAATGATACCAGAACCAAAATAGTTGACAATTGCAGCTTCTGCATGGAATTCCCCCTTTTGCATGGCAGGCCTTGCTAGGTCTTTTGCAAGCTGTGAAAGCTTGTGGGAAATTTTAACATGTGGAAGGGTAACATCATAGTTACGCTGCAAAAACAAAGCCTCATTTAGCTAGGAAAATTTTCCTTTATACAAGCATATATCTTGACTATCAGTAATTTAATAACAAACTAATGGTTCAAAAAAACATGAGATTAATTTTCAGTGCTTGACAAATATAAAAGTTAAAGTTTATGGATCATTTTCTGCAAATGTACAAATATTGCCAATGTAATTGATCTCTTTCAAATGCAGATTTGAGGACTCATAAATATGAGAGGAGACATGTCTCTATAGTTAATTATTATTAGTTAATATATTAATAATATAAATAACCATATGTATAATATATATATTATTATATATATATATATGGCGGAGAGGTGGAGGAAACCAGGGTTTCGAGACCATGGCCGTAGACAACGATTGCAGACGGGCAGGGGCCTTCATAATGGGGTTTGGCTTCCATGGAAGCCACCAAGGTACAAACCAGAACCCCGGTTTGGACTTAAGGAGTGGAATCTGCAAGTAGAAAACTGGTATAGGGAGGAGGAAGTTGATCCTCGAAGAGAAGATCTGATTTTTCCACAAGGCAGAGCAGCTGGAAACAAATGGAAATGGGTCACGAGGGAGGACAAGAGTCAGATGAAGGCAGCATCTCTAATGAAGGATATCTCGATGACTATGAAAAACAAGTTGACTAATATCCGAATAGATTCAAAAGAGTGGAAGACTATAGTATCATTGTTGAGGGATAGGGCCTTTTTTATGAAATAGGGGGGGATGGCCATCCCTGATCAAAATGAGAAAATGGGTTGAAGACAAATTAGGGGCTGAAAACCACAATCAAGACTTTGACAAATGGTTTTTTCCTGATCATTATGGACTCAAAATTGGGAAAAAAAAGGGTAATGTTTAATGGACCATTTTTTATGAATGGAGTGAGCTTCTTCATTAAAGACTGGGTCCTTAACTTTCCCTAAACAAGCCTAGGCGAAGGAGGTGCCGATTTGGATCAGGTTGTATAATCTTCCTCATTAATACTAGAATAAGGATATTTTTAAGATAATAGGCAATAAACTAGGTAAGTTTATCAAAGCAGAGGAAGCAATAGAACAAAAAGACTTTAGTCAATATGCAAAGATTTGCATTATGTGGAAACCCCACCCTTTGCTCCCACATGCAGTAGAGATTAGAATGGCTGAAGGTTATTGGTGACAAGAGATTGAGGTTGTGGAATCCATTAGTCATTGTAAAAACTGCAAAATCTGGGGACACACATTGGAGGATTGCACGGTTAATACAAAGGGTAAAGAATAGATGGTGGAAGAGAACAGTGAGGTTTTTTGGGAACCAAGACCATTAGGTACTGCAAAAGAGGATGTACCCCTAACGGATGAAGGGAATCTAGATACCAGCTTGGATCTCAAATTGGCAATGGGCATGAAGCACCCTCAGGAGAAGGAAGATGATAACAAAATGGAAATCTTGGAGACTGACCGCCCGGAGGAGACTATCAACATCAATTGGCAAGACTTTAACAAGGAGATTATTGTCAAGATAGCAGAAGAAGATATTAGGAAGGCGTTGGAGAGCAGGGTAGAAGATACCGGTAAACCCAAAATGGGTACTCAGGAGGAGGATGGGGAAAAAGACCCCGTGAAGGTGTTAATGACATTTGAACTACAGTCGGACCATGAGGGAGCAGAAGAGGATGCACTTCTTTCTTCTCCATTAAAAATGATGGTTCCATATTAGGGTGGGATTCTAGAGATAGAGGAACTACTGGGAGAAGGTGAATCAATTGAAGAGGATGGGATTGAAATCTCAAAACTGCGCACCATCTCACAATAAAAAACAAATAAAGATAAGAAAAAGCAAGAAGGATCACAAAAGAAAAAAAGGAAGGAAAAACAATCAGCAATTGCTAGTTGATTCGGGGAACATGTGAGGCCAAACCCACTTGAGATCCGAGAGGGAAATTGTCTCTCCTGGGCAGCCATGAAGTTCCTCACGTGGAATGTCAGGGGCTGCAATGCCCCTAACAAACAACGCTTGATCAAGCGATCCCTTGATCAAGCGAAAGCAGAAGTTGTGTATTCAAGAAGCAAAGATGGGAGTTGAGAAGGCTGCAAAGGTTTTAGGTGTGAGACAAAGGTGGTTAGGTTTCTTTGTGGAGGCTGTTGGGGTTTCGAGAGGGCTAGGTATCCTATGGAATCCAAGGCTCCTTAAGGGAGAGCCTGTAATTAAAGAAAAAGGTATTGGCAAGCACTTCATTTTTCTTCCTTAATAGTAAATTTCTCAGGGGTACTGATTAATGTGTATGGACCCACTAAATCTGATGAGAAAAAGGTTGTCTAGGGGGAGATATCTTCTTTTTGTGCAACACTGGGCAATGAATTAAGGATGATCGTAGGAAATTTCAATGCTACTCGAAGTATGGTGGATAAGAACGGGGGAGTCTGTTCTCTAGGCACAATACAGGAGGATTTCCAGCACTTCTTACAGAATAATATGCTTTGGGAAGTGCCTACGAAGGGAGGTCATTTCACGTGGATGAATAGTAGGAAGGGATTCTCTCTTATAGCAGAAAAATTAGACAGAATCTTTTTGGCTGGAGAATGGCAATCATTGCCTATTGTCTTTGAGGGAAGAATATTGGGCTTGTCAGGCTTTGACCACTTTCCGATTTCCCTAGTGGTGCAGCAAGATGGAATCCCAATCAGATGTCCTTTTAAATTCGAATTGATGTGGTTTAGGGAGGACGGTTTCCACGAAAAGGTGTTGGACTAGTGGAACAATGTGCCAGGTGTGGATAGTAATGCAGCTTTCCAATTCCTCTCTAAACTTAGGCATCTAAAGCAAAAGCTCGAGTGGAATAAATTCCACTTTGGGAATATCTTCCAGGTGAGAGCAGGGTTAGAGGCAGACCTGACTGCACTTAACAATAAAGTGTTGGAGAAAGGGATGGATGAGGTTGACTTTCAAAATGAGCAAGACTTGATGGGGAGTATAAGTGTGTGTTAAAGAGGCAAGAGATTTTCTTTAAACAAAAGACAAGAGAGAATTGGTTGAAGGCTAGAGACAAGAATACAAAGTTTTCCCACAGCTCGATGAGAGCAAGACGCGGTGTTAATCGAATCTTTTCTATTGAAAACAATAATGGTGTTCTTTTAGAGGATATGGACAACATTAATAAGGAAACAGTGATTTTTTCTTTGATTTATGGCAGGAGGAACAATTGGATAGGAGAAAGGCTCGAGATAAGATCATGGGAGTTATCTCACACATCATCACTGAAGAGGATAATAAAATGCTCATGGACACTATTAAGATGAGTGAGCTCAAGGCAGTTGTATTTGGATCGTATAGTGATAAGGCACCTGGACCAAATGGTTTCCAAGCCTTCTTATACCAAATATTCTAGGAGCTTCTCTGAAGGAGGACTTGCTAGAGGTGGTGGAAGAATCGAGGAGGCAATAATGGTGTTCTTTTAGAGGACATGGACAACTTTAATAAGGAAGCAATGGATTTTTTTCTGATTTGTGGCAAGAGGAATAGTTGGATAGGAGAAAGGCAAAAGATAAAGATATTGGGAGTTATCCCACGCATCATCACTAAACCTAAAAGATTTCAACAACATGTTGATTGCTCTCGTCCCAAAGAAAGAGCATCCATCAAAGTATGAGGAATTTAGACCTATCTCTCTCTATAATACAGTTTATAAAATTATTACAAAGATTGTAGCAAAAAGATTGAAAATCCTGTCAGACTCAATTATCCCTCCAAAACAAAGTGGTTTAATACCGAACAAAAGTATTGTTGATGGAATCACTGTGGCACATGAGGCAATCCATACAACCCGTAAGTGGAAAGAGACGAAAATGATGCTCAAACTGGACATCTATAAAGCTTACGACAGGGTTGATAGGGGTTTTTTGATAAAAAGTTATGCGAAAATTTGGTTTTGGCAAAAGATGGTTGAAGTGGTTTAAGAGTATGAAGTACAAGCAGAGGCATCAGACAGGGAGATCCTATGTCACCATTCTTGTTCATCATTTTGGCAGAGGTCCTAGGCAAATCTATCTCAAGAAAGCAAGCTTTGGGTTCTTGGAAAGGCATCTTGATTGCGAATGGGATTGAAGCCTCAACACACTCCCAATTTGCGGATGACACTTGCCTCTTTGGGGAGGCTTCGATGGCAGAGGCAAAAAATCATGAAGCAGGTCTTGCATGACTACAACATGGCTTCGAGACAGTCTGTTAATTGGGATAAGTCAGAAATTTATTTCTTTAACACAGAAATGGGGTCTCAAAGGATTATAACAGATTCTTTTGGAGGAAGAATTAGAAAACTCCCAAGCAGATTTTTAGGAATACCATTGTTTGGTGGTGCAGGGAAAGGCCCCATTTGGAATAATTTGGTAGGACTATTGAAAAAGGATGGATAGCTAGAAACGTCAGTGGCTTACACTAGTAGGAAGGATTACAATGCTCAAGGAAGTCATATTGGCTATGTCGGTATACTCTAGTATACTCTATGGCTTGTTTCAAAATTCCAAAGAAAGAAATTCAAATTATTCGTCGAAGTATGTGAAAATTCCTATGGAATGGATCGTAGGAAGGTGATAAGATATCCCTAATGCCATGATTAAAAGTGAGCAAACCGAGAGGAGGGGGTGGTGTTGGGATGGATACAAGATTGGACATTTTTGAATATAGCCCTTGGAGCCAAATTAGTTTGGCAAGTGTTCAATGCAAGAAACTGGAGATGGGTTAAGATTCTCAAAGCCAAATATTTAGATAGCATGGAGGATCACCGTACTTTGACAATGTCAGACCCTCCATGGGCATCTGCAATTTGGACTTCTAGAGAGATTCATGGGATGGGGGTCAACAATTGGACGAATTGGGAATCCCAGAGCATCTTATTGTAGCAACACAACAGCAATGGGGTATCAAAGTCAGAGATTATAATGAAGTTGTGAACTTAAATAGAGGCATTCCAAGAAAGTGCAAAGAGACCTCTACGTTAAATTTGAATGCCGAAGATAAGGTAAGAATGGATCAAATACTAAAGGACAAAATATTAGTTTCGTCTAACACCAGGGATCAATTGATTTGGAGTGGTTCCAAGAGTAGAAACTACACAATCAAAATTGGATATCAACTCTTGGAGGGATTTCATAACCAAATTTCATGGGAGAAGAATCTGTGTTAGGATAGCACATAATTACCCAAGGCGGGAGCTTTCACTTGGCTGGCAGGCAATGGCAAAATTTTAATCGGGGAAAGATTGAAAAAGATGGGCTTCCAAGGTCCCTTTAGATGCCCCCTTTGCAAAAATGCGGAAGAAAATATAGATCATCTGCTACTCCACTGCAATTTTGCTCAAACGGCCTAGGGAATGATCAAAACAAAACTTGGTTGGGCCAGTCCATTAACAAAAGTGTTGCAAGGATGGTTGGAAGCATGGCCAACAAAGAATTACAAACATGTGTCTAGGTCAGCATGGAAGGTAATTCCAGCAATAACGTTGTGTGAGCTTTGGAAAGAAAGGAACACGAGAATTTTCTAGGATAAGGAGGATTGGCCGCAGTTTGGGCAACAATTAGAGCGGGCCATAGAAGAAGCAATATCATCAGCATCTTCATCATCAAGATCTCAAAATGCAACATTCACAAGGCATGACTCACAATTATAGTCTAGCTTCCCAACTATCAAAAATTTTGACTCGTTAATGCACTTGCTAGGGCTAATCCTAAGCTGAAAAGGGATAAGGTGTATTGGATACCACCAGAGGAAGGATTTTTTAAAATAAACTTTGACGGGGCTGCGAAGGGAAATCTGGGGGTCTTTGGATGTGGTTGTGTAGAGAGAGATCATCAGGGCAACACTCTAACTTTCGCAGCCAAACAACTGAGTGATGATACGAATAACGTGGCAAAATGTGTTGCGGCAAAGGAGGCTCTAGTCTTAGGGGCTAATTGGGTATCCGAAGAGTGCACCTTGAAGCCTTCTCAGAGATAATCACTAATAGAATAAAGAAAGTTAAGTTGGAAGCATGGCATCTTGACAAATATATACAGCAGATTAGATGCCTGTTAATGGAGTTTGAACACTTTAATGTTTCCCCTGTTTACAGAGAAGCAAATCAGGTGACAAACAAGCTAGCCAATATGGGCGCGGATGCAGCTATGGGGATTCAGAATGAAATTTATGAAGACCTTAGACTTCTCAAATTAAATTAAAGAGAGGAAGAAACAATGAAGAGGCCAAAAAAAAAACAAGGCATTTTGGTTGATCATTTAGGGAGTACAAGTATAATCATGAATCCATTCCCCTAATGGCATTCATGAAATTACAGCATTCATGAGATTACAATCTCCAGTGCGTGTCAGAGCTTGCAATAATTTATTGGCAACCCGATGAGAGTTTGCTTCTAGAGTATTCGAAGGGTGTGAATTTGAGGAAAAACAAGGCACTTCGCAGGGTTTTGAGCATTAAAGTCAAAAATGGAGGCAAATTTTGCGCTTGAATCAGAAAATCAAACGGAAACTTACAAAGGGAACATTACAGTGCGGCACTTGAAGAACATTTTCATATTTGATAATTCGGAATTTTTGGAGCACATACAACAAAATGTTCAGAGTGGAGTACTTGGACTCTTCCTAGAAGAGACGTTCCAATTAGATGTGGCTTCACTCTTCTTGGCACTGGCACTGGTTGTGGGTGAATCCAAGGAATAAGTCAGCAGAGTCGCAGCAGCTTGTGTTGACCCACAATGGTTGTAGGTGATGAAAGAGATTGTGGAACAAGTCGTTCTAGGAGTGAAGTTGGAGATGGGACAAGAGCTATGGAAACTAATTGGAGGGGAGAGATTTGTACAACCTTTGATCATCTAGTCTTCTGCAAGCCCACCAAGGGTGCATGTTCCGAAGGCAAAGAAAGGACAGAAGAAGGTAGTGGATTTCTTGCAGACAAAGATATGGCTGTCAACTGAGGATAGGCATGGTTTTATGTAGGCAACACCGCGCAAGAGTGTGACTACTCCAGGACAGCCCCTGAGACATCAGATTGTGAGGAAAAACTAGAAGGAAGTGGGAGAATCCACAGTGAAAGGTATGTGAGTGGATATCTCCTTGACAAAGGAAGCGGGAGCAAGTGGCAGCAAGCATTGCCAAGGTGCCATTCCACTGGGGAAGCCAAGGCCAAGGTCAGTGCAAGATGATCGGACCACTCCAAACTTCACGAGGGAGGAGGCGGCTCGATGGTTCAAGGATTAGCAATAGGTGGCTGGTGGAGGTGAACAGCGTCAATTCCTTTTCGGTGGTTTTTGTGGATTTAGGTTGTTGGTGTTATTTGGTAGGGTGTTGATGCCCATTTTGCATTTAAACATTTATGTATGGTTGTGGGATAGGGTAGATATATGTTTGTAATAACTTTCGCCAACCTATGCATATGACAATCTTATGTAATTCCTCTCTTTAATATTAATACAATATCAAAATGTTACCTATCAAAAGAAATATATCTATTATATATATAATAATATATATAAGAATATTATCTAACGATGATTTACCATCAATAATGAATCTCATAATCATATCAATTTGACTGTAACTGCAAACTTAACACTCCCTCTTATTCAGGGAGGATTGATATAGAACACATTATGCTCTTGAGGTATGATATTCCTAAAATGGCATATTTAAGGATATCAACATAAATCCATTAACACACACACACACATATATTACGTATGGAATTGGCTTCAATTCACCATGAGGCTAAATTTCTCAACACTCCCTCTTTAGCAAAGAGGGAATTTAAGCAATTTCAATAACTTATAATATAAGTTCAAACACCACTTTAAGTGTGGTCTATAATAGTAACTATATCATGGTGTCTGGCAAAATCCGGCCCAAAGAATCATGACAAGTTGGTTATCATAGTGTTTGGCAAAATTCGGCCCAAAGAACCACAATAAGTTGGTTATCATGGTGTCCACCAAAATCCAGCCCAAAGAACCATGATAACACTTGCTCCTAGATATCCAACACATCAATGTAGTGTATCTAGGAGATAGGTTAAACTATTAATAAGGTCATCACCTACAATAGCAACCTCACACACATGAAAGAATGTCACCTTTCATTACATATCATATGCGAAATAGTAACCACCATGAACCAAGTCAAACGGTGGTACAATGGCTTTCACCTCAATTCTCTCTCAAGAGAAGAATACATTACAATAAATTTTACTTAAAACTTCTCCCTCACAAAGAAGATATCATTCACAAAGGATTGCACCTCAAAAATTCTCCCTCTGAACAATGATCCTAGTTAGTCAGGTCTTGTAGTTACTCCCTTTGAGACTCTCTTCACCCAAGGATGTCTGTAGGACTCCCTCTAAATCTGATATTAATCTTTCAACCTTCAGGTGACAAGTTATTACTTCCTTGTAATGTACATATGAGTAGGCCCATCACAATCATGTAGTCATACACAGGTATATTAGATCTAAGTATCAATCTTCTGAGCTCCTTGTATACGGTTGTCTATAATGAAGTATTGAACTCTCTCTTGCTATGAAAGGATACTCATAATCTCAATCATCAAGAATATTCGCTTCTTGAGTCTAACTAATTAATGACTCCTTTAGAGTTGTTGTCATAAGATTGAGTATGCACTATATTTGGTAAAGTGCCAACCTTCTTTTCTTGCAAGAGCATCCTTAGACACAAAGGAAAAGATCAAGGCAATTTACTCTTATAGTATGTTTAGAATTACAAATAATAAGCAAGTAAATATAATAATCAAAGATAATGAATACTTTTGCACATTAACGTTCTTGATGCAAGTTGCTCCAATGAAGGTCCATATACATCAAACAAGAAAAATGCCTCTGATGGGGAATGAAACATTGGTTAAGGTAATCATTCACCCCCGCCCCACAATGTAGAATTTCGACATACTTCATTATTATTAATTTGAACTATAAAATAGTCTAGCTCACTTCCACTTGTGGATGAATTATTTTCATATTCAGTCCTCTCGGGATGATCCTTGTGTGTGTGTTAGTCTCCCTCTCAATCTCCCTTCTTTTCTTCTTACCTGGCTCTATAATATTGTTAGTGAACAAATTGTCCTCCAAAGATATACATACAAATTAACTCCAAAACATCCAAATAGGAAGATTGAATCAACAATAACAATTGGGTCACTCCATTATTGAAAAGCGTAAGTGGCCTTTGAATTTATTTGGGTATAGCTCCCCGTGTATGATTTACAATGAATTTACAGAACTACAAACACAGATGCTTTTAACCAGAAAGCAAGAAAGGTAGACAAACATGCACTCATAAACACGATGTAGATGCAAAGAAACTAATCAAACGAAAACTAATGCAGAAAGGAAGACGAATTGTTCCCTTCACACACACAAATAACTAAGCCCAAAGTCTTAATAATAATCGTGGTGATAAACATCTACGTCAAGACTGCATCTAGAGGCAATCAACATAATTCAAAGATTGACATTGACCAGAAAGATAACATACAAACGCAAAGTTCTAATATACTAAAACTTTCCTCCTCTAAACACAATAAAACAAAGAAAAATCTATTACTTGGCACACACAAATCACTTATTCAAAAAAATATCTACCCTCCTTTAGTACGAAGTCCACAGAAAAATACAATTACAATCCCCTTCCTCTGCATTATAATCAAAATGAAATAGAGCAGAAAACTCCCCCTCTTAGAGGCCCAAAGGCTGTAGAAAAAGGTCGTCTTCCCTCTCAACTCGAACCCTCCTTACTTTTGTTAGCTTATTCATCTCTTCCTCTTCCCATAACTTTTTAGTTATCATGACTAACCCATTTCCTTCTTTCCTTACCTATCCAAGTATCTTTGTTTTAAACACCCGTTATCATAATGTTGAGTCATTATTAAACCTGATGTGCTGTTAGGAAGCTTGGTGAAACTTGGAATATCCTCCTTTTTAACTTTCCACTTGATCGCTCTTTTGATTTTTCAAAGTTAAAACTTTATAACTGTCATCTTCTTTATCAAGCCCAACATAGATATTTTGGGGCACATGGCAAATTGAACATGTGTTCTTGGGTGAAGTCGATGTCTTTATTTACTGAACAAACATCATAAAAGGTGGTCATTGAATAATAACCACTGAGAGTTGGGAATAATCCACAATCTCCTGAATTTGGGGGGCTATCATTCGACTTTCAAATCACAATGTCCTACTCAATCTTTCACATATCTCCTATCAAAAATCACCAACCAATCCATATCTCGCACATATAGAAGCACCCACGAGCACCTTGGACGAAGATCATGAATGCTTTTCCTTTTAGGATTCCCGAACACAAGCATTTTATCAAGCACTTCACTCGAATATTCAACCTTCGAAATGGTAATTTCACAAGGCTCGCACTTAAAAAGTAAAGTTTTTTCTTTCCTTTACCACATTTTTAGGGTTCAAGCAGGTTAGTAATACATGTATTACGAATCAAGACGTTCCCATGGCTTTCTTTCATTCATGACCACATCTTTCCTGCCTACCTTATCAACGTTCTTTGTTAGTCAATGATTTATTTAATTGTTTGTAATACCGTTAGGCTAATCTCGAGGCATTATATTTTCACATGCTCTGAACATGGAGAATGACTGAGAAGCTTAAAAAATTTATCCCCTGCAACCAATTTGTAGTGGATTGTATGGATTGCATTGATCTCATTGCAAAGGTCCACTCGATTTTACCTTCGAAATCTTCATTTTCTTTAAAAGGTTGATCCTTTTCTTTCAATCATTGTTGAGCGCCCAAATCAAAATTATGAGATGAGTGAGGGCGTCGACATTCTACCAAACAATCCGTATACATTGTTGCTGTCTCCCCAATTGAGAATTGATGAAACTCGACCCCCACATCCCTTCACCATTATCACAGTGCAGGAATTTGAAAGGTAGGATCGAGGTGCCTATGGTCTCTATGGAGTTCGAGAATTTGGTCTAGCAATTCCATCAAATGATTCACATGTACCCTCGGTACTTTCACGTAAAACTGTTCGTTCACTTGGACTCAAAGTGAATTTGTAAAGTGCAAGTGATTACACCATTATCACAATGCAAGAATTTGAAAGGTAGGATCGAGGTGCCTATGGTCTCTAATGGAGTTCAAGAATCTGGTTGAGCAATTCCATCAAATGATTCACATGTACCCTCGATACTTTCACGTAAAAATGTTCGTTCACTTAGACTGAAAGTGAATTTGTAAAGTGCAGGTGATTATTGTCTTACCTCTCAAGCATTTCGTCAAACAATCTACACAATTTCTCCTTGTCGACTTTGCAGGTTACATGAGATATGAAGGCAAACTGCATCAAACCTACCTTGACTCGTGCCTTGCTTCCTGACATATCTTCAGCAAGTGCACTCGTGAAGACTTTGATGATTCATGCCAAGAGGGGATATGAAGTTTGGTTTCGAATGATGCTAATCCTCAGCCTGTTTTTCTGATCAAGAAAGATCGCTGCCAACTGTTATTCCTTATGTTGCATCGACAGAGGACCCGATACATCCTTGCACACGAGCATGTTACCTTGATTCTTATCATGTTGAGACAATGATGAATCTTGAAGGTTTTGAAATGATAGAATAGAGATAGTCTCCTTCCTAACTAACATTCGGTCAAATATGTTGTGGCCCATTATCATATTCCACAATCAAGCCTTGAAGCTTATACCAGCAGCTTCTCTCCCCATTTAGCATTAAGATTTTTAGTGTTGGAGCTTCACCGACAATTTGAGCGTCGTCAGAGTGAATGTGTCCTCAAATATTCAGATTTATACATGCACCTCTCATTGATTTATCCATTTTGACTAGTGGAGCATTCCAATGTAACGTGCTGAATTAGTTTGAGAACAAATTGGTGTTGTACCCGGAAAGCCAGTTCATGAGCATGTGAAAGACCATTTTCTTCACACCAAATGTTCCTTAGGCTCGGGCATAACTAAAGCACACCAATTTGGGTACAATGTATATTATGATCAAAAACACTTTGATCTATCATCGAACCTAGTAGAATTACAAACATTGGGCACTTATTAATGATGCTCAAAATACCGAGATGCCCTGTGCCAAAATACTCCTTTTAAACTGATGTCTTCCTCCTGAACTATTTCAAATATGCCCCAAATGAAAACCTAAACCTTGGATTTCCCACTAAAAATGATGGCTTTGAAATAGGATCTTTGAATGGAGATTTAACCTTCTGAACCTCTGAAGTGTATTCTTGAAGTTTGAATCTTGTGACCTTGTATTTCTGAACTTTGAATTGTTGAAACACCTGAACTTGTGAACTATTTGAACCAGGGTGAATCAGAACAAGCCGTGGAACCTGTATGAGAAAATTGAACCATTTCGAACTGCTTCGAACCATTATTCAAAGGAGTTCAAGACCATAAATTGAAAATTTAAATACTGGGTCTCTAAAGGTACCAACAAATATGAATCCAAAAAGGATTATATTTAGTAGAAATGCACTATAGGAGGGTTGATGTTTCTATTCTTCATATGTTTATCTATTTGAGATCTCATTTCTAATCCAAGTAATAGCATAAGTGATAGTTAATCTGAATTCTTATATTATAGTCTCTGAGATATGTTCCTTATGCTGATTAAAGTTTCTCGTGGTGCCATTTCTCCTATAAGAAATCTCTCTGAATTCATGTATCAATAACTTTATAAATCTATCTCAAGTTGTGCGAATAAATTTCTCTATTATATTTGTCACTACTTCCAAAAACCTATAACGATGTTTCTACCTGGTGTTCAAGTAATAGTATGAGGCGTAGTCAAGATTTGGATGTTAAATTGGGACTCTGCATTTAGCCAAGGACTTTGATGTCTATGAGCTTAAGTAGAGGCTTATAATCTTGAAGGTGCTTGGCCAATATCACAATGAGCACCCCGTTCTCAAGGGAAGCTTTTACCTTATTTACCTTAGCATTCTTAAGCAACCTCAAATATTTAATGAAACTGGTTGGAATCATTGGCGGCCACTCTTTTTACTACTTTTGTTGACTAGGAGCACCTCTCAGTGCTAATATGTAATTCTTCCATATCTGCAAACTAAAACTTTGAATTTCCTTCCTTAGTTGAAACTCCAAGGTTTAATGAAACTTCAAACACCTCAGTGATCTTCTATTCCTTTGCTACTAGTTGACCATTAGATTGCATGACTCCTACAAAGTTCCATGGCATAACTACAATCAGATGTGTTCTTACTCCACGCAATTACACTATTTTCATCTAATTCTAATAAACCATTCATCTTTGGCAGACCTTTCATGTTATCGTTGTAGAGTAGATGGAACACATGTGATGAATAACATCCTCTAATAACAGCGGGTATCCCAAACCCTCTTACAATTACATAAACTTAATCTCTTTAACTTTCTCAGCGATGAGAAATCAGGAAAGCTTTCAAAATTTCTTGATGTGAAGAAACAAACATACTCTAACATTATGCAACATGCAACATCTAGTGGTTCAAAAATATCATAGTTGGATAGTTGGAGCATAGTCAAATTTGATGAACTTCTCAAACTCAAAACATTCCTCGATACCACGATATTCCATACGGGTATGTTTCTTTGATCCATCAAAACACTCTAAAAGCTCTCACACCAAAGCATCTTCTGACGAAGATCATAATGTTACTATCTTTGATGCACTTGTTCCAGCCTTACTTGAACATTTCGTCACTTGTTCACATCTGTTGAGAATAATTTTGGACAGGCTGGAAAAATCAATGATTAACAGAATGTGAGCCATTTGTCAACTATCCTCAAAGATGATACTTTAAATCTTTACACATGCTCTACAGTCAAGTGGCTTGTTCACTTTCTCACAGGCTTTAAGCTTTGTCTTTTCCAAATTTGGCAATCCATTTATCCTTGGGAATTCTGGAAAAGAATGGATAGTGAACATAAATTTATGTGAGAGAAACGCAATAGGTAAGATCTTCAAGCTGAGTGAGCCTGCCGCTCGTGTTTATCTTAAAATATTGCTTAAAATTGGTACATTTACTATCTGAAGCCACGCTAGAGATTGATGTTGGCTGGAAATCCTTATCGATACAAGAAAGTCAATCGAATAAGCCAATGCTAGACGTAGAGAAAATAAAAGCAAATCCTTTCTTCTCTCACTCCTATCTTTTTCTATAATTCTCATATTCAATCTTTGATCAGGTCTGTAATTTTGACTAAAATAAATCGCGTCCATTTTCTTCCTTAGATTTACAGCATTGCTCTGATACCATGTTTAAGTTTATAAATCGTTTTCTGCAAATGAAATAATATTGCCAATGTAATTGGTCTCTTTCAAACGCAGATTTGAGGACTCATAAATATGAGAGGAGACATGTCTCTATAGTTAATCATCATTAGTTAATATATTAATAATATAAATAACCATATGTATAATATATTTATTATTATATATATAATATAATATATGTAATATATATGTTAATATATATAAAAATAATATATATGACTATTTAACTAATGATGATTTACCATCAATAATGAATCTCGTGATCGTATCAATCTGACCGTAACTACAAACTTAACAAAAGCGCTAAGACATGAAACTAAAGCACATATTCTAAATATATGCTTGATAAAATGAATTCTACCAGAAAAACAAACTATGCGAAAGGAAACCATCAGATAAACAAAACATCTAGATGTATGATCATTAGGTCGTTTTGCTGATTTTGGTTTTTGTGAGCACACTGTGGTTGGTAACAAAGTAAAGTTCAATTCTAGTAACATTAGAGCAAAAGGATTGATGGATGTAATCCATAGTGATGTATTTGGTGTAGTAAAATTTTGACATTACATTTTCCACCGTCCATTCCTACAGTTGCATAAACTGTTTTATCATTGCTCTTGTATAACAGTTGCATCTAACTGTTCAATAATCGCTCCTGTAAAAAATCCTTGGTACGCATCTAATAATGTATTGATCATTCACCTTAGGAGTCATGGTATCAGAGCTGAGGCTGTAGAGATTTGTAGATCTGCTTTTTGTGTTCTGAGATTTCTTGGGTGCCAGAAATTTTGCCATATTCAGCCAGAGTTTTAGCATTGGTTATGGCTTGAGCAGTTCGAAGGTACTGCTGTTGCTTCTATATGTCCAAATTTAACTGGATAATCCGATGGCA
The DNA here is from genome assembly GCA_028749045.1 of Cupressus sempervirens. NCBI lineage: Eukaryota > Viridiplantae > Streptophyta > Pinopsida > Cupressales > Cupressaceae > Cupressus > Cupressus sempervirens. The sequence goes on from CM053792.1 coordinate 523,280,269, forward strand.
TCTTCAGGACGCAAGATTGACAGGAACTTTTCTTGAATATACAGGACTTGCCACGAGACAGGGTCCTTGCATGAGAGACTGACAGAAACTGAATTTGTAGGGTTTGACGAGTTCAAAACGGAAGGTCAGTGGAAATCTGACCGTATGTCTGCATTCTTCTGCATAAAGATCTCAAAGCTTAACTTTTCAATGGCTGCCGTTGTTGTGCAAGACATAAGATTGAATCGAAAATGCAAGTTGTTGAGGTTCAAATATGCAAGTAACCTATGATAGCAGCCATATGATTCATTATTGTGCAGCCAATTGAACAATCAGTAAAGTAGAATAGCAGCCAATAATGGTGTCAGCCATTTCTACACTTGTGATCTTAAATTGAAAATAAGATAATCGACACGAGAGGTGTTTTTTGGATAAGAGAGACATGCTGTGAGATTAATATGTAAATCAATGTGTAGATCCAGCAAACAAAGCAAAAACATCCACCCACAGAATAGATTTTGGCATAAAGCATAAAATAAACTTTCTTGAGTTGTGTGAAGCTTAACTTGCAGACAAGGATTGAAGTGCTGAAGAAGCTTAAGTAGGAAAGGTTATTTTTGTTCTCAAGTTTGTTCTTTTACATGAATCAGGCTTCACATTCATCTTCTTTTTAGAGCAGGTTATTTTCTAATCAGTAATTCCATACTGGGAAAAGATTACTATCCATCGAAACATTACTAAACACCATTGAGCTTATATATAAAAAGGGTCCATAATGTAATGAATCCTCGGAGTAACAATCTGGCTAAGCACAACTGCAGTGTATAATTACTGTGTCCCAAGCATAACTGTTTTCTCTATGGTAACTCATTTCATAGAGATTAATCTCCACAAAGAATCAAGTTCAGTCATGCATTTGGCAATGGTGAAGAGAAGAGTTATAATAACTTGATGCTCTTTTATTTTGCAGAGTATTGAAGTGCTATTTCAACTTTGTTGTTGATCATGAAGTAAAGGCAGTTTTCCTGCAATGGATGTGTTCAAGAATAAGTACATGGTATTTGAAATATTTGTGAAACCTAATAGAAAATAAAAAGGGGAGGATATGGTTACACTTAGGTGAACATGGACTAGCAATCCCCCTTAATCATCTACAAGTTCAATTGTATGGTCTCATATACAAGTTCAATTCACAGTTTCACACAATTGTATGGTCTTGTATGTTTGTGAAGGGAACACCAAAAAGTTTGGCGTGCTTTAACTTTAATTACAATCATTGGAAATTGGTTTTTTCCTTAAATTATTACATGTATCCATCAGAATATTTTAAGTATAGGTTTATTGAACAAGTGAATTATCAAGAGTCTAATTTACCTATCATTCCTCTATTAGTATTACTCTAAACTACGTTACCGGGTGCATCCATTTTGCCCAAGAATCCAAGTGAGGATGTTTCTTGCTGTGAAAGTGCATAGACATGCACAAGGAGCATAAAATCCTACTATGGGTGTTCTCTTGTGTACTGAAGAGCACCCATAGGGAGATTTTACGCTCCTTGTGGGTGATGGGCAAATCTGGATGCACCCAAATAGCCATTGACCACAAAAAAACAAAAAAAAAAAAAAAAACCTTTTAAAAAATGCTTTTTTCACTTAAAACATGTTTAAAGACATTTTTACTATCATTATTTTCCATAAACCCTAAAATGGCCATAAACGAGGCCATTCATTGTATTAACATATCATTTTGTTTTATATATTGTTATCTTCTCATCTGATCTCCATTTTGGCATTTTGAAGGGCAGGTGATTATATTTGAAGAGGACTGTTTGTGGAGTGCCAGATAGCTTCCACGAAGGAGATAAGGTAACCATTTGACCCTATTCTTGAGTCTTTGAATGAATTTATTTTAGATTTTGACGAATTTTTTCAAGTTTGGGATGAAAGTTTTAAGTTTTTCCAAAATAAATTCAAAGAAATAAAGAAACAAGTTTAGCTCTTTATTTTAGTGCTTTTATATCTTTTTTGCACTTGTATATTTGTATTTTTATTTTCTAATTTAAATTTATTTAATGTCTTATAATAGCAAGAAATCAGATTGCAAGAATGGTCAATAGTGAAAGCCCAGCAGGTGGAAGGAAACGATAAATTCAAGAATGATATACCATTTCCTTTTGGGAAAATACAAGAAGAATTTCACAAGTTCCAAGAGGTGGGGTATATATTTGGAAGTGTAATTATTGTGATACTAAACCAAAAATAGATTCCCAAGTTAAACTTCAGTTTATGAACCTGCTCGTAAAGGGATGGGAATATGCAAAGGCCTGGATTAGAAGGGTTGTCTATTGCACAAATAGCAAGATTTGTAAAAGAACAAGAGGTTGATAGGTTGGTTCAAAGAGCAAAACAAACTTCTTCTACTAGTGGATCCAGAAAAAAATGCATTAACCACTGAATTAGTTGCAGCCTCCAAACATTCATTCTTGGCCATACCAAAAGTGCAAGATGTAGAAGTACAAATTATCACTTGCAAAAAAGCTCCACTGGACAAGGCATTTCAAATGGAGGCAAGAGACATTGTTGAGCAAAAAATTGCACGTTGCCTCTAAATGGAAGCAAGAAACATTGTTAAGAGAAAAACTGTACATTGCCTCTATGTCAATGGTCTTCCTTTCAACTTAGTGAGATTACCAAATTGGAGTGAAATGGGGTCAACAATCAATGGTGCACCAATTGGTTTCACAAGTGTAACACCCTATTGCAAAAAGAGAGGAATGTTGTAGAGACCTCCATTAACCAATAAGAGATTCTTGGATTGATTCAAGTGTTTCTATTGTTTCCCGTGGCTGGAAATATACCAGAAATTGTCTATCGATTAATGTTATTGCATTATCCCCCAAAGGGGCAATGTTTTTAAAGGTAGTTAATTGTGAAGGGGAAATGAAAGATGAATAGTTCATTCCGGGATTCTCATTGCATCCATAGAGATGTTGTATAGTGAGAATGTGGTCCAAGTAAGCATAGAATGAAAAAAGTAGTAGAGGTGCAGGTGCTTTAATTGAGGGCCAATATGAGCACATTTTTTGGACACCATGCACCATACACTCCCTCAACTTGTTGATGCAACAAATTGACACTCAAATAAAGTGGGTGAAATCGATATACATAGGCAAGGGGGTCCAAATGTTTGTGATGAACCACCAAATGTCACAATCAATGTTCAAAACATTCTCGAAATTGAAGTTGTTGAAGCTAATCACTAGAGTTAATTTTTTTATTTAATTTTAATAAATTTTGTCATGTTCAATTATCAGATTCTATATAAAAAGAATTAGTATGTATTAATATATTGTTGTTAACTTACTTAGGTTGTTGAGACCCAATTTTCATCTCATACAATTATTATGAAACGACCTATCAAGGAGCAAGAGGCATCAAACCAAATGTTATTTCCAATCAATGGGGTGTATCTTCACATTTAGAGAGGGCCCAAAAGGTAAAAACATTGGTCTTGGATGAGAGTTGGTGGGCTCGTGCGCAAGATGTCTTGGAATTCACTGAGCTTATCATGATTTTGCTCCAATTTGTTTATACAAATGCATCTTGTTTGGGAAAAGTCGATGATGGCATGGACATAGCGATAGAGAAAGTAGAGTTGGCAATACAAATACATGTGGATGACCGTAAAATTGGCAATACAAATACATGTAGATGTCCCCATAGAATGTGAAACCTTATGTAATAAGGTGGAATCAACCATTCATCACCGTTGGAAAAAGATGACCACCCCATTGCACCTCCTTGCATATGCCCTATCTCGGAGGTACTATAGCAAAAAAGTATTTTTTATGCCAGGGAGATTAGTACCCTATGAGATGAAGAGGTTGCTAATGCATACAAGTGAGCATCTAATAGACTCTCTCCAAATGTAGAAGTGAAGAAACAACTCAGGAAGAAGTCATACTTCAACAGTGATTAATGACCGACGTGGAAGTTATCACATGGTGGTACCTCCATGATCAAATCAACATGGAAGTTATCACATGGTGGTACCTCCATGATCAACCATTTTCATTCCTACAAACTATTCCAATCAAGATCCTCTCACAAGCTTTTGTTTTTACCCCACTTGTATTCTATAATTTAGTACTTAACATTCTTTAATTTACTTTGCTTTTTTATTTTTGTGAAAATTATCCAAGTTGCAAGTTCTTTTATCAGTAAATGAAATTGGAGTATATATTGCCTTATCCACTCAATAAAGCGTAATCAATTGGGTTCAATAAAAAGGTAAAGACTTGGTTAATATTCATACCAGCTTACGTCTTCTATCACATAAGAAACCAAACTACGACAATGAAGCTTTGGGATGTAGCCCTCGAGTGTGCCAATTTGGATGCAACCATTAAGGAACTTACTAGACTCACTACGGCTTATGATGATTATCACATCTCGACGCATGGTGCAATGAAATTGCTTTGGGCTCAAATGATCTTGAACTTGCAGGAGTTAAACATGAAGATGATTTTTTTGATAATCCTTATGATTCTAATTGATAAATCATGAACCATATTTTGTACTTCAATAATTGTAATAATTTTTTTATTTTCATTAGAATCTTAAACATAGTCTTATATGATATGGCTTATTTGAATATTTGTGAACTATCAACTGTCATTTAATATGTATCTTCGACATTTGGCATTGATCAATAATGAAGTATCATACTATCAAATGATTTAATTCTATATATTTCTTGCATTTTTTGTGTATATATAAATTTATAATATATATAAATAAACGCAAATTGTTACATCCCAATTTTAAATGCTCTTTTATAGTGTTCGTTAAAATTTCAAAATTCATCGAGGACGATGAATCACAAGAGGGGTATGTTACATCCCAATTTTGGCTCCATTTGAAATGTTCATATAACCATTGAGGTTTCATGTGAAGTCAGTTGACAGGTAAAATTCGTTACAATCATGTGAAATATTAAGATGATCAATCATTATAATTTCATATAAAGTTGGCATGCTAGTTAACCGTTATGATGATATTTTAATGTTATTTTGGAAAGTTGGTTATTCATCATGAATTCATGGGAAGTGAAATGGCAGTTAGCCATTATGATAGTTTATGATTAATAACTTGTTATGATAATTGTTATTATTTTGAGGAATATGATATAATTTTGGAGAATTTCCTTGCAGGAGCGTGTCAAGGGGTGGAAGCATTGTCAGAAAAGAATTGGGCACAAGGGCACCACCATCACTGGACCAATAGGTACAAGTTTTCAACCATCATGGCTAAGGGTAAACGACTAGCAAGCAAGAGTGTACGTTGGAAAATACCCTGAGCTACTTGGTCAATTTTTATAACAAGAGAAATATTAAACATTTAATATCATAGGAAAAACTATGAACTCTCTTTTATTTTGAGACCATGGAAGTGATCAACATTATAAACTTCAGATATATATATATGATGCCACCAGGATACTCTGATGATATCTATGAATTTTCTTATATATATATATATATATGCGTGTGTATCTAGAGAGAATATAATGATAGAAATAAATTATAAATACTCTCAAGATTACACACGCATATAGATATATGTATATATAGGTACAATTATAGGTAGAATTAAATAGCATGATGACATAATATATATATATATATATATATATATATACATTTGTTTTGAACCATGGAGAAATATAATCTTTATAACTCCTCTCAATCAGCAATGGACATCTTCAAGTTGGCATTCATCTTTTAAATATTTGAATTTCCGAAACCTTCTTGAAACCGATGCTTTGTAAACTATAAATTCCCGCGACTACAGGTGGCCAAGCATATAGAAAATCATATTATTATTGAGCAGCATCTCAAAACAAGTTCAGTGTTTTCTTTCCTTAACTTATTCCCTATTCTTCTTCTCCTTCTCTATCGGCACTTTGGATTAAGCAACAGTGATGCGAGTGAAGTGTAGCCAAGATCTATCTCAGCATGAGCTGATCAATATTATTTTTCAAGTCACTGATCGACCATAGATATTTCCTTTTTCATGCTTCTTTTCACTTCAGATAATTATCTATTGCTATTGATACCAAGCTTTGATGTTATCAATCGAACGATGGTTCTTTAATACAACCTGCAGTTATCGTGGTCTACAACCACTGGTCATCTTAGTAGTGGAACTCGAAAAGCATAAGCTCTGAATCTTTTCTTTTATTTCTGATCTTGCATGATAACTACATAGGGGTGGATCATAGTCCCCATAATATGTTCTTTACTATATTATGCATGAAGTAATCTTGTAAGAATCTGAATCCTATATTATGATACTCTAACTTACTCACTGGTATTTGTTGTATACCAGTTGTGGTAAGAATCAAAAAGGTATTCAAGGAAACCAATGTAAAAGATCTCATTATTAATAGCAATCTCCTGGGATGCACCCAAGGCTAGTGAAGCCATGTGAATGGGTGAAGAGGAGAGGAATCCTGCAATCAGATTCTCAATTGCATGAACAACTTAAAAAGAAATTATTAAAATCCAAGTCAGCTCATGATTGTCCAAGTATACTCAGTTGTCAAGTCGAGTGGTGGAATTAAGTACCAAGATGCTCAGTGGCTAGACAAGGTGTTCCATGTCTATTTCCGAGTAGGGAGGGCCTTTCTCAAATGAGATTGTGTGGGAATAATTTAAGGTTTCGTGATAGGGAGGTTAAGCCCCTAACAATGTTTCCCCTCTTCGCCAAATGCCAAGACATGCACAAGATAGAGATAAGTTATGCATTCAAACATCTTTTGGTAACAAGCATTTTACTTTTATGAAATTTGAAATTACAAGTTGAAGGTATGTTAAATTGATTTATATTGCTGAATTAGTTATTTCCTTCAATGAAATCAGCTTTCTCATCAATGTAAATGGAACCAATTAGATTAGTTGATCTTCCAACTCAACATGAATTATATCTTTATGATTGAGATAGGCCTACTTGATGGATAGTATAACTGTCCTTTTACATGAAAAATGAAAATGAATGTATCTTTTAAACTATATGTTATTGTCATATTTAACAATAGGAAAGAAAAAGGATGATACAGTGTTATTTGATGCCCTAAACAGTAATTGTCATTATGATGCAGTGGTATTTGATGCCCTAAATAGTAGTTGACATTTCAATAGTGGTATAACTATTTGTGCCCTAAGTGGTATTTGTGGATTAACTTGGGTTTTGCAAATGTTGCCCTAGGCAAATTCTTGTTTCGGAATTTAGGGTATGTAAAACTCAAATTCTATATTTAAATTTACTGATGATGTTATCAATTGTTAGTTATGAAATTTCCATTCAACTGATTGTAACCATTAATCTCATTCACATGAACATAACCATTATAACTATCTTCTTGTGAATATGAAGTAACAATTGTATTTCTTAGATATGCTAAGTTGTTAGTTAAGACCCGGAAAGAGTGGATGTTACACAAACGCACCCAAAACCTACCAAAAAAAACTCACGTATTTACTCACCAGGTTCTCATACCTGCAATCCATATCGCAATTCGAACCGGTATTAAAGAGTAAAAACTAAGAGCCTTCACTATTGGATGCTAGCAGCATTGGATGGAGGATTTTCATCATCTCAAGTTAGTTTCTTGCTTTGATATGACACTTAAGTCTTTTTGGTATTTTTGATTCATGTTTTCCTTTTTGCCTTTTTTGATGTTGATGAATTTGACAAATACATGTTGTGAAGGTTCTATTTTGGAGACAGGTTTGGGGTTAAATGAAGATCTCAAGTATTAATGATTGCCTAGAGAGCTCACGAGACTTTACTAGGGTCAAGAGACAATTTCGAAGAATTTTGTCTAGAATTTTGTGGCTATAATTTGAGAGTTTGGGACTCTAAGAGCTCAAGTGTTCAAGTCAGAGCTACACCTTTACGAGGGTAACGACTCAACTTGTGGGCATTCCACACAGTTCAAGATTTAGTTCTTCAAAAAAATATCTTGTCAAATGTACATATTTATTTTACATTATCAGCAAAATTATGTTGTAACCTTACGGGGGTCCCTAGGGAAAGATGAATTTGATGCTTCCAAGCTCAATGGAATAAAGTGGGGAATGTTAGCATAAATAAGACAAATATTACAGTTTCCATTACTCATTCATACAATTGCGTATGATGATAAACTATCATCAGTCTTTTGTAATAGTTACGTATAACTATTCTACAATGACTCCTATATAAAATCACTGGTATGCATCCAATAATTTACTGATCATTCACCTTACTGGCCAACATTTGGCTCTATGAATATTGCTTTTGTTAAAAAATCTCATTACTATGTTTCCTTTTATCAATGACATCTCATGTCATACTTGGCTTTATTTTTGAAGGCATAAATCTAAAGTTTTTTACAATTTAAAGATTTTAAACTTCTTTTTTGAAAATCCAATGGATTAGAAATCGAAAATTTTAAGATCAAATATTAGAGAGAAATATTGTTCTACAAAATTCGATGACTTGCATACATATGGCAGTATTGTAAAGTGAAAAACCACAAATAGATGAACTAGAAGATAATGGACAAAGCCATATGTATGTCAAGGAGTGCTCTATTTTTTACTTGAGGCAACATGTCCTATTATTTAATTAATCGATCACCTTGTTCAACTTTGAAAGACAAAATTCTATATAAAGTGTAGATGGGTAAGAAACCCTTTGTTCCACACATTAGATTATTTGTTTGTGAGGATTTTTCTGATGTGTCTACATGAGTGTAATGTCCCCTACTGGGAAATCTGCACAAATTTCAAAGATGAGCATAACGTCCCCTACTAGGAAATCTGCCCAAATTTCAAAGATAAGCATACTTTACTATGTCGTGAAATTAAGTTCGGCATAAGAAACAATTTTAGATCCATTTATACATGATAATTAGCATAACCCCAATTTCCTATTCCTCTACTAACAAAAATCTTACGAAGGATTGGAAATTACTTGTTCGTGAGCACTAGGAAACCAATCTACAAGTAGGCTCCCTCAAGGTTTCAGGAACACATATGCATACCTTTTTTGGGACATCTCCCTCAAGCATTTGTGATATATGTCCTTACTCCATCTTGGGAGTTTCCACCTACATTGTGAGGTATTACTCTATCTCTTCCTAACAAAACCAACCTATCATCTTAATGGTATTAGTGAGGAATTGGGAAAAGGGCCATGAGCATACCAACTATAAAGAATATGTGAAAGTATAATCATCTATGCATAAAGAAATACATCATGACTATATATATATATATATATATGCATATAAATTCTAACTATTAACTTACTAGCATTGCAAAGTCTTCCAAAAGCCATAACATTTGACTCAGGCCCCTGATTCGCTATTATAATATATTGTTGGAAAGCGTGTGAATAGATCTAGAAAGGAAAATACATTGAAGATCTATTTGTTAGGATTTTGAACCTCTTTGGGGCCTATAAGGTTCTTATATTTTGAGTTTTAATCTTCATTCAAGAAATTGCTAAGAATAAGAACTCATATTGTAATGTCCCCTTTTCTAGGCCAATAAATCTTGATGCATTGTTAACTTGTTTTGCCTTGGTCCCATCGGCCAATCGGGATTTCTCAGGGATCAAATTGAGTTTTGGCGTAGACACTTTTAGTTTTTGACCTATTAGGGTTGTTTTAGTGGGGTTGCCAAATACATACTATTAATAGTAAGTCAGTTAGCTCAACATTCTTGGCATTTCGATGTTGGACTAGGAGGGTCTTGTCAAGACCTTTCCAATGAGCTTTCGCTCATGTCTGTTTGAGTCCATTTGATTGGTAATTTTAATGTTGGATGATTTAAATGGTTTATTAATAAAGTGACTTTAAAACATTAGTTCATATTATTAATGTCAGTTTATTATTATAAGAGTACTTTATTTTCTTAAGTGGGGAAAAAAAATATTTTAAAAGGAAATAAAGAAACAAAGAAAAGAATTTTAAGAGTCACCAGGTTGAGCTTAAAAGAGGAAAGGGAGCTCATTTGCAACATACTTGGTTTATGTTATTGGATTTCTTTTCTTTCTTGGGGAGTTCTAGAAAGCTTCAGCTTTCAGCTGTTTTGAGGAGGGAAACCCTCAAGCTTGGAGGCAATGGATGTATGTCTACTGAGATACATCACACGGATATCTCACTTGTGCTTTATTCTTTATTTCTTATTACTCAACCCACTGTAGTTTATGTGTTTAAGATTGGGTAATGTTTTGTTCTGCTGAGGGATTGAAAAGCTAATTATTTTCAGAATATATATTTTCAGCTGGATATTGGTATTTTGTTGAATGAATTGGAATATCATTTGCATGCAAATCTGTTGTTGAAATTTTTGTATTGTGATTTGAGAAATTTGGAGAAAATATCTAGTTCGGGATATTATACTAGTAACAGAGCCGGTTGTCCTACCAGCCTCTGAGATTTTATCAGAAACAAATTTATTTACAAAAAGTTTTGTTATCAGAATTATCATTGTGTTGGGTGAGAATATTGCATTCAGGATATTAAGGGAAAAAAAGGTTATTAAAGTCTGAATACTTTATTAATTTGTCGTAAGCCAAAGTCGCATTGTATTACCTTTGGTGTTGAACTCCTTGTTTATGAACATATTATACTATTTCTGGGGGGTGCCAATTAATATTGTGATATTTCAAAGCTTTGGTAAAAATAAATCTTCACCAAATGTAATTGCCACGGAAAAGGATGAATAGTAAAAATTAAGGAATTCATTATTTGGAAATTTCACCGAGAGAATTAAGATAATTGTGGGGCCTGAAGAGTATTTATTCTCAAGAAATAAACTTGGAATATTTAAAGAGGTGCTAATGAGAAGCACAATACACTATTCATCAAAGTAAATTTGTCGTGATTGGTTTTGAAAGAAATATTAGAAGTTTTCCTACTTCAAACTTTGAATGCCGAGAACGATATTTGGGCAATTTTTTTATCCATTTGAAACTTGCTGCCAAGAATTATTTGGCCTGGTAATTATGTGTTGTGTATATTAATCCTTAATCCCACAGTTGTTTGATGTTTTATAATTTTAATGAAATAAATCGACAGGATTCATTGCTTGGAGTGAGTATTGCAGTGAGTTTGTAATTTGAAGGAATTGAAGATCACTAATCTTCATCGGAGCTTTAGAGCAATGGTTTAGTATTCATAAGTTGGAGGGTCCTTTTTGATATCTTTTTATGCTGCTTCAAAAAATGATGAGGACATTCTTTATATGGTGTGACTGCACTCTAATGAGGTGATCTATGTGTTATTGCAATCCATTAATAAATTGAAGAAGGTTACTCTTGCTGGATGTTGAATGTCAGGAACCTTTCTATCCACCAGTCAATATATCACTCCAAGTTTGTACCCAATTACTGTCTCCATTGTGTAAGGGTAACTGAAATCATTATCAACTAGAGTAATGAGACTTGTCGTGAGTCAGGCGAGTCTTCTAGGTCCGCAGGTCAGGTTACTTTGGCCGGGTCACAATTGCCCGTAACCCTAGCCCGATGGGTCACCTTGGGTGATTTGCGTGACTCTGATGACCCACGGGTCAGTCACATGACTCGCAGATCACATGCATCGTGACCCAACTGCAGCTGCGCAAATCCAAATGCCAAAAAAGCATAAAATTTGCTTTTTTTTAGTTGTTTTATGTTTCTTTTCCTAATAACCCTGAAAGGGCTTTCATAACACTCTTATGTGAGGAAAAGAAAGAAAGAGAGGAAGAAGGAGAAATAGTGTCATTGTTTTGCGACCAGCTGAAAGGAAGAGGAGAAAAGCTTGCATTTGTGACAGTGGAGCAGCTATAGACTTGTTTTAACTTTTTGTTTATCTTAACATATGTTTGGAACATTTGATGATGACTATTGATGTGATGGATTTCATGGATTTGATATACATTTTGATGGATTTCATGGATTTTATATATCTATGTTTGGTATTTCCTTCAGCTACAATTTAGTATTTACCTTTGTACTTATCATTTATGTAATCGATGTATGTGATCAAATTACCTTCTATTTCATGATGTTATTGTGTCTTTAAGCTTTATTCTAAAATGGGTGCATGAAATGTTCTTTAAATCCTAAAAAATCTCTAAATTTCAAGGGTTTTGTCACTTTGCTGAATCACTAAAGAGTCATGGGTGAGTCCGAGCCGGGTCACAAGTCGAGGTCAGGTCCAAGTCTCGTTACTTTGTTATCAATAGTTTGCTTCAAGCAGGGAAGTCTTTAGTGATTCTCATTCTTCTCATTCTTGGATAATGAAAACAACATCTTGGTTATTTTAAGTATCCATTCCTTGAAGCAAGGATTTTTGTGGTTCTTCCAAAGCCATACCTCATGACAGGAGACTCAATGTATTAGTATTGGCATATCATTTAATCATCAACAGCTCCCATAGTTTCACAAGCATTAGCGCAGAGTTTTCCACGAGTCTGGGTGATGGAAGAAGAAATAGAAATGTGTGGTCAAGATCATTGCGGTAGTTATTATCTTTGGCGCAGTCCATAGATACTTGGCAACCAACTGCAGTGGGATTTACCTTCTTAAAGGTAAGATATTTTATTTTTCCCATGTCTTGTTGGATGCCTTTATGAATGCAATACTGGACACGTTGCTCATTTAAGCTATGCACACATTTTGAATGGGTATTTGAGCTTCTGCTGCAGCCTTCATATTTCATACAGTTGTTGTGTTGCACATTTCACTAGTGTCCAGAATCATTAATGCTATCAGGTCAATACTCAAACAATGCTAGCATGAGTTCTAGGGCCTCTGGCATATCAAGCAAGCAGTGCAGAGATTAGTGGCAGCCAACATGAGGAGCAGAATTTTTGTCCTTGGAATCTTCAATTTATTCAATGATTCTTCAACAGTTGTATTCGGTTTTGACCATGAGCAACTACGTGTCACCATCCTTGCACACAGTCTTAATTCATTCTAGTATTTCTATATCGTCATTACTGTCATAATTGAAGGTTCTCTGCTAAATTAATCTGATTCAAAGTTTAGTTGAGCTCATATTGCATGTAGGTTTCATTTGAACTTTAGTCTGCAATTTAGTAAGCTTGGATGATGTAAAAACTTGTCCACTGAGTCTCTTCAATTTGATTACTGCATAACTTAGAGGTTGCTATCTCAGTTTTTATATATTTTCTATGCATGTTCTCCCATCCCATCCTTGCAAAACATTTAAACTACTGCCTACAAGAGAACTGAGAATCAGTTCTTCAGCACATTAGAGCTTCTGAGACAGTCAGGGATACACAATTTCAATATAACAGAGCAGGTTTTTAAATTAGATTTCTAGCTCTTTGAAAAAATGTAAGACTGCAAAAAACAAACATTGGTCTCATATAATATCTTACAATTGGAGGAAAATGTTGAAATCAAATTTAACTCTCTTGATACAAACCCATCAGAACAGGCTTTCACAGTTAGGTTTTAGGTTTTAGGAAAAAGATACAGTCAGATCTGAGCAGCATTATTGAAGGTCTCAGCATATCGGACTTCTAAATTTTGAAAGAGCAGCTATCCTAATAAGTCGGGAGAAGGTACTAGTAGTATCTAGCATGGTAGCAAAACCCCAGAAAGATCTTGCTAAGATACAACAGCAGTTAATCCAAAATTTACCACCCAATGAAAGCACAGAAATACTCAACATGTATGATGAGTATAACAAACTTCCACCACATGTTCAGAAAGATCTACATTTCATTAATTACATGGATTTCATCCAAAGCTACAACACAAGACAGTGATGCCAAAGAATTAGTACTATGAGTTGGCTCAGGATCTTCTTGAAAAAGATAGGTGCGGGAATTTGTATGAAGAGCTTTCAGCAGTAAAAAATCAGCTTACAGGTGGGCAAATCTTCAAACAAGATATGAAAGGCAATGAAGAGAAATGTACTGCATGGGTTACAGGTGGTTAGAGGTATCTTACAGGGCCGCTTACACTCGCGCTCTTGATGGGCATGTTGATAGCCCATGTGAGAAATTGACCAATCACCCAATGATGACGACTCCCCATCTTATGTGAGTGTTGATGCTTATATTGGTTTAGGTTTAATGGTCCCTACATATGGTGTGAATTCTTCTTGAGATTGATTTGTTCTCGACCATAATGCTGTTCATATTTCCTATACACCTTGGCACATGGAAAATGACATTCAAGACATTGATATGTGTGATAAAATGCACTCCCCTACGTCATACATATCTAATTTCTCTAATACACATGCCAGTTCACATATTTTGGTCAATTGAAAGTTACTGCAGATAAAATTGTTGCACCTTTATCACATTTTGAGCACATTTATGTGATGGTTGAAAAGATTTTTTGGAGGGAAAATTAGAGAAGACAAAAAGGACTTAAAGAGGAGTGCTCACCTTTGCAAGTGATTAAGGGATGAAAACAATGAAATCAGATTATCTACATCTTTCAAATCATGATCAACTTCTCAATCTTGCAGAGATTTATTTTGAGGCGTTAAGGAAAAAGTAGATATCATTTCTTACGAGCTCTCGAATACTAAGGACACCCTAGAGGCTACCTTAGTGGCATTTATGAAGTGAAAATCAAATTGTTTAACTTAATCAGAAATTAAATTTGGCACACTCTACATTAGCTGAACATTCAAATGTGAAAGTTGAGGAGGCTGTTAATGACGATAGGACAAGAGCTGATCAAAATGAGCATGATTCATCTACATTCAATGGGCAAATTGTACTTAGTACAGTCATTCACTGAGGTTGGAGTTCTTTATCGCAACTATACAGTGAGGAGTGCTCATCATTTTTCTTTTGATCCACATGTTAAGGACTTGACGGTACGCAAGTATGAATTGGCTCAAAGATTGTATCATCCACTGTGGGATGGAGGCCTGGCATCTACAGAAGATGGGACTAGAGGCTACAAGTATCTGACTCGAGTCATTATGTGAGATTACATTCAAGGATACCGGTCACTTTTCCATCATACTATGTATCCAAGAAGGTTGGTTACTTTTGTATCACAAAAGGCTCATGCAAATCCAAGGTAACGGGGTGATTATGGTGTCAGTTGCTGCAAGTGGGATTACTTGCAGATTCACACATCTATGGGAGTCAAGCACAAGTTGGATACAATTGTGGGGTTGCAGATGACTTCAGTGATTTGTATCTCCTCATAGTTGATGGATGTGAGAGCAATTTGCTTTGGGACAGGAGTATTGATAGAGTTAGCACTATAGTTTGGGCGGGTTCCATTTATTAGCTTCACCACTTATGGCATGGTGAAAATGAGATCAAAGTTAAGTGGCAAGAGTCTGATAATTTCCTTGGACTAGTTTTGGCTTTGGTGGATCACTCTTGTGTGCGGGAATTGAATAGTTGGTATAATGTATGTCCTTGTGCAGTTGAGGGAGGTGAGACAAGTTGGCTTCTCAAGTTGCTCTCTTTTGAGACGTTCACTCCTGGGATAGTACCTATTATTGGATTTCTCCACCATTTCCAGCATGGTGGCATGCTTATTGTATCGGTTTGGCAAGCATTATTATCTTCATAGGCACAAGTATTACAAGAGTTGGTTGGTGACATCAAGGACATCACACAGGTCTTCACTTAGGATCCTGGTAGAGCATTCCCATGGCTGGTTATGTATCAAGAAACTAAGAGGAGTGATTTGTTGCATTGTTTTTTTTATGAAGGTTGGCATACAATTGAGCTCCCACCACCACATGATACTAGAGGTGTATGTGGTTACAGCTGAAGTGAGGTTCTCAATTGGATAGAGAAAATCATTTCTTATAATAGCAACGCATGGCAGGTTGTTATGACTCAGTATGCATGTGAAATGACTTGGGATCCTGGTATTCAAATGGTAGGTACATTGGTTCATGTTGAGTGCTTCACAACTCCAAGGTTGAAAAAGCTTAAATAAACCAGTATAATACAGCAGATGGACATAGCTTCAATCTTGAGGCGAATATGGGAACAAAGTATTTGGTTTCAACAGACATACAAATTGCTTGAGGGCAAGCTATCTCTAGGAAGGGAGGACTGTAATGTCCCCTTTTTTAGGCCAATTAATTTGGATGCATTGTTGGCCAGTTTTGCCTTGGTCTCGTGGGTTCACTAGGATTTTCAGGGATTAGATAGAGTTTTGGCCTAGGCAGTTTTAATTTTCGACCTATCAGGGTAGTTTTAGTGGGCTTTCCAGATATATACTAGTTATAGTAAGTCAGCAGGCTCAACATTCTTGGCATTTCAGTATTGAACTAGGAGTGTCTCGTCAAGACTTTTCCAACGAGCTATCACTCATATCAATCTGCCGAAACTTTTACAACGAGCTATCACTCATGTCAATCTGAGTCCAGTGATTTTAATGTCATAAGATTTAAATGATTTATCAATAAAGTGACTTTAAAACATAAGTTCATATTATTAATGTCACTTTAGTATTGTATGAGCACTCTATTTTCTTAAGTGCGAAAAAAACTATTTTAAAAGGAAATAATGAAACAGAGAAAGGAATGTGAAGAGTCATTGGGTTGGGGTTAAAAAGGAAAGAGAGCTCAATTGCAACATACTTGGTTTATGTTATTGGATTTCTTTTCTTTCTTGGAGAGTTCGAGGAAGCTTCAGCTTATAGCAACTTGGAGGACAAATCCCTCGAGATTGGGGGCAGTGGATGGAAACCCATTTTGTTTGGGATATCACATAGGTATCTCACTTATGCTTAAATATTTGTTTCTTATTACCCAATCTGACTATAGTTTTTGTGTTTAAGATTGGGTATTGTTATTGTTCTGTTGAGGGATTAAAATGCAATAATATTTTCAGAATATATATTTACAGCTGGATATTGGTATTTTGTTGAATGAATTGGAATGTTTTTGCATGCAAATCTATTGTCAAAATTTTTGTATTGTGTTTTCAGAAATTTGGAGAAAATACCCAGTTCGGAATATTATAGATATCTTTCAAACTGAACACGATATTTTATAACAATAATAAATATGAAGTATTGTATATCAATATCAATCTGATATAATTTCTTAATTATTTACAATATTTACTATTATCAATCATCAGAATTATCATCCTTTTTATTCCTTCCCACTATGATATCTTTTTCCTTGAATGACTTAGATATTTCAAATTCTTCATTCGATGCCTCCATCATTCTTTCTGATTTCCTATATCCTTTTTGTATGTTTAAGAATTGCAACTCTTCCCCTAATGAAGAGTAGCCTTCATTATGATCACATCGTTTCTTACAAGGCTAATATTAATTGTCGATGCCTCTTAATTTACTTGGTGGCAAGTATTGACTTTTCTTTGTATCACTTGATTACTTCTCTTGGTTGCTCGATTTCTTCTTAGTTCTTGCCAATTGTCTTTAATTGTCATTGAGATGCTACAAATTGTGCCAATCTTTGTTCCAGCTAAATCATACTTTCTTCTGTGATGAGCTAACATCAAACTCCATGTTTAGCTAGCATTTGATCATATCGGCTTCCATTACAAGGTCATGACAAAGAAAACAATCTAAGTTGGATTTCAAAGATAACAAATCTATTTTTATTAATCTAAAATTATGTTAAGCGTTATAAACTTTGGAATCCTCTGATCATGAAAATGTTATATTCTAAAGATGTGTTTTTTAGAGAACTTTATTAAGTCTAATTAAGTACAGTCAAAAGAAAAGGAAAATAAAACCATGCATTTTGGAACCAAAATTAAAAAGCAAGAAAATTCGCAGGAGAAAGAACAAGATGAGTAACTGGATGTAAATAATGAAAAAAGTGTAGATCCAAAGTGTTGAAATGAAGAACAAAATGCAAAAAAGAACCCTTACCATACCCATTGTACACATCCACCAAGCAACAAAAACTAGTTGACAGATATAGCCTACCAAATTTCCATTGTGTATCTTTTAAGTAATACAAATGATGAGCCCATATTTCTGAAGGAAGTTGTTCTTGTGCTTTCTGTCCTTTCCTAGGCTGCTCTTCAACACGTTATTCTACAACTTTTGGTGACTTCTTCCTACTTGTTCCACATTCTACTCCTGATGTCTTTATGTGCTTGTTCTGGCCCATATTGTGGGTGCTTGAGCCAGAGTTATGGAGTCAAACTCTGGTGATTCGTGTCCTTATCTCACACCATTGCAAACTTGCACAAATTCTTCAATGGGACCGCCTTTCCTAAACTCTTCAAGCTTGTGGGAAGGCTAGAGCTGGAAAAACAAACTCCAAAGGGAATATTGTGCAGACATTTTCCAATAGGTTCTCATCCATGGTTGCAAAGTGCAATGGTTTCAAACAGCAGCTAAACTCCAACACCAAACAAGTTTCAGACATCTCAGTGAAGGTTTCATTTGCAATGGTTGAGAAAGTTGATTTCAAACAGCTACGTAACTCCAACATAGCGCAGATCTTAGAAATTGAAGTTATTAAAGACAAACAGACTGAAGTGGATAGCAAACAGAACTCTTTGAAAATACAAATAAAATGACAGCTTAAATCCTGGGCTATGTTCTGCAACAATAATGCACCTCTTATTGGGGTTGTTGAATTAGTTCATTCCAAGTTTGTTGAGGAACGAACTTGGCGTTTGCATTAGCTAAACCTAAAGGTCCATGGCCTTCTTCCTCCTCTGACCCACTTTCTACAGACTACTTGCTTCTCAGTGAGCAACTGAACATTACAGATATCACTCTTGACAGAGCTTGAATAGGTTATGACAGCACTCTATTCCTTCATTTTCGATCTTCCCATGCTCTAAGCAAGGAGGAAATTATTCCTACTTCCTAGGAAGATTTATCTTGATGAAGATCTCACCAAGTCACAAGTTGTGGAACTGAAACATTCTCAGGAACTTGTGGCAAAGGCAAGACACAAAGGTAAGTGGGCAGTCATCAGGAACCTAAAAGCAGTTATTAGAGACTCCTCTCCTCCTATTTAGGAATCCTAATCTATTGTTGTTTCTCAATGACAGTCACAATCGTGATTGGGTGTGGGGGAACTTAATGATGGTTCCTTACATGTCAATTATTGGAATGCTAGAGAGACACTTTGGTCCATGCCAAGAATACTTGACGATGCTTTGGGATCTGTTAATCTTCTTCTCATTATGAATACTCATGAGAGCTCCGCTCGTCCTCTTCCAAGTGTCACCAGCTTTCACTAGTTATCAGCTTTTAAGGATGAGGTCGCAATCTCTAGGGTGTATCAACTTTTAGGGACAAGGTCAAGATCTCTAGGGTGTATCAGCTTTTAGGGACGAGGTCACGATCTTTAGGATTGTTAGGGGATCTAGTGGGGTTGCTTGTCTAGTCAACAAGCAACTTCGAGATCTGACCTTTGTTGTTTATTCCAACATTCTATTAGATTTTTTTGGGTAACCGTGTTAGCCGAGCGGCTTTGCACCTCTGGGTTACTTTCATTGTTTACTACTTTCCTCCAATATTTCTATAATATATACATAATAGGCATGATCGTGACCCCTACATAGACTTATTCAACAACATTTCTCAATGCTCTGCAATCAGGAATATTATCATTACTAGGGATTTCAATGCATAGACATGGGATGCAGATCCCCTTCCACAATTGATTTGAGGAAACATTGTCCACTAACAAGACGGACCTTGTTGCTTTGGGACTTAAAAAGATCATCTAATGACATGTTGGGGCCCCTCACAAAGTATGGTCGCCACCTTCTATAGTTGTGCAAATCTTTGGACTTGGTGATCTGCACAATCTTTCTTGTTTTCTCGGCTCCCAATTCTTCACCTATTGCTTAGACTATTGGGGTGCAAGTCTTATGGACTACGCCCTTTTCAATCCTTCCCTCGTCTCCTCCATCAATCGTTTCTCGATCATTGCCTTCCCCTAAATGACCATGCTCTTCTTAGCCTAATCATTTGGACATCCTCTTCCCTTCCCTCCACTCCCCTTCCCCGTACCTCGCTCGCCCTTCCTATCATGCCTTCTTTTGCTTCGACGGTGGAGACCAAGACCTGTTCACCCCACTATCTCACATAGCTTCTCCCCCAAGATTTCATTTCCACCCTTGCATACGCATCTGTAGTGTTTGACCGCCTCTTCGATTCTATTTGGGAGGCTACCCTTCTCTTGTTACCATATCACACCACTTCGATGATCCCTCTGTCCAAGCGTATGAACACTTGCCCTATGAATAAGTGGTACAATGTCAGTTACAAGTGTTTTCCCCAAACCTTGCGCTTCATTTTCATCCATCACCCAACTTCCTCGACTTCACAAAAACTCCTACCACCACCACAAGAAATAGCTCTTCATTTTGGAACATAGAACTCTTTGTGCCTCGCTTACCCGTCTTTCCAACACACCAGTTTCACTCGTTTTCACCCCTCCCCCTCAAGTTGGACCACAGCTTACCGATCTCCCACCTCCACTCTTTATGATATCCTCGACTTGCTTTGCATCCTTATCAACACTCCCCCATTGCCATCTTTTCAACACTCCCTCATAGCAATGGAGATATTTGTCCAAATACTCAGGTCATGGAATCTCTCAACATGACACTCACAATGGCTTTTACCAATTTGTGAGAACGAAAAAAAATTATCACAGTCACTCAACATGATGTTTACCATGGCTACTCCCATCTATGAAATAAATATTAACACAAGCTCCCAACACAAACTCACTCACCATAAAGTTGTCATGGAATCTCTCAACATGACATTCGTTGTAGCTACTCCCATGAGTGGAAAGAGCAATACCTTCATCGTAAAGACAAACAAGGGCTTTCACCTAAAATTTCTCTGCCACAAAGAAAAATGGATTACAAGGGGTTTCACCTCAAATTTTTCCATTTTGAAGAAAAATACATTATTACAATGGCTTTCACCTCAAATTTGTCTCAGATAAAAATGCATTACAAGGGTTTCACCTCAAATTTCTCTAACTCGAAGAAAAAATGCATTACAAGGGCTTTCACCTCAAATTCCCCTGTTTTGGAGAAAAAACTCATTATAGCATTGTATCGTCTTAAAAAGTGTACACTCTCTTTATAAGACCTTTTAGCATTTAATAACTTATTAAATCAAGGTCTTTTTTCTTCCTCCAATCTTGCTCAGATCTCTAAGTTGGCATCAATTTATTTGCAGGGCTTTCTAGTTATTTCCCCAAACATATAAATCATGCTTTAAATGCATTTTTGACTATTTTTCCACATGTCACCTTTTATCCTCGACCACGAAACATTTCTCCAATCTAGAGCCCGTTTTGAGGACCTTGCACTTCTAGGTCAGGGACAAGCTCTATCCCCTCCATAGGGTAATGGAAAAGATCTATGGTAAGGGACGAGGTCATCCCTTACCCAGGTGTTTTCCCCCACGAAATCTCGAGTCCAATTCAAATAAAGTTGTTTCCTGCCTTGTGCAGTCAAACCTTTTCGATTTTGATCAGAAACGCTATAAAAGGAGGCTTACTCACTTCATTTGACCATCCATAATTAACGCAACCAATCCATGCTCAAGCCCTCAAGGTGCCTTCAAGGAGTTGTTAAGCAAGCAAGGCATTCCTCGTCATTCATCCGAGTATTCAAGATATTCATCCATCGTGCACTTTTCTCCTAGATGTAGCTTCTTTCTTCACTGGAGATACTGGAATTTGGTCATCAAGGTGAAGATCCACCTTCATGCATTCAAGGTCTTCAACTCATCATTGAGGCATATTGCAAGCATATACATACATGAGGTTTTGTCTTATATGATTTCCTTTCGAGTCAAGGTTGTTACATTAACATAATTGAATCAACATTTCTATGGTATTCTTCATTGTTATATTTACTTTTACTATAAGTTAGCATTCCCTTATCAATATTTATCTCAATTTAAGGTTAACTCCTCAACAAGGGCTTGACTGAGGCAAGGCCCTCCTCACCAACAAAAATTCGCTCTCCAAGCCCCTCCTCGCCAACAAAAAATCCCTCTCCATTGTGTGTAGTGCTCAAATTAGATAGGCAGATCTGGGGTTTCAACTTCCAATAGAATTTCCAAATTTCGGATTTTTGTGCAAAGTATGTCAAGGTCGACCTTGACCTTGACCCCAAGTCATCCCTGACCTTCAATAGTCCTTAACCTGGGAAGTCGTCCCTATCTTAAGGCCTCCAAATTTTATGGGTTTACAAATCTAGACCATTACAATGCAGATCTCCGAAAGTTTAAATTTCTGCTCTAGCGTAAGCACCCATTCCCAGGTTTGTATTTTGGTGAGCATCTTTCCCCCTTTGTCATTTCATAACCCTCTATCATAAATCACATTGCATTATCAACTTCATAGCTCTTACTTTAATAGATTAGATTTCATTGCTTAATGATTCCTTCTCTTATGGAAAGGAAGAAGAAAACTCAAGTCATTCCTTACACCTAGGGAGATCACACATTGGTAATTTCCCCTTGTACCTATCGCATTTCCCTTATGGAGGAATCTTGATATTCCTCCTACCTTTGTGATGGTCGATCACATTTTCACCATTACAAGCACATAACAAGAGCCATATTGATACACCCTCTCAGCAAGGGCAGCATTCACATAGCTTAGATTATCACAACAAATTATAGTTGACTCCAATGTTTGACCAAACAAGGAGCTTTCGAAGCCATACAGCTTCACATTCTTGTTAAACCTCCGCAAAGGACTTTGCACTCTCCATCTGCCGCTCAAGCTCCCTCTGAATCTCTAACCCAATATGAATAAAGAGTCACTGCAGAGTATTTACACACTCAAACCAGGCAATATACTGGACATGCTTTGCCCCAAGCAAAGAAAGAACTCACAAATTGCTGTCGCATCTAGATACAGGCTGATTGTCTGTAAATTCTTGCCCAAAACTCACATAAGATGAATATATGGTACCTTTGTTGATGATACCTCACTTCCATCCTCAGCAGCTGATATAGTAGCAAACACAATGCAAATGCCCAATGTGGTGACTCTTGATTCTGCTAAGATTTTCTTAATAATGTCAGTTATGTGTCTTGAATTATACCATTGTAATGTCTCTTAACAGCCAACATACTTTTGTTGTGACTGTCTTATGCTTCAATATGAGACTAATCAGGCAACTCACCCACATAAACAAGAGCAATAAGTAGACAGATTAAATTCCCAACAATAGAGCATCTCACTCTTACGTCCAACCATTTAAAAGCCAAAACTGAGGCAAGAGATAACCAGCCAAAAATGAACAATGTACTCTTCCACTTGATCAAAGTCCATGCACAAATGCAATCCAAGAATCACTTCAGGCAACAAAGACTCTGAATAACAGAGGACTAGTGACAATCAAAATGCAGAAGCTCACAACCAGACTCCAAGGACAACCTTAATCAGAGTGCTTCGTAGAACCGACCAACTCTATGTGGTTTCAGAAAGTATTAGGTCACCTCGAATTGGGGATTTTAATTGTCAGTAATGTATAGTGGTGCCATTATAACCAAAGACCACTTTAACCAGCATATTCCTATTGTTACAAATATACATTAACAGCCCAATAGTGGTTGAAGAATGCTTCCAGATCTAGCAATGCAGATAGGGATGTCTCTCACACAAGAGATATGGCCCAATAAATAAGAAAAGAAACTATTTCCACTTATGATTTTCCTGTCTCAATTTTCCATCTGCAACTATATTTTTTCACAGCAACACAAAGTTCAAACTAAAAGTAACGATGATCATAAGAGACTCCACCCAACCCAGCCTAGAAATCATACAGTTATCATATACGACAAATCAAAACACCAATTTCATTTAGAATATCAACAAAATAATATATAATATAACTACTCTAATGCTTGTAACGAGATCATAGAAGAAAGACTACATTAAACATTTATATAATATTGTATATATCATTAACTAAAAGAACAATGCTAATCTCAGCACTAAAGAGTAAATCTTTTTACATGCAATAACTTGAATATTGTGCTAATAAAATACTTATCTCAGTGATTGTTTAATCTTCCTCACAATCCACCAATTGTTCTTTCCTGATCTTTGCACTTAATTATTCAGATCAATGTAGTGTCTCTCGGACCCTTAAGCTCTAGCTGCTCTCAAGAATAGCATGTATTGACTTACCCTCCTCTATTGTGCAATTGATGCTTCCTTAGTGCCACTAGTTCCTTGTGCTTGTGCAATTTACTCCAGGACAGAGAAACACCTACAGAATCACTGTTCCTCCAGCAATCTGGAATGATATAACCATATAAGTTGCAACTAATGGCAGTATCACAAGGTTGTCCAGAACTAAGTCAGCACTTTGCTACTCTATGAGTTGTCTAAGTACTTCCAACCTGCAATCAATCCAAGACTCGAAACATTCTGTTTTAGCAAACTGATATTACCGCTTAAGCAAAAATAACCAGACATATTACTTGCCCAGCCAATATGATGAAGGGCGACGATTAGAGAGATCAAGTGTTTGCTCAAGCCAAGCATGGGGAGGAATAGAAATCTTTTTGGAATGACCAAGATGTTTAACAGTAGAAATTCAGCTTCCTTAATCCATCAGGAAAGACTTGTTCTCTCTGCCTGCAGTTGTTGAGTCTCAAACTTCAAGCCACCGGTCCATTTGCCTTGCTCAAGAATGTGGTATTTCTCAGTTTCCACCAAAAAGACTTGACCAATCTCACACTCAAACCGCATTAAAACTTATGTCGAAGTTGCAGTCAGTTAGAGTACTAAACCAACTTTATGAGACATGATAGCATATGTTTCTTATTGGCTTCAAATGTCAAATGTTTGACGGTTTGAGAATTTGGATAGTTCAGAAATCACCTTTTGCAGACCTCCCCTCTTGAGAAAATCGATGCCACAACAATTTGAAGGAAACAATGATTTTGTGACCAGTTTGTTTTGGCAATTACCTCAACTTGGGATGAAGATCATGATTCCTGGAATTGAAAGATTTTCTCAAAGTGGTAATATAATGATTCTGAAAGATTTCTTGGTTGCCATTAGTTCTTGAATTATTTCTTAGTTGGTGGCATCAGTTTGCATCCATGACACTATATTTCAAACTCCTTATGGCAAATATTATTAAGGCTTCTCAGCACTTAATGGAACGCGGCACCCATATTTTCTTCAAACAATTATGTTTTCTTATTGTAATCGACCCCTCATGTATTTGCCAAACAATATAACAAGGCAGCCCCTAAATAATATAACAAGGCAGTCTGAAAATTGTGAAACCCAAGGCTGTGTCGTACATGCCCAGAACTCCCTACAGGAATGCTGTACTGTTTGGGTTGTTTGGACAGCATATCTAAGGTGTTGTGCTTGCCCAATTACTGTTGTTCAGGTCTGTATTCCCATCAAGGGTGGTGCTAGCAGATTGAGACACACTGTGAATGCACTGTATGAACTTGCCAAAGCTGTGAAACTGCCATACCAGCAGTAAGGGCACTGTACCAGTGAATACAAGACCATACCAGTTCAGAGGACTGCCATACAAGGTTTAGGAAGGATGCTGGGGAAATTGTCATGCCATTGTAGTAAACAAAGAGCTCTGTTGAGCTTCCACAGTTTTGGAATGCAAGCTTTGTCAATGTAATATCTACTGAGGACTCCAAATAATATTCCAATGTTATGCGGTGGTGTCATTGTGTAAGTACAGTAGATGTACTTGGCTCCTTAAGAACTGCTGTTATAACCTCCTATGTTAGCAGTGATAATGTTATAGGCTTTATGTATGATTTCACGAATGTACTTGGTTCCATAACACGTTATCAGAAGTCAGTACAATTTAGTTCAAATGTGAGTGTGTATTTTCTAATTGGCTGTTGAAAATAGCAAGATAGATGACTCTTGGATTGAGTTCATATTATGCAAAACAAAACAAAAAAGAGACAAAACCAGGCAACCCATTACAACACACCTCTTCATCATGTCTGTCCACTGGCAAGAGTCACAACCTTCCACACTTACCACCCTTCAGAAGAGTCACAATGCTTCATCATTCCTGCCCTCAGAGAGTGTCATAAACTTTTACAATTACAATCCTTTGAAAGAGCCACAACCATTCATCATGGCTGCCTTATAGAAGAGTCATGACCATTCATAGTTAAAACCATTTGAAAGAGTCGCAACCATTCATTATTACAACCGTTTGGGAGTGTCACAACCCTTCACCATTCCTGCCCCTTGGAAGAGTAGCAACCTTTCATAATTAGGAACTCTTGAAAGTCACAACCCTTCATAACTTTTGTCTTCTCAAAGAGTCACTTTCTTGTTTTCTTCTCTATCAATTTTTTTTTATTTGCACTTTCCCTTTTCTCTTCTTTTCCTTCCTTTCCCTCTTCAAATGAAGTTCTCCTCTCCCCTATATATCTCATGTATGAGGGAGTCACAACTTTTCATCTCACGCCTTTTACCCATTCATTAAACTTAACTAAATTTTAATTATGTTGTGTTTTATTAATGCCTTATATTTATAATTTAAATCTTATTTAATTTTCTTATATTTTAATTTTATTATTATCATTTATTATTAATTCCTAGTTCAAAAAAGGGCCATTAGAATTTAAAATAATGCAAGTTTGAATCTCTTAGAGGTGGAGGTTTTTTTCCCAAGAAGCTTTCTCCACTATATTCAATATAATGGATTATATATTATTGATTTGTTGATTTGTGTTGCATTGCTTCTTCATTATTTCATTAATATAGCTGTATGACTCACATTGTAATTAGAG